>CM053788.1:236665596-237360596 GCA_028749045.1 Cupressus sempervirens | reverse complement strand
GACTTAATTAATAGAAAATTCACCATAGATCTCCAAGATAAAATATGAAAACCCATCATAGAACAATGCACACAAAAATAGTCTAAAGGGTTAAAAATCACGAATATGTCATGCGACACATTCAGAAGGTAAAATATCCAGATATTTGTCCTACCTCACTAGGACAAATGGTTTAAGGGTTTGGGATTTGGACTTGAAAATTTATCTCCCTTCTCTTATCATTGAGATAGTGTAATAGGGTACGCTCATCCTGGCAATTCAAGAAAGTCGATACCCAGTACCTGCAACCTACATAAAAACCATGCATGTACATACAATATATATAATTCTAAGCTAAACAGGCAATGGCAGGAAATGGTGCATCATGTAGATCCCGACTAGCAGGTGACTACGACTCCCTTCCTTAACCACATCAGAAATGCCATACAATAAGAGCAAACATGCACACCATACACATGCAAGTATGGGGTAAGTATCCATAATAAAACACATGAGATAATAAACCATCTAACTAATCATCATCAATAACTGAAAGCAATGTAATGATCATCATGCATACATGAAATGTAAAGTCTAAATGATATCATAATATATCAACTGAATCCATAACATAATGTCTGATAGTCTCAAAACATTACCACTAATCCATCAACATAAAACTAGTCTAACATAGTCTGATAATAATAGCAACAATGTGTCCAGGAAAATGTGAATTAGGGAAGGCACTACATCTATTGTTACTGATATAGTTAATGGAGATGACGAAAAATTTGATGACTTTCATTTGTTTTCTATTAATTATGACCATACTTTTGGACTAATTACGATTGGTAAGTATTTAAGTATATCTATATGTTAAAGTTATACAGTTTTTTCTTATTGATTTAATTATTAAGTCACTTATTATCTCTAGTTCACTTAAGCTAAACTTCGAGCATATAATAATTAATTCTTTTATTAATTATTATCATGCAACCTAGGTTAGAATTCTATTAGGGTTTTGATCTCCTTTTATAAGGATTGATCTCTCTTTGTAATTAATTCATTTTTTATTATAGCAATTTCTCTTTTTACTGATCGAGAACGTCTCATCTATGGATTTGGGAATTCCAACCTCCAGAGCTTTTGCTTCTCTTTTTCTATGATAGGTGTTTGCATGTAGGTGATTCTTGGGAGCTGTGGGGTTGATCTTTCATCAACTTCAACATGGTATCACTGTTCCAGATCTTCATGCCCCTATTCTATTTATGAGAGGTTTGGCTTGACTTTCAAATCTGTATTTTTTTCTTTCAGAGGGTTTTATTTTTAGAGGTTTTTTGTATTGGATTTGGGTGGCCACTTTTTTTGGTGCACTTTGAGCCCAAATGGATCTCACTATTGGATTTGTAGCACCCAAAAACTCCTAGTTTCATATAAAATATGTCCAGTTTGAATACTGTTGACATTTGAAGCAAAAAAAATGTATCCAGGCCATATAGCCTAGGCATGTTTTCCAAAGTAGTGATTTTATTTTTTAATTCATAAAAATAAATTCAACTTTTTACTTTTAAAAAAATGCTTTGTTAAAAAATTGCTTCTTTTGGGTAAACGCATGCTTTCAAATTGTTTTAAAAAACACTTTTTTGAAAAGTGCAATTCATATGAGGCAAATACCATGGATTTAGAAAGGTATGCTAATTTTACTACATGCATGTCAAATTTTTGGGGCAGCATATGTTCTTTTAAACCATGTGTGTGCTCCCTTGGGCCCCCACAAAAGTGCCAACTTAGCATTCTATTATGTCAGCATGCACAGTCAACATGATTTGTCAACAGATCTACCAGGTAATCTACACGCATGCCCACCACATCAGCGATAGATCACCAATTTTTTTTGTATTCTTATGACATTCATATGGTCATTAAATTTAGGCCAAGCAGAATGATGATGTCATTATTGCATCATACTATCATGCCCTTCTGGCCCTTTTAAACCTGCCTATAGTTTTTTGGTTGTCAGTTGCTCATATGAACTCTATTTTCTAAAAATAAGATATCACTAGGAAGATAGTTCTAAGTCCATCACACTAGTATAGGTAATTTTTAGTTTTGAATTTTTTTATGGCTTTTTCTGCTATCATAGTTAGGGGCTCTGTTTTGTACTCTAGGAGACATATCTTGAACATTCAATATCTGATTTGAGAATTATTTATATCATTGGAAAGGTCTTTCAAAGCTCTTTCTAGTGATGTTGGTTGTTTTTCTAGATTCTATTCCAAGTACATTCTATTCAATTTTTTATTTTTTGTATTCTAGTGGATATCTTGGTTGTTTCAAATTTGAGGATCGATTTTGTTGCTTTAGATGATTCATCATGATGTGTTCTATCTATTGTAATAGACCTATGTCTCTTATGTTCTATGTAGACATCATTTTTATGCATTCTTGCAAATGCAGTGAGATAAAATGTCATATTGCATCTTTATTTTCATTTCAGTTGTTTTGCCTTTTTTTTCTTTGTTTTGCCTTTTGATTTGAGCAATGTCATCTGAGGACACTCATGTAGATTATTCTATTCTTGGGAATTATCATATCTCGTGCTTTATTGTACATGCACTACATAGATTAAAGTATCGATGAGGGTTGATTTTTTGCTTTTATTTTCTATCCTCATTTGTCTAGTGAGTGTCCCTTTCATTGCACTAACCTCATGATGGGTCTAATATTGATCACCTTAGTATACACATATATATTCTTTTGTGCATCTTGATCATGGTTCCTTGACATGTAGTTATTTCTTTCCACTTTTCTAGTTGATTTCCACCTCACCCTTGTCTACATTAGAGGGGGTTCTTCTATTGTTTCTTATGCTTCCTTGGTTGGATGGAGTAGGCTATGTATTTGGTATTTGTTCTTATGAACCAGGTGGATACAGTGGATAGGTACGTATGCATTTCATTGAGATGGATCATTTACTATATAGACATTCTTCTTTTTGTTCCTACTATGGATGTAGCTTCCATGTTTGATTGATCATCTCTTCAGGCTTTGGTGTTTTATACCATCTATATCTTCAAGTTCAGTTGTTTGCCTTCTGATTCAAGTACTGTCTTTGGAGAGTACTCATGTAGATTATAGTCTTCCCTACCTGGTCAAGTTCTATTTCAATGGAGGTTCTTCAGATTGATAGTTATTTTTGACAGAGCTTTGCAGCTTCTACTTGCTTCAATGATGTTCTTCATGATCATATTTTGTTCCTATCTTCTAGGACATTCCCTAGTTTAGAGGCTTCTTTAGTCCTTCACTAGTTCTTTTCAGTATTCTTTCCATCTCTTTTTGGAGTAGGATTTTTCCCATGTGGTTTTCTCTATTTCTCTTCTTTTCAGAGATCTAGTTGTGCTCAGGTACCTCATCAGACCTTGTAGTTGGGACTCAAATTTATTTTAGTAGTAGTTTCTAGGTTTTTAGCTACTTCCTAAGTTTATCTTAAGGGGGGGTGTTAAGAGTAATAAAGTTTTTTCTTATTGATTAAATCATACTAAGTTAATTATTAAGTCATTTATTATCTCTAGTTTACATAAGCTAAACTTTGGGTATATAATAATTAATTCTTTTATTAATTATTATCATGCAACTTAGGTTAGATTCTTGTTAGGGTTTTGATCTCCTTTTATAAGGATTGATCTCTCTTTGTAATTAATTCACTTTTGATTATAGCAATTTCTCATTTTTCTCATAAAAAATGTCTCATCTATAGATCTAAGAATTCCAACCTCCATAGCTTTTGCTTCTCTCTTTTTGTGTCAGGTGTTTGCATGTAGGTGACTCTTGGAAGCTATGGGGTTGATCTTTCATCAACTTCAACACTAAACATCTAACTTTTGAAGTATTTTATCTCATGTGTGTATATGTTATTTTGCATGAGATTTCTTTGCAATGATTGCTAAGCTCAAAAATGTAGGAGTAAATTACTATTTATTGCATTGCATTACAAAAAGGATTAAGTTAATTGAACCCAAATAAAGTCATGGAATATTATTTCCTACATGCAAGATTTAGAGATCTATACATTATTTTTTATACTTCAAATATATAGATAATAAATATTAAAAATACCTTAATTACATTGTTAACATTTGTGATGTGTAGGTTTAGTTATTTTAGAAGGACCATATTTTAAACAAATCAAAATAGTACAACATGAAATTCACTTTCCTACTTATCAACCTCATAATAAGGTGTTTCAATATAGCCACCTAATAGTTGTTACCTCCCTTTCTTTCCATCAAGTTAAATGACAACATGAACGTCGTAAGTGGAAACTAGATAATGAGGACTATAAGAGAATATTAATGAGTCTCCATGAGAATTTGGACCACTTTAGATGGTCCAAATGATATTATTTATATATGTTTCATGTTTAGGACTAGATCTATATTGATCTACTTTAATACATGACATGGATATATTTCATGTTTTTGGACTTGATCTACGTTAATCTACTTCAATATATGACATGGAATGTACTAGATTCAATATACTTCATTTTTTATCTAAATTGAAATGTTTGTACTAGATTCAATATACTTCATTTATTTTTTATCTAAATTGAAATGTTACTTGTTTGATAGACATATATTTTTTGAGTTACAAATTATATGTTGTTCAACAAGATCATATATTATATGTTACTTTCAATTTATTTACATATTACTTGATTGTTATTTTATATGTAGAGTGATAACATCTATTCATGTCAATTGTTTATACAAGTTTAACATACTATTTTTTTGATATGTATACATTTTTTGAGTTATAAATAATATGTTGTTCAAGAAGATTATATATTATATATCACTTTTAATCTATACACATGTTACTTAATTGATATGCACATCTTACATGGTTATTAATTTATATGTAGAGCAATAACATCTATTCATGTTAATTCAAGTCTGATATACTTTGTCATTTTATAAACATACATTTTTTTGAATTATATATACATGTCACTTGAGCAATATGTACATTTTAATTGATCTCTATATGTAAAATTAGATTCTATATGTTAAGATTCAAAGATCAATGTCTAATAAAATAATATTTATATCAATTCATGTAATCAAATTGAATTTAATCAAATCATGCATGTAAATCATAGATAGTCAAAACAAATCATCTAACAAAATCAAGTTGAATCCAATCATTAGTCATATAATTGAATCATCTAGAATGTAATCAAATCATAAATTTAATGTACATATAAATTTGATATGAATATAAAATGTCCTAAAAATATAATCATAAACATGTATATTGTAATGCCTACCCATAGTTGACTTTTCTGATTAAATTGTCAGATTCTTTTTGTCTTATTTTATGTTTATGTTTAAGACTAGCAGTACTTGGATACCGGGTTTAACAAGATATATTTCATACTCAGTTGATTTATGTGATGATTTATTTAGTTATTTCATTTATTTTATGATTATTTCTAAGATGATATATGTATGTTCATACATCAATTTCAGTTATTGCATAATGTTAGTTAGATGAATTATTTATTTGTAGTTTTATGTATTTTTATGGATACTTACTCCATACTTGCATGTGTATGGTGTACGTGTATGTTTACTTTATGATTGACATTCCTGATGTGGTTGAGGGAGGGAGTCGTAGTCACCTACTAGTCAAGATCTACACAATGTACCACTCCATGCCATTGCTTGTTTAATTTAGAATATATGAGTATGTACATGCTTGAATTTTATGCAGATTGCAGGTGTCGAGTATCGACTTCCCTGAATTGCCAGATGAGTGTGCCCTATCATAGTATTTCAATGGTATAAATGGGGAGATAATTCTTGAGTTTGAATCCTAAACCCTAAGCCAATTGTCCTAGAAAGTAGGATAAGTATTTGAGTTGTTTACTCGTCCGAATTCGTCAAGTAATGTGAATTCATGATTTTGACCCTAAAGTTGATTTAGTTTTGTGTTCTTTATAATGGGTTTTTGTATTTAGTTTTGTGGGTCTGTGGTGATTTTCTATTATAATTAAATCATATTAAAATATAATTTAATGATTTAATTTAATGAAAATTTTATAAAGAAATTTGATATTTAACTATATAAGAAATTTGATATTTAATTATATTAGAAATTTAATATTTAATTATATTTTCTTTTTAATTCTATAAATTAATTAATATAATTTGTGTATTATTATTAATTATTAGTAATGTTTGTTAGGTTACTAAATGTATAGTTATTATCATTAATAAATAATTTTTATATTATTTTATTAATGTTTAAAATAATTATTATTTTTAATAATTTAATAATATATTATTTAATATTTATAATATTTGGTAAATTTAATAATTAATATTAGATTTTAATTAATTTATAATTGAATATTTGCATAAATGGGTTTACTTTTAACATTTTTCTATATGTTATATTGATCATTTTAATTCAATTGGAAAATTGATGACTTTTAATCAAACTTGGATTTTGCTTAGAACGAGTTAGTTATAATGGAAATGATTTATAACATTAGGGAAATTTTATGATACATAAACCTTAGTAATTATAATACTTTGAAAAGACAAAATTTGTAATGTGTATGTTTACTAAAATCTTGTGTTTTGAAAATGAATTGAACTATGAAACAATGTTTAAACAACTTTATATGAATTGTTGAATTGTATGGGATTCTAGAGAACTCGAAAACTTTAGAGAATCTATAATACTTAGAAATGGGAATGAAAATTTGAAAACTTATAAGTGAAAATTAAATGTTTATGCTTTCAAACCTAATGAATTATGATAATAACTTTTGTATGTACTCTTTATGTGACGTGTGATTTACTGATGTTGAGTTTTGGGTTCAACTTAGCTTTGACTAATCAAGATATTTACCAGAGGCTTGGGGGTTTGTTCTATGATGTTATGATGTTATTTTGTATATGATCTTTTTATACCCAACCATGGTGATGTTTCATGTGTGCTCTATGCTGAATTGATTAGATGTTTTGTTCTTACTTTTAGTTTCTCTTGTGTAGAACTAAAGTGAATGATTTGTCTTATCTGATATAACCTTTGAGTCTTTGATTAGTTATCTTTGGATTGCTTCCTAGTTTCTTGTATAGGATTGAGGTGATTCAATGATTTGTTTTTGGTGATGTCATGTTATGACATGGATTTGGTTTATATGTACTTGTTTTTGGGATCAATCCTATCAGAATGATCATATTGGTGGAATCTGTGATTATGATTAGTAATATTTTAGTATGTTCCAGTTGCTTGTTTAAGAACTAATGTGTGGTTTATGGTCATTTGAGATATATTTTTTTTGTTGAGCTTAGGGTAGGTTATATGTATGTCATGTTGGGAAGTGGCTTGCAATGGAGGCCAAGGCCCTAAAGAGGCTGGCAAGTAACCCATTGTAGGCTATTTTAATAAGTGATAACATTTCATTGAATGGGTTTAAAATGAATTAATAAGATATTGGACCACAAAAAGTCACTAGGGGGTCTAGAGTATTAAAAGACTACCGGGGTATCCTTAGAATTGACTTGTTAGTATGCTTTGTCTGTATGAAAGGATACTAATGCCGCATAGAGACACTAGGGGGTCTGGAGTCCACAGTGGCTACCAGGGTAACCTTAGAGTTGGCTCATGCAATGACACTTACCCACTTGCATAGTAGATTTCCTGCGTGTTTGTGTTGCCTTTGGGTTTAGTTGATACTTGTGTCTTGGTACCCTTTGAGATAGTTTTCTTTCAGGTGATTCCTTGAACCTAGATGTTGTTTTTGACTTTTGAGTTTGTTATCATGTTTTGGACTTGAGACTATCTCCTCACCATGGTTGGAGTGGGTCATTTAGGCTCCACGAGGTCAAGTGGTAGTGCATTTTCTTTTACCATTGAGATCGGATAGTTTGATGTTGAGGCTGGAATTCTCTGTTCTGCATTTCCTTTCATTTTATCTAATCTTGTATTTCTATGATGGATGGTTATACTCTAAGTGTATTGTATTTGATTTTATAGATCTTATGAAACTATGTAATATATTCATGATGTATATTCTTTGAGTTGTTCATACCCTATGACTTGTACAGTGGATGATCATGCATTCTAGTTATGTCAAGTGGCATTATATGTAATTGTATATTATTTAAATGGATTCATACTTGTAGTTATTTCATGATGTGGAATTATTTTAGATTATGGTAAAAACAGGTTTTGAAAGGGCCCTGGAACCTTTTTAACAAAAACAAGAAAGATAGGCAATTAAGACCACCAGGAACAGTCCTGAAACCTACTGAAAAGCAGAATGAAAATCAGGTTTTACAAGGACCTGAAACCACTAGCAAAGTTCAATAAAAGTATCCAAGTTTTACAAGGACCTAGAACCTGAAAAAAAGTTTTACCAAAAAACAGAACCAGAACCAGAAACCAAAACCAAAAACATAGACCAGAAAAAGGACCTAAACATAAACAAAAATAACACAGAAGACCCAAAGCTTCTATTGCAGATCCATAATCATCTTGACAGCCTCCTTCCCGATCATAACAGTGTTCTGAATGGAGTTGGCAACCGAAGTCGCAGCAGCTTGCAAGGCTTGTTATGTGTTAGATTTAATATTAATTAAACTTAAATGTAATTCTACGTCATGGGACCCTTAGGAGATGTAATCTATTTATCATGGTTGTTATGCATGTAAGTTAATGCTTCTGCTATTTTATCTCTTGTTGTTATTGCTTCGGCTATATTATTTCTATTGTTATTAAGTCATTATCTTTCAAAAAAAATGTTTGACAAACTTAGTGAAACTTTAGGTCAATTTCTTTTGGGTTCCTTTGTTGGGTGTTACATCTGGTATCAAAGCTTGAGTTTCTACATTGGGAGCTCTAGGTATATTGGAATGTCACTAGTTGTTAACTAGTTGACTGAAACAAAACTTGAACTATTATATGTATCTATTACAAACTTGAACCTAAACTATTTGAACAAAAAAATTAGAAGCAGTGAAACTTTTGAACATGAAACTTCGAAACTCATAACATTTATGTTCTTGACTTTTGATTTATGTCTATACATCATAAATTTTATATCAAAATGGATTTAGAGATGTTGATCTTTTGTTTGGAGTGTTTTAGGGGATCTATTTAAGTATTTGTTAAAAAGATGATTGTTGGATCAATATAGTTTTCGGTTTATTATTAAACCAGAATCATATTTCTCTAAGTAATTGAAAGTGTATACGTAGTTAACTTAATTGAATTAGTTTCTTAAATGAACTTTTGTTTGACATTATAGATAGTACTCTTTGACTTTTAGTTATCCTAGTCATTGTAGTAGGCTTCCAAGAGTAAGTCTAAGTCTAGGAGAAGTGGATGCAATGCCTACCCTAGTTTAGTTTTATCTTTCTTGTAGGCTTCCTAGAGTAAGCTTAAGTCTAGGGGGAGTAGATGTAATGCCTACCCCTAGTTGACTTTTTTGATTGAATTGTCTAATTTTTTTAGGCCTATTTTATTTTTATGTTTAAGACTAGTAGTACTTGATCAGGTTTGATTAGATGTATTTCATACTCAGTTGATATATGTGATGAGTTATTTAGTTATTTCAGTTGATACTTGCATGTGTATGGTGTACATGTATGTTTTACTTTATGATTGATGTTCTTGATGTGGTTGAGGGAGGGACTCATCGTCATCTACTAGTTGGGATCTACATGATGTACGACTCCTCGTCATTTCTTGTTTAGTTTAGAATATATTAGTATGTACATGTGTGGATTTTATGCAGATTGCAGGTACCAGATATTGACTTCCTTGAATTGCTAAGATGAGCGTACCTTATCATAGTATTTCAACAATATAAGTGGGGAGATAATTCTTGAGTTTGAACCCTAAACCCTAAGCCAATTGTCCTAGAAAGTAGGATAAGCATCTAAGTTTTTTACTCATCTGAATTCGTCAAGTGACATGAATTTGTGATTTTGACCCTGGAATTGATTTAGTTTTATGTTCTTTATGATTAGTTTTCGTATTTAGTTTTGTGGGTCTGTGGTAATTTTCTATTATAATTAAATCATATTAAAAAATAATTTGATGATTTAATTTAATGGAAATTTTATAAACAAATTTGATATTTAATTATATTTAATTAACTAAGAAATTAATTAAATTAAATAATCAAATATAAAATATTTTATTAAAGTTCTAATTTAGGTGTATTTATATTTATTTTATTTAATAATTATTATTTAGAGTTTTATTTTTAATAATAAACTCTAAATAATATTATTATTTAAATTAATAAATATATTATTAAAACACCTCATAACTAACTAGAGAGAGAAAACATAAATTTAATAAAGTTTATTTTAATTAAATTGCACAAAGTTTATGCATGAAAATTAAAAAATAATAAAAGATAAAGATCAACAAGTCTTCTCGTGTGATTGCAGAATCGAAGCCCTAAATTTAGGGGAGAACTCTTTATCAGAGATCTAGAGCTCATTTTGCAAAAACAAAGGTTTGGAGGAGCCAATTTTTGAAAAAAAGGTTTTTGAAAGGAAAAGGAGTTGTTTGCGAGTTTTGTGCGTTTGTCATTTAGCATCAAATCCAGGTAGGATCTTGTGGGTTTATGTAGTAGTTGCTTGTTCCTGATTTCTCTATCTTCTCTATATTTGTCAATCTGTTTTCAAAATTGTATTGATTTGAAACCCTTGTATGTGATTTTATCATTCTTCATTTGAGAAACCTCTATATATAAATTGAATTTGAAACCCTTGTTCGTGATATTATTGTTCTTCATTTTGAGATTATTTGTATATGAATTGGGAATTTGAAACCCTTGTTTGATAAAATCAATTTATGTTATTGAAATTGTCTATGATTTAAGTTTGAAACCCTCATGTTGGAAGTATTGTTCTTTGTTTCTTGAAAATATTTGTGAATGGATTTTAGTTTTGATACCGTTGTTTAAGTAATTGGAATCAGAATGTGGGTTTTGTAATGAAAATCAAGTTTGTTTTATCAATTCGGTTGTTTATCCTAGGTTTCTATATCAAATCTAATTGGGAGAATCATATATATATATATATATATATATATATATATATATATATATAGTGATTATTGTAATAATTATAAATACATATATATTTATAAAATTGCAAAACTTCTATTGTAGGGGGGTTGTTACTGGTTGTGTTTATTATCAATATAATTATTTTTTAAATTAATTGTTTTGGGGAGGTAGGCCACCGATCCTACCTCCCTCCTCCTCCCTTTCTTTCTATCGATGGCTCTATTTTCTATTTTTAAAAATTATATAAAAATTAAAGTTTTTTTGGTGGGTGGGGAACACCACCCGCCCACCCCCTACCTTTCCTTGCCTAGTACGTGGCTTACTATCACAGCGGCTCATGCTACCTTGGCAACATTGAGCGCTACTCAGCAGTGGCTGACATTGCCATGACAACGTTGAGTGTTGTTGTTGTAGCAGTCACGCATGGCGTGAAAAGCCCCTTGGACTATATACAAACTTTTTAAAATTTTAAATTATTATTTAAAAATATGTTCTTTTTAATTTTATAAATTAATTAATATAATTTATGTATTATTATTAATTATTAGTAATATTTTTTAGGTTATTAAATGTATGGTTATTATCATTAATAAATAATTTTGATATTATTTTATTAATGTAAATAATTATTATTTTAATAATTTAATAATATATTATTTAATATTAATAATATCTGGTAAATCTAATAATTAATATTAGATTTTAATTAATGTTTAATTGAAGATTTGCATTAAATGGATTTACTTCTAACATTTATCTATATGTTATATTGATAATTTTAATTCAATTAGAAAATTGATGACTTTTAATAAAATATGGATTTTTCTTAGAATGAGTCAGTTAGAAATGGAAATGATTTATAACACTAGGGAAATTTTATAATACATAAACCTTAGTAATTATAATACTTTGAAAAGATGAAAACTGTAACATGTAGGTTTACTGAAATCTTGTGTTTTGAAAATGAATTGAACTATGAAACAATGTTTAAACAACCTTGTAGGAATTGTTAAATTGTTTGGGATTGTAGTGAACTTGGAAACCATAGTGAATCTAGCAACTAGAGAAATGAAAATTGAAACCTTGATTGAGATCAAAAATATTATCAACAGTAATATTTGGAAATGAAAACAAAAACGTAAACCCCATTTGGAATTGAAAATTCTATAAACAATAATACTTGGAAAAGAAAACTGAAGCCTTAGTTGTTATTTAATCTTTGTGTTTTGAAAACAAAAAATGAGAACTTGAAAACCTATAAGTGAAAATTGAATGTTTATGTTATCAAACCTAATGAATTATGAAAAATTACTTTTGTATGCACTTTATGTGGTGTGTGATTTACTGGTGTTGGGATTTTTGGAGTTTACTTAGCTTTGGCCAATCATGATGTTTACTAGAGGCTTGGGAGTTTTGTTTTGTGATGACGTGATGATGCTTTGTACACAATCTTTTATACACAACCATGGTGATGTGTCTGTGTTCTATGATGAGTTTGGTAAGATATTTTGGTGTGTTTTCCAGTTCTTGTGTAGAACTAAGGTGGATGATGTGTCTTTCTTGATATAACCTTTGAGTCTTTGGTCAGTTATCTTTTGATTGCTTCCCAATTGCTTGTATAGGATTGAGGTGATTAAATGATTTGTTTTTGGTGATGTCATGTTATGACATGGATTTGGTTTATGTTTACTTGATTTTGGATCAGTCCTCTTAGGATGATCGTATTGGTGAAATCTGTGATTATTATCAGTAATATTTTAGTACTTTCCAGTTGCTTGTTTAAGAACTAAGGTGTGGTTTATAGTTATTTGAGATCTTTTTCTTTTGCTGAGCTTAGGGTAGGTTATATGTATGTCATGTTGGGAAGTGGCTTGCAATGGAAACTGAGGCCCTAAAGAGGTTGGCGGGTAAATCAGTGTAGGTTATTTTAATAAGTGATAACATTTCATTAAATGGATTTAAAATGAATTAATAAGATATTGGTATCACAGAAAGTCACTAGCGGGTCCGAAGTATTAAAAGACTACCAAGGTATCCTTAGAGTTGGATTGTTAGTATGTCTTGTCTGTACAAAAGATATTGATGCCACATAGAGACATTAGGGGGTCTAGAGTCCATAGTGGCTACCAGGGTAACCTTAGAGTTGGTTCATGTGATGACACTTACCCACTTGCATAGTAGATTTCCTACGTGTATGTGTTGCCTCTAGGTTTAGTTGATACTTGTGTCTTGGTACCCTTTGAGATAGTTTGCTTCCAAGTGATTCCTTGCACCTAGATGTTGGTTTTGACTTTTGAGTTTGTTATCCTATTTGGGACTTGGGACTACCTCCTTATTAAGGTTGGAGTGGGCCATTTAGGTTCCACGAGGTCAAGTGGTAGTGCATTTTCTTATACCATTGAGATCTGACCATTGGATGTGTTTGTGTAGGTGTTCCTTTCCATTTGATCTTGTATTTCTATGATGGATGGTTATACTTTTAAGTGTATTGCATTTGATTTTATAGATCTTACAAGATGATGTTATCTATTTCATGATGTATATTATTTTAGCCTTTCATACCTTGTGATGTGTACAATGGATGATTGTGCATTATGTTTATTGCCATGTGGCATCTTATATAATTGTATGTTATTTAAATGGATTTGTACTTGTAGTTATTCTTTAATATGGATGTGTTATATATTGGATTTAGTGTTAATTAAAACTTAAATGTGATTCAATATCATGTGACCCTTAAGAATTGTAATATGTTTTAGGGTATGTGTTTATGTGAATTTTAATGCTTCTACTATATTACATATATTGTTGTTAAGTTATTATTTATTATTTTAAAAAAAAATTGTTTGGCAAACTTAGTGAAATTTTAGTTTAATTTCTTTTGGGTTACCCAACAGGGCATTGCATATATATAATATCAAATCATAAAAACACATAATTCATCTATGAACCTAGGTCTAGAGATTGCATTTAAAAATGTCTTGAGAAGATATGATAAACTAAAAATATCAAACATATAATAATAAAAGATTGCAAAACATGTCCTAAACTAGAGAGTCATCTAGATGAATATGAACAGAGCAACGGTCTGACTAAGACTCGTGAACATTATTTGACTATGACGTACCAACTGGCCCCTACAAATTTAGTACTATAATTGATTATACACACACACACACATTTGTATAATTATGTAAAATATTTAAAATATAAAAATTTACACAAGTACATGTACACATTTAAAAGTCTATTTAAAATCCACCTCAACACTATTAGGTGTTGCATCCACCAAATTTGTCATGCCAATACAATTTGAGACAACATTGGTAGTAGTATGCTCTATTAGTTGTGCCTACAAAAATATTATACATGTATGCACTTGAGCACACATGCATGAGTTCACAATTGAATTTTCATTATTAAACTAAAAAATAAGTGTACACTATTGTAAAAAGGAAATTTAAAAGTGGTACCTGAGTTTGAGAAGAAAAAGGATTATCACTACACACTATGGTGTCATCGATAGATGTTGTATCTCCAACTGTCATAATCCTCTCTAGTAATGAAAAGTGATAGTGGATATGTAGCTGAGATGAGAGTGGTGTAAAGTCAAATGGCTGCAATAAAATATCCATATATGATCCTATATCAATACCCATGTCAACTTTACTCAACCTTCACAACTCCTCAAAAGCCTCAAATTCATTAGTAGTGTTGTAGATATCTCCAACTCGCATCCCTTCATCTAGAGTTGTAGTAGAGTGTTGTCTAGAGTGATGTCTATGACCTAATGACTTGTCTTATGCCACTACAAATACATGGTCATGTCCAAATTTGCTGGTATCTTTGACACTCTATATGGGTATCCTTTACAAATATCCAGTTTAGGAATATGATTCTAGAAGATCATCTTTAAAAATTGTTTCATATCCATGTGTGTTTGATCTCTAGTAAGCCCATGTTTATCGTCTGTTGTATGAAGAGTTGCAACCTATAGGTCTCATCTCTTGGTGTTGTTGCCAAGTTCTGTTATAGTTGTTATTAAGATGACGACCATGTGTTGTAAGAAATCGAGAGAATATCATACATACACATCAAGTAATCTCTTATCCCCTCACCTTGACCTCCCCCTCATAAAATGGGAAAACTATCATTTTATGACAGCCCTAGAGACAAGGAACTGAACCAACTCTAAGGATACATCTCTTGAGATCTTGACTCTCAACTCTACAAAAATATTGTTAATAACCTATGGTGAAAATGATGAACACGATCTCAAACACATGTTGAGGTTATCTCCTCAAAATGGTAGTACAAATATATGTGTACAACCCCTCCTCACATATACTAATGAACTCTCTAAGCTAGTCCATTTTTCGCTTTAGCACTCTGAAATATAATGGCTGAATCAACAATATTAGGGTAAACAAAAAGTGCAACAATACATGGTCCTTGACCCTAACCCTAATTTTGACTTTGTCAATGACCTTGACCCTAACCCTAGCATTGACCCTAAACCTTGGGTGCATCATCCTCATGTATGTCCTAAGATACATCATCTCTATTGTATATCATTTAGGGGTAACATGTCAACTAAATGTTAAAGATGCACTAGACTACAAATTACAAGTGCATGTAAAATGAAAACTAATATTAAAATCTAAAATTATACATTTTTAATTTACAAATACACATATAAAAAAAAGGCATCCTAAGATACATTAATGGGTCTTGGGGTTCTTATGTGTTTAAAATGTTGTAAGGGATAGATAAAGGCCTAGAATGCCTTAAGGGATTTTAAGTGTCATAAATGGGTCTAAGGGATCCTACATTACATTAATGGATCCTAGTAGAATGCTTTAAGGGGTTGTAGGTTTCATAAGTGGGTCTAAAAGATCCTATGTTACATTAATGGATCCTAGCATATCTTAAGGGGTCTTCAAAGCAACAAAGGGTTTTTGTAAGTGTTAATGGAGCCTAAGATACATCAATAGGTCGTATGACATCCTAAGATACATTAGTGGGGCTTGGAGGTCTTAAAGGGTCTTATGTGTCTTAACATTTCATAAGGAATGGATAAGGGTCATAGAATGGCTTAAAGGGTCGTAGGTGTCATAAGTGGTCCTAAGGAATCCTCTAAATCGGTACAGCACTCCAATGCTAAGGTATAATGATGTTGATTTGTCTCTAATGTTCCTCTTTCTAATTGACCAAATCAAGCTTATAAGGATATTGTTTTTTAGTGTGTGCAATTTTCTCCCGGGAGAAACTGTTTCTTGATGGATCTAGGAATTTTTTTAGAGTAAAATTGATCTTTCGAAGCAAATAAGAATGTTTAGAAAAGAACTATAAAATTTAAAGTTTCTGAAAAATACACCCATAAAATATTATATATACAATCAGTCTCTAGATAGAAACAATGGATTATTTAGATCTTCTCTGATCCAAAGAGCCCGGATAAAATTCAGAGCTAAGCAGGCTCCATTAATGTTTATAGCGAAAGCATTTGAATTCACACGATAAAACTGATTCTGTCTTCATCTGTAAGACCTGTAAAGTGGACTGTACATGCAACTTTCAGCATATGCCACCAAATTTGCAGGACGTGGGAGGCGTGTGGCCAATCCTGAAACAGCACATGAAACATTTTCATTATCTGGCTTTAAAAAATGTGAACTTAATGTCTTGGAACCAAACCCAGTTCCAGAAAAGAAACAAAACTTCAGGTGTCCTTTCCTAGAATTCTAAGATACCAATGTACACCACATACCAAGCTCATATGCTTTTTTTGCAACTCCTGCAGCAATCTGAGCCGAAATCTTTCTGATATCTCGGAATGGTGGGTAGATAAGCCCTTGTTCAAGATGCTCTTCAGTGACATGATTAGCTAACGCCTCAGCTGTTTCACAAGATAATTCAATTACAATACACCTTAGGTAATGAAATTTCATGTAAGAAATTTTAATTCCTAGGAAAAGTCAAAGTAGATTAAGGCCTTACCAGCTGCCAGCATCATCTCATCATGCACACGGATTGAACCTGACATGACCAATCCTAAGCCAAAGCCAGGGAAAATGTACGCATTGTTTGACTGTGAAATAGAAAAGGAAGCATGAGTACTCAGAGAAACCCTTTAAATGTTCCTCATTATTTCCTATCAAATAAGTTGGGACACTTGTGAGGTTCTTCAACAACAGATTCAAGTTGATCTTTGGTCCTATATCAACTAAACATTGCAATCCTGATTATCTAATAGTATATAGTGGGAGAGCCTCAAGTCATGCAGAGCATAGCGTTTACTAATAATGCAAATCTAATCGGGAAATTAGAAGACTCTGCTCTAGGAGTCTTCGATGTTGTGATGTAATAATGAATATAACCTGTCCAGGAGTAAAAGTCTTCCCATTCAGTGTTACAGGATCAAATGGACTTCCACTTGCAAAGATTGCACGCCCCTGCAGAACATTAGAAAGTTAAACAGTTCATTATAAAGAGAAGTATTTTTGCAAAGAAGAAATGAAATATGGCAAACATATGCTTTTCTTCTCTTTAAGACTTACAATCTTAATTGTACCTGCCATTCACTTAACATTAATGAAAATGAATGTGCCTGATACAGGCTCTTGCATGTTCATGTCAAAATACCAGAATTAACTCAAGAATATTCTTCATGATTGCACCCTAAAATAAATCAATACCTCACTCCAAGTGTAAGCCTCCTCTGCAGTACATTCAGACTGGCTAGTCGGATTGGAGAGAGCCAAAATAATAGGTTTCTGCAAAATCAGTTCCACATAAGCACCTTTAGTCTTTCTTTAGCTCACAAATGCACTTCTCACTCAGCCAGATGAAATATTTGAGTAAGAAGATAAGGAAGAAATGTGCATGAAAGGGCAAGGTGACAAGAAAAATAAGCATATCATGTTGTTTTACTTAAGTTACAAAGAGGTAATGATAAAAATGAATGTCTACCTCGTTAAAAGAGGAAACAGACTCAATTACTTCTTTTGTGAACGTTTTCCCAACCCCTGATGTACCAATCAATGCAGTTGGCTTGATTGCCTGAACCATACATTAAGTCTAGAGTTGGGTACTTTGTTGATAGGAAAGATATCATATCAATTCTTGAAACCAATCTTACATAATGCAGAATATCTACAAAAATGGGGCTAATTCCATAAATAATAATCCAAAAAGTGTGTTTAAATCTCAAAATCGAACCTTCACTGCATCCACAAGTTCTTTGTGCTGTTCATGCTCATGTGCCCATGGCTTCTTGAAGTGTTGTAGGGATTCCATTCTTGATTTCACTATGAGTCCCTGTAAGGCAACCAATTTGCCTTTAAAAAACAGCTAATTGAGTTGCTACCAACTAAAGCTTCAAAACCCCAAATTGATGGATACTTATGTTTGCATCAAAATTATGTTATGGCATATGACTTATAATTGCTGATTATATAATAAAAAGCAAAAAACCAAAGAACGAAGGTATGAAACATATTAGCATGCACTCTGTTCTCAAAAGAAGTAACTAAATCTAACTGAGAAGGATAAAGTACTATACTTTGGAGTCCACCAACCATATTTTCTCACGAGCCTCCTCCAGTGACTTGTTACTCTGAAAATGTAGACAGATATTACCATACAGGCCCTTTTGAATAGTTTCCCAAGAAAAACTTCTGAAAGAAATAGCATTTGTGATAACGTGCCTGTTTTGACATTTCAAGTGCTATTAGTTCTGCAATACCTGTTCCTGCCTGCACAAAATTACCCCATAGTCTGTGGTGAGAACTTTTTGGGACCAAACACATCTATGACTGTAAAATTTGGAATGTATTTGGACACTTGTAATTTGAAGATGGTCTAAACTAATAACCAAAAAAGATGTATAGTGGATATTGGTTTTCCAGGCTTAAGTACAATATAATAAGAATTGCTAGGCAAAAGCATGTATACTTATGAAAATATATAACCTTGGGTTTAATTCAATATAATTAAGCTATAAAAATGGGTATTACATTTGGTGCACAGAAAGAATCAATAAAATTTCTAAAGGTTGAGTATCATGGCTCAGGAGTGAGAGCTGAAGGAAATGGATAGTACAGAAAATGCAAAAAGTATGTGCAAAGGGAGAACCTCAATCAACAAAGTGCACAATTGATTAAAAATGGTTAACAGAAGTAAGTGATACTTGGTGTCAAAAATGTTGCAGTTTCCTCAAGTTTTAATAATTATGTATTTTAAATGCATGTTGTTTGACATCAATATTAGTAAAACCCTATTGAAGTAGACTGTGCAGGTGGGTAATCTCGTCACATAGTTTCAACTGTATGGGACAAACACAACACAATCTTAACTTGGGGGAAAAAAAGAGTAAAAAGTTCGTATGGTGGTTGTCATGCTTTGGATATAAAATTCTAGATGATAAATTCCCTGTCAATTTGTCTTGATGTTTCAAGAGAATACAGTCACTACCCTATCATCATCATATATTCATAAATAGCCAGAGTAATTTACCTCTCCAGCTCCAAGGAAAAGAAAGGTATGATCAGCCAATGTTCCACCAGTCAGCTTTAACGATGCAACCAACCCTGCAAGCACCACTGCAGCTGTACCCTGCAATGCTTCAATATATCCTTGATTAGACATTGCCAAATCAAATTCATAAATCTTAACAAGTATATAATTGTAAACTCACACAATATCAACAAGGAAGCATTTTTTGAGTCCTAAGTAGATCACAGACGTATTAGGAATATTTCTCAGACTAAGAAAGACTTATTTTTTTTGTTCATAGGTTGTAGTGTGCACTACAGATATACCGAATTGCAAAAATACCTGGATATCGTCATTAAAAGCCAGATGAGTTGTGCTATACTTTGCCAGCAATTCAAAGGCATTGTGATTAGCGAAGTCTTCAAACTGGAACCAGAATGCACATTTCATCAATTCAAACTACAGTTTTCAAAATTCATCTCTTAGGGATTTTTTAGCAGATTGAAATCTATAGTGAACATCAAAATCAGTTTTAGAATTACAGGAAATGTTTTGATGATGCAGAATTTTTTCGTTTTCATACTTTGTTGGTGTGGTGGTCAACAATTTTAGTTGTATAGAATACAGGAAAAGTTAAACAAAACAGTAGAAAACTTGGAATGATGCTACATCAAGAACATGTTATTATACACACGGGTAGGCAACAATACTACCAGCCACAAATGAAATTGACAGAGGAAATGATTTTTCAAAACCCAACCTGGACCAGGACTTTCTCTCCATAGTTTTGCTTGACAGCAGACATGAACTCATCAAGGAGGTCATAGTATTCCTGGAAAGCAGAAAATTTTATTAATAGCTTCATGATATGTTACTACTTATTGAAGAAGTAATCAAACATGTATATAGTGTATCAATGAAAAGGAAACCTGGCCAGTAATACGCTTTTGCCGAAGTCCAATGTAAAATTCATCGTTTAACAGCTCCTCATTGTTGGTTCCCACATCAATTGTAACGGGAAGGCACTGTTTGGATACAAGCATGGTAGTGATTGAACAAAGAGATCACAAAACAATTTACAAGGCAAAAGACATGCAATATTGACTGCGATAACATCTTCAGTCAGTCATGCAGTCGCAAATGAACCATAGCCAAAGAGGTACTGAAACATACATATAACAGGATGGTCCCATATAGCTGCTTAACTAATTAGCTTCTTAATTTTTTTGCAGCACAGGTGGTTTAATGTAAATTTTTAATCAAGCACAAAGGATATTTTGGAATAATGGTGGCACTACTACAATTTACTATTTAGGACTAAAATTAAGTTATCAGTGGATAGCAATGCCTGAAACAATGCAGCCACTTTCTAATGAGAAATGTGCAACATGGCTGAATGTGTTTCCTTCTATTCCCTTGTCTCAATTAAAAACATATATATGGTAAAATAAAGGATTTCACAACTGCTTATAATAAGAAGAAAAATACACCAGCATGGGACCACTAAAAAGGCTTATAATAAGAAAAATTAAAGCAACGCCTGCTAAATAAGATGAAATGACCAGCCACATGGGACCTCCTAAATTTCATAACAATAATCACGCTTCTCAAACTAGAGGCACAGGTAAAAATCTTGCTTCCAGATTCTAAAAATTAACCTACTGATATGACATTGAAATATGACCAACTGATATTTATGCTTCAACATACCGCTGAAGGACGAACACCACCTAGTGCTGTGTACAGAGCTAGTTTGCCAACTGGTATGCCCATACCCTGCCAGTAGACCAAACTAATAAGGATTGTGAGATACATGATAGCCATAGAATGAATACAATAATGTAGCAATATGAAAAATAGAATTGAAAAGGAGATGGCAAAGTCTGAAATAACAAAAAACTAATGCAAATATTCAATATTATTATTTTCCTGTAAGTCACTTCTCTTATGACTTTCTTCTAATATCTGTGATCAAAAGAAGAAAGATGGAGAGAGAGAAAATAAAGTCATCCATTAGCTCTACTCATTGATATATAATCTGTAAAAAGATATCTCAATTTGCACCATAACCATGAAAATTTTAAATTACATAAAAAAATTCAATTTGTACCAAAAACAGAATATGATGTAGCATATTATAGTTCTTCGTTTACCTGGCAACCAAGATCCCCAAGTCCCAAAATGCGTTCACCATCAGTAACAACAATAACCTCAATATTTTTCTCATACCAGTTCTTCAAGACTTCTAGAATCTTGCCTCTGGAAATTAAATTACATATTACATTGCAGAAATTTTATAAACGGAAAGGTCACTCAAGGGATAAACATAATCAGAACAAGGAAATAATAGCATACTTCTCTTTCAAGCTGATATAAAGACCCTGTGGGCGTCTGTAGATTGATCCATATTTTTGACAGGCTTCACCAACAGTTGGAGTATAAACTATGGGAAGTAACTCTTCTACGTGGTCCACTAAGAGTTTGTAAAACAATCTTTCATTCCTTTCCTGTCATTAAAAAAGATTATATTACCTTATATTTAGTTGGTATCACACTTCATAGGCTTCTCTAAACCAACAACATTGAGCATAGTAAGAGGTTATTCCTTTAATGCATCACAGGACTAAAGAGAGAACACACAATATGTTATTAAATAAGTAATATTTTAATGAATGCTAAGGAATTATGCCCATTTAGATTTGCAGTTGTCCATACAGGACTTAAAAATGTAGAAATCTAGTGTTTTAAGCAGATATAATGGGAAAATGGATTAGGCAAAACATATTTAATTTCTTGACAAGATTGTTAAATTTCAAAGGATGTATGTACCTCAAGGTCCATCATTGCCATGTATTTCTGTAAAGGAGCTTGATATTGACGAATCGTATTCATAAGCTTCTTTGCCTGAAGAAGGAGACAAAGTACAGTAACCAAATCTGATTTTTTTTAAAGTTAAATAAAGTCAAATCTAATGGAGGAGATAAATTTTTCATAAATGCTGTAACATCCATTCAAAAACTGCCACTGATCTTCTCTTGAATTTCAATGTACTTGTATCTCTAAGATTTTCTGGATACAATAACAGCTCAACACTCTGAATAAACACTAGAAGAATTTACTTCTGCTACTCCCATAGAAAATTAGTTCATTTAGAAAACAAAAAACAAAGGTATTTAAAGGACAGATGAAATTACTTGAAGATCCTGTGACAGGTAAACTGGTGGTAAAAGACCACGCAGGTAGTGTCTGTCTCTCTCTGTCTCCGTAAATGCCAATCCTTTGTTATAGGCAGGGTCTCGCAGTAGAGCACATCCACTGCGTCCATGAAAAAGAAAACAAGAAGATAAATGGCATTCAATGTTTGTTGATTTTGAGGGTTTAGATCACAAAACGTGTATGAGATCTACAAGAAAAAACACATTATACCCAGAAATATCTTCAACGCTCTACAACCTATTAGCCACTCTTATCCTAAGTATTTGAATTCACTAGATCTTTAATCATTTTAATTGATCATCAGCCAGCCCAAAACTATCTCATTAGTAAGAAAGTAACAATGTCATAGTTTGAGGGATAGCTAACAATTGAAAATGAAGATTCTACTCGATTTCTATAAACTAAATTTGTTCCTTCTAATTTGATGGGATGTACTTAAGAGAATGTATGAAATGATGAACAAATTCAATATCTTTAATGTTTTAACAACTCAAATATTTCTTATCAATCATGATGTTCATTGTAGCACGATCTAAAACATTGATAAAGAAAAATTGCTCACAGTTAAATCCAGAATCTATCGTTATTGAATGTGAAAATTTAATGTCTTTAATTCCCAAATCTTCAACTCGGTGTACTAAGTAAGGTTTTCTTTGCCTGCTCCTAATCATTTCTTTCAACTTTGAATTCGTTAGCAACCATTGTTAATTAGGTGCAGTTTTCTGATCAATAGTATCAATGAAACAGCCAAGATTTAAGGCCATCCAGAGCACATGATGACAAGCACAATCAGCTCTTCAATTTACAATTCTTTGATCTTGAAAATCTCTCTGGTCTAACACTTTGGTTTTAGAATACAGCACACCATTAATGCACTCGAGTGGTAACTATAACATTACTTCTGGACTCTTTTTATGTTTTATATGTACGCACATTTCAAATCATATTCAATGAAGGGAGAGGTAGATGTGTTTCCTGCTTCTTGCAAAGATGGGTCACTGAATGTAGTTTGAAACATCATGAAGAACATAATAAACAAATCCAGAAGCATTTTGATTTATTCAGTATGGACTGTGCAAAATGAATACCAACAATGGAATGGTAAGCCAGGGCAAAAGACAGACACCAGCCAGTACAAAAGACAGACACTGCCATAACTAGCCAAGCAAGAGAACTGACAAAATTCTTTACAGATCTCTACTCTGTTCATTCAGACGACTTAAACACCAAACACTAAGGCTTGATTCTTAAGCTAAAAGAGTTAAATAGTCAAAATTGTCTTGATTTTTTAAATTAAATTAGTGTGTGATGTTTAAGGGTGGCACTGTTCATCCATGACAAATAATAAACAAGCTACGTTGTCCCGTTTCTTGCATCAGTATTTCAGATTATAGTCAATGATCAGGATCTTTCTACTGTTGAACTCTCTGACGATTTTAATTATTTCAGTATACACCCAGGAAAATGAATACCAACAATGGAATAGTAAGCCAGTACAAAAGGACCCAAAATTCTTTTACAAATCTATAATCTGCTCATCCGTGACAATTGAGAATCAAGCTAAGAGTTTTCTTGTCCTGTTTCTCTATTTGATTGTGTATCTTTATTCGCATCAACATTTCAAACTATACTGAATGATCCAAACTTTCTAAATTTTAACATCTTGTTGATGGATCAAGAAGAGTAGTGATCAGCAACACGATGCAAAATAAATATACAGAATTGAATTTAGCAACATCATATTATTGATTGTAGAAAACTGATCTCTTTAAGTAAACCTACACAATCGATGATATCTCTAAGCTAAGAGCATGTAAGCAGAAAGAGCGGTGATGATGGAGTTACCTGGCAACAGTGACACTCCAAGGAGTGATGATCTGGTTTTGAGTGGCGGCATCTTCTCCATATATATCTTTAACACCACCTCCCACTGTCGACTTGGGATCCAAATCCAACACACCTGCTCCATTCCTCTGTTCCTTCAATTGGCTCTCCATTACAAATATATCAGATGCCCAAAAAGCCCTGAAACACTAGGACTACCACAGCCACACCCTTACTGATCAAACTACACTCTGCCTCCTACTCTCCACCCTACAAATCCATTTCACACCTACCCAAACAGATTTCAACAAGTTATCACAGTGTATGTTTTGGATCCTTCAAAGACAAGAGTAGACAAGAGTGACTAATCTGATAACGTGGAATGACGAGTGTACACTTGATGAAAAGTAGTAAACCACTTGTTTTGGTATTTTGGTTCGACCAGGCAGTTTCCGTTGTTTTGAAAACAGAGAGTCGTGGCGGACTAGATATTATATGAGACGTCATCCACTACATGTCCTCCATGCGAACTGTAGATTCAATAGCCTGCCGGCATACACGTGTAGTCGATTGTTTAAAGGGGAATTTGGAAATATCTATGGATAAATTCTGCTACTTCCTTTTTTCTGCGGGCTTTCAAGTTTTTGAAAAAACAAGTGGAAAAGTCGTCACTTTTTTAGAAAAATCTGTTATTGTTATATTGTTATAGGATTTAGTGTGATTTTGAGTGAAATTCATTGACCTATGTTTCATTAGTAGTGATTCAACATGAATCCATATTTTATGAGAATAAATGGAACACTTAGCACTCATTGAATCTAGGTGATACTCACTTTTTTAAAAATATCTATTATTGTGATATTGCTATCAGGATTAACTGTGTGATTTTGAGTCAAACTCATTTACCCATGTTTAATGAGTAGTGATTCAACATGAATCAATATCTCATGAGAATAAATGGAACACTTAGCACTCATTGGATCTAGGTGATGCTCACAAGGGTGAAGCACCGGGACTTCCTGGGAGGTCAACCATCCCAGTACTACTCCAGCCTGAGCGTGCTTAACTACAGAGTTTCCTCTATAGTTAAACCCAAAGCTTGCAACCTTATTTGCAAAACCTTCACCAAGTGTTGTGCCTTATGAACCATTCATTAAAAAGCCCCTTAAGCTCATCAATTGATAAGTAGGAGATAATTTCCATAGTAAGTCAAATTGTGATATTGCTATCAAGATTAACTGTGTGATTTTGAGTCAAACTCATTGACCCATGTTTCATGAGTAGTGATTCAACATGAATAAATCTCTCATGAGAATAAATGGAACACTTAGCACTCATTGGATCTAGGTGATGCTCACAGGGGTGAAGCACCGGGACTTCCTGGGAGGTCAACCATCCCAGTACTACTCCAGCCTGAGCATGCGTAACTACAGAGTTTCCTCCATAGTTAAACCCAAAGCTTGCAACCCTATTTGCAAAACCTTCACCAAGTGTTGTGCCTTATGAACCATTCATTAGAAAGCCCCTTAAGCTCATCAGTTGATAAGTAGGAGATAATTTCCATAGTAAGTCAAATTGTGATATTGCTATCAGGATTAACTGTGTGATTTTGAGTCAAACTCATTGACCCATGTTTCATGAGTAGTGATTCAGCATGAATCCATCTCTCATGAGAATAAATGGAACACTTAGCACTCATTGGAACACTTAGAATAAAGGGCTTTCTAATGAATGGTTCATAAGGCACAACACTTGGTGAAGGTTTTGCAAATGGGGTTGCAAGCTTTGTGTTTAACTATGGAGGAAACTCTATAGTTAAGCGCGCTCAGGCTAGAGTAGTACTACGATGGGTGACCTCTCGGGAAGTCTCGCTGCTTCACCCCTGTGAGCATCACCTAGATCCAATGAGTGCTAAGTGTTCCATTTATTCTCATGAGAGATGGATTCACGCTGAATCACTACTCATGAAACATGGGTCAATGAGTTTGACTCAAAATCACACAGTTAAATCCTAATAGCAATATCACAATTTGACTTACTGTGGAAATTATCTCCTACTTATCAATATCTGTTATATTTAGAGTTTAATTTTTAATTGGCATGTTAATTGTTTATAATTATTTATGTGGGAAGTTTCTTTCAACTCAGTCATCTCAAAAACTACTATCGGTTGTTTATGGTAAAAATACCTTTATGCAAATAAAATATTTTTATTTAATGTCAAAAGTTTCAATTTTATTTTATTTTAAAAATATGTTTTATAGTTAAAATAGGGTCATAAAAATTGTTGATTTTGTAAATTCTTTTGTTTTCATTAGTCAAGATATTATGTATTTGGTTGGTCATGTTATATTTGATTTTTTCTTAATATTTAATGATGTCAAATGAATGAAGTTATTAGTTTGTTCATATTTATTAGTCCCTTCTTTTAAATAGGTAGGGAACTAATGGTCTCAATTCTCAACTTCAAATAAATTTTATAATCAAAATTATTGCATATGGTTTAAAACAGATTAATTTAAAAATTAATTTTTAATCATTAATTTTATTTTTATTAGTTACTCTGAATTTTTCTAGGAGTATTATTGGTTTTTTTAAAATTTTAAAAATTAAAAAAATAAGAAATCTAGAATGTCTTGAAAGTTCCATGAGTACACCATTAAATCTTTTGTAATCTGCACACGTTGTTGGAGAGCGTGAAGTTATTCAAGACTATGAATTTGAAGACTATGATATTATCCCATTACCCATTATCTCATCATTTAAAAAATATCACATTTTAGTTATATTAAATGGTCCTATATATTTGATTAGATGTGAAACTTTGATAATGTAAAAGAAATGGTTTGTTAAAATTTTAAATGTTTTTATGACATTATTTATTTATTTCAGACTGAGTAAATATATTTATTTTATTTATCTTTTTATTTATTTATTTCTTTGTTTGTTTATCTTTTATATATGAAAAGATTTGTAAAATTTAATATAATAAAGATTAAAGTTTTGATTTTTTAAAGCTTTTTTTCTTTAGATTACACTTATTTTTATTATTAATTAGATTTATTTTGTTATGATTATTTTTCATTTAAATTAGTTTTAGTTACTAATTCGAAATGGAGTTTTGTTATTTAATTTAAGTCTTTCTTAAATTTTTTAATAGAAATAATATTTATAATTATAGAGGCGTTATGATATAAAATTCTATTTTAAAAATATCATATATTTTGATACTTACCTCTTACATAAGTCCTCTTTGCATGAACATAACTTATGATTTGAAATCATCCATTAAATACTTATATTTATTCAAATAATGTTTCATTTGCTCATTACATAAGGTAGGGACTCAAGCTCTTTGAGAGCTCTTGTATTACAATTGAAAAGGTCTTTAGTGAAAAGGTATTTTTTTGTTTGATTTATAGTTTAATGAAGGTCACGTCAATTGTCTAGTACATTTTTTATATCTCCAATAGCTAGAACATTCATTTTATAGGTAATATGTTGTGATCCTGGATGTCACAAGGCAAGGTTTTTACCCCACGCAACACCGATGATCTCCCCAAGTTGGGATGATCTTGGACCACACCTGCCACCAAAGATCCAAGCTCAACACCAGCACACACACACTTGTTAATACAATCACAAAATCTTCTTGCATAGCAAAATGTTTCAACACAATTATGGACATAGTATTTTGGGGCAAATAAGTAGCTTTATTGATTTCACCAAATGGCCCTTGGCCTAGTCTACATCAATTTCAACTATGTTGTTGATCACTACTCAAGTACTTCCCAAGAATTCTTTACAAGTTGCCACCCTTGGATATGCATCCACTCTTAGAACATTGGTATACACCTAATGTACCTCACCACCTTGGTTGTAGCTCTACATGTAGATTCCACACCCCCAACACCCTAAGTCATTGGAACTTGTCAAGGCAACTCAGGCTTAGTGTGAACCAAGTTGACTGACACGGACAAGACCCAGTTCCCCTCCTTGAATGGGGAATCCAAGTCATGCTACACTCTTCACCTTCTACTATCACTACACTGCTCACTTCACACTGCTCTGCACTACTCTAAACACCTTGCTCATTGAATGTTGTTTTGTGCCTCCTTGGATTTCTCCACCATGACACTTCGCCTTGTGAACAAAAGCAATCACCATTGAATGTTCATCTTTGAATAGCTGGGTTACTCTTATTCACCCATAATAGCTTTTGGCTTGAGGCTCACTCTTCAATAGAAATTAATCACATCTTAGTCTACTACCTAAGAAAACACTTCATGTATCCAAGTGCAACCCTTCCCCCTATGTGAATCAACCACCCCTTACAATAGATATAACTAAGATTATATGCTAGTTGTTAGTCTTAGTTAGATCTATTTTTGTTATGTTGTTCTTTTTTATTAGTAGAGTGATTATTTGTGTATTTAGGATCACAACTCTATCTCCACTAATCTTATTCATTCATTTTATAATATGCATTTCACTTGTGTTGTTATATTTGATTTTTTCTTACTATTGTGTGATTTTTTTTGAACAAGGTAATGTTAGAATTAAAGAAAAGGGATCTCCTACTTAAATAATAGTTTTTTAGTTGTAGATGGTTATGCTTGTTTTCCTTTTCCTTTTCCTTTTCCTTTTTTGTCTTTATGTCATTAAAAGAAAGACTAAAAATTTCATCCCTACATGTCTATAAAAGGTATATATTTGTAATCAAATACAATATGCCAAAATAGTGAACATTATTTCTTGATCTTAAAATCATCATATATACAAATAAATTGGGGAGCATATCGAAATTATGAATGTCAACAAGAGAAGTTAATAGATAATATGCATCAAAGTTCTTGCCAATAGTTAGAAACATAAAAGTAGGGATATATAGATGGGAATGGAAATAAAAATAATAATTGAAAAGGATCTAGTGACAGCGAAAAGTATTGTGAACTTAATTAATAAACATTAGAAAGAAATAATGATAACTCTATGTTTTTTATTAGGAAAATAGGTTTTACAGGGATCCTGAAACCCAAAGTTTTACAGCAGAAAAGACAGAAAAAAAGTTGCCTCAAAAGGCCAGAAACAAAAAGGCCCGAAGCCTGAGAAACAAAGGCCAAGAATAGAGCCTAGCGGGTAGACTAGTGTCCCTTCTTTTCCATTGCCTACAGGGTTTCTACAGCGTCACTTTCCTTTTGGTTGGCCTCTTCCTCCTGGATCGTGGGGAGGAAATGCATTTGGTCCCCCTGACTTTCCTGGATTCCAGTCTCTTTCTAAGGATCTTCCCGGCTGTTTCCATGCTCTGTACTCTGCTCCATGTTCCCCACAAGACCAGCATTGGTCAGATAGTCCCCCAGATTAACAATGTTTTCATTCAAGGTATGGAGGGTATCCACAATCTGTTTAGTCACAATCTGGTGGACAGAATCCAGCCTTTGGACCTTTTGCTTGAGTCGGGTGATTTTGTCCTCCTGATTGTCTTTGGGGTCCTGGCTTCTGTCTTTTTCCTGGCTGCCCACCTAGTCTTTACTACCTCTGGCCTTATGATCCTTGACATTGCCCCTGTTGTTGGTCTGGATGGACCTGTCCTTCAGAGTCTCAATTTCCTTAAAAAGCCACTTAATGGAGCAAAAATTGTTAATCAGGTTGTTCTTTGCATTGTTGAGAAAGTTGAAACCCGTTTCACGAACATTGTCAGAGAGAACCAGAAGAGTCGGGTCAAGGAGCTCTATGTTATATGTAAGTATATTTTATAATTTAATATTTTTAAATACTATAATTGAGAGGCTAAAATCATGAATCTCTAATTGGACTGTCAGGTGTCTTTCATTTGTTGGAAGATTAGACATTGGTCAAATCAGTCCCCATATTAATTCCAAATTATGTTTTTGCTATGTTAAAAGCCCCCAAGTCAATTATTAAGAAAATTGAGAAATTAATTAGAGATTTCCTTTGGAATAACCGGAATAGCTGGGAGACTCTGATGGAGAGGAGAGTAAAAAATATTGAGAACTACAATCACAACCTGGCAAGTCAAATGATCTCCCTCCTCGCTTCGATCAACGACAACATCCTCTCTCTCTTGGAAAATCTCAAAGATAGGAACCAGATGGAGGAAGATGATAAACAGAACAGAGACAAAGATAGGCTGGATGTGGATAAAGCCAAGGACAGCACTATGGAGCAGGATTTGACGAACGCCCAAGATCATAAGGCAGAAGAGCAACAAGAGTGCGCCGAAGCTGCCTAGACCATGCTTGAGATGGAGAAGTAGTCTGCTAGGTTGGGTCTCTGTCCTTTGGTTTTTGTTTCTCCTGGCTTTGGCTTTTTGTCTGGTCTCTATTTTTCTGGTTGGTTCTCTGGCCTTTTTAGTGGGCAGTTGTTTCGGGCTGGGCCTTTGGGCTTATTTTCAGCCGTAAGGCTTATGTTTTGGTTGGGCATTTTTTTGCTTATTTTCAGCCTTTCTTGTTGTTAAACTTATGGGTTTCAGGACCCCTTAAAACCTGTTTACCTTATCAAAAACAATATCAATCCTAAGGGTGACCATGCTTGCCATGAGGGCTTGATGGTTCTGGTTATGAATCTTCTTAAAGCTAAGAAAGTGGACATGCCCCATTTTAGTAAGAAAACTTTGGAGTGTGATATTGAGGGGAGTGAACAGGATGAGGGAAATGATGAGGATACGGAGTAGCAAGATGATGAGATGGAGGTTAAGAAGAGGAAAAAGCTAACTCCCAAGAGCTCATCTATGAAGAAAAGGAAGACTAAGGAGGTGGACTCTGAGATGGACACAGAGTCTGAGGAGGAGCCAAAGGAGGGTATAAGGTAGAAAACCATAGGCAATTCTACTATTGCTATCAGAAACAAGGGGAAGAAAATTGATAGGTTTTAAGAATTCCCTCTAATGATGAATCACTGATAAAGAGGGTGGAGTGGAAAGGTAAGAATGTGCTTGTAAGAAAACTCAAGTGCAGAAACAACTTCCTACACTAATCCCTTAAGGAAAGTATTGTGCAAATTCCTATTAAATCCTTACAATTTCATATTTGATATTATGTAAACAATAATATTGTAGTCAACCATGAATACAAAAAATAGATAGAGAAAAAATAACACATAAACACAAAGATATGCCAGTAGGAAAAAAACCTTTCAGTAAAACAACCCCACCCCTCCAAAACCTATACAATGTATTATCATCAACTCAAAGGTTACAACACACTTGCAGTGCAAGCTCTTTCAGGACATAGAAGACTTATCCAATAGCTACCAAGAATACACTAGTCACACATTCTTATCTACATCCCTAAAAGTGCTTATATAATGCGCTTTAGGGAAACTTCGAAAATAGCTCTTATGCATCATAGGAATCTGTCATAACCATTTTAGTCATGATTTCCTTACACACAATTAAATCTTCCAAAGATAGATCTTTCATGTCATAGGAATCCATCATAACTATTTTAGTCATGATTTCCTTACACACAATTAAATCTTCCAAAGATAGCTCTTATGTGTCATAAGAATTGATCATAGTCATTTCAGTCATGATTTCCTTACACACAATTTAAGATGCAGACACATGCAAGTGGAGTGACACATCAACATGCCTACTAGACATGTACACTCACACTTAATTACATTATTTGCAAAAAATACATTTACAAAAAAAATATTAAGAATAGGAATTATCCAAGGTTGAGACACCTTATTCCTAATATTCTCCCACTTGTTGAACACCTTATAAGAGCAATAGGAACATAACAAGAACTAATCGCTATTGGTCGAAAGGCCCATAGATTTCGAACACCATCTGAACTTCTTTGTGCCCACTAGTTTCATAAATGCATCTGCAACATTCTTTATAGTATCTACCTTCTCCAAATTTACCTTTCCATCTTCCACCATATCTCTCACAAAGTGAAACTGCACATCAATGTGCTTCGTTCTGGCATGGAAAGTTGGATTCTTTGCAAGGCAAATAGCACTCTAACTGTCACAACAAATAGTAATCTATCCTGCATCAACACCAATATCAGAACACAATCTCTTAAGCCAAATGGCTTCCTTACAAGCATGAGTAGTAGCTATGTACTCAACTTCTATAGTGGACAAAGCAACCACAGGTTGTCGCTTACTCATTCAACTGATGGCACCACGAAACATAGTGAACACATAAGCACTAGTGGATCTCCTATTGGCAATATCACCTGCCCAATCTACATCCACAAACTCGCAAATATAAATTGAATGCAAAGCTCTAGAAGAGTTACCATGACAACAAATGGAGTAATCTGATGTACCCCTCAAATATCTAAATACTCGCTTAATTGCATCCCAATGTACCCATCCAAGATTAGCCATAAATCAACTCAGAACTTCCACTTCTTGGGCAATGTCTAGTCTAGTACAGACCATAACATACATAAGACTACTAACTACACTAGCATAAGGTACTCTACCATGTCCTCCACCTCACTAGGAGATTTTGGACAATCATCTATAGATAACTTTGTTCCCATAGAAACAAGAACACACAATGGTCTACTATCTACCATGTTGAACCTGTCCAACACAGACTTCACATACTTACTCTAACTTAACCAAAGTTTTATGTTAGATCTATCTCTACTGATTTCCATACCCAAGATGTACCTTGCTGCCCCAAGCTCTTTCATCTCAAATTGTGTTGACAACTAAGATTTAAAATAAAAAATCATACCCTTACCCTTTACAAACAACAACATATCATCAATATATAATGCAACAATAAGAAGGCAATCATTTTCAACTATGAAGTAAACCCAATGATCTGATTTCGATCTTACAAATTCAATTGACAACACAAAGGCATCAAACTTAAGATACCACATCCTAGGAGATTGTTTCAAACCATGCAGAGACTTCTTTAATCTGCAAACCAAAGATTCTTTACCTTTAACAATGTAGTGCTCAGGCTGTGACATTTAAATCTCTTCCTCCAAATCAACATGAAGGAAAATTGTCTTCACATCCATCTGTTCTATCTCTAAATCATATGATGCGTCAAGAGATAAAAGAAATCTAATAGATGTCAACTTTGCAATAAGAGAGAATATTTCACTATAATCTATTCCCTCTACCTATAAATACCCCTTCGCAACCAATCTAGCTTTGTACCTTTCAACAGTGCCATCTACACATAATTTCTTCTTGAACACCCATTTGCTACCAATAGGTTTTCATCCTTTAGGAAAAGATACAAGGTCCCAAGGTTTTTTTTAATCCAATGAAGCCATCTCATCATCCATGGCCTTAATCAAAGAACCTACATCTTCCATATCCAAAGCCTCTTTCATAGATCTAGGCTCATTAGTGTTAGTAATCAAAGTAAAAGCACAACTGGAATCTAACATAGAATAACCTAAACTTTTTGGCTGCTTTCTTACTCTTGTGGATCTCCTCAAGAGCTGAGGTTGAGGTTGTTCTTCCTCTTCTTCTAAATAATCAGAGCTACTAGAGCTCTCCTCATCATTAGACCCAACATGGTCTTTCTATTCAATCTTCTCAGGGGTAGGAGGCAACTAAACAACATCTTCTTTCTTCACTTTTTCATCTAATTGTAGCACAATAGGAGAAGATGTTAGCTCTCTAAAAATAACATTTCTTCTATACAACACCTTACTAGTCATAGGGTCCCAAAGCTTGTATCCTTTCATACCAACACCGTATCTGATGAGAATACATTTGACAACTTTGTTTTCCAACTTAGATCTTTTCTCCTTTGGAACATGTGCATAAGCTACACAACCAAAAACATGAAGATGTCTAATTGAAGGCTTCTTACTAGACCACAACTCCATGGGTGTCTTACCAACAAGAGTTGATGTAGGAGATTTGTTAACCAGATAGCAAGCAGTGGCCACAACTTTAGCCCAAAAATTTTGTTCAAGACTAGCTCCACTAAGCATACTCCTAGCCTTCTCCATTAGTGTCCTGTTCATTCTTTTTGCAACTCCATTTTGTTGTGGGGTATAAGGAGTTTTCTTATGCCTCTACTATTCAAACTCTGCTGAGCAAAACTCACCACCACTATCAATTCTCACACACTTAATCTTCTTACTAGTCTGATTCTCTACAAGGGCTTTAAATTCCTTGAACCGACTAAAGACTTGTGTCTTACTTTTCAAGAAATAAATCCATGTCCTTCTACTATAATCATCTATGAAAGATACAAAAAATATAGACTTATAGATTGAAGGAACTTTTACATAACCAAATACATCAGAATGAATAAGATCCAAAACATTATAAGATTTATGAGAACTAGAGTAAAATTGAACATGATTTTGTTTACCATTGACATAATGTTCGCAGAAGTCAAACTTGAGATTACAATCATTTAATCCCTCAATGAGGTTCTTTTCTTTCAGGGTTCTGAGACCCTTCTCACCAATGTGGCCAAATCTCATATGCCACAACATTGTCTTTTCTGCAGGAAGCTTGCCTTCCAATTTGTTTGCACCCTTACGTACACATGTTGCACTGCCATCGAAACCAATAACCACAATCTTCTTTGCTGCTCATTCAGATGGTGGGGATGAAGTGATACCTACTCTCTTCTTTGAAATAGAAGAACTATTGCACTAAGAAATGCATGCATCAAGTTGAAACGGAGTATATCTCCTAATACCCTTAGCAAGCACCATAGCTCCTCTCATCATCTTGCATCCATCTTTAGAAAAAAATACTTGCACACCTACATCATTCAACATACTTACAGATAATAGGTTTCGTGCCAAACCAATGATGTGCATTACCTCGTTGATCACCTTTACTTGTCCATCAGGGAATATGATAGTGACTTTTCCTCGTCCAAATATCTTTAGGTGAAAATCATCACCCAAGTACACCTTTCCACCATTGAAAACTTCATACTTTGAGAACTAGCTTTGATGAGAGGTCATGTGGAAAGAAGCACCTGAGTCTATTAACCACACATCATCAGATGTTGCCAAGGCTACAATGAAAGCATCACCATTTTCTTGAGATTTTTTTGAACCCGAATTTGAGGCTTTCTTCTTTTTCTTTGGCTCTTTATAGTATTTATGGAAGTGCCCAGTCTTATCATAGTTCCAACGTTTTGCCTTAGACTTTCCAAGAGTCTTTGATTTTCCACAGGATTTGGATCTACCCTTTCTAGACTTGTCATTTTTCTTGCCTCTATCATTGAATCTACCATGAATGGTAAGAGCTTCCTTAGTCGAATCTTAAGACTTTCTCCTTGTCTCCTTAGATAATAGTGAAGACACCACATCATCCATTCTGAAAGTGACTAAAGTAATTCCAAGAGCCATCACAAGATGGTCCCATGAATCCGACAAGGAACATAACAAGGTCATACATCGATCCTCCTCCTCTATCTTGACACCAGATGATGTCAGCTATGCAATCAGTAAATTAAAAGCATTCAGATGATCTATAATAGATCCTCCTTCCTCCATTCTTAGAGAATACAACTTCTTTCTCAAGAACAACTTGTTCACCAGAGATTTGGCCTGATACACAAACTCAAGCCATGTCCACAAACTATTTGGAGTCTTCTCATCAAGAACATTCAGAAGAATTGAATCAGTTAGACAAAATCTAATAAGACCCTTAGCTTTTTGATCCTTGAGATCCCAATCTACTTGAGATATTGTTGCAATTCTCACATCAAGTGAAGTCACCTCCCATAGATCACGATCTTCAAGAAAGTCTTTCATCTTGAGTTTCCACAACTCAAAATTGTTGCCATTAAATTTCTCCACCTCCATTTTTCCATATGATAAACTAGCCATCTCAATCTACAAATAAGATTCAAAATGCTCTGCACAAAACTCCCACTCAAACTTGAGATTAGTTCAAAAAACCCTACCCAACAACTAGGATCAAAAGTTGATCAAGCTCTGATACCACTTGTAAGGAAACTCAGGTGCAGAAACAACTTCCTACACTAATCCCTTAAGGAAAGTATTGTGCAAATTCCTATTAAATTCTTACAATTTCATATTTGATATTATGTAAACAATAATATTGTAGTCAACCATGAATACAAAAGCCATATAGAGAAATAATAACAAATAAACACAAAGCTATGCCAATGGGGAAAAACCTTTCGGTAAAACAACCTCACCCCTCCAAAACCTACACAATGTATTATCTTCAACTCAAAGTTTACAACACACTTGTAGTGCAAGATCTTTCAAGACATAGAAGACTTATCCAATAGCTACCAAGAATACACTATTCACACATTTTTATCTATAGTTCTAAAATTGCTTATATAATGCACTTTCCATTTTTAGGGCAACTTTCAAAAATAGCCCATATGTGTCATAGGAATCTGTCATAACCATTTCAATCATGATTTCCTTACACACAATAAAATCTTCCAAAGATAGCTCTTACATTTCATAGGAATCTATCATAACCATTTTATTCATGATTTCCTTACACACAATCCAAGATGTCGACACATGCAAGTGGAGTGACACATAACATGCCTACTAGACATGTACACTCACATTTAATTACATTATTTACAAAAAAATACATTTACAAAACAAATAATAAGAATAGGAATTATCAAAGGTTGAGACACCTTATTCCTAACAGTTCTTTCACAAGGGAAGGCTGATGACAAAGGTCTTAAGGAGGAGGATACTAAAAGAGACAATATCGAAGGGATGAGGATTTCCTGGTTCATAACAAGGACTATGACGAACAGGGGTGTTGGAAGGGTATTATTGGCAGTCTGGATCTAATGAAAAGGGATATGAGTAGAATGAAGGATCAAATGCGAGACATTAGGAGAGAGTTTGATCAGCTAAGCAGGACCACCAGAGGTGAGAGAAATCTCGGTCAACATCTTGATAGATTTTCTGAGATGATTGGTAATGCAAAAGAGGTTAAGAATCTTATGAAAAGAATATCACCCTTGGAAGCCAATAATAGAGCTATGGAACAAAAGATGAAGGATTTGTATAAAAGGATAGATGGCATGGATAATAGAATGGTCAACATTGAGAAGGTAGTTAAGGAACTTGCTAACTAGAACTACTCCATCTTGAAGATTGTGTGAACAATATTAACACTCTGCTAGACAAATTGGAATAGGGGAGAGTTCAAGGCTTAAAGGACTTGAAAGAGGACCACAACCCCAACAAATGAACTAGGGATAACTCTAACGAGACTAAGGTCATGGAAGCCAAAGATATGGATGATCTAGAGGCCTCTACAGTTAACATGAATATCTTTGCAGATCAAGCTATTGATGTACTGAAGACCCTGTAGCTATCATATTGTTGTCTTTTTGCTTTCTTTTTGTTGTCTTTTCTTATTGTTTCTATTAAGGCTTATGGTCTTAGTTAGTTCTATCTTTTGGTGTCGATGCACAGTTCTTCTAGGCTTCTTTTCTCTTGTTGTTAGTTACTTTGTAAAAGGTTTTAGGTCCTTAAAAATATGTTTTTACTTAATCAAAACAATATGGATGGGAAAAAGAGGATTTCATTAATCTCTCTACAAGGAATGGCTCCTCCAAAAAACTATGGAGGATTGGGATTGTGTGACATTGCTAAAATAAATTTAGGATTTGGTACAAAGTTAGGCTCGCAATTTATAGCAAGCCAAATCTTCCATGGTGTAGAATGATGTGTGCTAAATATTTGGATTCTATGAATCCAACTAGGGTATTTATTGTTGTTAATCCTCCAAAAGGATTTTAAATGTGGGATTTTATGATGTCTTATTGCCATCTTATTACAGATTATATTTCATGGGAAGTCCACAATGGATATCATGCATTTTTCTAGTTAGACTCATGGAATGGTTATGTTTTGTTCATTAGAGAGGATCAATTTTTTTGACTTTTATGAAAGGGTTATGAATCTTTGAGGATCACACTTGATAGGTTATGTTGATCATGTGGAGATTAATTCAGGTAGAGTTCTTTGGAAAGACCCTAGGCTTCTTCCTAGTAACCAAGAATCAAAATTGCATCTGAAAGATATTCTTGATAATAGAATTTCTTTTTTATCCCCACAACTAGATAATGTTATATGGTTGCCTTTTACCTTAGGACAATATTCTATTAAGGTTGTTACCAGGCCCTTCAACAATGAGATATTCAATTTGGCAAGCAATGTGCATATAAATTTTGTTGGAGTAATGACATTCCACCAAGGGTGGGTACTTTCACTTAGATGATATTAAAGCATTGAGTTTTGACTGGAGATATACTGAGTAAGTTGAAAATTTTAGACCCCATCAAATGTGTTTTATGTGAGGAATCTTTCAAAGATGAAAATGTCTCTTGCTATTTCATCCTTTTGATGAGGAATGTTGGAAAATTTTGATTGCTAAACTTCACTTTTTGTCACCTTTAGCATGTGAGCTTTGGGATCTTCTACAAGCATGGCCAACTCTCTATTCAGATTCTCTTTTCACTAATATGTGGATAATTATCCTAGCTATTGTCATCTAGTCTATATGGTGGGAAAGGAACTAAAGGATATTTTGTAATGCCCCATCTTCTCTTGAGGTTGTCTAGGATAGAATTGCTACATTAGTGTCTGAATCATTAAATGCTTTAATGGCAAATAAAGTTTTAGACAACATTTAATTTTCTTCTTGGGACAATAAAATTATTAAAGTATGGCCTAGTCTTAGGATGTCATCATTTAGATCCTTCATCCCTAAAGGGAAAGTTGATAAGAAAGAGATTCGATGGCAATGTCCTTTATTCCCAATGGTTAAATTGAATTTTGGCAGTGCATCGAGAGGCAATCTAGGGGACTCAGGGGTAGGATTATGTATTAGAGATTCCAAAGGGCCAAATTTAATTATGGCCAAGACAATTCCAGTCATACAGGGAACTAATAATCAAGTTGAATCCTTTGCCCTTTTATATGATATTCAAAGTGCATTATTGATAGGTATTTCTGAGATTGACACTAAAGGGAATTCCCAACTCATTATTCTAGCTACATAATTAAGATCTTGTCAAATTTAAATTCTTGAGCAATGTTGACTTATTTTGGATAAGTTCTCCTCTTATGTGGTTTATATATATATATATATATATATATATATATATATATATATATATATATATATATATATATATATATATATATATATATATATATATATATATATATATATATATATATATATATATATATATAGGGAGACCTGATTATATGGCCAATTTGGAAATTGACAAAGGTCAAACAATTATCACTCCTTTCATGCAGTGTCTAAAGTCATTTTCCTAATGTTTTTGAAATTATGGACAAAAAGGTTGATTTGGCTATTTAATTCACTTAGCCAATATGAGAATGTAGTTTTGGGACATAGGTTATAAATAGGATGAAGGGTAGGATATGTTGACAACATGTATGGTTTATGTGAATTGAATATATTAGTTATTGAGGGAGGCAAACAAGTATTTCAAATTCTCCTCTCATCTTCTCATCATATATTTTGATATCTCTTGCTTTGTGACATTGGATTAGTTGGGTGTTGGCTAATCTCTAGAAAAAATGCACCAAAGATAAAGAAAAATTCAAACATGATTCTTTTTCAAATTCATGAAAACACAGCAAAATTTTCTCAAAATTTTTTTTGTTTTCGATCACAAAATATACATATCATGAAGATCAAATGCTGAAAATCTCAAAAAAAAATCATTGTGTTTTCATTTTTTTTGAAATTTAGTCAATGGTGCAATTTTTACGGAGGATAGTTGCTTTCGATGAGTTGTTTGTTTCATGGATTATGTCATGGAAATCCACAGTGGCATTCTTTTCCAAATTTCACATGAGTATGGATATGATCATACAAAATTAACTTTTTCTACCAAAGTAAATGTGATATGTTGATATAATTATGGCTAATTAAGGTTTGTCAGAGGTTCCATAATGCCAAATATACAACAAGGGTTTTTATACTATGGGGTTCTTACATTCATATCAATACACATTGCAAATTATAACTGATGTGTACTTGATATGTGTCACAAAATACCTTTTTTCTAAGATGAAACTAGGGATAATTTTAGGAAAAACATTCAAAAAGCCTTCATAATTGGGTGAATTGATAATTTGGTATTTTTTTTGTATAATTTTCCCCATTTTTTAATGAATTTATTCCCAAGGCTAGATTCAATCTTTGGTGAAAGATAATCTTTATCTTTAGCAATTAAAATGGGATGTGGCTATCCTCCAAATATTTTTTTTGAAATTTTCAGCATTTGATCTTCACAATTTGTATATTTTGTGATCGAAAATAACAAAAATTTTGAGAAAATTTTGTTGTGTTTTTGTGAACCTGAAAAAAATTCATGTTTAACTTTTTTTTGTCTTTTGTGCATTTTGTTTGGAGATTAGCCAATGCCATTAAAATGTGGTGGTATGATGGGACATTCAAATTTATGCCTTCTTAAAGACACATTTGGAGGTGACCATTTCCCATAGTTGTGCATCTCAAATTATTTCTTGGCCATTACTTTGGTATGCTTAAATTGATTTTTTCTCATGGGTTCTCCTACTTCGTCAATTGAGCTTGAGAAAATGAAAAACTGAGAGCCCATGTCAGTGTGTGAGGGGTGATGTATTTGCATTCAACATCAAATGGAGCACAAGCCTTTCAATTTTAGGATCTCGTTACCTATTTTGCAAGATTGTGAACCAATTATTGGAGTTGTGTCAAAATAGGAACTAGGCAAGTATTTCAATATCTCGTGCTCTATTTGCAAGAAGGCAGTTTGAAACAAAATTGGGATGAAGTTCTTTCTCCCACATCTTGGCATGCTTTATTTCCATCAAAATACTCTCTATATTTGTTTCAAATGTTTATGATCTTACACAAAACTTGTTGTTTGTTAGAGTTGTGTGTTTGAAGTACTTCTATCTAGGTGTACTCCTTGAAGAAATATTGCATGCTGAGCTCTTGAAATATAATCTATGGTGGGAAATTAGATTTGTGGGTGACATTTTCTCAAAGGACTTCTTGTTGCAGAAAACCCTACACATTTTGACCTTTGAGAACATCAAACTCTCTTTCTAGTCTCAGGATTTGGAGTATATATTTCGACTCTTTGTAAGAAATTGCAGGGCCTCAATGTTTAGGAAAATTCATGTGCATGTGGTTGCTATTTTTAATTTGGTCTTTGAACACAACGAAGACCATTTTTTTTCCTCCTATAGTCCTAGAGTTGGTTTTGGTATTAGGTGATGATTTGGCTTGGTAGTGAGATACAGTGAATGCTTTGTCTCTGTAACATCAACTTGTAGATGATTTGTTGAAATATTTGAAGTGTGAACACTTGCCCTTTGAGCCAAACACCCACCTACCAACTTTGGCAACCATGAGAAATAATGAATATGGTTAGGTGAGTTCAAATCCAAAAATGAGAGGGAAACATTTTTGGTGTGAGACAAAAGGAATGATACTCTTTCATTTGATCAGTTAGATAGTTAGAAGAAAGAGTAGACAAAGGAGAAGAGTAGAGTAGAGAAGGAAGAAGATCAATAAATTAGATCAGAGGAATTTCTAGAGTTCAAAGGATAGAAGGAAGGTTCAGTATCACAAAATGTGTTTGAATCTCTCTGTCATTTTATAAGTTCATTTTGGTTTGTCCTAAGAAGTAGTGATTGCTCTAGACATTATGTATGCAACCCCTGGTGTTGTAAGTTTAAGTTTTATCAGTGTGAATTATTTTGTAGTTTTCTAGTTGAAGTCGAATGCTCCCTAATTTTGTAACAATTTTAACCTAGTTGAATAGAAATCAAGAAAGTAGGCACACTTGGCTCATCATTGTCTCTCTTCTATTCATTATTGCATGTTTACTATTTGAGAAGTTCATACTTGCAAGTTTCATTGTTGTCTTCTTTGTGTTTTAATGGTAGAAATGCTCAGATCGTAAGTCTATTAAATAGTTCACTCAGTTCACTCCTTAACCGATCTCTTCCTCTATCATTACTACTGAGTTTAGTCGATGTCTTCATCGACCAAGATCATTCAATCTAGGTATTGTTTGTGTGTAGAGCTTGCTGAGCTCCACCTACCTTTAGAGAATGAGCTCATTTGACACACATCATGCCAAGAGCACATGACTATTGAGCTTACTCAACTACTTTGTGTGTCAAGTTACTTGGCACCACCTACCTATCACTCGACACCCTCTTGTGTCAAGCAAAATTGTTACTTAGCATCCTCTTCTATCAAGTGGAACTTGAAGTTGTGAAAGTGAATTATTTACATGGTATAAGAGCTTTGAGGCCCCACATCCATAGCGAGTTAGGGAATTTGTTTTTTGGGTATATTTGACATGGCAAGAGATGTACGAAAGATATGGTAACAGCCACCATCCTTTAATGGACAAAATTATGATACTTGGCCAAAGGAGATGAAAACCATAATGGTAGCTAATGATTTGTGGGAGTTTATAATCAATGGACTCAATGATGTTATTGTCCCAACACTATATGCTTCCCTCACAAACTCACAAAAGACTCAGATGAAGGAGTCAAGGACAAAGGATGTGAAAGCATTAAGTTTGATAGAGGCAACAATGACAAACACAGTCTTTCTCAAGATTGCAGCAACAAATTATGAAAAAGGAAGCATGGGATATCCTTGAGACAAATTTCAAGGGGACTAATAAGCTCAGAGTAGTGAAGCTACAAATGATCAAAAGGGAGTTTGAAAACCTTCAAATGAAGGACAATGCACCTATTACAGAGTTTAGCTCACGAATCTCCACTTTGATAAACCAAACCAAATCAAATGGAGAAGATTATGAAGAGAAAAGGATTGTGGAAAAGATATTGAGGAGTCTACCTCAGAAATATGACAATCTTGTGATGATCATTAAGGGAGAAAAGGACCTCACTACATTGACCATGGACGAGTTGATGGGAACTCTTCAAATCCATGAGCACTGGATAAACAAATCAACAAAAACTTCTTAAGAGCAGTCTTTCAAGGCTCAAGAGAATTCAAGAGGTGGGGGGAGAGGAAGAAATGGCTCTGATAAAGGCTCAAGAAGCAAAGGTCATGGAAGGAATGATCAAAGGAATGCTGGTGCAGAAAGATTAGGATGAGCAAGCAACCAAGAGGGAGCAAGCACCTCTCAAAACAACTCTAGAGGAGGTAAGAAGAGTTACAACTCTAATAAGAGCAATGTAGAATGCTATTACTATCATAAGTATGAGCATTATGCTAGTGAATGTTGGAAGAAGTAGGGCGATCAATCAAAGCAAAATGAAAATGTGGCTGATGTGAACATGGGAAATGTAAACAATCCCATAGCCTTCATCATGTGTAACATTGGTGAAGAAGGCAGCCATGAGGTATGGTACCTAGACAATGATTGTAGCAACCACATGAGTGGTAATGAAAGTTCATTTTCTTTCATTGACAAGACTTCCAAGTCTGAAATTCAGATATGAAATAATGGAACCATTCCCACAGTGGGCAAAGGATCTATCATGGTCAGCACCAAGCAAGGTGAGAAGAAGGAGACACAAAATGTGTATTTTTCCCCTAGTATGAAGCATTATTTGATGAGTGTTGGACAACTCATTCAAAATAGTTACAAGGTGGTGATGGAAAATGGCAAGTGTGTCATTCATGAGAAGGATGGGAGTAATATATTACTTGCAACAATCCAAATGACAAAAAACTGAATGTTCCCCTTGAGGATAGAGACATCTTTCTCTTCTCAAGTCAGTGCTACACCTCCCAAGCATGCATGTACATCAGTACATCAATAATCAACTCTTAAGAGCATGATTGAAGATTCCTCCAAGATTTGGCATCTCAGGTATGGACATCTTGGATTTGCTGGTTTAAATTTGTTGTCCAAGAAACGAATGGTAGATGGTTTGCCAAGCATAGTAGATTCATATGACAAGTGTGAGGCTTGCATTTTGGGTAAGCAACATAGGCTTCCCTTTAATTTTGGAAATTCTAGAAGGGCTAGAGAACCATTAGAATTGGTGCATTCTAATTTAGTAGGCCCTATACAAACTAATTCTATTGGGGGGAGTACTTATTTTATGACATTCATAAATGATTTCAGTCATAGAACATGGGTGTATTTTTTGAAAAGAAAATCTAAAGCATTTGACAAATTTGTTGAATTTAAAGACTTGGTTGAAAAAGAATGTGAACACTATATAAAAGGAATATACCTCCAATCTTTTTGTAAATTTTTGCAGGAAGAATGGCATCAAGAAGGAGCTTACAACTAGTTATACTCTGCAACAAAATGGAGTGGATGAGAGGAAGAACATGACCATTGTTGAAATGGCTAGAAGCATGATGAAAGCAAAAGGGCTCCTAACTAAATACTGGGGAGAGACTGTAGCAACAACAATATATTTGATTAATAGATGTCCTACAAAGTCAGTTCATGACAAGATTCCTCTTGAGGCATGGTCAAGGAATAGATGGACTATTGAGCACTTAAGAATGTTTAGATGTGTAGCATATGCACATCTGCCTAAGGAACAAAAGAAAAAGCTAGATGATAAAGGTGTGAAGTGTATCTTCACAGGTTATAGCTCATAATCAAAGGCTTATAGATTGTATGATCCAATCACCAAGAAAATCATCATTTCAAGAGATGTGGAGTTTCTTGAAAATTAGTCATGGGATGGATCGGTTGATGCATCTTCAAGCACTTCAAGCAAAGTGTCGAGTATTGATGAGGAAGAGGAAGACATTGGTGATGAGCAGGATGATGGAGTAGCAAACATAGATAATTGCAGACAAAGGAAAAAAGGCAAGAAACCCTTTACATGTTGAGTGACAACTCCAAGCAGCTCAAGACACCCCTGAGCTAGTATGAAAAATAGTAGTAGCAACAATATAGAGAATTTAGATCCCACTCTTCCTTCCCTATTTCTAAGAAAGACCAAGAGTCTAAGGGAGATATACCAAGATGAAAGTTATGAGAAAGATTATGATGAGAGTGTTAATTTTGCAGTATTTTCACACAGTGATCCAATTTATTTTGATGAAGCTATGAAGGAAGAGAAATGGTGTAATTCCATGGATGAGGAAATAGATGCTATTGAAAGGAATGAGACATAGAAATTAACTAATTTTCCCCCCAAGAAGGAAGTAATTGGAGTGAAATGGGTTTACAAGACCAAGTGAAATGTTGAAGGAAAAATAGATAGGCATAAGGCACATTTAGTGGTCAAGGGGTACAAGCAATAGTATGGTAGAGATTATGATGAGACATATGCCCCTGTTGCAATAATGGAAACCATGCATGTTGTCATAGCAATTTCTGCCCAACACAAATGGAAGGTATATCAAATGGATGTAAAGTCTAGCTTCTTGAATGGTGTACTGAAGGAAGAAGTATATGTGGAGCAACCACCTGGTTATGAAGTTGTAGGTGAAGAACACAAAGTGTTTTAGATTGAAGAGAGCTCTATATGGGCTCAAGCAAGCTCCACGAGCATGGTACACCAAGATTGACTCATATTTGACAAGCAATGACTTTAGAAAAAGTGATGGTGAGCCCACACACTACATCAAGGCAACACATGGTAATGTGTTGATTGTTTTCTTGTATGTTGATGACTTGATCTTCACTGGAAATGATAATATCCTAATTGGTGAGTTCAAAGAGGCCACGAACAGTGAATTTGAAATGATAGACTTAGGTCTCTTGAACTACTTTCTAGGCATAGAAGTAAAACAAATGCATGATGGCATCTTCATCTCTCACAAAAAGTATGCAAGGTAGATATTGAAGACATTCAAAATGCAGAATAGTAAGGCAACCCAACACCAATAGTACTAGGTCTAAAGTTGAGAAAGGAAGATTGCAGCAAAAGTGTGAATCCAAGACTATACAAGAGTATGTTTGGAAGTTTGATGTATTTGACAACTCAACCTAACATGATGCATGCAGTAAGTCTAATTTCTAGATTTATGGAAACACCAAATGATTTCCATTGGAAAGTGGGAAAGAGGATCCTAAGGTATGTGAATGGTACCAAGGGATTTGGGATTTTGTATACTATAGATAATGATTTTAAGTTGGTTGGTTATACAGATAGTGATTGGTCTGGAAGCCTAGATGATAGGAAGAGCACTTTCAAATACATGTTTAATATGGGATCGGGTACAATTTCATGGGCATCCAAGAAGCAACCTATTTTTGCTCAATATACAACAGAGGCTAAATACATAGCAAAAAATATAGCATCATGCCAAGCTATTTGGTTAAGGAGGATCTTGATAGATTTGAATGAAAGGCAAGAGGATGGAACCACAATCTTTTGTGATAACATTTCCTCAATTGCATTATCTAAGAATCCAGTCTTCCATGGGAGAAGCAAGCACATAAAAATCAAATATCACTTCATTAAAGAGCTGGTGGAGAATGGAGATATCAAAATGGAATTTTGCAAATTTGAGCAGTAGCTAGCAAACATATTTACTAAGCCTTTAGGGATAGGAACTTTTTGTGCACCTAAGAAAGAGTCTTGGTGTAGTTAATTGGTATCAGGTGTGATCCTTGCTTTGTTTGGCTTGAGACAAAGGAGGAGTGTTGAAATATTTGAAGCATAAATGGTTGCCATTTGAGCCAAATGCCCACCTACCAACTCTGACATTTTGGAGGCAACTGTCAGAAATAATAAATATGGGTAGGTGAGTTAAAATCCAAAAATGAGAGGGAAACATTTTTGGTGTGAGACAAAAGGAATGAGTCTCTTTCATTTGATCAATCAGAGAGTTAGAAGAAAGAAAAAATAGAGGAGAAGAGAAAAGAAAAGAAGGAAGAAGATCAACAGATCAAATCAGAGGAATATTCAGAGTTTAGAGGATAGAAGGAAGGTTCAGTATCACAACACATATTTGAATATCTCTATCATTCTATAAGTTCATTTTGGTTTTTCCTAAGAAGCAGTGATTGCTCTAGGCATTAATGTATGCAACCCCTAGTGTTGTAAGTTTAAGTTTTATTAGTTTGAAGTATTTTGTAGTTTCTGGTTGAAGCCGAATGCTCCTAGATTTTGTAATAGTTTTAACCTAGCTGAATGGAAAGTAAGTAAGAAGGCATACTTAGCTCATTATTTTCTCTCTTCCATTCACTACTACATGTTTATTATTTGAGAAGTTCACACTTGCAAGTTTCATTGTTGTCCTCTTTGTGTTTTAATGGTGGAAATGCTCAAATTGTAAGTTTTCTAAACAACTCACTCTATTCACTCCTTAACCAAGCTCTTCCTCTATCATTCCTACTGAGTTCACTTGGTGTCTTCATCAATCATGTTCATTTGGTCTAGGTATTGTTTGTGTGTAAAGATTTTTGAGCTCAACCTCCCTTTGGAGATAGAGCTTACTTAGCATACATCGTTCGAGCTCCCTACCGAGCTCACTCAACATACACTATGCCAAGTTCCATTTACTATTGAACTTACTCCATTACTTCATGTGTCAAGTTACTCAGAACCACCTGCCTATTACTCAACACCCTCTTGTACCAAGAAAAACTATTATACAACATCCTCTTCTACCGAGCATAATTTGAAGTTGTGAAGGTGAATTCTTTACATGATCTACCAAGTGTTCCTAATCAAGATGTTATAGTGGATTCGACTCATGGACTTCTTGAAGTGGACTTTGATGTTGACGCCTACCAAAATATGATGGAGGAATAGTGGTATACTTGGCTTTTTTGGGGGGTCTTCATGACAATGGATAACATGGCACTTTTCTTCCTATCAATCTTTTGGTATCTCCTCGAGTTCTATTTATATATTTTTCATCTCTTTTAGCTGTTATATGTGTCTGGGTGTTTTTGTATAAATAGATTCTTCTACATGATCATAATCCAAGGTTGCCAGTATTGGTAAATTTTGTGATAATGTATAGACCTGTCGATCCCTCAGGTCATATGTAGTTAGTTTGTTGTCGCTATAGCCTCAATGTGGGGTTTTTTGGTCCAATTTTGAATGCTTCAGTTGCAATATCTTGTAATCCAAATTTTAAAATATATAGGCTCTTTTTTCCTTTTGTGTGTGTGTGTGTATATATATATATATATATATATATATATATATATATATATAATTTTATTATGTTACAAATTTGTTAAGATTTTTTATTTTTGATAAAGGTAACATGTACCACAAAATTCACACATTTATGCTAAAGAACAAAATCTAAGACTTTTTCATTTTAACTAAAGAAATGAATTTCACACATAAAAGAATTAGACTTAAAATACTCACTTTCATATTTAAAAGAGTTAAACTTAATTCACTCACTTGCAATCAAGCCTCTTTATCAAACACCAACTTATAACATTAATAATATTTTTAATATGATTTCTTATTCATGAAACTACTTTCCTCTGAATGGTTTTTACTTTACACTTTAGGAATGAAGACAAAATGGTTCTCCTTCTCACAGTAGTGGCAGGAAGTGGAACTGAGTACAAGAATACTAGAATTACAAGTCACAACCTATCATTCACACATATGTTTGTCCAAATATTGAAATTACAAATCACAACTTGTTAAATCAAATCAACATAAGTTTTTGTAATTTGATTGTTATATTTCCTTATTTTGTAGTATTCTAATTAGGGTTGTGAATGTGGAAATAATACTACAATTTCATATTGGAAATAATTTTAAGATGATAATTAATATACTAAAATTCTATGTCAAGGGAGTATTTTTTTATCACCTTTACTTTGACTATATTGTGATTTTGATCATAAAGATTTCTTGGATTATGTTATGTTTCAAACTCCTTCAATTGAAGATAGTTAAGTGCTTGGAACTATACCATGTCTATATAATCCTAGAAGTAGATAGAGGAATTTGAGTAGTATATAATATGTGAGTTGTCTTATAAGATTTCTATGGATGCACCTATGAAAGTACATGAATATTATAATCTATGTCTAAGATTTGGTTATCTCGTTCTCATTTCAATAATGAAAGGGTTGTGGTATGTTATGCTTGATAATAAGACAACATTTAGATTCTGATTTACATAATGGATTAGAAGATTTTTAAAGTCATTTTAATTTCACATTTGGGTATATCACCTCAGTTATAGGTTTTAATTCAACATTTCTTCCCCTTTCCAAACTAATATTCATAGAGAGTCAACTCTTTAGTACCAAAGGTTGTTTAATCATAGCATTTAGGTCTCATGTCCAATGATCTTCCCAAAATGTTTGTTACCTTCCTTAACTTCAAAGCTTAGGATCAACATTAATCATTTGGGTTAAGTCTATTGATGTCTCTGAGTATTGTTGTCTATTACTGTCAAACACTTAGTCATATATAAGGCAGATTTAGCCGATCATTAGTACGACCAAGCTACTCTATATAGGCCGAGTCATGTAAAAACTTGTAAATAATCATGTATATGTCAAGCTCTATATGAGCCAAGCAAGTCTTTGGTCTTTGAGTACTTTTAGTATAAGTCAAGCCTAGTGAATTTCGAGTAGACAAAGTAAACTAAATGTTAAGTTATACATCCAAGTATAGTTAAGATCGAGGAACAATAAAAAAAAAAGTTACGATCAAGCATCAAAAACCATGAGTGACGAGTAAAACAAAGAGAACATAAAAGTCTAGAATGATACAAACTTTAAGGTAAACCATTTTGAGCCAACATAAACATGAAATTTAATGATCATAGAGTCTTTTAAAGAGGTTGTTACATGTTTTAACATGGATCACCAATCCCTATGAGGAAAGAACAACCAATCAAATAAAGAGACAAAAAGGGAAGCATCTAGGAACCTCTACAGATGTATTTAAATAGGAAGATCCAAACCTTATTTTTAGAAGTGTGGACTGTGCTATCGTAGAAAATATTGTGAAGTGTGTGAAGGAAGAGAAGTATTGTGTGAAGGAAGAGAAGTGTGGAGTGAGTTGTCGTAGAAAATATTGTGAAGTGTGTGAAGGAAGAGAAGTATTGTGTGAAGGAGTTAAGTTTTGGATGTTGCATGCCAAAGTTGTGAAGAACAGAGTTTAGTGACCTAATAAAGCAATGAAGGACTGAGTAAAGATATATCATATTGGAGATCAAATTAGAGATTGGAAGGAGGAGATCCATAATCATCAATTATAAGTGTAGACCAAAGGATCATGTATGGAATTGATTTTGACAAATTCAATTAGTGTAAATCTCTTAGCATACCTTTGTAAATCTCCTAACAGAGTCCTTAGTTAATTGCAAGTGTTAAATTATTTAATCAAGGTAAGACCTAAAAATCTTTAAATTTTCTAGTACAGTAGAGCCCTCATAGAGTAGATCATCAGAAGTGATCAAAATTGTAAACCTAATAGGTTAACTTTGTTACTACAGTAGTGAAGATTTGTGGCTGTCATCCCCAATCCAATTTTACCTTCAACTTGAAGTGTTTTTGGGTTACCAATTTTTTTTTTTAATGTTTTTACATTTCATGGATGTGATTGATAGTTAGATCTATTTCAGAATTTAATTTTTTAAGCTGTGTTATGCATAAACTAGATATGAGATGGTCAATATAGTGGATGTAGTAAAGTTATTTTGAAGGATAAAAGTTTTATAGACCCTGATTCACCCCCCTCTTAGTATCTTAGTTTCCCAATTAACCTTTCAATGATCGGTATTAGAGCATTGGTTCTCTTAAAATAAGTCTAACAACTTGTGAGTTCATATCTTGGAGATGGAGGCTTACAAATTGGGAAAGATTATTGACAATCAAGTGATTGACATCCAATTCATATTGCAAGAACTTGAAGCAGCAAGAGAAGAACTAAGGAAATCTCTAAGAAAGAGAAAGGACATGGCCATTCAACATAATGATACACTTTATGAAGAAGTTGATACACAAAGATTGTTTGACAATGGAAATTATAATGAAAGTGATGTAGCCATTGCAAATCTACTGGAGAATAAAAATATCTTGAATGAATAAGGTAGAGGATTGAAAAGAGAACATGAAATCTAGTCAATAAGGTTATGTGAAGTCACCAGACAGAGGAAGAAAGTTAAAGAAGACAAAGTTGTGGCCAAGGAAGAAAAAATACAAATGGCTATTAGACTTGAGGAAAGGTCATCTAATGTGCAAAAGCTTACAAACACTCAGCTAGATCAACTAATGCTTGCAAATTAGGAATTGAACAAAAAAGACACATAGATAGAAAATTTGAGATCACAGAGTGACCTACTGAGAAATGAGTTAAGATCTAAGAAAGAGCTTGTAGAAAGGATGAAAAAACCCAATGAAGCATTAAAATACTACCTATACAAATGTAGGAGTATCAAATGTCTAATAGAGAACCTCTTCCAACTGATTGAGGACTCCTGGATGCAGAAGTGGTAGCTATAGTGGTGTAAGTAGGTGTTCAAGTCATTTGAGCTCCTCTAGATATGACTACAGATGAACCTTCTCCCATTCTCTTTCTTCTAGTTCTTGTCCACTCTGCCCACTTATTAGTCCTTTTTATGATTCTATCCATGAGAATCTCTACATTGTCAATTATTGGGCCCTCAAGTGGAGTAGACATAATAGGTTTGTCTTTGATCTCTCTTTCATAATTAGAGGACCGCAAATGAGAGCCATAATCTTCAACATCACTAACATCAATGTTGACCCTATATAACTTCACTTTCTCAATTGTAAGCCTCAACCAAAACCTTTCTTGGGTTTAGACTTTAGTGTAGCAACCAACCCAGTAATCTTCAATATCAGGCACATGCTTAAAATTGGAATCAAGATAAAGATTATTCCTTACATAATTCACAAGATCAAATTGAGGCCATATTACTTCATAACCCTTCATCTTATATATTTCCTCAAAGGCCTTTAACAAATTCCTTGCATTAGATGTAGATGCACATGAATATGCTCCCATGACAATTGCGAAAGGGATTCCTGATTTCATAACTGTTGAACACAAGATATTAACTTCTAGCACTTATCTACATAACTCAATTAACACTACCTTATCTTCAGGGTACCTTGGTAACCTCCATTGAAATCCATAGAATCCATTGATTCTGATGTAGGAGAAATTTGAAAATTGAATGAAACAACACCCAAATTGAGTAACTACTCAAATAGCTTCTGGTGAACATATTCTATTTGGGCATCCTTGAAGCTCTCTGTATAGCCTCATGGTGAAGGCATCATTCACCTTTACAAACTCCTCATAACTCTTCTCCAATTTTAAGCAGGGGTAGAAGTCATAAACTTTTGTGGTCTCATCAAAATCTTCAATACATCCAAACCAAGCCACAATTTATGTGTTTCAAAGACATATATGAGATAGGAAGACATATAGAATTACTTAAATGCCTTGGCAGAGCCCATCTAGCTAGTGAGTTCATTTAAAATAATCTGGCCCCAGTCGATGAATTGACCATCCATGTAGATTGCTTACACTAGGAAGAAATGGTGCTCCATAAAATTTAAAACTTCCTCAACCTTTTAGTCTTAGTAACAAGGCTAGAATGTCTACAATTTCCCTCTTAAGGTTAGTTCCAAAAAAGGTCTTGAGAAGATTACTCTTCATTTTCTTTGATGGCTAAAACCATGCCATCAGAATATCTCCTCACCTTAGAGTCTTCTTTATGAACATGGAGGCCCTCAACCTAAAATCTATGTCACAAAATTCACTCCTTTCTGGAATACTGAATACACTTTGCATTAAACCTCTATCGAATGTGAGCAAGATAGGGTTGTTTGATATCATAATTTAATTTTTTCCTAGGTTATATCTGGTGATGCACTCCTTAATGAGCTTTGGTACCTGGATGACCATTAGAAAACCAACAACCTCTACTAGACCACTTTCTTTTAGCTTCAGAGTGATGGGATGAATGGGCTGGGTGTTGCATCTTCTATGTAAATCTATGAGATTGTAAAATCCAAAAGATGTGTCTGTATAGCTCATTAGCTCACTTTCAAGACCTGGCAGTCTATCAGTACCATTAATTTTCCCTATCATTCGCTTTATAACACACAAAACAAGAGAAGTTTGTAGTTAACATGAAATTGTGCCCATTGTAAGATGAAGACACGAGCTTATCAACAATGTGATCTTATTGAATTTGAATTTGAATGTTGGGCATTGGATTTCCTATGTCAAACGAGTGAAAAATGACCCCTTAACTCGAATTTCTCTTTTAATGGTGCAATGATTGGGTTTACATTTAATTTAGTGGGTTAATAGCTCCATTCCATATCAAATCTACCATTAATGGGGAGTCATACAATGGGTTCTAGCCTTTAAGATTTGGTGTAATGGAAAATGAGCATTTCTCATTCTTCTTGTTTACAATGGGCTTCAGAGGAGTAGCTTATTATAAGAGAATCATACTCTTAAGAAAATGATGTCTTTTGGCTTAGTCAGGAAGGAGGCCTTGCCTCTATTTTTCTGCAACACTCCCTTTTAGTTATTTCGGAGGGGTAGCACTTTCACTTCTTTCTCAAAAAAATTAAATACTAGTTAACATTTTACTTTTGTCGAGACCATGGCCTTTGGGCTTCTTATCCAAGTGAAGAGAAGTTTTCTTTCTATTCTTCCGAAATCCTTTAATACTCAGGCACTTTTACTTGGGGAAGCATGGTATGAGAATCTCTGAAAGGATATTTGCTCCCACAATCAAAAGATATACTCTAAGTATGTTGTGTCAGAGAAGTAGCTTATAAGGTGCTTCTCTAGCAGAGGAGTAGTTGAAATGATGCAACTCTGACATGGCTCATGCTTAACTGAAACTAGCACATTTGAATGGATTCCTGGTTCGATCATGCTATAAACATCTTCAAAGGATGAAATCTACATATCCATACCTCATGCAATTGATCAAAAGTTCTTTTTTGGAGAAAGAAGGTCACAAGTACTAAAGATGACCAAACTCCAAAATCACTATTCCTATCTTCAAGATACTCCAAAGATTGTTCTTTCTCACTCAAGATGCCACTACATACCTCGAAGAAGTGATAAATAGAAAGTAAAGTCCACCAAGATAACGCAAGGGAGAGGGAGTGTAAATTAGTTATTTGATCAATATAACTTTTATCAAAATTATTAAACCTTAAGCATGTGAACAATATAATCAACCATAAGAAGATACACATATACAAGAACACTAAATATGTTAACTAGGGAAACCAACCTTGATCAGAGGGAAAACCTCAGTGGGGATGGTAACCACAAAATGATGTACTGATATGAAAGTTGTTTGTAAGAGAATGGATTATGTTAGGAGCCAATGAAATACATTCAATTATATTAGTCCATGGTAAGAGCCTTTGAATCCCTGTTAGGAGTTGTCTCAACTCTGTTAGGAGTTGAGTTGTAGACGTTAGATGGATCCATTGTCCAAACAACTTTAGGGGAAAGATCATTGAACACACTATCCAACTAATCTTTGTATTATTCCTTGTAGAATAATAGAATGAAATAATTTGAACCACTTCTCTATCCTCTTGGTCGAACCAAACCTCTTCAGGTTTCAATACCAGATCTTCAAACTCATATCACTCTGATCCCTTTGTTTGTGTGATCCCTTTGTTCGCTTACACACATTTACCAACTTTGCATATCTAATACAAGTTTGCTTGATTTTACAGTCATTGCACACTTCATCACAAGGAAAATAAGCTTCCTTTATACCATATCCTCAAAATAATTTATAGAGCTGGCATTGAGGCTTTCCCAATTGATTATAATAGGACCTCATTAAGATATTACAATTCATTACATCTTTTCACAATTACAAAACACTATTTTCTCATAGTAAATATAACTTCTCACACGTGTGACCTTTGACCTCGTGCACTTGCTGACATCATCATCAAGTTGTCTATTGTCACTATCTAACTATGCTCATCATGATTCCATCCCTACTAAGAGATACAACCCAAACAACATAAACCACTTCTCAGGTACTCTGTCTACCCACTATCCTCTGTAGTTCTTGAATAAATTTTGCATGTCATTGATTCTATGGATGGTCACTTTTCCACTTCATTAGGACACAATTTAGATTATACCCTTAACTGCACTTGACCTCATCATCAATACACAATCCATATGACTTTGTTCTCTATCTTCTACTCTGTCAGTCTTTATAGAAACAATATTATGTTGACATCAATGAAAAACATAGTCATGAATGCAACATGTCAATCTCCTCAACTACTTTGGCAATGCTTAGGATACTCTCCAAAGGAATACCATCAACATTCATGCTAACAGTCTCCCCATTTGACATTGATGGCAACATAGATGAAAAACATTTAAGTTCCAAGAGTACCAAATCCAACTTTGTTGTTGTTTCTACTCTCTTCTTTTCAAATCCTCTTCATTAATCATATTCGAAACTTACAAGAACAACTCTCCATCTGTTCTTTCTCATTCTTATATGGATGGCATCAATTTTTCACATTTCTCCCCCATTGATATACCTCAATGTTTTTCCCCATTGACATTAATCTACCCATGAATAATTCTCCCCCATACATACATCTCCCACATACTACCATAAGATGTTTTTCATGTGATCATCTCCCCCATTGACATCAATGAGAAAGGCTTCATTATACCATCATCTCAAAGTCTTCAACCAGCTCAAGTGTCTAAAGACACTATTCTATACCATCTACCAAGAGTCTTTGATGACTCTGGTCATCACATATACTTTCCCATACTTCAATCTAGATAAATAATAGTGCATCATCTAGAATGATGTACTCTTTGCATCATCTACTTAGAAGTAGGAAAGGGCATAACCCCAAGCATACCTCACAAATACTCAAATGTATCTTTAGGTAAAGGCTTCATAAAAATGTCTGCAATCTGCTCTTTTGTATTCACATATTCTAATATGATTTCTTTCTCTACAACTTTATCTCTCAAAACATGATACTTAAGAGATATATGCTTAGTCTTAGAATGTAACACACTATTCTTAGATATACTCACTATACTTGTGTTATCACAATGTATGATAACAGATTTTGAACTCTATCCCAATATCCTCCAACATCTATTTCATCCACATGATCTGATTGCAATTATTTGTTGCTGCTACATACCCTACTTCTGTTGTACTCTATGAGATACAATCTTCTTTCTTGCTCAGCAAAGAAACCAATCTTCCTCCAAGGAAAAATGCTCCACCACTTGTACTCTTTTTGTCATCCATACTCCCTGCCCAATATGCATTAGTATATGTACATAGAGCATAGTCATTTGATATGTCATACCACAAGACAAAATTAGGTGTACCCTTCAAATATCTGAATATTCTCTTTAATGTTGCATAGTGTGATTCCTTAGGGTCTTCTTGAAATATTTCTACTATACCAACTGCATTTGCTATATCTAGTCTGGTGTGAGTCAAATATTATAAACCTCCAATCATGGATATGCACTTCTTTTGCTCAATTGTAGGTGTCTCATCTTTGTTAGATAACTTGTGACTAGTTATCATAGGTGTACCAACAGGTTTACAACTTTCCAAGCCAAATCTCTTCAACATGCCTTTTAAATACTTAGTCAGTGATAAAAAAATACCATTATTGTTCTGCACAATCAGTAGACCTAAGAAATATTTCATTTTGCCAATCAAATCATCTCAAATTCATTCTTTATTTCCTCATCAAATTTGTCACTTGCTTCATCATTACCTCCAAAGATTATGTCATCCACAAATATCACAATGATCAACAATCCATTCTCAATTTCTTTCAAATATAGGTTACTATCTGCAGTACCTTTAGCAAATCCCAACTTTGCCAAGTATTTGTTTAACCTCACATATTAGGTTCTAGGTGCTTGCTTTAGTCCTACAATGCTTTCTTTCGTTTACATTGCCAATTTTGGCTTTGAGACATTCCAAAAATGACTCATTTTTGCTCAAAATCTCTTAAGACATTGTTGGGATGCAAAATCCAACACCCATACTCCATAATACAAGAAAGATATACACTTTTAGAAAAGTGCCTTCCAAGGTGCTTTAATGTTTGGAATTGCACCTACAAGGGTGATTTCCTGATGAAGAGATAGTTTGTCATTTTTAGCTTTGGGGCACTTTGTCAATAGTTCTTCCTTTCTCGAAATCGCTCCAAACATCTTCAGAACGTGTAAATTCACCTTCATACTTAATATAATGTGCTTTTGGAAAATGGGAGAGTTAACTTCGTTGCGCACCCGAAAGGGTTTGTTTCCAACTTCACTTCTTCTCCATCTTGAGGACGCCTTAGGACCCTAAATCCTCTTTGAGCAACCTGACATGGAGACATTATACAAGTATTCTGCATTACCTTTGCCAGAAATGTGTTTAATCTCCCTTTACCAAAAAATTGGTTTGTGAACTACTCCTTAAGCGGGGGTGTAGTAATAGAGGTGTTTTTCTGACTTAGTGTTGAAACTAAGTCCTTCATTTTTGGGCACTGTTAGGGACTCGTTTACTTCAAACCTGCTACTCTCTATCATTTTGGCTCTGGATTTCTTTGAGATCTTGCTCCTAGGTGCAATTTGTCTTCGTGCATTGGAAACTCACTATATGGGCTTTGCTTTCAACAGAGGAGCAAATGAATTGGTGAAACTCCGAAAGGAGCAATCTTCTACAATTTTTGATGGTCCAGTTTGAGATTTTAGCTTTCTTCTCATCATGGGAAGATGCTCAACAACACTTCCACCCAATCCCAAGTCACCTAATACAAAAATGCATTGATTTTCATGAATCTCGCAGCGAAGGGTTGAGGAAGAAGGCAGAGTAGTGAAATCTCGAAATCCCTCAAGGCGAGGATAAAGATGAAACTAATGAGAAGAAAGCACCTAAGGGGGCAACCTAGCCCTGGACATTTGACATATTTGCATTGTATTGACTCCAAACTAGAAGTTTTAAAAGGGGAAGATTGGAAGTTTGACAACAATACTAACCTTTAAAAATATAGAAACAAAAATTGTAATCTGAACCCTAATCCTATTTGTAACCATATTGATAACAAAGATAAAAAAATAGAAATCAAAATTTTAAATAAAAATATTATCATTCAAATTTGTTTAAAATGTCTTCTATAGTGGAATTCAACTGCTACAAAATAAATAAATAAATAAATAAATAAATAAATAAATAAATAAATATATATATATATATATATATATATATATATATATATATATATATATATAAGGGTGACTCTCGACACACGTGCACACATATATGTAAACTTGTAATATTACCATTATTTTAGACATTTTCAATAAAGCTCATGATTAGTTGAGAAAGAGTTTCCTAATTGTAGCTCCATAATACAGTTTAACAAAAGTAAATGAATAAAATATTTTATTGCCATCCATTAGACCAAACAGCCTAAATAACCACAACTTCGTAGCATTATAAAAAAACAACAAAATTTGTCTACCTACTAAGAATTCTGTTCTTCCTTTTTGAACTGTAAGTCTCATCATGCATCGTCTAGAGTGTAACTTATATGCACTTCTTTTGAGTGTATTTCATTTGTGTATAAAAGCGTTAAAGACTGCACCGTAGCATCTCATCAAGGTGTCGGTAATTACCAGATGAGCATTGGAACATGTTTTTGTCTGTATCATGCAAAATTTACAGGGTCATTTGATTGATAATACCCACAGGAGGAAAATAATCTTCTAGTAATCAATTGTGGCCAAGTAATAGAGCCAAGAAAAGGAACGATGGGCACAAATAGCCTAAACAGACGGTGATAAATGTTTTTATTGCGGAACAGGCAGAATGGACACCAATAATCCATGTATAAAATGCTATACACGGCGCTACTGGAGGTCAAAACATCGCGCAAAGAGGTTAAGCAAATTCACTCTTTCGTTGCTCAAAACAAGCTTATCAGCATGTATGTGAAATGCGGCAGTTTGATGGAAGGTCGTAAAGTTTTTGATGAAATGGTTGAACGAGACAACTTCTCGTGGAATGCCATGATTTCAGCCTACAGAAGAGAGGGGTTTTCTCACGAGGCACTGAAACTGTTTGACCAAATGCAAGGAAAAGGCAGAGGAGGAAACCCCGCTCCTGATCAGTTCGTCTTTGCCAGCATTCTGCCTGCCGTTGCCAAAATTGGAGCTTTGGAACAGGGCATAAACATCCACAGTAACATCATTGAAAGCGGATTCATTACAGATGTTGTGGTTGGCAGCGCCCTTGTAGACATGTATGCTAAATGTGGATGCGTAAACAAGGCGCGTCAATTGTTTGACAAAATGCCTCAACGGGATATGATCGCATGGAATGCTATGATTGCTGGATATGTACAGAATGGCTTTCTTGATCAGGCTTTGAGCCTTTTCAAGGAAATGCCCAGCCCAGATGTGGCCTCATGGAATGCACTCATCACAGGATATGCACGGAAGGGATTTTTGAATGAGGCTTTGAGGCTTTTCAATGAAATGCCTCATCGAGATGTGGTCTCTTGGAATACCATGATTACAGGATATGTGCAAAATGGCGCTCTTCATGATGCGCTAAGAATTTTCAATGAAATGCCTCTGAGAAATTTGGTTTCTTGGAATGCAATGATCGCAGGATTCGTCCAAAATGGTGTTCTTGACGAGGCTACGAGGCTTTTCAAAGCAATGCCTCGACGTGATGTGATCTCATGGAATGTGATGATTGCAGGATATGCACAAAATGGTGTTCTTGGTGAGGCTCTAAGAATTTTCAATGAAATGCCTCGGAGAAATGTGGTCTCGTGGACTGCAATGATTGCAGGGTATGCACAAACTGGGCTTGTTGAGAAGGCTCTGGAGACGTTTAAACAAATGTATGTGGAAGGCGTACAGCCGAATTCCACAACCTTTTCTGGCATCCTTCCTTCCTGTGCCAAAGTGGGAGCATTGGAACAAGGCATGGACATCCATAGGAAAATAATTGAAAGTGGATTTTCTTCGGACATTGTAGTTGTTAGTGCCCTGGTAGACATGTATGCGAAATGTGGAAGCATACACAAGGCGCGGAATCTGTTTGACAAAATGCCCGAAAGAAATGTGGTTTCATGGACTGCAATGGTTGCAGGAAATGCACAAAATGGGTTCTTTGAAAACGCCTTGGAGACTTTCAATCAAATGCAATTGGCAGGTGTGAGTCCAAACTCAACAACCTTCATCTGTGTTTTATTTGCATGCAACCATGCAGGTTTAGTGGACGAAGGCTGTAGATTATTCTGTGGCATTACAGACTACTATTGTATTATGCTAAACATGGATCATTATGTATGCATGGTTGACCTTCTTGGGCGGGCAAGCTATGTTGAGGAGGCTCTAAACTTTATCATCAAAATGCCCATTAAACCCGATGTGCCTGTGTGGATGTGTTTTCTTTACGCTTGTAGACCACATAAACTTATGAAGCTGGGAGTACTTACAGCAACTCTGCTTTTTGAGATGGACCCTGATAATGCTACACCTTATGTTCTTCTATCAAACATATATGCTGAAGTGGGCAGGTGGGATGATGCTCAAAAGATAAGGAGTTTGATGAAATGTTGTGGAATGAAAAAGATCCCTGGATGTAGTTGGATTGAAGTCCATAAAATGGTGTATGCTTTTTATGTAGGGGACAGATCACACCCACAAACAGAGGAGATGTATGCAAATTTGAATGAGTCATCTTGGGGAATGGAGGCAGCAGGGAACCTTCTGGTTCAAAACATGTAGTGTACTGAATCATGTGGAGAAGGAAACTGAAATATTCATCTGCCAAATTAGTGCGAAGTCGGCAACAGCATCTGAGTCGTTAGCATATCGTCCCATTAACTTCCACGAGAGTCCTCAATAACTTTTATATCCGAAGACATTGGAATAGAACATTTTCTGAGATGTGAACCGCTTCCTATCATCTCAAATAAGGGCATTGTTCTTATGGAGATTATCGATGATCTTAAGGGAAGCAAACGCTGAAAACAGGCTTGTAATACAACAAGGTATGAAGGAAGCAGAATTCTATAAACCAGTAGTTGAATTTGTTGACTGCATAGAGAAATATAGCTGTCTATGTATATTGTTAGTATATGTGGAAGCCTTATTATATTACCATAGAGGTGTCATAACATTTCAATGTTCCTCAGGAAGCCTGTGCAAGCCTGCAGTGAAAAGACGGAGGTGGTGGATTATGGAACGTATACAAGTGAGCAATACAAGTGAGCAATGGGCTAACACTTTTACAACGACAAAGAGAAAAGAAAAGAAAAGATTGTTTTATAGTCTATTATATTGGCATGTATAGATTAATTTTACAGATGATATATAAGTCATTGCTTTATATTTTTGGGGGCCGGTATCTATCTGTGGTAGAAATGAAGTATACTTATCTATTGTAGGACTTGAATTTGTGACCATTTTTTCAAGACTATAAATTCTTTATTGTTAGGCCAACTCAGGTGTATTACAACTACATTATTACACCTATTATTAAATTGAAAACAATGTTAGTATTTCAATTTTACTTTATTATGATCTATAACAATTCTCTCTTTTCTCTTTTCTGTATGGATACAAAGGATTGTAATTACATGAAACTTAATAAATAATATTATTTTATTTGAATTTTATTGTTATTTATTTTGAAAAATAAGTTTTAATATTTACAGATCTTTTATTCATCGTTCTTATTCAAAGTTGTAATTGTAAAATAACATTATTATGTTTTAATTTTATTATCATCCATTCTTGCAAATTAATTATTGTCTTCTTTAGTCTCATTAATCATCCTTTTTAAGGTTGTGATTGGAGTATTGGTTGAAATCATTTTTATATTTGTGGATCATTAATTTAAAATTTTGAAATGCAATTTTTGCAACATTTTTCATATTTTTTATGTGTTAAGTGTAATTCATTTCAAAATACAGTAAATAATGTTTAAAGGGTTTTCCTTAGTTCTTTTGAATCATCTAGAAGGGGGAGGGGTAGGCGGAGAGAGAGAGAGAGAGAGAGAGAGAGAGATGTCAACATACATGTATATAAACACATATGCATATATTGAAATTAATATTTAATAATTATTTGATCTATGACAATAATACATCATATCAACCCATATATATTTGGACTTGACCATCACACTCAAGTATTAATTGATTATGTTATTGGTTCATGTGGGCCTCAATTAACTTAACACTTCTCACCATTTTTTAACTCTGAGTGTTTCTACTTCTATTTTCATTTTAGTTAAACTCTTTTCCCATTTTGTGGAGATTGTTTGTGACAGATTGTTTATAACTTGTTGGTGTTAGAGTTGTTGTTTAAACCCATCCAAAAGATGATTCAAAGATCTCAAAAGATTTCCTTGTGAGGTTACATAATCCCTTTCTATGAGTTGGTATCACTATTGAACCAAATGTGTCAAAAATTGCTAGCCCTATATCCCTCCATACCCATGCTTATGAACAAATTCTAAAGTTGTACAAGCGTGTATTACTCTTGAATCATCTCCAAAACATCACAACTGCGATTCATATTATACAAAGTTTTGTTTTCACATGGAAACAATTTGCTTCTCTATTTTTGTTAATGTGGTTCCTTGGGGCTTCTTCAAAGCAGAGAAAGGTATTAGGCAAGGGGACCCCCTTTCCCTATACCATTTCATAATGATCGTTGAGGTTCTTGGATGGAATTTTAAAAATTTGGCTAGAAATGAGAGAAACAAGGAATTATTGAAGCCTTTACACTCCCCCCATTTCGCAACAATCTTTGGATGACACATTTTTATTTGGGAAATTCTTTGTGATTCAGGCCAAACAATGGAAATGCTTATTAATAGACAATGCTACTATGTTAAGGCAATGAATAAATTACACAAAAAGTAATCTCTACTTCTTTAATACTCATTTTGATTTACAATCTAAGATTCTTAATATTCTTGGTTGTTAATCAACTAGCCTACCAAGGACTTACTTGGGACTCCCTCTAACTGTAAAATACATCACCCTAACTTTTTAGAGCACTATCTTGGAGAAAATTTAGGAAAAGTTGGTTAGGTGGAAGGGTAAATTCCTAACCAGTGCCAGGAAGCTAAAACTCTTTAGTACCTCCCTCCAAGGCATTTTGATTTACTTTCTTTCTCTATTCAAAATGTATAGTACAATGGTTGAAAAACTGGGCAAATAATCAAAGAACCTTCCTCTAGACTAGCATGGAAGAGAAAAAATGATTTTCTTTGGTCAACTGGGACTCAGTTTGTCTACTGAAGACTATGAGAGGATTGGGATAAAAAAGTTAGCCAATTTAAATAAATCTTTAATTGCCAAGAATGGTTGGAATCTTGTTGTGAATGTTGTTGATTAGTGTAAAATCATCAAAGACAAGTACTTGGAGAGAGGATAGTTCTATAAAAATTTGGAGTTTAATGGGCTACCTACATGATCTAAGATCTAGAATAATATCTTTAAATATAGGCCTCTCATAAGAGAGGACATAAAATGGTATATGTGAAATGGTAGAAAAATAGGTTATGGGAGGATGTTTGGATTGAACACAACCCCCTCATAGAGGGTCATTTTAGTCAACCAATGAATGTCCTAAAAGGTAGGTTTAAATTGGTTGTGGACTATATTGACCCAAGAGGAGGAAGTGTAAATGCATCACACAATGTTTTGGTGACCACCTAAACCTCATGCCTAAAGCTTCTGAGCTACGATCCCTCCTACATAGTCTAAGAATCTCATTGTGCAATTATCAAGATACCTTTGTCTAGAAAAAGAACCAATCAAGGAAAATACATTGTCAAGTCTACCTATAATCAACTTAAAAAATTTAATGGGAATCTTGACTACTGGAGTTTGGTTGGAACCCACACTTGATACCAAAGATTAACTATTTTTGGTAGGTAGTGATGCATAGAGAAGTGTGGACACAAGATAAGGAAGAGGGGATTTCATTTTCCCAATAAATGTATTCTATACAAAATGGATAAAGATTCACCACCTTTTCATTCATTCCCCCTTCACTTCACACATCTAGGAAGGTCTTGTAGAAATTTAACCTCCATTGGGTTTTTCACATGGATATCCACCAATTTGTTTCCATTTGGCCTTCACATCAAATCACCCCTGATCAAGCAAATTTGGAATCAAATACTCCCTCACATTTTCTAGAGTAATTGCAAAGGAATGAGCAATTACATCTTTACGGGTTCTAAAATTTTTGGTGAAAATATTATTTACATTGTAGCAAATTACTCATAGAGAACATTTTTGTCACCAAGTGGAAAACTCCTAGTAACTTGCTTACTATGGTTGACTTTTGGATTGTTGCTCAATTGAAACCCTCAAGATGTAAGGATCCTCAATGACACCAACTTAATAAAAAAAATACAAAGGGGGAGACCCCAAGCTCTTCTTGGTACAAATTAAAATTTAATGGGTTGGCAAAAAAGGGTGGACAAGTGAGAGGGAGAGTTATCAAGGGAAAAAATGGTCAGCTTGCAATTTACTTTGGAGGGTAGAATAACCATATTATCAACCAAGATGAAGGAATGCCCCTTTTATTTGGAAATTTAGGGAGACTCTAAGTTAATTGTGGATGCTACTCATTAAAATATTTTGGTTGACTAGAAAGTTGACCTAATTTTAAGAGACATCAAATTACTCCTGGCTAGTCTAGAAAACTTCAATATAAGTCATACTTATATGAAATGGAATGTTGCACTAGTTGCATGGTTGTTTACAGTTTGCTACACGATTTCTTACAATGTTAGAGAAGTGTGACTATTAACAAAGACTACCAAGAATATCCTTGAGAGGGAAAAAAATAAAAGACCAAGCTAACAATGATTGCTAAACCTATTTTTTTAATTATTGTTATCTATTGTGAGTTAAGAGGGAAGGGGATCTTCCCAAGATTCTTTGAAAATTTGAATTCAATTTTAGACCTTATCTATCATATTAACATGAGGAAATATTGTCTACATGGTTTGTAGCATTTGAGTCATGATGCTCATTTCCATCTTTTGCAATGGCTGAGAAATGATTTCACCATCATGCAAAGTACCAAAGTTGGGACTAAATATAATAATCATCTTTCCAAGTTAGACAATTTCTTTGGATTTGGTGTTTCTAAAGGATTTTATTGCCTCATTTCCTTATGGAGGACTCAATGCTTGCATGGATGTAAAGTCCATTGGATTTGGGGGAGAAAGGGAAAAGCTCTTTGCAATGATTACGGTGTTTATTATCCTCCTTTATTACAAAGTTTCTTGCGTGTTTACCTAAACATTTCTATTTTGGGAATTTTTTGGCTCTATATTTCTACCATTTCTAGATTTCCACTTTTTCTATCTCTATCACATCGACATTAGTTGAGATGGGTGATGATAGGCTTCGAATCACGCTTGACGAACCTGATAGCTTTAAGACTCGACCAAATATTTGGTTTGTTTGCATTGTACGTGGCTTTGACAAATTCATGGAGAACAAGATTGGTTTACATGACAAACTTTTCATGTAACTTGTCTCTCTAGGTGGACATAAGGGTTTCTATTGGTAGCATCTACTTTGAGGTGAATGAGGAGATCAACCCTCAATCAGTTGTTCTGCGGTGATGAGTAGTCTGGTAACAACTTTAAAGAAAACTAGATTTTTCTAAATTTCCAATCAATGAGTTTTTTTCTTTTCAACTTAAGTTTAGATAGATCTAAAAAGAAACGATTTACCCAATCCAATTTATGGGTTTTATAATCATATATGAGAATATTTCTTTTTTCTAAACTTTTCTCAAATAAATCAAACCCAAAATCAATTTTCTTCATTATTTCACTAATAACATAAATAGTAATATTCAAACTTTATAAACATAATTACAGACTTAGCTTTACAATTATATTTAATGTAGAACTCATCAAGCATGATGAAATCAAGTTTTTTAGAAAGGAAATATTTGCAGAATTCACAAGATATGGAACCTGCCTGAAAACATTTGTGGAAAATCCGAGGCAATAGGAAATCAAGCCCAAAATCTAAGCTCCTCCAAACTTACAATTTTCTTTCGAATCTTCAATCATAGTGTTTAGAAATCCCCCTTGCAAAGATTTCTCCAACTCTCCTCAAAATCTCCTTGCAAATTTTTGCCAAAACCTCTACAAAAGTTATCTTGTTCAAAAAATGAACCAAAATTAACTCTATTGAAGAAAATTTTACCATTCACGGATCTAAAAGATGAGAACCCAATTATAACAACTTTCATAAAAAAATACTTACCTTTATTCATTTATTATCATTTTCTCAAAAATAATGTATTTTGATGAAATTTATTTTATTTTTCCTTTTCAACTTTAATCTTGTTCAAAAAATGAACCAAAATTAACTCTATTGAAGAAAATTTTACCATTCGGGGATCTAAAAGATGAGAACCCAATTATAACAACTTTCATAAAAAATTACTTACCTTTATTCATTTATTATCATTTTCTCAAAAATAATGTATTTTGATGAAATTTATTTTATTTTTTCTTTTCAACTTTATTTACTCACAAACTTTAAATTGCATGACTAATACTTTTAGTTGCTAATTAATATTAGTAGTATGCAGTTAATGGATAACATAATATATTACTTATTAAAATAACTATGCATTTAAATAGTAATTTCATATTATACAATTTAATTTTTTCATTTCTATAATTAAACATTTTAACTAAGTCTTTTAATTAAATATAAGTATTTAATGAACTCTAATAATAAACATAACCTTTTATTTAATAATACAAACACATGAGAAAGCATAAGCAAGAAAGTTGTTCAATTCCATTAATGCAAAACCACATTCAAGTGAAAAGGTTATTGAATCCATGTCTCTTGAAAACTCAGTTAGATAGTCAATATGATACTTGTCCACTATTTGAAGACAAATGAAAGTACAGGTTGGGATTTGGACTTGATTATTATCTCCTCTTTCTTACCACAAAGTTTTTGCAATGGGGCATGCTTATCTTGACAATTCAAAGAAGTTAATGTCCAATATTTGTAATCATGCATAAGAGACAAGCATCTACATATATATGCATATATAATAGACAATGGCAGGGAGTAGTCCATTGTGTAGATCACATACACAAGTGACTATAAGTCCCTCCCTAAATAAAAGAAACACCTCAAATAGAAAAGTAAAACATACAGATAACCATACAGATACAAGTGTGGGTTAGTAAACAATAAATCCATAAATATGTATGCATGACAACATATAAATCCATCATAATAATAAGAGCTATAATCAACAATTGAAAAAATATAAAGTAACTACATCATAAACATAATCATAATCATCAAGTGAAAGTATATAATATCTAAACAAAGTCTCATGATATAATATAATCATAATCTAGTGTCATACAAATAAATCCTAAATTATCATTGAATAAACTAATAGACATATATGAAAATCAATTAAAAAGAAATCAACATCATAAACTAGAAAGTGAATTATAGATCAATATTATACTAGCACTTGCACCAAAAGGTGCAATGCTTAAGCCGATAGCAATATATGCTATACATATATAGTATCTAAAATGTAAAAATTTCAAGCTAAATTGAATATTGTATGAGAGAGATATATTCAATATCATTTTATTCATTATTTTGAAAGAATGGAGATTATAACAATGTGTTCACACTTGATCTTCAATTTGACATAGGAAGGGAATCTAAGTTATTTTGTGTGATAACTACATTTATTTAGTTGGTTTTTATACTTCAATTGCTTTACAATTAATGTGAATTACATTAAGTTTAAATTTTTAATATAAATAGGAAAAACCACCCATTCGAATAAGACCTCATTTATATGTATACCATATGGTTTATATGGTTAAAGGTGATTAAATTGATTCATGATTAAGTATTTCTTCAAATGTGTCCAAAAGATAGAATTTGTAAAGCATTATTAATACTTGTTAGTGACACCATGTTCTAGAAAACTCATTCCCAAGTATACAGTATACACTGATCAAGTATTGGATCACACAAACCATAATGCTACAATTAAATAACCATCATACTCTTTCTTTCAGACATGTTCGAACTTTGTAAGAATAATAACAACTATACCCATATCAAAACCTTAGACTTAGTATTTATAATTACTAAACAAATTAATTATGTTTATCTTTACCATACCCCTAGAAGCTCACTCCAGAAGACTCCTCGTTTGTCAAGATGTTATCAAGAACTACAAAAAGATTCTCAATGAGTGATTCCACATTTCCTTTCTTAAGCCCTTCAAGCCAAAATTTATGACACAAGAACTTGAAATCGATAGTTGTAATCTCCATAAGAAATAGAAGTATAACTTTATAGAAACCTAGTAATATAATATTCACATACTATAAAAATCACTCGTGAAATAATTTATCAATACTAACATTGATGTTTCATAGAAGACAATGAAATCTTGCTTGGGGGAGACTGTAATTGTTGGCAAATTGGCTAGGTTAGATATTTTGATATTGTCATTAATGGCAACATATCAGCTATATGAAGTGAGCAAAACATGAAGATAAAGTTATGACATTTGTACTTAGAAATTTTTCTAAGTGATACATAGTTTATCGGTCATAACTATTGAAGTTTTTATTAGTATAGTTTACAGAAGCTATATTAGCACATGTGCACTTGAGGATCGATAGTACAGAGTATGAGAATGCTACAGTAAAGTCAAATTTATGACAAATTTACCAGTTACAATAGTGTATAGGAAGAACAAAGTATAATATAGAAATGGGCAATGTTGGGTTAAGGAATTATTTTGTTTATGAAATAATTACTTAACTAATTAAGGGAATGACATCATAGATGTTAACCCTAAGTCAGTAAGAGTTAATATTATATTTTGATAAATGTATAAAGGCATGAAGGTCAACTAGATAGATATTTGATAATTAGAAAGGTATTTATTTGAGCTAATGCAATATTGATGATGTGAATTTTGATGTATGATTAGAGGAATGCTAATTGTGATAGGCAAAAAAGGCAATAGTAGATATTGAAGATATCAATAATAGTGTAAAGAGGTTTTTGTATCTATCTCTTTGTATCAAAGAACTTCATTGTATATTGCATGTTTGGGCAATGGGTTCATCTTGCATACATTTTGTAAGTGTATATAACAACTCCTAATTGGCTTGAGGCTTCTAACAAGGACCAAGACACGATATAGATGTAATAGACTCCTAATAGGGTCGCTGTCTTTCACAAGATACTTTTCATTAGTGGATCATTTTGTGGGTACCATCCCCACTGGAGTATTCCCTTGGCTAGTGTTTCCCTAGTTAACAAAATATGGTGTTATGAGTTCTCTTATTGCATGGTTATGTTTACTACTTAGCATAGTTAGTTTACTTTCTTATGCATATTTAAAAGTTGTTAAGGATATCTAGTTTTGGGCTACAATTTGTGAAATATTGATTCACACCCCCCCTCTCAATATTTCCTATTTCTAACAATTGGTATTAGAGCCCAGTAACTCAAAGAAGGCTTAGCAACTTGAGCAAGATCCCTATGGATATAGAACAATTACATAAGAACCTAGAAGAAGCTCTTGAGTAGATTGATATTCTTACTGAAGAAAGAGATGCTATGAAAGAAAGATATAAAGATGTTAAAGACTACATTGGAAAGTTAAAAGATAAGATATATCATTTCAAGTCCAAGAAAGAGCCTAAAGATCAGTCCAAAGAAAGTGATGAAGTTTCAAGATTGAAGAAAGAACATGAGATCCTGAAGCATGAACTTAAGATAACAGATTTAAAGTTGAGCCTAAAGAATGATGATAGTAAAGTTGAATCAAATTTGAAGTTTGAGAATACAAATATGAGATCCAACCTTACCAAAGTGACATCTAAGCTTGAGTCTACCATGTTGCAATATGCAAAACTTGAGAAGTATAACACTATTGTGAAAGGAGAGTCAACCCAATTCAACAACTTGTAAAACTATATTCTAGCAGTGAGAAGATTGATGAACAAACATCTTTTTAGAGACCTTCTTATGATAAGACTGGTCTTGGATGTTTCATTAGAGAGGAGTTAGCTAATAAATTTGAAGCTGGAAAGGAACCTAATCCTGAAAATCATTAGTCTATGCAAGAAAAAGAAGATCTGAATAAGATTGAGTCAAATCAATCTGATAATGCACCTAAAGAGGTTGAGCAACCTAAGCAAGTTGATGAACCTAAACAGCTTGAGAAAATTAAATTAGGTAAAGAAGTAAGATATGAATTCAAAGGTAGATGTTATGCATGTAATGAAGTTGGTCATATGAAAAGGAATTGCATAGGTAAGCCGTTTAAACTAGTTACTAATTTTTTTTGTTATAATTGTTATGGTTTTGGTCATAGAGAAGTTAATTGTAAGAAACTTAAATTTGATAATAGTAATAGCAATAGTAGAATGTGTAGAGGTATTAACCCTGTAGGAAGAAGATCCAACAAAGGAAATAATAGAATGAGAAGCAACATTGTGTGTTCCAAGTGCAACAACTTTGGACATATTACCAGAAATCACAGAGCACTTGTTAAGCAACCAAGACCCATATTTGGAAACAATGCACCAATATGCCAATTATGTAACAACTTTGGTCATATAGAAAGATTCTATAGAATGGACATGAGGGACAATTCAAGGAATCCAAATTCCAAAAGGAACATGAAGAAGAATGTTAGAATAAATGATAGCACCAATGATACCCAAAAAGACTATATAAGAGAATATGTAGAAGAATTTAAAGAAGTATTTTTCAAAGCCAAAGATCCATCAAGTTCACATGTGGTTTTGGAAGAATAATCAAATGAAGTGCCTGAAGGTAGATTAAAGTTAGTTGTAGTGATTGATTCATCCTACTTGAATTAAGTACCTTTCTAAAATATAAAGTGTCAAAAAGGTAGAAGCAGTGTTCAAGAAAGAGTTAAGATATGCACAATTAGTATAAAGTAGAACATGATCTGTTGAAGCTATGGTTAAGTGCTCAGAATATTTTGCATTTGTATGTAAGTGTGTGAATGAAAACAAGTCTCTTGGTAATCATAAACAACTTTTTTTGATTGCATACTTGCACACTTAATGCAAAGATGAATTGGATGTCATTTAAGGGTCAAAATCAAGTTATTGAGCACCATTTGATCATGCAAGAGTTAAAGGAGAGCTTTAAAGTGAAGATAAGGAAAATTTGAGGATTTTTAAAGAGTGAATTGAAGCAATCCCTAGTTCTACAAAATTAAGGTATTTATCGTGTGCATAGTTGTAATTTGAGGTTTTGATTTGAAGAAATAGAAAATCCTATAGTATGTGATGTAAGTGAGAGGCCTAGGTACAAGTTTAAGAAGAACCCATATATTTCCATGGAAGATGAATCTCTAGGATATTTTTCACAAGTTCCCCATAACATTTTACACATCAAGGATGTTAGGGCATACATAAATTGTAAATTTGAGACCATTGGTGATAGTGACATCCACAAAGATTTAGACCTAGTTTGGAACAGTTTCATTGAAACATGGGTTTGAGCATTTGAATGAGATGAATATCATTAGACACATTTTTTACATAGAACTTGATAATCATGAGTGGACTAGAATCATATTGAGAAGAATCCATGAGAATATGTTTTGGGTAGGTGATATACTTGTTATGAATGATAATGAGCTAATTTATAAGCTTACTAGTTTGAGAAATGAGGGAAGTAATCCAGTAAATGAGAAGAACATGAATAAATTGGTATAGACAAACTTGAAGACTAAATCCGATGTAATGAATATGAGATTAGACATGATAACTAAGACATAAGTAAGACTGATAAGAAAAATCATTGGTTACAAAATGAATTATAGTTCAAGATTGAATTCATTCCTACTAGATTTATCCATGTAGCTTACTTGATGACATTGAAAAGGAAAAAGATGAATATGTATGAAATTCTGAGACAACAATTTTTAGGCAACATATATAGATTAAAGAAGACAAAGAATACAGTGTTCAGATTTGAGTCCTTGTTGACACATTTATTCTTTCAAGTAATTAGATGATTCCTTGGAATGCCTAATCATGAATGGGATAGTAACAATTGTACAATGAGCATGATTACGTATCACTATAAGAAACATTTAGAAGATAGGATGAAATAAGATATTTCAAAGATGATGAAAAGTTCTCAAGAAACTATGAAGAAGAGGTATATGATACCTCCATCTTTGGTGGAAAAGAAAAAGGATACCATTGGTTTCATGGTTGAATTTGATGTAACATGCATGGAGGTAGTTGAACCATGAGTCAATTTCATTGATCCTATAGGATATGAAATGAATGAGGAGCTAATAGAGTGTTATACAAAGATAATCCTAGAATCTGAGAGGGATGAGGAATGTCCTAGATGGGGTACTTGTGAGGAGAAAGTGAAGGAAGTTCCTAGTTAACTTCATGGAAAGGAGATAGAGAAGAGAGTGGAAAACAAGATTTATACAATTCTAAAGGAATTAGGTATGGCAAGAGAAGAACATAAGGAAGTAATGAGAATTGCTCTAGAAATGAGAACAAGTGGTCAATCCAAGATATTGATGGCTAAACCTTTATTAGTTGATGCTGGATCAGCACAAGGGGTCACAATAGCTAGACCATCAACTAGTGCACCTTGTCCAATAGTATCACAAGTCTAGCCATAGGTTGTACCAAAAGTTTTGAAAAAAAAAAATGTGAGCATTACCAATGTTCAGATAGTTACTCCACCTAGCACTAGGAGATCTGTGAGGTTAATTGAGGTCAAACAAGAGAAAATGGAATCTACTTCACACAAAAGAACAAAAAAAATGGCAACTAGACTAGGTAAGAAAATAAAAAATTTATATGGAACACAAAGAAGGAAGACCCAGGTAATTGAGTCTAAATAAGATGAATGTAAAGAAGAGGAAATAGAGGCAAGATAGGCAGAGCAAGAAAAAGTAGAGGTGAAGGAATCTATTGGAAGAAATCCTTGGAAGCCTAAGGTAGAAACTCTTAACATTGCAATCATAAATAATGGAAATTTTGTATAGTTGAACATGTTTTATGATTTGTATGATAATATGGATAGACTACATTTAGAAAATGTTGTAGTGAGACATATGATTTTATATAATAAGGGGTTTGAGGATTTACAAAAGACGATACCTAAAGATTTGTATAATAGATTCACTAGTAGATTTGGTGTTAATTTTTAAACTTAATTTTTGACCTTATGCCATTGTCCATTTGATTCTAACTTTTTTTTTGTTAAGGTCCCGAGTGGTCAAAATTTTGACCAAAATTAATTATTAAATTAAGAGAGAGAAAATTGTGTGGGAGGTTTGATTTTCACCATAAGCTAATCACTCATGGGTTTGAGAGGAGGGATCGAGCTCATTTCTCTGGTAAGTCATCAAGCCCATGCCATTTCGAACATAGGTTATAAGTTGTAGGATTTCAAATGCAAGCAAATGACACCCTGAATGATTGTGCCTAGCAAGATCATCAATGTAAGTCATCAACCCCATGCCATTTCAAACACATGTTATAAGTTATAGGATTTCAAATGCAAGTGAATGACACTCTGAATGAGTGTAACTAGAAAGATCATCAAATCTTTTGGTGATTAAGCTTTGAGATTGTGAGACTTGTGTATGAAGTTTTAAACCAGGAGTAGAGGTGGGTTGGGGTGGGTTGGGCAACATCGAGATAGTGAGAGTTGGGTTTTCAATGCACAATTTTTCTACCACAAGATGCACCAATAGCACCCCATATAATTTTAGGGAACCCCTGCTACTCTTCTTCAGTAGTGTAGTACTCCTTTGATGATGGCATTGTTGTTTGAGAAGGAGGCATTCAAAGAAATTTATCTTGCAATGTACGAGAAGCTCAAAGTTCAGAAAGATTTCATCTATGTTTAATGGCAAAAGTATTTCAAGCAATATAATTTTCTTGTTCTCTTTAAATATGCCTATATATTTGAGGGATTATGATTTGTGTACAATAATAAATGAGATTGATCTCTTCTTTCTATAGATTATTGCTTGTGGTGTAGCAATTAGGAAATACAAGTTTGGTGCAACAGATTTTAAAGATACACCTGTGTACAAGGAAGTTATTAAGTCTCAAAAATTGTTTGAAGAGGCACCCAAAACACCTAAAACTATGTAAGAGGTATGCAACTCAAAATTGAAAGAATAGAAAGTTATTTTACTGTCTACATTTGTGATTATAGATTACTAGAGAGTGGACATTGAGATTATTTTGAGTTTACTTATCAATGATAAGATCTTGGCAAAAATGAAGTCACTTGAGCATCATGAACAAGGATGGGAATTTCATTCATGTATGGATTATACTATAATCATCTACCATAGAATCAATCAACATGATCAATATCATAATCATATATGAAAAATGTTAGATTGTGGTGACTGATCAGGAAAGTACTGTACATACTTCATAAATAGTGGGGTTCGGGGCATCGGCCCGAAATTTTTTTTTTTGGAAGTAGCCGACATGGTAGCCGACATATTATGGCCAACATATGGCCGACATGTTATAACCCTAAAGCAGTTTAATACTTGTATAAAAAGGGCTTAGGGTTGGGTATTTTTCATGTGTGGTGATACAAAATTGGTTCTTGCGACGGTATTGAGCTGTAAGGGATTACGGATTGTAATCAGGTTGTAATCACTGGATTGTAATAAGATCGGACTTGCTGTTTGGTGGACGTAGCCCAGGGATTGGGTGAACCACGTTAAATCTTGGTGCCTTGTGTTCATTTCTGTGTGTTCTATTATTTTCTGTTATTGGTTATATTTGCATGTAGTTTTTATTTCTGTTCGTGGTTTATCCTAACAAAAAATTCTTTAAATAAATTAGTTAATGAAATAAAAAATAAAATTATATTTATTGAAAACAAATAATTACCAACATTTAAATAAATAAGAAAATATCATTTAACTAAATGAATAACTATATGAAATAATAAATTAATGATCTCTATTTGAAATAATCTAATGAGGGATCCTATGCAAACAAACAATATCTTCCAAGAAAATATGTGCAACAAAAGAAGCTATGTAGGATGTTCTCATGCGTGAAAAATGTGCTACCTTGGACAACTTGTCCACTATCACCATGATACAATCATGTCACCGTGATGACATAGGCAACCTTGTGATAAAATCAATAGATATCGTATCCCATTATTACTCTTGGATAGCATGTAGCTACAAAAGGCTCGCTAAATGCTGATGCTCTGCCTACACTCTCTGGCACTTAAGACCTTGAGCAAAAAAATCAGCAACATCATGCCTCATCCCTAACCAAAAGTATAACTATTTAAGATTGGCATGCATCTTCTTGATGCTAGGATGTGCAAAATATAGTGCATAATGTTCTTTTGAAAAAACCAAGGTATGAAGATCGCCCAAAAATCATACATAGATATGTCCCAAGTGTCATACTAGTCCATCAGACTCAAGAAAAAATCTTGAAAACTTCCCCTCATGGGAACATCTAGACTCGATCTCTATCCTCACCTCCAGATACCACGTGTCACTAGGAAGGGCCTCTAAGATAAGGCCTCACAAATCCACTCCCAATGACATCACTGATATCTCATGTTGCCTCCTACTCAAGGAATCCACGACAAAGTTTTCCTTTCCTTTAATGTAGTGAACATCAAATTCATATTCACACAGGAACTCCATCCAGTGATGCTATCATGCATTCAAGTTTGATTGAGTAAAGATATATTGCAAGCTCTTATGATCACTATGCAACTCAAATCTATGTTCCAAAAGGAAATGCCTCCAATTTACAAGAGCATGTACCACAACCATAAGTTCCAAATCATGAGTGGGGTAGTTAAGCTCATGGTCCTTGAGTTTTCTAGACTCAATTGCAATCACTCGACCATCCTACATCAACACTACATCAACACCTTCCAGCGACACATCTATGCAAACCATAAAATCACCTATAGGATTAGTCATTACAAGGATTGGTGTATTGGTCAAACACTCCTTAAGAGCATTAAATTTTGCCTCACATTTGTTTGACAAAACATGCTTCTTCCTGTAGAAAAAGAATTTTAGTGTGCAAAGAACATTAACAAATAAAGTAAACATTCACAAACCAAAAAAACTAAATTCACATATATGCTTAGACAAAGAAAGAAAACAAGAAGTGCAAACCTCACAAGAAAAAGCACTCCATGCTTTCTTGATTTTGTAGATGTGTCCTTTTGCTGTGGATGTATGCTCAAGATGCTCAAAAGCTGCTTCAATGGAGATGGGTAATGGCAAATTGGTAGCTTTGTGAGCTCTCAATTTGGCATTATAAGGGTATGGTTGATGGCTTTGGTTCTCAAAATAGCATGGTAAATTTAGCTCAAATATTGTTGATGAAATGGCTTGGGATGGGATTCAATTTATAGGCTAAGGGGTAGAGAGATGGAGGGCTTAGATGCAAGGATGGATGAAGGCTTAAGGAGGGCTAGGATGCACTCAAAGGAGAGCACATGGATTGTGCTTGTTTAGAACCAATGGTAAGGTGACACTTGTCACAAGGAGGATGAGTGTGAGAGGGTAGGGTAAAGGGTTGGTTAAAGGCATGATGAGTGGGGTTGAGTATGTAAGAGGGATGTAAGAGGAATGAGTGTGGAAGATGGAAGAGTGTGGAAGATGGATGTAAGAGTCATGAGTGGGCTTGTAAGAGTCTTTATGTTTTGTAAGAGCACTCATGACTTAGTGGTTGGGCTTTTTTGAGGGGAGACTTTGGTTTGGATTAGGAAACTTGTTTAAGGAATGTGACAACATTAGGGGGTGGATTAGGCTTGGGTTTAGGATTAGATTAGGGATGTTAGAGATGTGCAAGTGGATGGCATTAATGAGGGTGGGTGAGTTAGTGGCTAAGCTTGTTTAGTATGGGTGGATGGGGTGGATTAGGCTAAATGGAGGATTAGAGATAGGTTAGGGGTTTTTGAATTTGAGGATTTCATTTATCAAATAGATTTATTTAATAAATGGGGATTTTTGGAATTAGATAGGAGAAAAGGATTTAATTGATAAATAATAGATTATTTGATTTATCAATTAGGACTATAGATGATTAATTAAATTAATCAACTAGGGATGGCAAAGGATTAATTAAATAAGAGTTTAATTAATGATGCCTTTAGAGATGGCTAAATTAGATTACCAAAGCAGTGTAATCAAATTTAGGTGTCTACATTTTGCCCCTCTTTGACATAGTTTTGAAACAACACTATTTCAAAGAAGTTCGAATGAAGATGACACGAGGAAGATGTTTTAGCAACAAGGTTGCACCAGTCTCGGATAAGAAGAGGAGAGACTAGACTTAGATGATGCCCCCTCAAGAAGGCGGCGGGGAGAGAAATGAGGCTCGACGACTTGAAAAGTACAAGAAATTGAGATGAGATAAGACACATGTTGGCAAAGAGAAGGGGCTGAATGAGCTCAAACTCTCACTATGGGAGAATGATGAAGGGAAATCAAGGGCACAACAGTAAAGCAAGCTTAAGACTTTCCAGGATTGGGGGGGGGGAGGAGGAGCGGAGCGCTATAAAAGGAATCCATGGTAGGGAGATGGATGATAGAATGATAAAGCTGATGCATCAAGATTTTCAAAGAGTCAGATTGGCGAAAGATGGGTTTCGGAGATCCCTAGGACTAGGATTGTGGATCTCGAAAGATGAGGTTTGGTGGATTGATTTGATTGGTGGATCCCTAAGACTAGGATTGTGGATCCCTAAAGCTAAGCGTGAGGAGTGATTCAAAGAGATATTGATGCATAAGCTGGGGTAGGAGCGATAGATGTAGGATATGGATGGGGGATAATGGAGATGAAGGGAATCCATTGAAGCTTTTTGAGTGGGGGGATACTTCAAAGAGAAGTACCACCATGTAGTTGAGCACTAGATTTGCTATAGGACTGTTGGTTAATTGCCAGGGTTACCAAGAACATCAAGGCCTTTTCACCAACCGTCCAGAGGATTGACGAACTGACTCAAAACAAACACACAAGGATTGCCCCAGTATCACACATGAATCCCAGAGGAAGCAGCGTGGAAACGACACTAGGTAACCCACAAGCAAAAAAAGAAAACAAGCAAAAGACCTGATCAAGACCTTACGCTCTAATTGCCCCATTCGTAGCATACCATGATATGGAAGATCATGGCAACCTTGAGGAGGGAACAAGGAGATTGCTTGGAAAAGATATTTTAAGACCCAAAAGGGAAGATCCCAAATCAAAAGAAAGTGAAAATCCAAAAGAGAACTGTTTGCCAACGAGATGGGTAGGACGAGGTACTAACAGACCAAGATCAGACATGAGGAAAGCTATATCCTGCAAGGATCTATCAGAGAGCACCTAAGCTGATGGATCTGGATGAGTGATGCATCTAGCAAGCTGAACTAAGAAGGATAACACTTTGGTGATAGGAGATCTAGCTAAAGGATGCATTGGAATATCTAACCAAGGTGTGCGATGTGTGCAAGATGTTGACCAAGGATGAACTAACATGAAAGCCGGATAGATACAATGATACTAAGCTAAAGAGGATGTACAAGCTGACAGACCAAGATATGTTACAAATGTACAAGTTTGTTCATGTTTTGGTTTTTTGTGAGATGGAAATGTTTGTGAAGGATGGGATGTCTATAATAGTTGATAGGTGGATAGGTAGATGGTTTGTGAAAAGCTTAAGGAAAATGGGATTCTGTGTGTGCATGTGATAGGATACAGGCTAGGATACAAGATTATTTACAAGCTGGAATATGGTACAAGCTTTGGACAAGATTTGAATATATACAAGGTATGGTACAAGATTTACAAGGTATAATACAAGCTTTGGTACAAGATTTACAAGCTGTACAGGAGGTATTGACAAGCTCCATCAGATTTTGGATATTTGATTGGAACACCAAGGGAACAAGCAGGTGTTTTATGGGATGGTGGGTGGATGGATGAGGGATAAGATAGTGATAGATAATGGATTAGTCTTTAGCACACAAGGCGCCTGAATTACCAGGTTTTCACCAAGGTACCTATCCAAGGCACTTGAATTGCCAAGTTTTCACCATTGGACGCTTATTTCTCTTTACTATTTTTTTTTATTTTTCAAAAGCTGGGTATACCAAAGATCTTCAAGCATAGAACTTCTTGAGATGGATGATGTTAGTGGGATCATTCAAGAGTTCTCCTTCTGGTGTAGATAATTGATAGGCTCCAGAGCCAAAGGAGGCAGTAACCACATAGGGACCAAGCCATGTAGGTTCAAACTTGCCTTTCTTTTCTCGATCTGCTTGGACTTTCATATTTTCTTTGAGGACCATGTCACCTGGCTGAAAGTGTCGTGGGAGCACCTTCTTGTTGAAATTCCTTTTGAGACGAGTTTGATAGACTGTGAGATGGTTATAGGCTTGTTGTCTCTTCTCATCTAAGAGATCTAGCTGGGTGAGTCGAGCTACTCTGTATTCTTCATTTGAGATTTTCCCTCGCAAAGATATGCGTAGTGAGGGAAGTTCAACTTCTATAGGTAATACCGCTTCGGCACCATAGACTAGGGAGTATGGAGTTGTGCCTGTGGATGTACGGAAGGAAGTTCGATAGGCCCATAGAGCCAGATTTATTTGAAGGTGCCAATCACGACCGGAATCATTGACAACTTTCTTTAGGATTTTGAGGAGGGTTTTATTAGTTGCCTCTGCCTGGCCGTTACCTTGTGGGAAATATGGGCTAGAAAAGCGGTGATGGATGCGGAGGGAAGTGCATAATTCTTCCATGTTGAGATTTTCAAAATTACCTCCGTGGTCAGTGAAGATGGTGGATGGGATGCCGAAGCGGCAAACAATGTGGTACAAGATGAACTTGGAGACTTGAACTCCTGTAGCTAAGACTAGGGGGACTACTTCCACCCACTTAGTGAAATAGTCTATGGCTGTTATTATCCATTTATGTCCATCAGATGAGAAAGGTGCGATAGTTCCAACTAGATCAAGGCCCCAACAAGAAAAAGGCCAAGGTGGTGCAATAGGCTGTAGATCCTGTGCTGGAGCGTGCACAAGATTTGCATGCTGCTGACATGGGAGACACTTTCTGACAAAGTCACAAGAGTCTTCTTCAATGGTAGGCCAATAGTAGCCTGCTCTAAGGATTTGTCATGCTAGGAAAATACCACTCGTGTGGGCACCGCAAAGTCCAGAATGTACTTCTTTTAATGCCATCGCGGCCTCATTTTCATCTAAACATCGAGAGAGAGTATCATGATAACCTCGACGATATAGGGTATTGGCTATGATAACATAGCGGGATGATTTTCGGATGAGGTTCTGGCATTGGGTATGTGTGAGGTGAGGGGATATGATACCATCGTTAAGGTAAGCATGAATTTCATGGTATCAAGGGGATTGGGGACCAACCAAGATACAAACACGTTTTGAATCCTCATTCGCATAAGCGGGTGTGAGGAGCTGCTCAACTAAAAATTCATACTGCGTAGCTTCTTGGGGAATTTCCAAGAGCGAACCGATAGTGGCCATGGCATCTGTTGCCTTGTTCTGCATTCGAGGTACTTGTGTAAACTGAAGCTTTGTAAAATGTTGGGTCAGCTGATCAACTAGCTCTTTGTAGGGTAATAGCTTTTCATCTTTGGTTTGATATTCATTTAAGACTTGTTTGATGATGAGCTGGGAATCACCAAAGACTTGTAACTCAGTAATATTCCATTCTGCAGCTATCTTTAATCCTGCTACAAGAGCTTCATATTCTGCTATATTGTTGGTGGTAGGGAATTTTAGCTTGAAGGCTTTTGGAATGTAATCTCCTTGAGGTGTAACTAATAATATTCCTACCCCTGATCCATGAGATGTGTATGAGCCATCAAAATAAAGCTTCCATGGGGGCTGTTCTTCAATTAGGCAGATATGCTCATCTGGGAATTCTGTGAGCAAAGGATATGCATCTACTAGAGGTGCATCAGCTAGGTGATTTGCTATAGCTTGCCCTTTGATTGCCTTTCTGTCCACATACTGGATGTCAAACTCACTTAGTAGCATAACCCATTTCGCTAGCCGACCTGTGAGTGTTGTTCTAGAGAGCATATACTTGAGAGGATCAATCTTAGAGACTAGTTGGATGGTATGACTTAGCCTGTAGTGGCGAAGCTTTTGAGTTGAGAAAACAACTGCCAAACAAGCTTTTTCCATAGGAGTGTAATTGAGTTCATAACCAACTAGGGTTCTACTAATATAGTAGATGGCTCTCTCTCTGCTATAATCATCATGTTGTGCTAGAAGTGCCCCTAGAGCAGTAGGTGTTGCTGATATATACAAGATCAAGGGATGACCAGGAACTGGTGGAACCAAGATAGGGGGATTGGTGAGATACTGCTTGAGCTGATCAAAGCTGCGCTGACATAAAAGATCCTACTTGAAGTTCTCATTCTTCTTTAGCAAGTGTGAAAATGGTGTACACTTATCTACAAGTTGGGAGATGAAGCGCTGGACAGATTGAAGTTTTCCCTGAAGAGAGCGAAGCTGTCACAGTGTTTGGGGAGGAGGCATGTCTAAGATAGCCTTGACCTTTTTGGGGTCAATCTCTATACCTCATTTAGAAACTATGAAGCCTAGAAGCTTTCCAGATGTGACCCCAAAGACACACTTCTTGGGATTTAGCATGAGATGATATTGGGCCAACCTATCAAAGACTTTTTCCAGGTCAACAAGATGATCCATGAAGGTGTGAGATTTGACCAGGATATCGTCCACATAATCTTCCAAAATGCTATGGATAAGATCATGGAAAATGGTTGTCATAGCTCTTTGATAGGTAGCCCCAGCATTCTTTAGGCCAAAAGGCATCATGGTGTAGCAAAAGGTTCCCCAGGGGGTAGTGAACGCTGTCTTATGCTGATCCTCTTCTACAATCTTGATCTAATTATACCCAGAAAATCCATCCATAAGGGACAGGATTTCATGTCTAGCTGTAAGATCTATAATCATCTCTATGTTGGGCAAGGGAAAATCATCCTTTGGACAAGATTTTTTAAGATCTCTAAAATTAGTACAGATTCTGATGTCACCGGAAGGCTTAGTGACAGGGACCATGTTGGAGATCCATTCTGAGTAGTCGATAGGTCGGATAACCTTAGCAACTAACATTCTTTCTAGTTCAGCTTTGACTAGTAATGCCACCTTGGGGTGCATTTTTCTAAGCTTTTGTCTGACGGGCTTGATCTTTGGATCGACTGCAAGATGATGAACTACAAGCTTTGGATCAAGTCCTAGCATGTCCTGATATGACCATGCAAATCGGCCAATGTTCTCTCGTAAAACCTCAAAGAGGAGGTTAGCTTGGTCTTTTGATAGGGATGCACCAATGTGAACAATTCTAGGGATCTCTGAAGAACCAATGTTGACTTCTCTAGTATCCTCTATTAGAATAGAAGACACCTCTAGTCGATTATCTTGAGGAGGCAATACTAAATCCTCATGTTCTGCTTGTGGCTCTAGATTTTCTTGCTGAGGGGTTCTCTTCGCTGCCTTAGCTAGTCCCATATTTACCTTAGTTCCAGTTTTGGGTGTATCGAAACTAGGTTGGGGATTTTCTCCAAAATACCCCTTGGGATCTAGCTTGTAGATATAGGTAGAATCTGGCTTTTTCTTCTTATGAGGAGTTTCGGCTCCCATGAATCTTAGAAGTGCTTCCTCTGATGCAAACTCATCAATATGTATGACACTTGGTTGGTCCCAATCTATGAGTTGTGGATGAGCAAGTGGTAGGTCAATGAGATGGATGGATAGTTCTCGGAGAACAGAGTCTCCTAGGAAGATTTGGTCTGGGATATCGTCATAGGCTCTCTTTTCAACTTCCTCAGGAATGTCTTCGATTTTGACAAGGTCACGGTGGATGTTCGAAAAAGAGTGACCATTCTCATTGGTGCCCCCAGTTGTGGGTATGCCAAAGCCAAGACCTGACTTTATTTCCCAATCATGTGCTTCGATGGGACATTGCATGCCCCTTTCTTCTGGTCCTAGTCCACCTCCTTGATAGTTCCATTTTTTAGTGATGAGCTTATGTTGTTGGGGATACTTCTGGTTGAAGTGATCAAGGCGTGCTTGATTTCTTGGAGGTGCATCCTTATGTAGCCAATTGTTGATATCTGGAGTGAGCTCCTCATGAAGAGGGGTTTTTGAGGACACAAAGGTGGTTGGGCCAAACTGTTTGTATCGAGGAGGTGGAATCTCCTTAGCTTTGTGATATGTTGGCCGTCCATGGGTATGTGGATCAAGTGGGATTGCTCTGATAGCAAATGCATCTGATAGACTATATTCTCCACAACCTTTGTTGTTGATCTTTACAGTAGATAGGGTGGAGGCAAGGATGGTTTCTGCGTCATTACAAGTGTGGGATGAGCTGGTGATGGCTGTGTCGATGTCTATTCCAGGGAAATGGTTTGTATATGAAGCTTCAACTGCATTGCAGTAAGCAAAGGGTTCTGGATCGGCATGGATGGTTACCTCAGTGCCATGATGCAGAAATTTGATGCACTGATGGTAGGTGGATGGAACGGCCTTCATAGCATGAATCCATGGGCGACCAAGGAGGATGTTAAATGGTAGGTTTAGATCAACGACATGGCAAACTGTCTCTTGAATGACTGGCCCAACCTTGATTGGTAGCAAAATAGTCCCTTCTGTGGTCCTTTCCAAGTTGTCATAAGCTTTGATGGTGATAACCTCACTGATCATATCTGCCTCAGTATATCCAGCTTGTTTTATGAATTTTAGGGTGCAAATGTTCAAGGCTGATCCATTATCTATCATTACTCTTTTCATGGAAAAATTGGATACCATGATGGCTATGCGAAGCGAAAGGGTGTGATCTAGCTCAACCACGGGTATGTCGGTGGGTTTGAAAGATAGGGCACATGAGGATGAAAGGTGTCCAACAAGATTACGAAAATCAGTAGCATTGATATCAGAAGGGACACGAGATTCTATGAGAGCACTGTCAAGGATGTCTTTATACACAGGACTAGTGCAAAGAAGGTCTAAAATGGATATTTGGGCTGGCATGTTCCCAAGGTGTTCCAAGATATTGTATCGGCTTTTTGATGGAGCTGATGGTGTTGATGAAACTGGTGGGCCTGCAATGTTAAATCGCGCTCTTCGAGTGGTGAACGCACACTCATTGTCTGGTCCTCGGATATTGATAACATTGAAAGAAGGCTCTTTCTCAGATATACAACCTATAAGGCTACCATAGTCTATATCGGATGAAGAGTGGTCATTGTTCTTCCCATGCTGTTGGTTTGGCTGGCAGTTGTTGGTGTTGTTTTGGATAGGTGCTTTTCCAGGATTTTGGTTGTTGTGTGGAGGAAAAGCATTTTGATAAATCTGTAAGCCTGCATTGGGAGAGGTTTGGGCACCAACAGTGATTTCCTTCTGATCAATGAGGTCTTGCACATAGTCTTTCAGTTTCATGCATCTGAGGGTGGTGTGACCGTTTACCCTATGGAACTTGCAATACTCATTGTCCTTGTACCATGCAGCTTTGGATTGGCTTGGATCAATTTGCTGGGTAGGAGGAAATTTGATGAGGTTTTCCTTAGCCAATTTCTCAAAAATAACATCCAATGGCTCGCCAAGGGGTGTATAGTTTCTAGGTGCAGGTTGGAATCTAGGCTTTTGCCTTGCAGCTACATTGATGGCATTAGCTTGATTGTTAGACCCTTGAAAGTTGGGTCTTGTATTGTGGTTTTGATAGCTTGTTGGTTGTTTGTTTGATATGGTGGGTTAGACTGGTTTTGAGAAGGACCAACGATATTCACATGTCTGGTGTCAGTAACCCCATCTGTTGCAACATGCTTGTTTTTGTTCCAATACCTAGACTTGTCATTGGAATGTGATTGATTTTGGTTGGCCTCTTTGTAAATCTTTACCACACCATCTTTGATGAGTCCTTGCTCAAGAATCATTCCTTTCTCTTTGATATCCTTATAGGTCTGCAAACAGTTCATGGTCATGTGGTGAGCCAAGCTGGGATGTGCATTATCAATAAACATTTTCACCACATGGCGTTCTGGCAAGGTGTAGGATATGCGGGTGGTAAGGGTTTGCCATCTTTGCAGGTATTCGGCAAGGCTTTCTCCACCTTTTTTCTTGGTGTGGACAAGATCAACTATTGATAGCTCTGTTTCAACAAGATGGGCATATTGGGCTACAAATGCCTCAGATAATTCAGCAAAGTTTTTAATTATGCCATAGGGGATTCTATAAAACCATTCAAGAGCTGGTCCAGCCAAGCTTTTGGGAAAAAGGTGCAAGAGGAAGACATCATTGTATGCCACGTCCTGGCAATGCATGTAAAATTCTTTGATATGTGTGACAGGGTCTCCTTTTCCTCTGAATTTGTCAAATTTAGGTACCTCAAAGTGTTTGGGAAATGGTGTCGTGGTAATGGCTTTGTCAAATGGGTAAGGACACATATTCTCAAACTTGAATGTCTTTGGATCATTCCCTTCTTGGATGGCTTTCAGAGCTATCTTCATTTGCTCCCACTCTGAATTGATAGGTGATGGTTGGGGTACCCCCAATGTAGGAGTGCCTTGAGGTAGGTATGTGCTAGATGGGGCCACTGAATATGGATGGCTATGAGGGATTTGCTGATAGGGATTGTACATTGTTTGGGCAGCTACATGGTGGATGACGGGTTGTTGATGGGGAGGTGGCGCATATTGCTGCATGTGCTACAAGGCTTGCTGTTGATATGGGATTTGAGGTTGGGATTGAGGAACATAAGCTGGCTATGGGATAAATGGATTGCTTTGTGGAGGTAAGGTATAAGATGGTTGTGAGGCTTGGGGAAAGGATCGGAGGGCTTGTGGGGTTTGACCAATATATGTGGGTTGTGCCCCCATTTGGGATGGTATCTGCAAATAATTGGTTGTTGGCTGGGGTGGTGGATTACCTCCTAGAAGTGGCATTGAAAAGTAGTTGGTAATTGGAGGTAATGGATTAGTTGGTGGTGGAGGTGGTGGGAATTGAAAGCTTGGGAATGGAACTGATGGGGTTTGATAGCTTTGTGGCTGGATTTGGAAGCTTGGTAGAGTGGTGGTGGGAGCTGGGGTCACTTGGGAGCTTGGTAGAAGATTGGCAGTAGCTTGTGGGTTTTGATAGCTTGTGGGTATTGAGCTCCCAAGACTTAATGGAAATGATGGGATTGTACTTTGGGCTATGGTGAACAAGCTGGGGGCGATGAAAGGTTGATTACTTGGCCCCATGGGTGGCATCCCTGTTGTATATTGCTGAGGTTGGCCAAAGATGCTAGCACTAATTTGGGAGATGGGTGGATTTGGAAGACTAGGTGTGGGAGTAGCAACAATAGTGAAGGGGGTGAACGGTGAGGTGTTTTGAGTAAAGGGGGTTTGGAGCGGAGAGGTGTGAACCAAGGATGGAGTGGTGGTGGCTGGGTTGGCTTGCGGCATGGAGATTTCAACTTGGGTGGATGATGGTATGTTTGGGTCTGTTGGGTCATATGGATTGGCTGGAGGCTCTTCTTTTGGAATATATTGAGGATAATTTGGATCATAAGAGCCTATGGGTGGTGGCAGCTGCCCAAACAATGGGTGAGATGGATCTGATAATGGAGGGGGTCTTCCAAAGTCAAAGGTTCCTACATTGTCCCTTCAAAAATTAGCCATGATTGTCTTTGTTTTTGTCTATAATGGCGTTTACCAATACTGCATTTCCTGGTTGGTTCATGAAAGCTTCAATGTTAGTAGGTGATGGCATAGCTTGCTCTGGGCTGAAGGATGACTGAGTGCTCAAGCGGGGTGAGGCTATTCGATCCAAATGATAGGGCTCCATTGTTTCTTTCTTCTTGGCTAAGCAAGTGACGGGTGGCATGAAAAAATGCTCCTAGGGATGAGATGCAATAATGCTGATGGATGCAAAAGGGGGAAGGTTTTTCTATGAAAATGATTTCCTAGGTTGAGGCAAAGCTATATGACAAAACCTAAGGAGGATCGGGTTGGGGATTCTAACTTCAAAGATATGTTGTCAAAGCACAAAAGGTCTGCTTTCCTATGTGCAAGCTTGGTGGTGATTGTGTCAACTTAAGGATAGACTGATGATCCTTTAGGAAGAACATGAGATTGACCACTTGCGAATCCCAACCTTTAGCTCAAGGTGATGAGGGATAACAAGTGACAAAGCTAGATTACCCTAGACAAAGCCATGTCAAAGGGATAACCTTGGTGAGATTGGTGGATTTGGAAGATTTTAGGAATGGCAAACTTTTAGCAAGGTGACAACAATTTTGAAAGCTTAGATGTGCAGATTTTTGATTACTGGCTAGATGGTATGATTCTAAATGAGATGGATGAGCTAATAATGCTTAAGGGGATAACCTAAGATGGCTGTCTTTTCTACAAAGATGACTCTAAAGTAAAGCTTATCCAAGAAGATGTGGAGAAACAAGGGTGTCTAATCATAGAAATCATGCCTAGTTGGTAAGGCATAAGCAGGATTAACTCTTGGATGTTGGCTAAATTTGATGGTGCGCTCTAACCAGGCCTCTTGAAGTGCTTCGTCGGTAGCTTTGTCCTCTGCTTTGTGGAGTTTGGAAATTCGTGGGCTTGGTGTTATTTCTTTTCTCTTGGCTGAAAGTTCTTGGTATGCTAGAGATGGCTTGAGTTTGACCTTGTGAAACTTTTGTTTGGGTTTGGGTTGTTCCAACATAAATTCCTGAATTTGCTTGGATTTGGAAAAAATCTCAGTTGTTTTGCTTCAACTTGTTCAACTTCCAAAATAGGCAGTGACTACGCTAAGTATGCCCTAAGCTAGGATTGACCAAGTTTGGCAAACATTCATTCAACAAGTAAAATAAAAACAAGCAATAGATAGGAACACCCAGATAGAAGTTTGTGGTTCTCAGAATGTGATACTTGCACCAAGGAGTGTGTATGTTCTACAAATGTTTTAATCAGTCACTCCAAACACATTAACATCCTAGATGGTTTTCTGCAAGGCTGACAATTGGTTTAGCTAGAGAGTCCTCGATATATGCAAGGTACATGAGGCCCAAGTCCGTAGATGAGACCAAAAGGATGTCACACAGCCGAGAGGAGCGGTAACCCACTTCTCCTCTTTCACTTCTCAAGGGTATAAAGTTCCTTGAGGCTTAGCCCAAATGACAAAATCTTGATCCCAAGAGAGGTGTCTTTCGATTCACCTCTCGATTCTTATACTCCACCGGAACGCTGGAGTTGAGGTCGTCCAAGGGGTGATGAAATCCCAAGCAGGCCTCCTAAAAAGAAACAAGGTTTTGGATCCTAATCTTATGCACCCAAGATGGCCTCGAAAGACGACAAGGGGAGAGAAGACTTGGATGACCTTGGGCTAAAAAACACGCTTGTTCTTTTACCAACTGACTCTTATGTGTGCTAATCTAGACTTTGCAAGCACTCATGTTTAAGAGACAATGTTCAATTCCAACTTGAAGTGCCAACAAAAGTAAATCGATCGAAGAATGCAAACAATAAGAAGAGTTAGGGTCAACAAAAGCAAACTCGCACGCCCGGAGGCCCTCCACGTCAAGTATCAATTAATTTTCTTTACGGCATTCAAGATTGAGTGTGAGTTTGTTTTAAGCCCAAAACAAAAGTGTGTGAGATTCGATTTCAAGCGCACGCCTAGAGGCTCTCCACGTCAGTTGTTGTTCAATTTTAGTGCCCAAACTTGAAGTGTGATCGATTTAATCTAGAGTTTTGGCCATTTAAGAATTTTGATAAAGTTAAAGAAAACGTTCAAAGACCAAGTGAGTGAGTTAGATTGTGGAACATTTAACACCTTTTTCAAGTAGACCCATCCCCATAAATGGCGCTGAGATTGCAACCAATGGTTAATATTTGATAGGTGATTAGAAAAGAGGTGAGTCCAAGGAACTACTCAAATTGATTTTTGTAAATTTGTATTTTAACTTAACAAAGTTTCTTTAATGTCCAAAAATCAAACTTTACCTAGATTGCATGTGAAATAGAGATTTGTTTTGTTCAATTTTAGAAGCTCCAAATGAAGTGTTTGATATTGTAATGGTTAATTGATCCTTGGCATTCAAGATTGGATTTTTTGTTTTAAGCATGCATTCCAAGGAAAGTTGATTTTAATCCATGACATTCAAGAGTGTGTTTTGAGCAACATTCATTCAATGGAAAATGTGTTTAACCATTCAAGTTCATTTTTTTAGCAACATGCATTCAAAGACAAATGGTTAAACATTCAAGTTCATTTTTTAGCAATATGAAAACCTGCAAGAAACATGGTTAGTGGTTCCATATGTGCTCCAACCTGCAATGAGACAAAAAAAAAGCAATTTAGTTAGTTAGCCAAAATCTTCAAAAATGAGAGCTTAACTATGGGAAAAAAAAAAAATTAACTTTTTTTGTTGTTTTTTCTACGCGTAAAAATGCTTAAAATGGTCTAAATCCTACGGAACCACTAAAAGTCAAATTTTGATTTATACTCTCTTTTTTTTTTTTTTTTTTGCTACAAAGTGCAAAAATAAAGATTTTCAAACAAAAATGCAACATAAGCAGGCAGAGACGACAGAACAGATTTGCGGCACAGAAAATAGGTGACAAGCAGAGACGCCGATTTGCACAGATGCAGATTTGTGCAGACGATGATTTTCGTAGACGCGAATTTTTGCAGATGTCGATTTGCGCAGACATGGATTTTCGCAGACGTGGATTTTCACAGACGCGGATTTTCGCAGATGTCGATTTGTGCAGATGCGGATTTTCGCAGATGTCAATTTTCACAGACAGAACAGGTTGCAGACGCCAAAACTGCGCCAAAAAAGCTAAAAAATGCAAATTTGTTTTTTTAGATGGTATTTCTTCTTCCTAAGTGCGTTCTTTAACCTGCAAAAAAAAGAAAAACACCCTCACAACACACTCAAACAACAACACACATTAGATGGTTAGAAAAATGACATATAGATGAAAATAGATGATTAAATGACCCATAGTGGGGTCCCACCGGGCGTGCCAAAATGTAGAACAAGAATTTTAGTGTGCAAAGAACATTAACAAATAAAGTAAACATTCACAAACCAAAAAAACTAAATTCACATATATGCTTAGACAAAGAAAGAAAACAAGAAGTGCAAACCTCACAAGAAAAAGCACTCCATGCTTTCTTGATTCTGTAGATGTGTCCTTTTGTTGTGGATGTATGCTCAAGATGCTCAAAAGCTGCTTCAATGGAGATGGGTAATGGCAAATTGGTAGCTTTGTGAGCTCTCAATTTGGCATTATAAGGGTATGGTTGATGGCTTTGGTTCTCAAAATAGCATGGTAACTTTAGCTCAAAGATTGTTGATGAAATGGCTTGGGATGGGATTCAATTTATAGGCTAAGGGGTAGAGAGATGGAGGGCTTAGATGCAAGGATGGATGAAGGCTTAAGGAGGGCTAGGATGCACTCAAAAGAGAGCACATGGATTGTGCTTGTTTAGCACCAATGGGAAGGTGACACTTGTCACAAGGAGGATGAGTGTGAGAGGGTAGGGTAAAGGGTTGGTTAAAGGCATGATGAGTGGGGTTGAGTATGTAAGAGGGATGTAAGAGGAATGAGTGTGGAAGATGGAAGAGTGTGGAAGATGGATGTAAGAGTCATGAGTGGGCTTGTAAGAGTATTTATGTTTTGTAAGAGCACTCATGACTTAGTGGTTGGGCTTTTTTGAGGGGAGACTTTGGTTTGGATTAGGAAAGTCTTAAACTTGTTTAAGGAATGTGACAACATTAGGGGGTGGATTAGGCTTGGGTTTAGGATTAGATTAGGGATGTTAGAGATGTGCAAGTGGATGGCATTAATGAGGGTGGGTGAGTTAGTGGCTAAGCTTGTTTAGTATGGGTGGATGGGGTGGATTAGGCTAAATGGAGGATTAGAGATAGGTTAGGGGTTTTTGAATTTGAGGATTTCATTTATCAAATAGATTTATTTAATAAATGGGGATTTTTGGAATTAGATAGGAGAAAAGGATTTAATTGATAAATAATAGATTATTTGATTTATCAATTAGGACTATAGATGATTAATTAAATTAATCAACTAGGGATGGCAAAGGATTAATTAAATAAGAATTTAATTAATGATGCCTTTAGAGATGGCTAAATTAGATTACCAAAGCAGTGTAATCAAATTTAGGTGTCTACACTTCCCTTTCCATTGAAGATAAGTGCTAGGATAAGCCACATGTGAGAAATCCTTTATGAAGAAATGCTAATAACCCACTAATCCCATGAAGCTATGAATCTCTAAAACACTAGTGGGCACCAACCAATCCATGATAGCTCATATTTTCTCTGGATCCACCGCAATACCATCCCTAGTGATGATATACCCCAAATACTTTATCTTTGACTAGAAGAATCCACATTTACCCAAGTTGCCATACAAGTGATGGTCTCTCAAGCACTACAATATCTAGTGTAAATGGACCTCATGTTCCTCAATAGTTTTTGAATATATCAATATTTCATCAAAGAACACAATGGTACACTGATTGAGGTAAGTGAAAAATACTCCATTCATCAAACTCATGAACAATGATGGCTCATTCGTTAATCCAATAGGTACAACTGTGAACTCATAATGCCCATATCATGTATGAAAAGTTGTTTGAGGAATGCCAACCTCTTGGATATGAAGCTAATGATATCTTGACTTAAGATCAATCTTTGAGAACACTCACACTCCCTTCATCTGATCAAACAAGTCATTTATCCTTGGCAAAGGGTACCATTTCTTCACCATCACCTTATTCAACTACTAGTAGTCAATGCATAAATGCAATGATGCATCTTTCATCTTTACAAAGATGATTGGTGCACCCCATAGGGATACACTAGGACAAATATGGCACTTGGCCAATAATTCCTCCAACTACAATTTGAGCTTGATCAACTCTTGAGTAGTCATGTGGTAAGGAGTCCATGAAATCAGCTCCACTCTTGGTATGCGATTGATCCAAAAATCAATGTTACATTGTGGTGGTATACCTAGTATCTCATCAAGAAACACATCAACATACTCACGAAGGAGTGGGTGATCATCAAATGTCACCGTATGACTCTTAGTTTCCTCAAGATCATTGATAGAAACAATGAACATATGACAACCCTTCTGCACACTCCACTTTAGTTAATTAGCTGATATCATCCAAAGTGAGATTGGTCTCTAGACCTCTAAAAGTTCCACCTACCTACTTGTGTCATTAAAACATTGAACCGACTTATGATAACACTTGATATTCGCCTAATAGGAAACTAACCAATCCATGCCCAACACAATGTCGTATGATCCTAGAGGTAGGATACGAAGATTCACTATGGTGGTGAAGGTACCAAAATTCAAACTACAACCATTGACCAAGGAATCTACAACCACTTTGGAACCCATGGCTAACTCAACCTCCCACCTATAAACTTGATGTGTTGCCACTAGCCCACATCACTAAACAAGAGATGGTGAAATAAAAAATAAAAAGAACATGAGTCAAACAAAAATGAAGATGAAATACCGCTCAATGTACTTGTAGCCTTGACTATGGTACCTTGATTCTTAGCTTGATGGTTATGAATTGCTGCAAAGACTTGATGACTCCTTCTTGCATCTCCCACATTAGGCTCTGATCTAGCTACACCTCTACCAGACCCTATAGATGGTTTAATAGGACATCTTAAAGCTTTATGGCTAGTTTGGCCACAAGAATAATAGTTTCCCCCAAAGTTGGATCCATTTCCATGACCATTCTAAATAGTACTAGAATATGGTGCAATACCCTTGCTAGTTTTTTTTTGACTACTTTGAGGAGGGGGATCCTACTAAGACTTCTATCCATGGCTCTAGTCATCCCCTTTCTTATGTGAGGCACCTAAAAATTATCCACCCTTGGACCAAAACCCTTGATAATGTCTACAATGTTTCCCACCTCGAGAGGGTGTTGACTAGGTTTGGCCTTTTCCTAAAGATTGAGTAAATTGAGCATCCTTCCTTGAGTTCTATGCACTTTGGTTCAGAGAACTAGATTTTTCTCTCCAAAATTCTTTCCTTCTCTATGGCAAGTGCAAGTGTGCTCAGTTGATGAATGCATCCATCTCCAATGATTGAGTCCTTAAGGCCCCTAACAAAATATTGGGTGAGAAGTGTTTCATCATTGATGATAACTTGAATGTTCCCTCAACCCAAGAAAGCACTTCTCATACTGATCTATTGTCATATTCCCTTGCTTAAGCTCATGGAATTCATTAGTATGGGCCTCACAGTATTGTGGAGAAAGCAATTTCTCGTTGAACCTCTCCTTGAAGATCTCCCAAGTGAGATCCACCACATTAATGTGGAGCTTCTCGCTCTCCATATCCCACCAAATAGATCCATGGTCTATTAGCTATGTGATAGCACAATGGGCCTTCAAATTACTTCTATAAGGTAATAATGAGAAGCAAAATCCCATATCTAGTAACTAGCTCGCAGCCTTAAGTCTTGTCCCTTGGCCATCAAATAATGATGGTTTGTGTTGGTGTAAATAAGTATTTACTTATTACACTTAAGTTTTACTTAGGTTAATGCATTATTTAATTATTTTGCATTATTTTATTATTATTTTAGGTGAGACACTTAGGAGTTTGTGAACTCTCATTGAGTTACGCAACTCTAATTATGCACATGGTGTCTACAACACAAGAGTATGCATCATTCACTGAGTTGTCATGTTGATAACACAGTTATCTGCGCTCCTTATTTAGCACATGTTGTCTACTCCACTAATTTGCATGCTACACCATTGTAGGCTTATCCTCACATCATCGCACTTAATCTTGTGCTTAATGGAGGATAACCCATATTAGGTGGACATGTGCCTGGTTGTATGACATATCATGATGTTGACTTCTATGCATTCTAGAAGCTCTCCTGAGGCCTTTATATTCAGGCACTCCTAGTTTACTCTTGAATGTAAGTTATTGAATGAATATCATTATTCTGATCATACTCTATCTATTTTGGTCTACTGTGTGCTTGTGTTGAGTTCTTTAGTTCTTGGGTGAATTCTGGCCTAAGCCAAATTTTTACATGGTATCAGAGTTGAGGGAGATTCTCATCACGTAGCCATTCGAGACTATTCATGCTTCAACGCCTCGACACGAAATCGAAGGATCCACATAAATTGGGAGCGTCTAGAGCTAGATTTGACCTCACCATTGCATTTGGAGCGTTGATTCAATGAAGATTGACTATAAATTTGCCTATATTAGGTGAAAGTTGATCATGAGGCAAATTTTTTTTGCAAACTGGCACCCGAAGGCACCGATTTGCAATTCGGGTATGATCGTTTCATTGATCTGATTATTGTATTTCAGATCTGCAATTTTTCTTTTTCTCTGCACTTTATCTATATTTTTGAAATTATTTTTTGAATTAATTGGCAGATTACTTAGTAGAGACAGAATTTTTTTTTCGCTGAACTGGGCAATGACACCCTAGCTAGGCCCTCTATATTATTAGGTGGAATATTTTATCAATTGCAAGGTTTGATTATTAATCTGCAGGCTCATAGATCCACCGTCTATATTGCAAATCCCAGCAACACATTCAGTGAGCACACAATTTAGTCCAGCAAGACCTCTGACCAGCTAATCCAAGCACCAAGGCCGTTAGCAACAATCTAACAGATTTCACTTTTGTGTAAAATGCTGAGTGCATTTCGTTTTATACACTTTGCAAACTCCAACACCCACGATGTGGGACTAATACCTATACACTGGTAATCCGTAGAATTTCGATAGTGCAATAAAATATAGCAGGCAAAAAGTAGATCTTGGCATCGACAAAGGCTTCTTCGGCACATGCTCGCCAGTCTGCACTCTGGCCATCGTGAAGATAATATTCGACAAAGTTCTGACTCAGCCTCTGAATATAGTTTAGCAACCTCCAGCGATCAATCTAGCATCAGCAATAGAGAAGATGATTTCAACCATCACGTAATCAATTCCTTTGTGCAAAAGGATTTTGGTGGTCACTTTCTACAGTTTCCCGTGCATAGATTTGACACTACAACAAAGACATGCATCAGGTGACAGAACGCTGCTTCATGGACATGTGGTGAACTAGGTTAGGACATGTGGCATTTTTTCCTATCCTCCCACCTACAGATACATCCTCCATGTGGATTTGCACAATCAACGTACTGTAGACACATGGCGCATACTCATCTGCCAACTCACCTATACAGTTAGTAGTGACTGTACGTCTACCTCGTCAGCCTCGAACACGTCAGCAGTGAGTTAGCGACACCTCATCACTGAGCCAACAGACATATCAATTTTTTTTATCGATCGTATAATTTCGTACAGTACGGATTCACACGTTAGTTGCCACGTCATCTAGTGGGAAAAAATTCTTGTTGACATCATCATATTCTGAGCCTAAAATTAACGGTCATCTAATTGTCATTCCAGGGCAATATTGAACTACTGCGATAGCTGTATGACCATAAAATTTAACCTCATGTTTCACTGATGCAACCTTGCTCCAAATAGATTTTGGCTTTTGTAGTCTGGCTTCAGCAGGTTTCTAACTTGCACATCATGACTCCAAATCAGGTGTGATTTTTTTTGAAATTGGGTAGAATTTTCTAAAATTTTTAGTGCTGCAACTATTTTCTAGTGCACGAATTGTTCAAAATTTGCATTTTTTGGTGACTGTACCTGGATAATCTTGCATTTTGCAACTTCAAATACTCCGTACAGGCACATCTGGAGTCGAAAACAGGTTTCTTTTTTTTTTAAAGTTCATATTTTTTGGTCTACTTTCCAAATCTAGCATCAGATTATAGAGTTGTGTGGACAAAATTGTCACTTTCAGCAATAGGGCCTTTCTTTGCATTGTAATGCTTGAAAATTGTAGCACTTTGTAAAGCTTTAGATTTGTACTCCATTAAGAGGTTGTAACAAGCAAAATTAGAAGTCCACAAAGGCCAAAATTGGCAAGTGACCCATTGTAATCGCACTACTGATAAAGTGCCTAAAGCATCTATTTTGGGGGGGTTTATTGATTTAGTGAAAAGGGGGGGTGTTCTTGGTGTTGTGTTCCCTCTTTTCTGCACTTTTCTTTCATTTTCTGCATTATGGAAAACTTTAAGTTTCCTAAATTAATCCTCATAACTATGCTTCGTGGTTAATCAAAATGTTGTATCACTTAATGCATAATGGAGTTTCACAATATGTAGATAGTACTCTTCCTAAACCAGCAGGTGATAATGTATCAACAAGTGAAATTTTTAATTGGGTAGCCATGGATAGGAAAGCCCTAGGTGATATATGTTTGGGGGTAGATGATAAGATCATGTATCAAATTAAGAAATGTACTACATCCAAGGAAGCTTGGGATACCCTTGAAAGCCTTTATTGTAAAGTGTCTGAAGAGGATGTGTTCAAAATTGAAGATGAGCTTGTATCCTTAGATCCTAAGTCATATGACTATATACAAGACTTCATCATTAAGGTGAATGAATTAAGGAAAAAACTTACTGATTGTGGGAGTTCCATCAAAGATGATAGACTGATCTATCTCATCCATAACAAGCTACCATCAGAGTATTCCACATTTGTATCTTCTTTTAACACCTCAAAGACTACCTTAGGGTCTGCGTACAAGAAAGTCACTTTTGATGAATATGCTAAACTATTGGATGATGAAGAAAAGAAGTTGAAATTAATGGAGATTCTCAAATCACCTCAGTCCAAAGCATTGGTGGCCAATGAGGGTTATCAACATTCAGTTAGATAGTCTTCAAATAAAGGAAAGGGTAAAAAGAAGTGGAAGAAAGATAAATCTAAGGATGCAGAAAAGACAACACCACAATCAAATCAACAAGGGAAGTCCTCGAATTCCAACAAGAAAGGGGACAACGATAATAAGGAGAAGAAGAAGTGTGCTTATTGAAAGATATCAGGTCATGAAGAGCATGAGTGTTGTCTCAAAAATATTGATGAGTTGACCAACATCATGAAAAGACATAATGTTCCATTGCCTAATGCTTACAAGGAGAAGGGATCTTCTTCAGATTCTAAGGGCAAAGGGCAAGCACTCATGGCTAATTCAAACTCTTCAAAAGAATGGATATTTGACTCAGGTGCCTCATTTCATATGGGTTCTTCAAAGGAGGAATTTTCTTCATTGAATCACTCAAAGGTACCACACATCTTCATGGGGAATGATAGCAAAATGGAAGTTGAAGGAAAGGGAAACGTGGAGATGGAAAATGGAGAGTTTCAAGAGGTTCTCTATGTTCCAAACCTAAGTTCAAATCTTCTATCAATATACCAAGTCACTCACTTTGGAGATGGACATAGAGTTGAGTTCCTTCTAGAATTAGTTTAGGTGCATAGTCTTAAAGATAATTCCTTAGTTGCAATGGGGAAAGTGAATGATCACAAGAGGTTGTACTCTTTCTCTCATTTTGTGCCCAAGTCTTCTTCAAAGGCCTTGTTATCTCAATCCAATTCAAACATGCAATTATGGCATGAGCGGTATGGTCATCTTGACTATCACTATCTTCAACAACTTTGCACTTACCACGTGGTGAAAGGTCTACCTCAAATCAACTTTTCTAAGGGTGAATGTCCAACAGATTCAGTGGATATGCATCCAGAGGGGAAGTTACAAAGAGGGAAGTCTTCTAGAGCAACAAGTGTTCTACAAATGGTTCACATGGTATTAGCAGGTCCTTTTGCATGAAGACAGGGTCGCTACATACTCACTTTAGTTGATGACTTTTCAAAGTTCACTTGGGTCTACTTTTTGCATAGTAAGGGTGAAGTGTTGGAAACATTTCTAGCCTTCAAGGCTCATGTAGAATGAAAATCTAGAAAGGCCATCAAAGTACTCTGCATGGACAATGGAAACATGGATGTGAATAGAAGACTTAGGGACTTTTGTAGACATAAGGGCATTGATCTTCAAACTCCTTCAACATTTAGTCCGCATAAGACAGATGTTGCAGCTTTGAGGATCCAAAATCTTAAGTCTATGGCAAGTTGCATGATTCATGCCAAGTCTCTTGATCCATTATTAGAATTTGAAGCAATCTCTAGTGCCACTCACATTCTTAATCATTCTCCTCATCCAACCTTAGATGGAAAAACTCCTTTTGAGGCATGGTGCGGCAGAAAACCTATTGTGACACACTTTAGAGTCTTTGGTTGTCTTGCATGGGCAAAGAAATCTTCTAGGGGATGCAAGGCACAATCACCTAGGCCTTGTACCTTCATTGGTTATGAAGATTGTGTGAAGGCATACAGACTTCTAGATCGTGAGACACATTAGATATTTGTGGAGAAGGATGTACACTTTGAGGAAAGTTCACCTAGCTTATCCTCTACTCCTCTTCGCACATCATACAGTGTGGATACTAATAGTGACACCAACGATAGTGCTTCAACAGATTCAGAGATGTGGGTTCTATCGACAGATATAGTGAGAGGTCACTTCATCAGTTCAGTCCACATGCATACATTGCCACAGTGATAGGTCAAGAATAGCAGGGTACTTCTAGTCTTCCAGATACAAGTTCAATGAAAGATTTGGGAGATAGTATTGATGATTTGCCTCTTCTTCTTGATGCAAAATTACCTTCTTTAGTTGTCACAAGGGTTCCATCCAACTCTCTTGTTCATTCTCTACATGATCAATCATCACAAGTTGAAGTGATTGTGGATACTTATGATCAGCAGTTGTAGCAGGATTCTTCATTAGTTGCAGAAACATACAATTCTTTGGGACAGGTTCTTTTGCCAGATGAGTAGGTTTCAGAGACAACACTTATCCATGGGATTCTTTCCATGCACAGTGGAAACATCTCCTTTGTACCCTTGGCATTGTTTCTTCCTAAAGGGAGGAACACCATTATGTAGTCTTGGATCAGCTTCTTCATCAGAGAAATCACTGTTCAACATTCTTCTTTGGGGGGGGGGAGCCCATCCTGTCTCTCTTCCTCTTCTCATCATTCTCTTATGTATATATTGGATTTATGTCATAATGGGGGAGTCTTGATTACTCCATCCATCGATGCATCCTTCTTTATCTCTCTTTTTGAGTGAGGGTTTTTCCCACGAGGTTTTCCCTCTTTCCCCGCTTTATGGGAGATTGCATATCATTATGTACATGGGTACCTAACATGGCCTAGTAGTCGGGACCCATACTGCATTTCATCCTAGATTTCGTAAGCTTAAGGGCATTCCCTTAAGTTGCACTTAAGGGGGGGTGTTGGTGTAAATAAGTATTTACTTATTACACTTACTTAAGTTTTACTTAGGTTAATGCATTATTTAATTATTTTGCATTATTTTATTATTATTTTAGGTGAGAGACTTAGGAGTTTGTGAACTCTCATTGAGTTATGCAACTCTAATTATGCACATGGTGTCTACAACACAGGAGTATGCATCATTCATTGAGTTGTCATGTTGACAACATAGTTATCCGCACTCCTTATTTAGCACATGTTGTCTACTCCACTAATTTGTGTGCTACACCATTGTAGGCTTATCCTTATATCATTGCACTTAATCCCGTGCTTAATGGAGGATAGCCCATATTAGGTGGACATGTGCTTGGTTGTATGACATATCATGATGCTGACTTCTATGCATTCTAGAAGCTCTCCTGAGGCCTTTATATTCAAGCACTCCTAATGTACTCTTGAATGCAAGTTACTGAATGAATATCATCATTTTGATCATACTCTATCTATTTTGGTCTACTGTGTGCTTGTGTTGAGTTCTTTAGTTCTTGGGTGAATTCTGGCCTAAGCCAAATTCTTACAGTTTGGACCTTTGAATTTCTTGCATCATCTCAACTTGGGTGAAGTCATCATTATCCCAACCACGAGCCTTCCATTGGTGCCCTCTACCACCAGATGGTGTATGATGCAGGAGCATCCAGTGGTGTAATGGCAATCCTGTATCACCCAAAAATATGCTTAGTGTTAGTTTCTATTTAAAGTGTTTTCATTTTTGGATACCTATTTGGGTCAAATAAATATTCCAACTCTCATAGTTCCGCTATTGATTTTTTGGGTTAGAGTTTTTGAGCACCTTGGGATACATGCCAATGTAGAAAATGGGTTATTTTGTAATTGAGTCATAATTATGATGAGATAGAGGGTGTAAGTTGGAGTGATGATTATATTTGTAATTTAAAACACTCTAGAAAAAGAATTAGGTCAAAAGGCTTCATGATTTGAAAATTATTATAGTTTTAAGTTGCCTGGAGACCTCCTAAGAGCACTTTTGAGTTAGATTTAAGGCACTAAATGAACTTGTACTATCCCAAAATTGGGGGATGAGAAAAATATGGTCCATTGGGCTATAGAGGACTTTGAGAGCTTTCTATAAATGTAAACCATTTGTTAATCAGAGTCCCAGATCAAAAGTTATGCCTCCTGAAAGTTGGACTACCATTTCTAGATTCTTCTAATTTTACACTAGCTTCTAATGTGATTTCTAGAACCTTCTATTTTGGTGGTGGATGCTAAATGGAATATTCTAAAATGTATTTCTAACCCTAAACCTAATTGGGTTTTATTTAAGAACATTTCTAGCAATGTATAGGTAGTTCTTGGTGGAGTTTGAGAGAAGGTACTGTGAGGAGGACTTTTCTCCATGATCTAACTATTATAAGCCCATAGGGCATGTCTTTGAGTCTATTTACCTATACTAAATGTAGTAGTAGATTTTACTAATAATAATATTCCCCTTTTTCCTTTTGCATTCATTTTGGTTGTGGCTTGTGCCTTCATCAAGTGGTATCAGAGTAGGTTTTCCTGAGTGTGTAGATAGAGTGCTAATTGTGAGGTAGTTTGCACAAGGACTGTGTGGTTGTGGGTTTGAGATTAGAAGATTCCTCCATGAAGGGAGCATGGTGGAAGGGCTAAAGTTGTTACTCTTGAGGTTAGGGCCCTCTAGAGACAAGTCCAAGCATTGCAGGAGGATATTTGTAGAGGGATGAATGTTGCCGTAGGCAATGAAAGTGAGGAAGAAAATGAAGAACAAAAAATTGGGCCAAAAGGGGAAGGAGATGAAGAAGTCCTAAACAAGATAGAGGAGACACTTTTTATGGCCATTACTAATCTTGGAAAAATACCTTAAATTGACATGGGTATATTTTTAGGAAGTCTAAACCTGGATGAGTTGATTGACTAGATCAATGAACTAGAGAAATATTTTGAGTATGAGGATATCAGCGACCCAGATAGGGTTAAGTTTGCGAAGGCCAAAATGAAAGGCCATGCCAAAATTTGGTGGCAAGAGATTCAGCTAGAAAGAAATAGAAGAGTAAAGGAGAAAATCACAAGATGGGATCACATGGTGGACAAATTAAAGAAGTAGTTCATTCCTGTTGATTACAAGCTTGATTTGTTCAAGAAAATGTAAGGGTTAAAGCAAGCAAGAAATTTTTTCTAGGAATATACAAAGGAATTTTACAAAGTTCTTATTAGGGAAAGGCATGTAGAAGTGAACAAGGAGAAGGTTTCCTATTACCTTAGTGGGTTAAGACCTAGCATTCAAGAGGAGTTAAGTCTGGTTAGAATGACTAGCATTGAAGAAGCATACTCGTTTGCCCTATGAGTTAAGGAGAAGCTAAAAAAAAGATTTGATGGAAGGTAGAGAGGGCATAGTCAAGGAGGAAGGGGGCATGGTAGGTCATTTGGAGGCTGAAATGAGAACCAAAGGAAAAATGAAGATGTGGGTAGTAGCCGAAACCAGAGCAACGAGGGTTTCAATCGCTCCTGTGATCAAAACTTGGAGATCAAAGAGGAAGAGGTAGAGGATGTGGACAAGGTTTAGGAAGAGCAGGCTTCCATGGTACCTACTTTCATTGCAATGAAGAAGGTCATCATGTCTTTGAATGCCCTCAATGCCAAGGAAGGATAGATATAAGAGCTGATGGTCAAGCAAGGGTTTCTCATGTGGATGAGGATGCACAGTCATCACATTTAGAGGATGGAGAAAGAGGAAAGGTTCTAGTAAATGAAAGGGTCTTACTAAGTAGTGAGACTAAACCTAGACAAAGGAGGAGTTTGTTTCATACTAGGTACAAGTGAAAGGGTAAATGTTGTGATGTGATTGTTGATGGTGGAAGCACTAACAACTTGGTGTTAGAAGAGATGGTCTCAAAGCTAAAGCTCAAAGGGAGAAACACCCCAAACCCTATCAGATTGCTTGGGTGAAGGATGATCATAAGGTTCTGGTTAGTGAGCAATGTTTGGTGAAGTTCAAGATTGGGAGTTACCATGATGAGGTTCTCTATGACATCATTCCAATGGATGTCTGCCATTTATTGTTGGGAAGGCCATGGAATTTTGATAGGTATGTTGTACATGATGGTCATGCAAATACCTAATCTTTGAGAAAGGATGGAGTTCACCACAAACTCAAGCCCTTGATAAAGGAAGGTGAAAAGGTATGAAATAGAGCTAGGGTATGTCTTGTTGATGGAAGAATTTTTTTGGATGGCATGAAACATCAAAATATGTGTTATGCTTTGATTCCTATAAAAGATAAGGAAGGTAGTAGTGAAATTCCACTTGAAGTTTCAGGCCTCTTATGTGAGTATGGAGATGTTATCTCTGATAATGTTCTAGAAGGGTTTCCACTAGTAAGGTAAATCAGTCATGAAATAGATTTAATCCATGGAGCTAGTTTTCCTAATAGGGCTACTCATAGGATGACTCCTACTCAAACTAAGGAGCTAAACAAACAAGTTTAGGAGCTATTGAGGAAAGGTTTGATTCGAGAGAGCTTGAGTCCATGTGTAGTACTTGTAGTGCTAGCACCAAATAAGGATGGAGAGTGAAGAATGTGTATAGACTCTTAGGCTGTAAATAGAACAACCATCAAGTATCAGTTCCCTTTGCCAAGAATGGATGACCTTATGGACTATTTGAGTGGAGCTCAGTACTTCACAAAGATAGTCTCAAGAGTGGCTATCACCAAATATAGATATGAGAGAGAGATGAGTGGAAGACTGCATTCAAGACCAAGGAGGGTCTATATGAGTGGTTAGTCATGCCCTTTGGACTGACCAATGTGCCAAGCACCTTCATGCGGCTTATGAATGAGGTACTAAAGAAATTCTTGTGAAAATTTGTTATTGTCTATCTAGATGATATTTTAATTTTCAGAAAGTCTTTGGATGAACATTTATTACACATTCATAGTGTCCTTTAAAGGTTGAGGGAAGAGAAATTATTGATTAACTTGATAAAGTGTAGCTTTGTCAAAAAGGAGTTAGTCTATTTGGGGTTTGTTGTATCAGCTGATGGTCTCAAAATGGATCCAAAGAAGGTAAAGACCATCTTGGAATGGTCTACTCCAAGTTCTGCTACTGAGGTGAGGTCATTCCATGGTCTAGTTAGTTTTTACAAGAGGTTCATTAGAAATTTTAATGGCATATGTGCACCCCTAACTAAAACAATGAGGGGGGATAGAAAAGAGTTCAAGTGGACTATAAGAGCTGCAAGGAGTTTTAAATTGTTGAAAAATAAGGTGATAGAGAAACTTGTATTGGCACTTCCTGATTTCAATAAAGTGTTCTAAGTGGATTGCGATGCTAGTGGCAATGCTATTGGGGTTGTATTAAGCCAAGAAGGTAAGCCTATTGCCTACTTTAGTGAAAAACTGAATGATGCAAATAAGAAGTATTTTGTTTATGATCAAGAGTTCTATGCAATAGTTCAAGCCTTAAATAAATGGAGACATTATTTATTTCCAAAAGAATTTGTCTTGTATACTGATCACCAAGCATTGCAGTACCTAAATAGCCAAGGTAAATTGAATCAGAGACATTTGAAATGGGTAGAGTTCATGCAAAGCTATACATTTATGTTGAAACATAGAAGTGGAAGGTCTAATAGGGTAGTAGATGCATTGAGTAGGAGATAGTTTTTGCTGACAGTAATGTAGGTTGAAGTGGTTGGGTTTGATGAACTCAAGAATTTGTACCTTGGGGAACCTGATTTTACTGAAGGATGGAAGGCTTGTAAAGAACCTATTACTCTAGATAGGACTAGGTGGTCAAATTATTTGATTCAAGATGGTATGTTGTTCAAGGGTGGTCAATTATGTATTCCAAGGAGCTCTATGAGGGAGAACTTGATCAAGGAAAAACATAGTGGAGGAATGGTAGGACACTTTGGTTGAGATTAAAACTATTACAATTATTAGAGAACATTATTTTTGGCCTCAATTGTCATAGGATATGAAGAAGTTTGTGTAGAGTTGTCAAGTATGTGAAGCAACCAAAGGATTTAGTCACAATATTAGATTCTATTAGCCATTGCTTGTTCTATCGAAACCTTGTGTGAACATAAGTATGGATTTTTTTCTTGGATTTTTGAGGACACAAAGGGGTAATGACTCAGTATTTGTGGTGGTTGATACATTCTCCAAGATGGCACATTTCATTCCATGCCACAAGACTCATGATGCAGTACATATTGTAGATTTGTTTTTTTAGAGAAGTGGTGAGACTACACGGTCTCCCAAAGAGCATTGTTTTTAATAGAGATACTAAATTTATAGGGTATTTTTGGAGGACTTTGTGGAAGAAGTTGAGGATGGAATTGAAGTTTAGTTCTACACATCATTCGTAGATTGATAGACAAACATAAGTGGTAAATAAAAGTCTATGCAATTTGTTGATGTGTTTAGTAGGAGATAAGCCCAAGGAATGAGATTTGATTCTCCCACAAGAAAAATTTTCTTACAATAATTCTGTAAATAGGAGTACTAGTAGATAACCATTCCAAATTGTGTATGGAAATAGTCCAAGGACTGTACTAGAGCTAAGAAAAATGGAGCAAGGGGAGAGGACAAGTGCTGAGGTAGAAGAATTTGTTGAACATGTCAAGAATCTACATGAGGAGGTACATGCACATATTACCAAGATGAACCAACAATATAAGGCTAGGGTAGATCAAAAGAGGAGACATAAGGAGTTCCAAGTAGGGGATCTGGATATGGTATACTTGAGGAAGGAACAATTTTCAGTGGGTACCTACAACAAGATGAAGATGAAGAAATTTGGTCCCTACAAAATTTTGAAGAAACATGACTCAAGAAATGCATATGAGGTGAAGTTACTAGATGGGATTCAAATTTCTCCTATCTTCACTATTGCTGACTTAATAGAATATCATGATGATGGTGTAGATGAGGGGTTGATGTTGGAGCCATGTCCAATTCCTACTTTAGTGAAGGAAGAGATTGAAGACATTTTGGATAGTCATGTGGGCCAGAATACCAAAAATAGGTAGTATGAAGAATACTTGGTGAAGTGGACAGGATGACCAATAGAAGACTCAACTTGGATATCCGCAATGGAGGTTGCCCATTTGGGTTTCCCTCTACCAGCTATAAAGTGACAAGGTCACTCTTCAATCTACCTTGGGTGTCTGATGCAGGAGCATCTAGTGGTGTAAGGGAAATCCTGTATCACCCAAAAATATGCTTAGTGTTAGTTTCTATTTAAAGTGTTTTCATTTCTGGATACCCATTTGAGTCAAATAAAGATTCCAAGTCTCATAGTTCCATTATTGGTTTTCTGGGTTAGAGTTTTAAATTGAGATAACAAATATCATAGTATAAATATTTACAACAATCTAAAGAATAATATAGTATAAATATAATAATCTAAATAAAGTTACAACTAATCCAAGTTTTGGGGCTGTGAATTGCTAATGTGAGAAGTTGTGGACTATGTCATCTCATTGAACATCGTGGCATTGGTGATGTCTATACGACATCAAAAAAACAATTTTTAATTAAATTTAAATTTAACATACAGTTTAATACTAATTTTTAATTTAATTATTAAAAATGAAACATTGTGGTTTTGACATATACACTAGCTGACACTTTGGACAAGCACTATTTGTGGGGCAACATATATATACCATTATTAAATGGAAGTATAAAATACTTCTACTATTTAACACTTGGGAGGGGTGCATATATGTGATGAAAAATATTTCTTTTCCAATTATGGCACTGGCCTCTTCCTCACCCACTAATCCTAGTATTCTCTTTCTATATTGTTTAAAATGCTGAATTTGTTTCCCAAATGATATCACATCCTGCATTCATGTATACAAATTCATCTTATTAAATTAGAGTTTACAAGATGCATACATTTGTTGCACATTCATCATTTTCCTACAAATGTATAAAAGTCCTACGAAACATTATAATATTAGATGCTTACAAATGCTGCTTCTATGAGATTGTCTAACCTTGAACTAGAAGATGTAGAGAAAACACCAGTTAGCAAGTCTTGGGGATTGAGAAAAGGGTCCAAATATAGGGGCAACAATTCCTTGACTCCAAGTCCTTCAGCTATAATGAAATTATAGAATTTAAAATATCATGAAATTAATTTGGAAATGAGTAAACATCAATCTCCCAAGTAATAATACCAGTTTTAAAGAACAAAAAACAAGAATGGTGCCATACTAAGATGAAGTTTTGAAATCTTTTTATTGAGAAGTTGTAAGCCAATAATAAAATAAGGGAATATATAAGCTTTTAGTGTTACCAAAGTAGTCAAACATGCGCTTTCCATAAGAGGACCTTCCTATTGGAATGTCATCTATAAAGTCTCTTCTATATTAAGGAAAATCACTGGTCATTATTGTACCAATAAAATCATTATTCCTTGTATCTCCATAAGAATCCCTAAACATAAAAATAATAGGCACTTTCTGTCCTTTGACAATCAAAACATAATCACAATGCCGAGCTATTATGATAATCAAACTGAAATATACAAAGAACAAAACTAGGAATTCTGCCCTAGATTTATACTCTCATAGTTCCACTATTGATGTAAGTTTGAGAGATGATTATATTTTTAATTTAAAACACTCCAAAAAAAGAATTAAGTCAAAAGGCTTCATGGTTTGAAAGTTATTATAGTTTTAAGTTGCGTGGAGACCTCCTAAGAGCACTTCCAAGTTAGATTTGAGGCACTAAATGACCTTGTAAGGGTCCAAAAAATGGGAGACTAGTGAAGCTATCCATAGGGCTATAGAGTGCTTTGAGATCTTTCTAGAAATGTAAATGGTTCATCAATCAGAGTCCCAGATCAAAAGTTATGCCTCCCAGAAGTTGGACTACCATTTATAGATTCTTCTAATTTTATACTAGCTTCTAACATGATTTCTAGAACCTTCTATTTTGGTGTTGGATGCCAAATGGCATATTCTAGAATGTATTCCTAACCCTAAACCTAATTGGGGTTTATTTAAGAACATTTCTAGCAATGTAAAGGTAGTTCTTGGTGGAGTTTGAGAGAAGGTATTGTGAGGAGGACTTTTCTCTAGGATTTGACTATTGTAAGCCCATGGGGCATGTATTCGAGTCTATTTACTTGTACTAAATGTAGTAGTAGATTTTACTAATAATAATATTCCTCTTTTTCTTATTGCATTCATTTTGGTTGTGACTTGTGCCTTCATCTGTGTATGAGAATGTTCATGCTCGCAGTCACATTCCTCTTCTCTATGCTTAGACCAGTGGGAATCTCCATGATGAGATTCCTCTTCCTGACCATTGTCATGTTGGTTCTCCTCTACATAAAGTCCCAACCAAGCAAGAATCTCTTGTAGTACTAGTATCAATGCCCCAATACCACCCTGATTATTGTTACCCTATTCTCTCTCACCATCTTGACATTCCTCTTACTAGTGTTCTTCTTTATAGTTATTCTATCACTTACTAGGCTGACCACCAGGTCTACGTGTAGGAGGCATCACTATGGAAGCAACAAGATAGGGTCTGAATCATATGTCACTAGCATAGGGTCATAAGCATGAACCAAAATGAGATATCAAAATAATAAACATAAGATAACACTACACAAACAAAAAACACAGACATAGTGGAAGCATAACACAGAGATCCCAATGTTGCAACATGGGTTTTGATACTAGATGTAATGGCCCACCTAGAGACCCTTGGAACAAGGATAAATATAAGATAAGTTTTATTTATTTATTTTTAAATTTTGGATGCACACAAAAATTAACATACAAGGATCTTAAAGATCGCAAGGGAAGACTAACCAAACATCCAAACACCAATAGATATCCAAATACCACTACCAGACTAACACGACCAAATTGAATGCCGAAAACCCAAGATGATAACAACACCTAAAATCTTTGATCTATCAAAGCATGGAAACACTAGCATTACTAAAGGGTACTCAAAAATCCAAATTGTGTTCTTCGAAGAATAAAAAAGATATCCCCTATTTTCTACGTGAGAAAAATAAGGAACAATTTTGTGTGATGAAGTGCACCAAGCTACACGAGAAACTACACTCTCACATGATGGAATGTCTAGCCCAACCACCAAAATGCATGGAACAGGTATCAAGGCTCATGTGAGGAAACACAAGGAACCCTACATGGAAACACCAAGTCTGGCATTGTAGAGCGTACAATCTTTCTCACAAGAGAGTACAATCTCACAAGAGGATTTGCATCAATAAGCAAGATAAACATCAAAAGAGAAGATAGGGAAAAAAATCCTCCACATCATGGAGTATTAGATTGAGCAATTGAGGCAAAAAAAACTCAAACATAATATCTGAAAGATAGAAATTGCATCTAACCATCTAAACATAGCAGTGAAGTAAAAGTACTGAAAGCAACATCACAATGAAAAAACATAATGAAAATCATGCACAGTTCCTCCCAACCATAATGACATCATGAGACCTCAAAGATCCTAGCCATCCCTTGCGTGTAACATCCCAAACTACCCACTTGATAGTTGGAGCTATCTTATGAGGTCATCACCACCACAGTGTAATAACATCACAAGAACATGAAATCTAACATGCTAACCAATAAGCAAGAGATACTCCAACTAAAAAAAATCACATCATCTAATCATATGTTAAACATCATAATATAGGAATGTACAAAATAAACTAACATAATCTAAACATGATATCCAAGCATTCCAATGAAGGCATAAATCACAAGGAAACATACTTTAGATAAACTAAAATACCAAGTGAACATCAAGAATCGGTCACACTAGAACAAAAGACTATCTCTATACACCAATACCCAACAGTGATAAAGGCAGCTATGCCTCCCAACCATGTGGAAATCATAGGTCCACTCCCACTATGCTGATGGAGATAATGATCCAACCACAAACACACATAAAACAAATGTCCATAGCTAACATGCATCTTAGAAAATAATGATGATAGAAACCAAGATCATGAGATAATGCATGTACAATAGGTCCTGATCAAACACTAAATGGAAAACTATGTAGGGATCGAAAACATGGATAGTCACTTGGCATCAGAAAGCCAAAGCTTAGAACTATGCAAACTCAACTTCCCAATGGAAGGCTCTCACACTAAAACATTTTATTATCTTAATTTTTATTACCACCCAATTTTTTATTTAGTTATCACTTGATTAAAACTTCAACATGCCAACCCTTAGGAAATAGTCACCAGGCTATGGAGATAGAAGCCCTCTCCATGGATGCTACCCTACCCTACTCATGCTCATCCAACAATGAGTGCCTATAGGTTTGCATATTCCCAACCCAACCCCAAATGATCATAACTCAACTGAAATACAACTGGGAGATTAGGCCTCACAAGTCACCTGACAATTGCATGCGTATGTGCTCGTGTATGTCGCACCACCATCATGAAGATCATAACATAAGGACTGAATGATAACAGAATAAAAATACAACACTCAATCGAATATAGCTCAAGAGGATGAATGTGACACACATCCCAATGAAAAATAAAAGTGTAACAATGGTTTGACTAACATCCTATAGATAATCCAAGTCCACGACCACCATCATGCCAAGAAAACTTGAGAAAATTTGGTGGCACACAAATTGAGGTAAAAACCTCAAAACTTGAAAACTTCAAAAATAAAATCCATTTGGTCTTAGGGCACAAAAGCCATGGAAATAAAATAAAATTTAGCTTCAAAAAACATATGAAAAAATGGCCAACATAATGGTGTGAAATCCCAGACCCTCATCCCAAAAATATGAAAAATGTTCATACCCGACCAACCAAGTAGAACCATCAATCAAAAATGGAAGGGAAGACTAGTTCTCATTCTCCTAACAAACAACTGCTAAAAACATAACTAGAAATGGAGCTGAAACACAAAAATAGGAGAGTCCTATCTGGTAGCAAAAGGGACAGAAATGGAAATTAACCATATAAAATAAATATCCCATGGAAGATACCAAAAATTATAGAAAAACAAGGTCTGCCTAAGCTGGATCTAAGGAGATCAACCTCGTGAAGATCCCATGCCTGTAGCTCTCACAATGACGAAAACACAATCCTGTAGAAGAGGATTTTGGGAAATGTTCTCAATTTTGTAATTTCCAAAAGTGAGAAGTGAGGAATTAATTTCCTCTTTCAATACTTATTCAATTTTTGACTAAATAACTGATTAGGGTAAATAACCAATTAAACTAGTTAGACATCAAATCAAGGCAAATGAGAATAGGCTATTTTGATTAATTGGAATTATCTATGGTAAAGCTACTATAAATTAAAAATCAAAACAATTAAAGCCCAAAAACTATAAAACCAAAATCACAAAAGACCTTAACAACTTTGTGACCATGCAAAACTCTAAATTCACAAACACATTCACAGGTCTAGTCACATAATGCAAATGAGTCAAGATTTATGAAATCATTGGAAGGTTTAATTTAACATTTAAAGAAGATACAGTGACCATACAAGGATGACATTGGTAAAATATGAATAGCTGAATCACTAACTCCATGTGCCACTGCTAGGGCTATAAATCTTGCACACTAAAACACATGATCAATTGCATATAATAAAATAGCCAAAGAAATAAATGCATTAAATACCTAATTCAATCATTTATTCAATATATTAAATAATCCATTTACATCACTCACATTCACACAAAGCATATCAAAGCATGAATGAAGTAAATTACCATAGCATTAAATCTAACACATAAACATAATTAGAGATATATCCAAATACCAAATAACCATGTATCATCGTAATGTTAGAGTGGGGTTGTTGTTGCACCAAAAAATCAATCTATCAATGCTTGATACAACCACTCAAATTATAGTACATAGGAGGCGGTTAAGCCCTTGTCATGAATCTCGAGGGGAGCACTGAAAAAATTTCCAACAATCTACCGCTCAATGTTACCCGAGGGTTTGAGGATTCAAACTTGTGACAAGCTCTGATACCACTTGTTAGAGTGGGGTTGCTATTGCACCAAAAGACTGATCTATTAGTGCCCAATATAACCAGTACTCAAATTATAGTACATAGGAGGCAGTTAAGCCCTTGTCATGAATCCCAAGGGGAGAACTGAATAAATTTCCAACACATAAAACATACTATCATCTCAAAATGGCATCAACATACAAATATGATTAATTGCACATAATAGTATTATAGCATCGATGATACTAAAATCAAAGTATAACATCCAACCCTTAGGTCATCTCAAATGCAGAAATAATAACATGAGTGCAACCATCTCTCGAATCAAAATATAACAAGGTATAGACTACAAACACGAGAGGTACTACATGTTCTCCCTTTAGACTTTGGTGATCCTATTCCTAATAATCCCCACAAGCTTAGTTGGTTGTTCATAGTTCTCATTCATCATCTTACACACCACTACAATAACTTTCTCTTTGACTCATGGATCATTGATATTCTCTAAGTTATTCCACTCTACCTATCAATATACTTGATTTTTCTATGGCTATCCATAGATTTTTGTAGTATGTATAAAGAAGAGTTTTTCAAAAAAATATTCTTGAAGATATTGATGCTAGGTAAATAAAGTAGAGCAAAAATATTAGACAAAGGAGAGATTTGATAGCAGTGATATATAGATAAGAGAAACAATAATGTAAGTGAAAGAAAGATAGTGGCATAATCATCCAATAGAAAAAGTATAAGGTGGAGATAATAAAGAGTCAAATAAAGACAACATAAAAAAGGAAGACCATTATGCATTAGACCATGTGAACAAAAAAGTGGTATAGATGAGAAGGGAGGCAATTGGTATCAAAGCTCAGTAAGAAAATTTAGAGAAGATCCCCTCAGTATAGACCATCTATAGTTAGTAGTAGCCATACAAGACATTGACTCATGTTAGCAAGAGCAAGATATATTGAATGGAGAGGGAGTATTAAATAATTTTAATAAAAGGCTACAGTATCAGATTTGTTTCTCTCTTTGGATATGATGATTAAGGTTCTCTCTTACTATATCAATGCCTAGCTTTACTCATATTTTTAAGTGATGTATTTGTATTTTTGAAAAGCATTTTTAATATTAATACTTGTTTCATCAGAAAAAATATGTGCATATACAAGGAAAGGTCAACTGACAACAACTACAAAATGAAAGTTTGTAGAAGATTTGAAAAATAATATAGGAGACAATATCAGACCATGCTTGAATTTGATGGGCATTGATATGCTATTTCAAATATTATGTTAAGGTTATGATTGGCCCAAACTTTCATTTTTTGTGAAAATTGTATCATTTTAACACTTGATCATGCTTGATTCAAAGCTTTTATAATATTAAGCTCATCATGATTATATAAAGAATCTATGTCAAGCAAGTAGTTAATGTTGTCATGACTCTAAATCTTATAATTCCAATTGTGAATCTTCTTAAATTGAATTGTGTTTGAGACTCCTTCAATTGAAGAATAGTTGAATACTTAGAATTATATCATATTTGTAGTGATGCTAGAAGTAGAGAGATGAATGAGAAGTATGGGAGAGTATTTGCATTATCTTGAAAGCATTTATGGATAAACACAAGAAATTATATAAATATTGTAATTTGTATAGTATCTTATTGCTTGGTTGTCATTTCAAAAATGAAAGGACCGTGGCATACTATGCTTATTTTGTAGGGTTGTGCTTTTGTTTGAAGCCTTAAATATTGTTGCTCTTTTCCATTATTATTACATTCTTTGAATACATTAGTTAAGGTTTCAATTCAAGATATTATCTTAGATCAAAAGAAACACCTATTATTTGGAGCATGAGATACTGTATTCAATTTTACTTCTTATCCTGCTTTCTAATAGGGTTGGCTTAGAGTGTCATGTCTTGTTTTCTTCTCACCCCGTCTTATCATTTTATGCCAATTCTTGTTCAGGATTTGTATTTCAAATTGAGAAGTATCCTTTGTGCTATGAAAAAAGCCCTTACACTTTCCAATCAAACTAGTGTTGATCAATAGCTTAGATTCTTTTTTGATACATAACATACATAGACATCATACCTCTTGCTTCTCTGCCTTGAATCTTCACTTTGAGGTTGTTGAACAATTCTAGAAAAAGAGAGCTTGGGATCAAATATAACTACTTTGAGGTTGCTGAATAGTTTTGGAAATAGAGAGCTTGGGATCAAATACAACTACTTTAAGAGCAAGCCCAAAAACCAATCTCACTAATAGACAATAATCTCTAAGGATCATATTCTTGGTAGAAATTTAGAAAGAACCAAACATAAATTTTCAAAATTATTATACACAAGATACCATGTTACTCTCTCTCTCTCTCTCTCTCTCTCTCTCTCTCTCTCTCTCTCTCTCTCACACACACACACACACACACACACACACACACATTTTGTTCAATGTTTTAATAGGACTTTTTGGATCCTATTTTATAGGGAATAACTCTCCAAATATGAGTTTTTTTGACAACTCTTACTATAGTCCAAACTATAATTACTTCTAATTTAGGATTTTCTAGATTTTATTTTATAGGTTAGAAATTAGGCTAGGGCTTGCTAGAATTGGCTCCATTGGATGCATAAAACTGATCTATTAGTTTGGTTAACTCCTATAGACAAAGAATGAACTATTCCATACAAAAAATCTGGCCCACATTCTTCTCTTGCTGGTTACTTGCTCAAACAATGCATTCTACGACTAAATACATAGTCATGTTTAGCCTAGGGCATCAAGTTTGAAGTAGCTAATGGGTTTTTCCTATCCTGAGCCTTTAGAGTCTCAAAATGCATCCTACCTATTTTCATTTGAGTGAAGAATATCAATTTTCAAGAGTGAAATTTCAAATTATGGCCATTTCTTGGCTTCAAATCCTTGAAATGAGGGTTTCAGACCCGTAGTCAGAAAATTTACTATAACTACCTCAAAACTCAATCAAATTCAACCAAATCAATTACAAATGAAAGGTAACATAGGAATCCAAGTTCACATGTGCATCATCTATCTATACCAACCTGTACAGAGTCATACAAAAAAAATTTTCTCTAGAAAATAGGTTTTTCCCTTCATTAAATATTGATTCTTCCGTACAACTTGATGGCCAGTTATTAAATAGACACAATGAGTCTTAAATACCTTCATCAAATTGGTTCAAACTAAATTTTTATGGTTATGAATGTTGGGAGTCCATAAAGACATTTTTGACAACTTTTCCTAAATTGTATTTTTGCATATTTGCAATTTCTTGTCAAATACGACAACTTTTTGCATTTTTTTATCATAATGGACACTAACTAATCCCAAAAATTTAGGAATGGTAGTAAATTTGTGTCTAAGGTGAAACAAACATGTTTTCCCTTATTGAACACTAAAACACTCAAAAACCAAGAATGAGGTGTTTTAGTGATAAAGTTTAGAAACCAATGAAATAAAACATATTTAAGAATTTACATCTTCAAGAAGAATTAAGAATGAAGTGACACAAAGGAGTATATTAAAAAGAGCATTGCAAGTGGACAATGTTTCATTGATTATAATATGGCTAAATTTGAGCAATGTGATCAATTTTTTCTTTCAAAACAATATGTGCATATATAAACATTGTGTACAACATGTCCAATATTTTTGTAGATATAAATATTAATTAGACCAAGTTTTTCTTTCAAAACCATATGTGTAGATATAAACATTAAGTAAAACATGTCCAATACTTTTGTAGAGATATACATTAATTACACCAAATTTTTCTTTCAAAACCATATGTGTAGATATAAACATTAAGTACAACATGTCCAATAATTTTGCAAGCATATTTCCCTATGAAGAAAGACCACACTTGGCAATATGAACCAAGAACAAAATAATGAGACAATTTCTAGATTGTGGTCTCAGTTCTGAAGAAAAATTGATAAATATAACTATCCTTACAAAAAGTGTAATGGCTTAAAGAATTGAAGAATTCTAATCACAACATCGCAAAGTCATTGTAGGAAACATGGTCATGTTGAAGGGGGCCACGATTTTCATCTATTGGTGAATGTGGATTTTAAACTAGAGAAACATGGAGGTGTGAATATCCAAGTTGAGAATAACACTCCCATGGAAGAAGATGATAATGTATCAGAGGACATGATTAAATAAGATGGTATTGGTGCAATTGATGAAGATGCTCACGATGATGGTTCTAATGCATTTGATAATGATGATAAAAATGATCTTGATATGCCTCTAGTTGAGAAGGCATACAAGCACCTATACTAAGGCTCCCAAACAACTCTCCTCTTTGTTATAGTGTTGTTGGTGAACTTGAAGGTTATCAATGGTTTATCCAATGTAGCAATGTCATGTATGCTAAGATATGTCATTTTTGTCATCTTCAATGTTAGCATACCATTACTATTCATTATATTAACAACTCATATATTTTTTAGATTAAGGTAAAATCAGGTTTTGAAGGGGCCCCGAAACCCTTTACAATATAAAGAAAGATTTACCATGAAGCTCTACCAGGTTTTAAATGGACCTGAAACCAGCATTACAACAGAACCAGGTAAAGGATCTAAAACCATCAGACCCAAGTTAGGGACCTGGAAAGACAAACTGGATAAACTAGAGAAACCTCCCAGACCATAAAAGGAAGGACTAAGATTTTGATTTCACTCCCTTTTTATGAGAATGCAAAATCATATCAAATTGAGGGTGAGACTTTTTTGTTGTTTTAGGTTGATAGGTGAGTTTTTGTTACCACCATCAAACATTCTACCTTATTCGTACCAAGAATTATCTACCATTATGAATCAAAATTGGAATGAAGTATCAGATAATACATGCATGTCCCAATGATCACATTCTATATCATAAACAACATGAATTTTCAACAGAATGCCCTAATTTTCTTATTAGTAGATATCAATTAGATCAAATAACAAAAAAGGAGCCTCCCAAGGTTCTTTGGTACATTCCCATTATTCCACGTCTTGAACAATTACTTAGGTGCACTAGCTTGGTGCAATTTATGGATTACCATGCACACAATAGAAGTCAAGATGAAATTATTTGAATACCTATAGATTTTTTTGCATTTAAAGAGATAGAAAAAACATAGCCGCACTTTAAAGAATAACCTCATAATCTCAAGCTTGCATTGACAGTGGATAGTGTCAATCCATTTGGAGATATGAGATTTGTTTACTTAGTGTGGCCTATTTTTGTTATTAACAATAGCATTCCTCCTTGGATGTCCATAAAGAGGGAGCACATAATATTTTTAAAGATTGTACCAGGTATTTTTTTATTTAATAGTTTTATAAACAGTGCATCAAAGTGGTCATAATAATTATGTAATGTCTCTATTCATTCAATTACTAGGTAAGTACCAAGTTAAAGAGATGAATGTGTATATTGAGCCCCTTATTGATGAGTTATTGAAGTTATGGAATGGGGTCACTATATATGAAATCTCTAGACCAATAGGACACATACAATTTCAATTCCATGCAATGCTTGTATGCACAATAAATGATGCCCCTGGGCTAAGTCATTTTTGCAGTATGTTATATTTTTAAGGTCACATATTTTTGGTTTATTATAGTGCTTACACATTATTGTTGTATGTTTAAGTTGTGCATGATTTTTGTACATGATCATCTTTTAGGTTTTTAGACAAAGGGAAAATTTGCATGCTTAATTTGTGGTCCAAAGATGAAATCTCATCATTTAAGAAGTTTAGGAAAGTAGGTGTTCAATGAGTTTTGAAACTTTCTCCACAATAATCATAAGTATAGAATTATTGAAAAACATCTTTTTAATGGGAAAGAAGAGATAACATCAAGACCATGAAGAATGAAACCTCATTTATGAAAGTTGGAATATGATTGACTAAATCGCGAAGGTAATGTCCAGTTTGTGGTCCAAAGTTTGAGATTTATATTTTGATATTGTCTTTTATTTAGTAATAATATAAATGATGCTCATAAAAGTCATCAAGGAATCAATGACTAACTTCTTGAGGAATAAAAAGTTATCCTACTCAATTTAGTAGGTTACCATGCTAAAAAGATCTCCCAATTGTGCATTTGTTTGATGCTATGTATATTCGAAAGAATGTAACAAAGACACTATGGAAAATATTGGATGGAAGGTGTGATAGAGAAAGATTTGTCAAAATTTCTAATGACATTCATGAATCCAATCATGCATTGAAAAATTTCATTGAATCAAATAGCAATGGAGACCGCATAAATATGAGTGCCCTTGGTTATTAATAGAGCAACAAAGTGATGCATTAAAAGAAGTCATAAAAAAACAAAAAATTTCATAGGATTTTTTGCAAATATAAGCAATCTTGTATGAAAAAAGGGTGATTTTGGGCCATGGTTGAAAACACATGATTGGGATACCTTCATTAAGGTAAGTCATGTTCTTTATTTACAATGTATTTGTAAAATTACATGTATTACCTATTGTATTATTTCATAATATATTGAAAAGACCTTTTTAAATTTGATTGCAATATGTCCTACCTCTATCCCTCCCACACCAGTTTGACAACAATATTAAACAAGTTATATATGATCTTGAAAAATACATGAGGTTAGAAGTGTTATTTCTTAGATTTGTTGTGCATATATTATATTTATGACTTGCTTTACTTTTTGTGTAATTTATTGTATTTTTAATCTAAAATCTCATTTATATTTTCTTGCATGTTGAATCTCTTTTAGGTGGTTATCATCTAAAGAACTTGATAAAAAAAATATTAAATATTGGAAGAGAAAAATTCCACAGCTTATGTGTGAAATGCAAAGGTGTCTACCTTCAAATTTTTTTAATAATCAAGAACACTACCTCATACATCAAGTTAAGGAGATTGAATTGTGTGGACCTGTACAAACTAGGTCAATGTGGATGATTGAGAGGCACTTGAAATTTATGAACGGCTTGGTTTGACAAAGAGAACATCTTAAGGGTTCTATGGTAGAAGGATATATGGTATACTAGACCATAGTGTACATTAGTAAATATCTTCCCAAATTTTCATAAGAGATCCATTCAGATTGCATTTGGGATTCCAACTCCATTAACAAATTTCAAGGGGTGTAATTGATGGGGAAAGGTAGATTGAGAAAAGTGAGAGGTAATTATAAGATTTTATTGTAGTTAATTAATTCTTATCTATCATCAATATAAGTTGTTTCTTTTAGTACCTCTTGTGTTTGCAGTCTGTTCCTTATTTATTTTGATTCGAGAGATACTTGTACTCATGCTATTTTTTTTTGTATTTGAGATGACCTAAGGGTCAGATGTTATAATTTGATTTTAGTATCATGGATTCTATACTACTATGCTATGCAATGGATCATATTTTCATGTTGATACCATTTTGAGATGACAGTATGTTTTATGATGATATCTGGTTATCCAATATTTGGACATATCTATGATTTGGTTATATGTTGGGTTTAATGCTATGGTTATTTACTTCATTTTTGCTTCATTATGCTTTATGTGAGCATGAGTGATGTAAATGGATTATTTCAGTATAATTGAATAAATGGTTAAATTAGGTATTTAATTCATTTATTGCTTCAGTTAAGTTATTATATGCAATGGTAGTTGATTATGTATTTTAGTGTGCAGGATTTATATCCTTGGTAGTAGCACATGGAGTTAGTGATTCAGTTGTTCATATTTACCAATGTTGTCCCTATATTGTTGATGTGCCTTATTTTAATGTTTTAATTAAACCTTTTGGTGATTTGATGAATCCAACTCATTTGCATTATGTGAGTAGACCAATAAACATGTCTAAGCATTTAGAGTTTCACATTGTTGTGCAAGTTGTTAAGGAAATTCTATGATTTTTGGGTTTTCAAGCTTTAATTGATTCAATTTTTAATTTCTGAAAGCTTTGCCATAGATGAATTCCAATTACTTGGAATAGTCTATTTTTTTTGGGGTTGATTTAGGGTCTAACTAGTTAAACTGGTTATTTACCCTAATCATTTGTTCACTCAAAAAGTGAATAAGTATTGAAAGAGGAAAAATTTCTTACTTCTCACTTTTGGAAATTGTAAATTTGAGAACTTTTTCCAAAATCCTCTTTTAGAGGATTATTTTTCTAGTCATTGTGAGAGCTACAGGCATGGGATCTTCATGAGATTAGTCTCATTGGATCCAGCTTAGAGAGACCTTGCTTTGTCATGATTTCCAACAACTTCTGTGGGTTATTTATTTTATTGTGTTGTTTCTTGTTTCAACCTCTTTTGCTGTCAGGTAGGGTTCTCTTGTTTTCTTATTTCAGCTTCATTTCTAATTCTATTTCTAGTAGTTGTGTGTAAGGAGGCTGAGAGCTAGTGTTCCCCTTCATGTTTTTTGGTTTTGCTTGATTGGTCAAGTATGAATGTTTTCCCTATTTTTGGGATGAGGCTTTGGGATTTTGCATTGTTATACTAGCCATTTTTGCGTATGATATTTGAAGCCAAAATTTATTGGATTTTTGTGGCTTTTGTGCCCTAAGATCAAATGGGGTTTATTTTTTTAGTTTCCAATTTTTGGAGTTTTTACCTCGATTTTCATGCCACCTAGTTTTCTTAGGTTTTTTTGTATGATGTTGGTTGTGGACCTAGATCATCCATTGGGATGCTAATTAGATTATTTTTTCACTTTTATGTTGTATTGGGATGTGTGCCACATCCATCCTCTCAAGGTTATTTTTGGTTGAGTATTATTTTGCTTGTGTTCTCATCCAGTATTTGTGATATGATCTTTGTGATGGTGGTGCACTAGACATGAGCAAATGTGGATGTATTCATCAGGTGACTTGCGAGGCCTAATATTTTAGGGTTTTGTAGGAGTTATGATCATTTTGGATTGGGTTGGGAATATGCATGCCTATAGGAACTCATATCTAGATGAGCATGGGTGGGTTAGGGTAGCATATAGTGGGAGCTTCTATCTCCATAGGTCAATGACTATTTCCTAAGGGTTGGCATGCATAAGTTTTAATCAAATGATAACTAAATAAAATATTGGGTGGCAATAAAAATTAAAATAATAAAATGTTAGTGCGAGAGCCTTCCATTGGGGAGTTGAGCCGCACAATCTAAGCTTTGGCTTTTCGATGTAGAGTGATTCTCCATGATGTCAGCCCCTACATAGTTTTCCATTGAGTGTCTGGCTAGGACTTGTAGTACTTTCATTGTATCATGTTCTTGGTTTCAGTCATCATTATTATCTGGTGTGTGTGATAGCCATGGACATTTCTTTATGTGTGTTTGTAGTTGGATCATCATCTCCATCAACATGATAGGAGTGGACCTATGGGTTCCAAGTGGTTGGGAGGCATAACTACCTTCACCACTGTTGGGGATCGGTGTACAATGATGGTCTATTGCTCTAGTTTGATCATTGCTTGCTATTTTCACTAGACACTTTAGGATCCAAAGTATGCTTTCTTGTGATTTATGCTTTCATTGGAATGCTTGGATTTCATGTTTAGATGATGTTAGTTTATTTGTCCCATTCCCTTATTATGATGTTTAGCATATGATTAGATGATGTTATTTTCTTAGTTGGAGTATCTATTGCTTATTGGTTTAGCATGTTAGATTTCCTGTTCTTATGATGTTATTATGCTTTAGTAGTGACATTCTCATAAGACATCTCTGACTATCTAGTTGGCAGTTTAGGATGTTATGCTCGGGGATGGCTAGGACCTTTGAGGTCTCATGATGCTATTATGGTTGGGAGGAATTGTATACTTTGTTGTTTTAGCTCATTGTGATGTTGCCTTCAGTTCTTTTCCTTCATTGCTAGGTTTAGATGTTTAGATGTAGTTTCTGTCTTTCAGATATTATGTTCAAGTGTTTGTGCCTCAATTGTGGATCCAATACTCCCAAGTGTGGAGGTTTTGAATCCTTGTTTTGTTCCTCTATTTGTCCTTGGAATGTTTCTTTCTTTTCCTAGGTGACCATGTGTCAGTATTGGGTGACACTTATAAAATATCACATCCCTAAAGAAGAAGAATTGTTCAATACTAGAAAGTATCGCACACCTTTAGGAAAACTATCACATGATACTTGAAAGTATCACACTGACTTTGAGGAACCATCATACAATATTGGTAACATATCATACGATCTTTCGAGAAGGATCGGCACTTTCAAGTGAACAGTCGGCACTTTTCAGTTTGTTTGAAAATTTTCAAGAGGTGATTTGACTACCCTCTATGATGTTCTTAAATCCCTTGGTTTTGGATTTTAAATTCAGAATGTTTCAGATTCAAAATCGTATATGTCCTTCCGTAGTTTCTTGTTTTGGGTTAGTAGTGGCATTTGGAGATTTGTTGGTGTTTGGATGTTTTTTTAAGTCTTTCATTGTGATCTTTGTGATCCTTGTATGATTTTGTCATATGTATTCATACTTGCTTTAAAAATATATCTTATTTTATATTTATCCTTGTTCCAAGGATCTCCAAGTGGGGCATAACATTTCTAACTAGTCTAGTTGTCTTTTTATAGTTGGTTGTGAGTGGGATACACTACATTTGTATATGAAATGATTGTATGGATTCAACAGTCTCAAGAAAATTGTCACTCATTATGATGGGACTGTATTGCATCATTGGTTAAAGAAGACCATTGTAATGGAGATCCCAATGTTATGCCCATGGTACTTGATCTAGCATATGGATTAAGAGATAGAAAGGTACATAGAAGATTAGCAATCATGACCTATAAGTTTAATATCAACTCACAAATCAATCCAAATAATCTTGACATGTTTGAATAATTGTAGATCAAACACCACAAAACTATGTACTACCTATTGGAAATAATCCAGACTAATAATGTTACTAAGAGGGGAGGGGTGAATCAATAACTCTAAAACTTTAATTCAGTTCTGCATAATAATATTTTTACCATTCATCCATCTAATCTTCTGTATGCATGAAAAGATAAACATTTGTAACACATGAACACACAGATTTGGTGACCTAGAAACCTTCCAATTAGAAAGTAAAATTGGGGTGGGGATGATGCCCACAAAACTTCAATACTATAGTATAAAGTTGGCCAGTTAAAGATTACAATGATCACTTCTGATGATCTGCCCTGTTAGGAGCAAGTAGGATTGCTAGATCCTCCTTGTTAAAGGATTTACAAACATACAATGAAGTATGCACTCTGTTAGGAGATTTACAAAAGACTATCAAGTCTACCTTGTTAAAGGATTTAGCAAACTGATTCACCTGTTAGGATGAAGTAGTGGATCTAATTACAACTGATTGTTGATAAGATCCTTTGTTCTCTGATCACTTGATGTGATGGATATATCTTTTCTATATCAATGTTGACCTTGCTGTATTCCTCTATTCTTGCTAGTGATTCACTTTCCCTCTTCTCAAATTATTGCAACACACACAACCAACGATATTCAACATCTCATCATTTCAAATGATATATACCATTCCAATATTTACATTGGCAAGGTCGGCCAAACACAAGTGAACAAGCATTACTGATTCGGCTAGGTGGTAGAAAACTCGGGTTCCACAAACTGACTCGGTGACCTTCTGATACTTGGCATCCACTACAATACACTGCATCATCATGCACTCAGTAAGAGTAGAGGCACGGTCCATACTAATCATTCTAAGTAGCTTGGAACTCAATAACCATTGGTGACTTGGTGAATATTGTGTCACTCGGTAAAAATTGAATCCATTGATAACCTTCTTCACTTGGTAAACACTAATTCCTTTGTTTACCTTGGTCACTCGGTAAACACTAAGTTCTTTGTTCACCTTGATCACTCGATAAACACTAAGTTCTTTGTTTACCTTGATCACTCAGTAAACACTAAGTTCTTCGTTTACCTTAATCACTCAGTAAGCACTGACTGCTTGGAGAACACTATTCTGCTTGGTAACTACTAATTGCTTGGAGAACACTATTCTGCTCGGTAACCACTATTTTGCATGGTAACCACTGTGAACTTGGTAAATACTTTTGAACTACCCATATACTCAGTTTCCAAAGGAATGCTCGATATCAACTGTTTACTTGCAGAATTTATAAGGTAACCACTGAATGCTCGGTGTGAACTGTAGACTAGGTGATGAGCTCGGTAAGCATTTAGAATCGAATAAGTGTTGTGACTAATGACAAATATATCATAATTCCAACAATCTCCCCCTTTGCCATTAGTGACAAAAACATTTATGAGCCAAAACTTATATACAATATCTAACATACTGACAATTGATTCTGCTGAATATACATGGCTTCCTTACATATAACTCCCCCATACAATATACACAAGATATTTACATGAGTTATATGACTTTTATTTACAGTATGTTTTTGTCTATTTTGTACATTTATCTCACCAATAACTCTTTCTGAGTATCTCTTTCTCCCCCTTTTGGAAAATAATGCCAAAGAATAAAAAATAATGTATTTACATAGAAACACCAAAATGTGAGATAAACTCTGAATGTACCTGAAGAATGAGTTGCAGAGTTTTGTCCCAACTCTCTTGTAGGATTTTGCATGTGGATAGAGCTATTTGAACTTCTGTAGAGAGTTCAATCACATGGTCTGCAATGGAGAAATTGTTGTCATGGATCAATGTTTTTGAATGGGCAATGTGCTTTTGCATTGTGTCCATGACAGGAAGGATCATATTTTGAATATCTAACAATGTAGATCAGATCCTTGACTCTTCTCTCAGCAATTTTGCTCATTTTTTTAACAAAAATTTGATCCTGAAGTGATGAGATGAGGTTGAACTGGGGTCAAGCTTCAGGTTTTGTGCGCTTGCCTTCAGATCCTCATCTATCTTATTCAATTTCTCTCTTATCTCCTTAGTATACTCGATAACATCACAGAGCTTAGAAAAAAGAGATGTCACATTATTAATATAATTTTTAATATTGGCCAAAACTATGGTTAATTCAACCTATTTTATTTCTATGTGCTGAGCAATGTGCTTAAGCACCTTATTATCAAATTTCTTTTCTGCCTTCTCTATCAACTTTTCTTGACCAGAGGTATCCTCATTGAATTTATTGACCGCTTCTTCTAATTGTAGCAAAATGTGTTGAGAAGTATCAAAATCAACACCTATAGCCTCAGTAATTATATTTTTCACTTCATCAATAATTTTAAACTCTCTATCTCTCTCATTCCGTAGTTGTTTCTGCTTTGCCTTTAGTTCTATGCGTTGACTGAGCAGTCTTAGTTCATCAACTGAAGCAGTATCTGTATCTATCTTTGGAATGACAATTTTAGTATCCAAGTCTACATCCTCATCAATTGTCTTGCCTATAAGCAAAAGTTTTAATGGAGTCTTTGGTTTTTCTACTGTACTAACATCTTTCCCTTTGAAAATAGAGACAATGGTTGATGAGGTTGGACTGGCTGTCAAAACTGGAATAGGACCAACTAAAGGAAGACTGAGAGCAGGGCTAAATGTATCCAAAATTGATATACTTCCCAGAATTGATGTGCAGGCCAGAATATTTACAATTGAAGAGCTTACTAGTGCAAAAATTGATGCTAATGTAGCTAAAGTTGACAAAATTGGAGAGCAAACTGAAAAACTTACTGTAGAAGGAATAGATACTTCTGATGTGGTGACTGCTGTAGTGGATGACTTGGTAATTGAAGAAGTTGTCTATAGCTCGATAGATGAAGTGGAGGTATGCAGCTCGGTAGATGAAGTGGTAGACACTTCCATTGATGATACCTGGAGCTGAGATGTGGCAGGTGCAGATGATATATCTAATGTAGATGTGACCAAACCTGCTGAAGCTGACTCCAACCTTGATGATATCACAATTTTAGGTGGAGAGTGAGGAAGGGATGTAATAACTGCTGTTGCAATTTTCATAGGGTCATCCTCTTCTTTATCTGCCTCTTTAGCTTCTTCCTCCTTCTCTTTCATCAGTGCATGTAGCTCTCTTGGTGAGATCGTGATGGATGGAGTTCTATCAAGCTCATCATCACTATTGCTATCATCATCTTTGATTTTTACTAGGTCTACACTGGGCTTATGTAGATGATAGATATTTTTCCACATGTTTGTAGTATCATTTACAGCATGTTCAATGTCTTTAATTAAAATCAAACAAGTGTGGAATCTGATCATCATTTTACCTTCATGGTTTTTCATTTCAGCTTTTACTTTTGCTCCAGTGAGACTTGGTCAGAGATTCTTCAGAGATTGCTCATAAATATCTTTTACGGTTTGGGTGGCTAACTCCCATCTCGGTTGCAATCTCTCCAGTAGTTCTTTTGAGATTTGAAGTGCAATCTGGTATGGGGAGTATTTCCATTTACCCATCTTGCTAAGTACCAATTCTTCAATTTGCATTTTCTCAGCATCAGTTCTAGTTTCAAATTTCAATGCTTTGAAATTTGTGATGCTAGCTCCTTCCTCCAATTGTTTGAGCCTTTGCTTGAACGTGGGCGCAAGCCTGACTAGTATAGGTTCCTGCTTACCTTTCCTGGTTCTTTTGGTAAACACTACAATAGGCTTCTTCTTAGGTTTGATGATGATTACCTTGCCTTTCTTCTTTGGCTATTCCTCTATAGATTCTTCTTCTCCTTCTTCTTCTTCACCTTCTTCATCTTCACCTTTTCCTTCCATGAGCATAAGAGGACCGGTAGAAGCTTTCAATTTGGCTATTTTCCTCTTACCCTTACTTATGGCCTGTGGTAGCTTGATTTCAAGCTCAATTCTGGCCTTGGCTTCATCATAGGTTTCAAAAATTTGTTGCCTAGGGTCTACTGGCTCATTTACTAGTGCTTCTATAATATCTCTAGCTTCATCAATATTTACCTCATAAGGAAGAGGTTTTACCCATGCAACTCGGGGTATGACTGCCTGAATGTATACCTTGTCACAGTCAACCATGAAGCACACATCATCTTTGTAGTCCTCAACAAGCTTGGGAGGAATTTTGAATCAGTTATTCATTCTCTCTTTGAAGTCTTCAAAATAATTATCCATAATACTATCAAAATTTTCACCCATCTCTGCTACAAACTCATTTATTTGATACAAAATTGGAATATCTTTCCTTCATACAATTGTACCTTTTGAAGGGAAAAAATTTTGTACATAGAAAAATAGACAAACTAACAAAGAACCAAATTTACAAGAGTTGGTTTTTGAGGTCCTTATACTATCCATGTTTTTATAGTTGTTTTAGCAGCACATCTGCTAGGTCAAACTCCATGTTTTTCTTCACAACCTTATAGGCTAAATCTATGGCCTCACAGGGCACGCTATTCAATCTACTAGAACTATACATCTTATATGCAATTAAATAAATTTTTAATATTAGCTCTATATCAAATACATTGTTAGGTTTTAATCCTCTACCATCCCATTCGGCTAGGGTTAACTTCTGAAGTTCATCCCGACTTAGGGTTTTAGTTGTTTTTGATTTTCTTAACATTGGCAAACCCGTGATCTTATGAATCATTTTCTTCGTTATCAGGATGGGTTGTTCTAACCACATTTGACCATTATGCACATGGCTTAAAATGTATCTTATCCATTTCATTTGAAAGTTCCTTGGTAGATGCGGGATATGGGTCAAACCTTTGGTTTCCAGATGTTTGAACTCGGGTTTGAGGGTTCCATCCACACACAACTCGGCTAGGGAATTATCCATATCTAGTGTCCCTATCTCTTGAATAGTGCATTTGAAATGAGTATGAATGTCATTTATAAGTAGTACCTTTGGTGGAATCTTCGATTGGGCTCCATGTGGATCGAGAAATTTAGCTATGGCAGGAACGAGCTTGAAGCTGGGTGCTTTCCATTCTGCTCCCTTCACAAGCATTTCAAAACCTCTCTTTGCCTTGCTACTACTGGTGCTTGTGGATGCCATTGCTGCTTGATGAGTGAATAATTTTGTTAAACAGATTCTTTGCATGAAAATTGCTTCAAATCGCTTGAACTCACTTTCGCACTCTTGGAAATTTCTTCGCTCTATATATTCTAAATTCGTAGTGAAAAATGAGATCAAATTCTACCTTTTTGATGAAAAATCTACCATTAATGCTTGGGTATGAAGGTAGCTGATATGTCTTAGGGTTTGTCAGATAGTCACCGACTTACTCGGTAAACCTTGCAACTCGGTAAACAAACAAAACCTTTCACATTATCGACCTAGCTCGGTTAAGTCTGAAACCAACCTTGCTCGGTAGATGCACAACAGTGAACTATGTCTTGTATCTAAAATACTGATTTGTCATTTGCACTTCTACATTTTGGAACTACTTTAGGATATTTCTTGAAGATGTAGTCCCTAGTCCTTCTTGATGAGTCTAATTAGAAATGGTGGAGTCACCCACTTCTTGAGTGACATTGCCATTATTTGAACTTTCTAGCTCGATAGATTTAGGAATCCACAGTTGTCTCATCTATTTTCGAATATTGTCAGCTCCGGCTTTCTTTTCATCTTCAACTCTTCCTATATTCATGCAATTCTTGGATATATGACCAATTTTGGTACATGTCTAACATGTTATAGTTGTATCTTTCTTCCTTAGGTGATGCCTTGCACAATTTATTCCAATGTGTCCATATTCTCCACAATAGTGACATCTGCACCAAGTATTGTAGTCCCAACCAAATATTGCTTTGATAACTTGTTCTACTAGATTGAATGCTTTGGATCTACATTCAAATTCCTTGTGACCTTGTTTCTTGCATTTGTGACATTTGCCTGCAAACTTTGGCTTTTCTTTGCATTCATTTGCTTTGTGACCATGCTGATTGCAATTGTAGCATTTACCATTGAATTTTTTTTAACCATTGCTCCAACATCTGTTAGATGTATGACCTGAATTACCACAATGATTGCAAGTAGGTCTTTTATTCTTTTGAGTACCCTATTTGGAAGATTCACCTTCTTCATTGTATCCAAGGCCTGCTTTACCTTTTTGTCTATGAAAATTTTGTTCATTTTGCAAATTCAATTGATCCATATCTACTTGAGATTTTATCATCCTTTCATTGACTTATTTTTCAACATTTAAGTCATTTTTCAAACTTTCATTGATTTGTCTTTCAGTGATTAAATCATTTCTCAAACTTTCATTCTCAGATCTTAGATTCATAATTTCTTCATTTGCATTAGATAGTTGTCCTATAAGATCTTCATGCTGAAGGGATAGATTATTTATTACCTCTAAGTCTTCATTTTCCTTGTTTCTCTATTCCAAAACTTCACATAACCTGATGGATTGGATTTCTATTTCTTTTCTAAGCTTTCTTACTTCTTCCTGCAGAGAACCATTCTTTGCTAGGAGTTCCTTGATTGCTTCATTAGCTTCATTTGAACTACTTGATGGTAAAAGGTCTTCGATCCTTTCTTCAATATACTTATGATCATTCATTTGTCTTGCAAGTTCCTTCCTTCTTTTCAGAGATTGAGAAAGATGCTCTTTTGCTTCATTGAGTTGAGTCATGGCCATTTCCAGATCTAGCTTTTCATTCTCAATAAATTTGTCAAGTCTGAATATCTCCATTGTCCTTGATCTTTGCTCAAGCTATCAAACTTTTATCCTGAGAACCAAAATGCTCTGATACCAATTGTTGGAAATAATCCAGACTAACAAGGTTACTGAGAGGGGAGGGGTGAATCAGTAACTCTAAAACTTTAATTCAGTTTTGCATAATAATATTTTTACCATTCATCCATCTAATTTACTATATGCATGAAAAGATAAACATTTGTAACACATGAACACACAAATTTGGTGACCCAAAAACCTTCCAATTAGAAAGTAAATCTGGGGTGGGGATGATGCCCATAAAACTTCAATACTACAGTATAAAGTTGGCCGATTAAGGCTTACAATGATCACTTCTGATGATTTTCCCTATTAGGAGCAAGTAGAATTGCTAGATCCACCTTGTTAAAGAATTTACAAACATACAATGAAGTATGCACTCTGTTAGGAGATTTACAAAAGACTGTCAAGTCTACCTTGTTAAAGGATTTAGCAAACTGATTCACCTGTTAGGATGAAGTAGTGGATCTAATTAAAATTGATTGTTGATAAGATCCTTTGTGCTCTAATCACTTGATGTGATGGATATATCTTTTTTGTATTAATGTTGACCTTGTTGTATTCCTCTATTCTTGCTAGTGATTTGCTTTCCCTCTTCTTAAATTATTGCAACACACACAACCAATGATATTCAACATCTCATCATTTCAAATGATATATACCATTCCAATATTTACACTGGCAAGGTCGGCCAAACACAAGTGAACAAGCATTACTAAGTCGGCTAGGTGGTAGAAAACTCAGGTTCCACAAACTGACTCGGTGACCTTTTGATACTTAGCATCCACTACAATACACTACATCGTCATGCACTCGATAAGAGTAGAGGCACGATCCATACTAATCATTCTAAGTAGCTTGGAACTTGATAACCATTGGTGACTTAGTGAATATTGTGTCACTCGATAAAAACTGAATCCATTGATAACCTTCTTCACTTGGTAAACACTAAGTTCTTTGTTTACCTTGATCACTCGGTAAACACTAATTTCTTTGTTTACCTTGATCACTCGGTAAACACTAAGTTCTTCATTTACCTTGATCACTTGGTAACCATTGATTGCTTGGGGAACACTATTCTGCTCGATAACCACTAACTGCTTGGAGAACACTGTTCTGCTTGGTAACCACTGTTCTGCACGGTAACCACTGTGAACTTGGTAAATACTGCTGAATTTCCCATATGCTCAGTTTCTAAAGGAATGCTCGGTATCAACTATTTACCTGCAGAATTTATAAGGTAACCGTTGAATGCTCGGTGTGAATGGTAGACTAGGTGATGAGCTCGGTAAGCATTCAGAATTGAATAAGTGTTGTGACTAATGACAAATATATCATAATTCCAACACTACCATGGCCTTAAATTTTGCATAAAAAGTTGGACGAAATGAAGAAAACTTGTGATTTTGGGATAAGTGCAATCTTCAAGATCACCAATATTTCATCTAGAAATGACATATATCTTGAACAATCTAAAAATTGACATTATGGAATTTTGGGTGATATACTTGAGTACAACTTTAATTCACTCAAATTAGTTCTATTTGTTGTCAAATGGTATAGGGTATGACTGAATCAAAATGATCTTGATAGAACTATTATTGAACATGATAGTGGATTTACAATTATTAATATAAGGTCATTTGAGCTATTTGGAGATGAGCCCTATGTCCTTCCAAGCCAATGTGAGCAAGTGCTTTACTTTGGCATTCCACATAAACTAGGTTGGTCATTTGTTGTTAGACATGATTCAAGAGGAAGGCTGATAAAGTATAATGTGATGGAAGAAGAAGATACTATAGAATTAGAGGATGAAGTAAATGATGATCATGAATGAATGTTACACAATGATGATGATGAAGAAGAAGGTGATGATGATTATGATCATGATCATGTTGGTGAAGATGGTGATGATCAAGGTGATGATAGTCATGATAATGGTGATGAACATGATGATGATGGCAATGAAGATGGTAGTGGTGATGATGACAATTAAAGTGACAAGTACAATGATGGTGATGATGATGATGACATGGATGAAGATGATGATCAATGACATGATACATGAAATATATGTCAATGTATGGTGAATTTCAAGTATGATGGGATCATGATTTTTTTATAGAAATATGTTTTCCTTCTATATTTTCATAATACAATTTACTATTTTATTAATACAATTTACTATTTTGTTAATATTATTTTGGGTAAGTCTATTACTTTCATTTCACTACTGATTGCTAAGAATTACTAATCTTTTTCATAGGGTGACATGGATACACCACAAGGCATAGGTGGGGATGTACTAGCTCACTCACCTTCTTCAATGTATGTAAACCTTAATTAGTGTGATTGTACAAATTGTATAGAAACAAATATCATATTATTGTGTTATTTTTTTAATGGATTTGGAGTTATTTTTTGATGGAATTTTACTGATATTGATGTCACAACTTGATACTTATTGATAGGGAAAAGCAAAAAATGATAGTAGATTAAATGTGATTTGAAACAAAAGTGCCATTTGTGTTGGAAATAACAATAGGGAAAGTAAACTCTTGGGGGCCGGGGGGGGGGGGGGTGAATTAGTACTTCAAAACTATAACCATTAAAATATTCACCACACCTACATCTCACAAATTTCATGTAAATTGAAATACCAAACTAAACATATTCATCTATAGAATGAAAATAATTAACACATATGACACAAGATATTTGGTTACCCAGAAACCCTCCAATGAGAAGGTAAAATTGGGTGCGGATGACACCTACAAATCTTCACTATTGTAGTTGTGAAGTGTAGCCAATTAAGGTTATAATAAGTTTGATCATAAACTATGATCTACCTTGTGAAAGGTCTACCCTCTTAAAGGCTTACAAAGACTATTAGGTATTACAATAAAGTAAGCACCCTATTAAAGGATTTAAAAAAGCTTTCTAGGACTACTCGATTAAGAGATTTTTACTAATTCACCTGTTAGAATGTTTCAGCCTTGATCCTTTGATTAGCACCTCTCTTCTAGATATCAGAGCTTCTCTTTGTTGATGTATATTTGTTCTTCCTAATCAAATGTATCACTTCTGTCCTCTCTTTGCTCTCCTCTATTCTCTCTAACTGGTTTTCTAATTCATACCTCATCACATCTCCTTAGGCACCATGAATGCTCTATTTGTACATGTAAACCTCTATCTTCACACACACTTTTAGGGTTCACCCTCCTTAACAATACTTAGGTGACCTATGGTTAGGTAGGAATCAACAACTCTGATTCACCCATTTTTCCACTTAATTGATTCCTTTATTTGATTAGTTCCATGTTTTGCATAGGGATTCTTAATGTAGATTCATTCTTATCTTTTGGAATTGTAAAAAAGTCCATAAGTCAGCCCAAAAATGGTTTACATAGGAGTTTGTGCTATTAAAAACAACTATGTCCAAAACTATTTACTCAAAACTTGAAGCCTTTGATACTCGACATCCACTATATCTTCAATGTTGTAACATGACCTCTAAATGACTCTGCATCCATTGTTCACTCATCATCTAAATCACTCGTCATGTATTAGCTTTGTTGTCACTGGAGTGACTTAGTACTAACTATCTACTCAACACATACTAGTGCTCAACATGTACTATACATTTTTCTCGAGATGCATTATCTGACATCTTATGCTCAGCATGCACTACTTTCACTAGTAAATTTAGGCCTAAATTTTGACGCAAAAAAGTCAAAATTTTGACAAGAGTAGTTCGATAAGGCGACCAAGCTTGCTATCGGTCTTTTTTGGTCAGTTTTTTGCAACATACATTCTGCGTCAAAATTTTAACTTCATAAAGGTGGACTTACCGACACAAATTTCATCGATTTCCCTAGTCCAAGTGACACTGTTATTTCCTCATTTGCGGGTGCCACTGGTCAAAATTTTGACGTAAACCTACACCAATTTGGCATCGAAATTGTGATGAAAACACCTTACTTTTCTATGCTAGTTCCATACAAACAACATCAAAGGCGACCAATTTGGTGTCAAATTTGTGACCAAAATACCAATTCTAATTTGCATTTGTGTCAAAATTGAGACGAAGATATGTAAAAATTTTGACGAGCTATCCCAGTTATTGGAAAATCTTTGCTCTCATAGGAGCCTTCTAAACTGCACAAAACTTGATTCTAAAGCATAATTGCTTGGTGCATGAGAGTCAAGGTATCATGCACATTTCTACCTCCACACCATTGTTTCATTTGTCACATGATTTATTTCATACAAAAAAATGGGAAGGAGGAAGAAATGTGCATGATATCCTGAGTCTCCACCGAGTAATTATGCTTTACAACTCAAATTTTGTGTAGTTTAAAAGGCTCCTATGAGAGCAAAGCGTTTGCAATAATTGGCACAACGCATCTAAATTTTGGTTCCTATAGGGAAGAATAAAATTAGGAAAGAATTATTTATCATGAATGAAAGCTAATAGTTTAAGCTATTTTTCAAATAGATAAACGTGACAAAAAAACTTACAGTCCCAATCACATCATCATATATAAGAGCACATATATAACTATAACTATAACTATGTCTAAAACCAATGTAATTTACAAATATCCAAAATTCAAATATTATCCCTTGATGTTTTTTTTAAAGCAAAGTTTTAAGTCAACTATGTTATTGCCTTGGATGTAATACCAAACTGTCATTAGGCTAAAGACTGCAACAAGATTTATGATTTACAAATGCAAGGAGAACTACCCAACCAAAGTAGAAAATGACATGAAAAGTTAACGATCTATCAATTAACAATCTAGATGAAATATTTCTAGCAATTGAATTGTACATTATAGAAACAAAAAATTGTCTTAAAATTGACACCTCACCAGTTGTTCATTTGCATCTGTAATGGCTTCACAAAAGTTGAAAGCTTACGATTTGTCAAGAACACAAAAAGCACTCATAGTTCAGCTACATCAATAAAACTAAAGTAGTTCAATTGCATGGTGAGGGAAAGAGACTATCAATATCAATTGTGGAGTTGCAGATAGGTAAGCGATAAACATAAAATGGTAGTACAAGATTTTAATAGCAATTGTGACCTTCACAATTTTTCTCAGTAGTTTTGGGTCATTAAATTGGATAGAAAATTGATAGTAAAATGTGAAAGAGAACACACATAATGTCACATCAAAATAAGTTTGCATCCTACATATGAGTATGCATCAAAACTGAATTTTTACCTCCTCAATCTATCTATATCAATAAAGAAATAAGATATTTTTGTAATACAAAATTCTTGAACCCTATTCCACTGTAATATTTCAAACTTGCAAAATAAAACAAAAGCCATAAGAGCTAAAATAAAAGGATTTATTTCTAACAAACTATCACAAATGCTTTGTATATAACTTAGGACATGATACAAGCTATTTCACAAGCAACACTTAACTTTCCAGTTTTTTTTCTCATTTACTAGAGTGATGATAAACTATATGCAAAGTAGAAATAGTGCAACATAATAGATGATTAGTATCTACAATTTTTAATATTGAAAATTATAAAGAATGTAATACTCACAAGTGTCGCTACCTAAGAGAATGCAACCCAAGTTTATCATGATCTCTGCAACATTCATTGCATTGGGAATATCCTACTTATTTGCAAACACTAGTAACATTGCATCTCGTAGTTCATCTTGCAAAAACAAGAAACTTAAATGATAAAAAAAATTCTACAGATAACATGAAAATAATTGTTAAAAGAATGAGGCCAATTTTACACATAATAACCAAATTTTCCATGAGAAAGACATGAAATCTTCTTGATCCATTTTCCAATTGTGTTTATACAATCCTAAAAATTCACTTTGATAGTTATGACTAATTATTGTTGGAAGAATTTTATTTGCTTCATCAAACGAGTGTATATTGTAGTCTTGGCTTCTTGTATTTTTCAAGATAGTATCATTGCTTGTCTAGTATTGTTCAATCTAAAAGGTTGATATTGATATGTTGTTTTTCTATAACAACCAAAATAACGGGTTGTTAACCTTTACACAAACAAGGGATGAAAGCATAAACATAGGGCATCAACAAAACAAAAAAAAAAACCTCTTCCTATGCACTTGGACAAAAGTCTAAGCAATGCTATTGTTAGGATTGCAACAAAGGAAACCCCACTACAACCTATCAACAAGGCCCAAGAGTGATTATTTAAGAGTTAGCATTATCAGTAGAATTTTGTTCAAAATAGAAGTGGGAACAGTAACTTCAACAACATAGGCCACAAGGCTAGTGGGCATCGCACCTGAAATATGGTCTAACATCCAAAATTGTGACAAGAATGGAAGCGATAGAAGTCTAGCTCAGACCAACAGCATGAGAAGCATCAATATAATCAAAAAAAGTTTCTCCTTCATTAGAAAACAAGTCCTCAAAAGGAAAATCTAAAACAAAATCAGAAGCTCTAATTGTCAAATGGTCATTTTTCACAGCCCTCCATCAAGTGACATCACCTATCCAGCACAAAATGGAAATCATTAGGCATGTATCCTATAGAGATGCAATCTCTACAACAAAATGGAAAACCCTCATACTCAATGCTTCATCCATGGCCTCTCATCAACCATGATTGAAGTGGAGAGATCTCTATTTCAACTAGAATACAAATATAGAATAGCCCAAAATTGTACTAGATCCATCCAATTTTAGGAACTAGCAAAGGGAATTTCCAATGGCCTTAGGCAAAACAAATCACAAAATTGAAATGAAGATGAGGAAGGAAAACCCATACATAACTCACATAGGTATAGCTCAATGTCACCAAACATTAGGGACTTCAAAGAATTAGTCACCCAATGGTGTAAATCTTAGAGGCACTAGAGACTCTAAGAATTTATAGACCATACTTCTGCACTAATAAAAGTCCATGTCATCACCACAAAATAGGACAAACTTTGCATAAGAATTGACAGCCCAAGCATAGCTCCTTCAACCAAAATTTGATAGACAATTATCTAGAGCATTCAGCGGGCCTAGAACCACCAACAAGAGAAAATATCCTAGCACCTAGAAGCCTAGCTTAGTGCTACATCGGGATAGTCAAACCCCAACAAAAACCATCCAATAGATCTCTTCTGATGGGGTGTGTTATGAGTATATTAAGTTCCCCTCTTTCTCCAGAGTGGAAAACATCATGAATTTTGAGTTTAGATCTACGTTATGTAATACTGCTTTACTCATGTTTAGAGATCCTTATAGTATATTTAGAGATACTTATTATATCTACTCTATAATAAATGGCAATGTAATAGCATACCAGCATCAGAGTTCATAACCCACATCAAAAGTGGTTAGTTACACAAGAAGAAGCATCCAACATGGGACATGAGAAACAAATTCATATTGATTTCTCCTCTATTATCAGAGGATCATAGTAAGGCACAACACAAATTCTCAAGTATAAATAATAGTCAACTGTCATTTTACTTAGATCCCTATGAAAATGTAGCACTGAAATACAATATACAATGGCATTAGGAATTTGGTTGACAACCAAAATTAGTTGAATTGAAATAGGAAACTTCACCAAAGAATCAACTAAATATGTAATTTTAAGCATATTTTGCTACTCAAAATGTTACGACTTCTTCCTTCCTGACCTTAAACTCATGAAATTTTCTAGTTTTATGAGGGGAAACATGATCTCTCCAACTGTTAGTTCTAAGTGGCTTCCACCTTAGGTGCATAAAGGCTTTGAACTAGATAGATAAAATACACAACCATGCTAAAGACCATGGAAATAGAGGATAACATGGAAAATACTAAATAACAAGTTGGGTGATGATGAAGACTACAGTGAAGGTAGAAGATCCCAGACATCATCAACTAATACCAAACTACCAAATCGATTATACAACTTGAAAAGATAAGACACACCTTACAACTAAATGAAACTCTAGAAGCTACCATCAAATGGCATGACATTCAATCATTACCAATAAATGAATACAACATAGAGAAGCTACTAGATATGGTATTTCTATTCATTTTTGAAATGAAAGAATGTAGTAGGTATGCAACCATGACTAAGGAAAGTGCAATTTCACACCATTTGCCATGTTGATGTTGAGATATAGACCTGTGCAATCCAATCTCTCAAGGAATAGACAACACCACATATCACCATCTTTGCCAAAACAGGATTTTTCATAAAGTGATTTTAGAATAGTTACTAAAATGGTCATAAATTATGTTTTTATAGTAAAAGAATACTTTAACTTAAGAAAAAAAAATACAATATTAAAACATGATATCCTGCTTTAAAAACTAAAAAAGTACTTGTAACAAAGAACTTCATTTCGACTTGCTAATTTGTTGTCACTATTAACTATAAGCTTATCTTTAAAGTTTGAGCTTCACTTGGTTTCGAGAATAGTTAAATATTCTCTACTTAACAGGGCCAACCACATGAAGGTGGATGCTCATTTGGCGCCTCCGACCACCCCCCTGCCCCCGCCGCCCCCCACCCCCAACATCACTCTAAATTCCCCATTAACATTTAATAAAATTCAATTCATCCATTTTTGAAATATAACATTCAATCATTATAATCACATGATAACATTCATTAACACATAAAATTCATAAACACACAACATTCATGAATAATTCAAGAGTAAGTCATTCATGAATAATTCATTAACACAATATTCATAAACAATATTCAAGAGTAAGTCATTCATGAATAATCATATCTTTTTTGCTTTCTTGCCGTTTCTTTTTCTAATAAAATTTCTAAGAAGAATATCAATGTTCTCGTCATCCCCATTAACATTTAATAACATTCACTTCATCCATTTTTGAAATATAACATTCAATCATTATAATCACATGATAACATTCATTAACACATAAAATTCATAAACACACAACATTCATGAATAATTCATTAACAAAAAATTCATTAACACGCAACATTCAATAGTAAGTCATTCATGAATAATTCATTAACACATTATTCATTAACACCCAACATTAATGAATAATATTCATTAACAATATTCAAGAGTAAGTCATTCATGAATAATCATATCTTTTTTTCTTTCTTGCCATTTCTTTTTTTCATAAAATTTCTAAGAGGAATATCAATGTCCTCATCATCCCCCTCCTCTACTAGTTCTAACACATGTCTCCTCCTCATCCGTTCAGGAACATCATGAGGCCGTTGCACCAAAGGGGGGTCCGCTGCAATAATAAGCACTTCATGAGTTAAATTTGCACCATTTTATATTAGGGAATTATGAGTTTTTATTTAAGTAAAAGAACTATAAATCAAAAAATTAATTTAAAAGAAAAAAACATAGATTTTCTTTACCTGAATGTGCGACATGATCTACCTGCTAATCAGTCTGAACATCCTCCGACACTTGTTCATCACAACATGATTCTATATCCTCAACACAAAAAGGTTACACCCAGTTCAATTAAAGATGTTAAATTGTATTAATAATTATATAATTAGTTTTAAATAAGAAATGAGCACCTCCATCAATAGTACAATGCATATCAGGGGCTTCATGATGCTGCGTATGATCTGTGTCGTGATTAACAAGCTGCATTGCAATGTCATGCACTTTACTATCAAATAAATTGTTGCTCAAGTATTCAATTTCTAATATATATTTTGGCATATTTACCTACACACATGATGCAAGAGACTATTTGGTTGGGGCAATGGAAGTTTGCCGTAGGCATTCAGCCACCGCTGCATAGCCTTTCTTGAAGGCAATTTTTTTGTGTTCTTTTGTGGCCTCCAGATTAAAATCAGCGCCCTGCATTTTTTTATTAATTAAAAAAATTATTTGAATTTTTGTTGCCTGACTTTAAGTCACCCATTTTTTTTGGCAATATTGAGTCATATAGTCATCAAGTCAGTCTGGTGTCTAGGTCTAAGTCTTTATAGGTAGGTAATCTTTGCCAGGTTTCCCTTCATTTTCCATCTTGTTTTAAGCCGAGTGGGACATTTTCAAGGTCTCATTAATTGGGTAGGTTGTAGCCCCCAATCTGGAAAAGATTATGATCTTTCAATTAATGATCTTTTCAGTAGAAGAATGGTTGGGGATTATGATTTTCAAGCATTCAGAAAGTTTACATATGTATAACACATTGACATAATTGGTTTTGGAAGTTTCAAATTTTATTCCTTGTGCATTCAGTTGTTGAAACCTTTCTTATATACTAAATGAATGCATATGTGCCAACATGGCTTTCAACAACAGACTATAGATAGTCACAGATTGAATCACATCTCAGATTGTTTATAGTTTTGAGCAAAGTCCAAACAATAGAACTTTGGAAAGAAGTCTTTTTATTAATACAAGACTATGGATGCAATTCTCTGAAGGCTCTTTGATTGAAGTAATCACTTTAAGCAGGTACGTTAATGCTAGCAGTATTGTATTACTATAATCTTATGAAGGTAACAAAATTTGGGATAGTTCCAAATCAAATTATGATTAGTATCCTTTGAAGATAAGAAAGGATAGGGTTATGAATATTTTTATCATAAAACTCTGCCTACATTATGTTGAATCTTACCAAGTCACAAAAGAATTAACTCTGATTATGAAGGAGCTGTGGCTTTTCAAGATCAGCAATGGATGAACAATGATCATTAAAGAATTAAATTATCATTATTCGGTTATATGAACAGTCTTTGTGATATTTTGAGGCTCAACAAGCATATTATGAGGATGTACTTATGGTGCACGATATGATTCTTGGGCCTATTCAATAGAATAGTGATAGACATGGTATGATTCCAAATTGTGGACTCAAAAATGTGATTATTTCATGGGGCCATGATGAATATATGCACACGGTAGAAAAAATAAACAATACCACATTACCTCTTGCTGCACTTTTTATAATCAGATTTCATTCTTTCACTCTGCATCAAACTGGTGCATATAAACACTTGATGAAGGATGAGGATTACAAAATGTTAGAATGGCTCAAAATATTCAGAAAATATGATCTATACAGAAAGAGAAAAGTAAGAGTAGATGTGGAAGCTGTGAAACCATACTATCAATCACTCCTTGACAAGTATTTTCCTGCCAAACTAAGATGGTGATTAACTAGATGTATGTATTTCCTAACTATTAATAGCAAAAGATGGAAAAGAGCAGCTCAGAGTAGTTGTACAGAAATCTTTATGTATTTTTAAATTGATAGGGAAGTCCAATGCTCAGTAGTTGGTGCAAGTTCTAGGTGTTGGCTGTGGTGTTGCAAGTTTTGCAGCTTATCTTCTTGAATTGGATATACAGACAATTTCATTTTCTCTGAAGGATGAGCATGCGAATCAAATTAAAATTTCTCTTGAACGAGGAATCAGTGCTATGATTGCAATTCTGGGAACAAAACAACTGCCCTATCTAAGTAATTCATTTGAAATGGTTCATTGCTCATGTTGTCCTGCTAATTGACATGAAAATGATGACATTCTGCTAAAAAAAGTGGATCAACTTTTGAGACCAAAGGGGTACTTCGTTTATTCTACACCACTTGCTTATAGGAAGGATACGGACTTCCCACTTCAATGGGAGATCATGACAAATCTAAAAAATTCAATGTGCTGGAAGCTAATTGCATTCCAAATTCAAACAACAATTTGGTTCAAGCCAGGTGACAGGGAATGCCAATTTTAGAAAGCACAGTAAAAAAGTTCGACTTTATGTGACCAGTCAGATGATCCAGATCAATCATGGAATAAGACTTTACAAAATTGCCTAACTTTAAGTTCCCAAAAGGAAAGTCTCCATCAACCTCCTCCCTTTCAATAGTGCCTATCAGTCTTCCCTAAATGACTCGAAAAAAAGGAATCTTCGCTACAGATTTCACTACAGATACAACATTTTGGCAGAAGCAAGTAGAAGAATACTAGAACCTTTTGAATGTTAGTGAACATGATATTCGAAATGTAATGGATATGAATTGTCTCTATGGTGGATTTTCTTTCTCTTTAAGCACGAAACCAGTTTGGGTCATTAATGTAGTTCCATCAACCTTAATAAATACATTACCTGCAATCTACAACAGAGGCTTGATTGGTACCTTTCATGATTGGTGTGAGCCATTCTCTACTTGTCCACGTACATATGATTTGCTCCATGCATTCCAATTATTCTTATATTATAAAGACCATGGTAGAGGTTGCCATATAGAAGATATAATATTAGAGGTGGATAGTTTGGATTCTATAAGCCCAGGGTGAAGGTGGATTTGGATCAACAGGTGTTGAAATATGAGCTTTCTATCTTGAATGTACTAAATTTTATGAAAATGTTTTTTTAACATTTTTAGAAGATTCTAGAGAAACAAAAGGCATTGTTGCTGGTGAATGAAATGGCTTTTTGCATTGTAATCGGCTACAGGAGTCATTGTTTACTTTTGTTGGACTAAACGAGAGCACTCCAAGTGTTTGTGCGATTGTGTAGGTGAGAAGCATGGTATTGTCTTTTCTTAGTGCATGTGAATGGAGATGATAAATGAACAAGAAAAAGAAGTAGTGCAACTACTATGCAAAAGTGAGTGAGGTAAATGGTGTTTTTCATCAATTCAAACATGTAGATGTGGCATACTTCAAGTTCATGTCAATTGGTAGAGTCTTTTCATTTCACATTCTTTGAGGTAGATCAAAGGAAAAGATAGAGCCTTTTGAGTTTCTTTTTATTTGTAATTTCAAAAGTGTTATTCTTTCACCTTTCCAGATTCTGGAAGCTGAAACACTTCAGATTCTTATGAAGATCATATATTGTAATCCTTATATAAACTATTGTAAAGAAAGCAAAAAAAAGGGGGGGATGGGGGTGTGGACAAGTTATTGGTGTAAAGGACTTGATATTGTAGAGCCAATAAAAGAGGATTTTATGTCAATAATTTTTGTTCCATTTAGTTAGCCTGTTGCTTCTATGCATCTTTATTTTAAATCTGAATTATAGGAAGAAAGGAGGGATGTTTCATTCTTTTTGTAATAAGGATATGAATTAATCAGAGTAAGAAGTGCTTTGGGAGATTCAGGGAAAGATTCAGTAGAAGTTCTTAATCATTTCATTTAAATTTTTGTAGATAGTTTCTGGGTTATGAATTCATAATATTTGTGGATTCTATAGCTTGGTTTGTAGATTAGTAAGTATTTCTTGCCTGAATTAAGCTCTGGTTAGACTTAGTTCGGTTAGCCTCTTCTACTCTCAGGTTAAGAGCATACACCTCATTAGTTTATAATCAAAACATAATTCTTTGAAAATCATCCACATAGGGAGTTGTACCTATAAATTTAGAGAAAAGATAGTAATTAGAAGATGACTTTTCAACTGTTGTCAACAGATGTTGTTTAGCATTCGAGCATTAAGGGTCATATTGTCACAAGGAACAAGAAAGGAAAAATCTATTTACCAATAATTTTATAAATATTTTTTCTTTGCAATTCATTTATTGCTACTTACAACATGTGCTTTGATTTTCAAATATCCCCCAGAGCCAAGTCTGTGTTGCCCAACCTTTTCCAGCCTCACCTTTATTGCCTTTGATGTGTCCTGCAACCTATGAAAAGTTTGAAATACGTTAGATGATAAAGATATAGAGATCAGTACTAAATAGTGGATTATTAGATATTGGTATGAAGGTTTTAGCATAAAGAAGCATGTTCCACCAAAAATATGAAAAAAGAGAAGAAATTATAGCATCATACCTTTAATTGACATGTGTAATCATGCTATTTATCCATGGAGTTCATGCTAAGTATTTATCCATATTCTAACATGCCTCTCCATAAAATTACACATCAATTTCGACAGTCTATATTATCCATTGTCACAGAAAGTAAATGATAAGCTAAAAGTTCAAACAGCTAGTAGATTTTATAGATTAATTTTTTTTCCATCAAAAACAAGTCAATTTAGTTGAATGGGATGTGAACATATTTAGTAAATTGGGGAGGGGGGGGGGGGGGGCGTCACATGGAGGAACCACTGGTTCAAACTACAGTTTAGAGTCTATATGCTTAGTGGAAAGGCATGAGTTTGGTAGCATTACCTTAGTATCATTACCTTCTGGTTCTTGATGTCCTACAGAGTATACATAGGTTCTACACTAAAAGTGTTTTTATCCTCAAGGTTGCAATAGGTATAAACTTGAGGGTGAATGTTAGATTTTGGATTGTTTTAGTAGCATTCCTTTTTACCCGTAGCTAAAAAGTAAGTATTTTTTTTGTTTTCAATTTAAAAGACATCACCTTTATGCATCAAGTGCTTCTTTAGCCTCCACAGTGCATGGAACTGATTTTATAAATGGTGGTTGTAACTGAAACAAAATCCCCAATGATTTGCTAAGATAACTAGCAACTAACAGGAACTACCTAGCATTGTTCCAACAAAAGACTCATGACTTAAGACTTATCTTAATCTATGTTTATTTTGATTGCTTCTAGCAGTGGAGCACCATTCAGAATGTTTGAGAAGATCAAAAACATTACATCATAGTTTGGAGGATGTTTCATATAGTCTACATCCACAATAAACAATTTCAAAGCTGATAGTTGGATAGAAAACTATTTAGATAAGCTTCAACTATTCTTAAAAGTCACATAGTAAAAGAAGAATTAAGGATAGAAAAAAATAAAAAGTCAACTTTAACACTTTTATTGTAGAAATTAAGAAAATTAGTATGTGATCATGTTTAAACCATTCGCTTTAATAATGCCACATAATTTTGATCCTATAAATAAGGTATAAGAGTTTAAGAAACAGTAAATTTCATAGAGTGGAAAGAAATAGCAAAAATTATCAACATTATTTATAAGAATGAAATTTTGGTTAGAGTTTTCCAAAAACAAATTCATAACTTTAAATGCTTGCAAACAAATGCTTTCATGTAGATTAAAATAACATAAATTCTTACACTTGTAGGGGACATGGCCAATAATGGAGAATGCATGCACAACTCCTCCAAATAAGGAAATCATTGTAGAACTTTGACATTAGCAAAATCTTCATCATTAGAATAGGTGATTTTCCTGATCGATTTCACTTTTGCAAAATGTTCCAGAAGTTGAGTGTTAGTTTCCAAATAGAGATATTTAGGTAAACAAAAGCTCACCAATATCTTACTATGCAAACTGCAATCAATAATTCTAATGCTTTCTAAGAGTGGACAATTTGCATCTAGTGTCATATATATATCAATGACATGTTGGAGGGGTGATACAATCAAAAGATCAAAACTAAGTGCTAATCAGAGAACTATCAATATCTCAAGTCTCAAAATGATACATCAAATATACAATGAATCTCATGATCAATATAAAGATACAAAAAGGGAAAAAAGATAGCATGGACCTAACTACAGCCTTCCCTCTCATCACCAAGAGGAGGAGGAGGAGTAACATCTACATGTGCAGGAGGCACTACACCATAAGAAGCTCAAGCATAATCATAGAACCTTGAGACATGTTGAGCTAGAGGTACTACATTTTCACATACTACATAATAATGAGTAGTTGGAGAGGTATGATGATAGGTCTCATCTCACTCTAACTCTATCTATCTCTTTAGCTCTATGATCTTAGACCATAGATCTACTATCTCACAGTTCCCCTCTTCTAGCTAGTCATGCATCTCTAACTATAACTTGCACCTGTAACTTGCCCACCTACCTTTGAGAAGTCCTCAATCTCTCCCTCACATGTCATAGAGAATCTTGAGTCTGTGCTAATACATCTCCTATGGGTGAAACTTGTGGAGGCTAATTTGGCATGTCATCATCCCCTCCTCCACCCACATCCTATTATGGTGGCTCCTCTACCCTACGTCTCCTGGCATCACCTCCTACTACACCCATGGTTCTCATCTCTCTATGAGTTCTCACCTGAGTAGGCCTATGTGCCTATTCATTGTTGCTTGATCTAAGATCCAATCTAACAGTATGAGAAGGAATTGTAACAAGAACTACTAGTGGCCATTATAATGGTCTCTCCTCCCACAAAGGATGTTCTTGTGGTTGTTGAACATCAGGGTGTGGTGCCTAACTAACTACCCCTATAGGATCAGTTATATGAGGAAATGAATGTGTGGCCAAATGCTCTATGTACTAGGAAGTGACACCATCATTCACTACATCTAGAAAGTAGTCCCACCTATAAATGGTAAGGCCACTAACATCTTCCATACATCTGATTGGGTCCAATCTAGGAGAACAACCTTTCTTTACCTCCTTGGTGAAGTAGGTGTAACTACAGTACTCCTGTGATATACTGTATTGATAGTTGAACTGTCTCTAGACATGGGTTAGCGGAAATCTCTCTATCTTCAATGAAGAATGGCCATTCAGTAGCTAAGATACCAACATGAATCCTAGCTAGGAGAATACATCATCTTATGGCTCTATGCCTAGCCATGGTCAATAGGTAACATACATCATGTCATCCAAATGAAGTCTCAAATAGTTTGTCTTACCTAGTGTAGGCTGGATCATCTCTCCACAATACCAATAAATATAAATCTACAAGGGTTGTTGTCAGTCCTCAAAGATAGGAATGTGATTGTTGTCATTAACTTGTGTTTATGGCATTGAACGTGGTGCTTATTACTTTTAGGAGACTGACCATTAGTAAAATTCTTGCAAAGTTTTTCAAAAAAATTGTTCTTGTCATTACAATTACTGAATATCATTTATCACCTATACTACTAACAGATACAACTATGGTGCATGTAGTTGAGCATTACTATATTTTCAATACATAATATAGCTATATGTGAAGTTATAAGCGCACTATATTTATATCTTATGTAGGATTTATGCCCAGATTGAGATTGAGATTTATAAGCAGTTGTGTTAGCATATGAATTACATTCCTTTCATCAATAGATAGATTAAATTGAGCTAGTTGAAATTGTTGATACTGAAGTTGAACCCTAAATTTTCTCATTAATGTACTAGTAGTTAATACTATTGCATACCTCTTTGGATTTTCTAGTGTACTTTCTTTTGGACATTCCCCTTTCTCTTTTGCATCCAAAATGAACTCATTCTAGTCCCTTACTGAAACAAAGGGAGGAATCTCATACTTTGGGTTTAGGATGAGGCTCTTTCTATATGTGTCCCTCAACTTTAAGATGTTTGGAAGCTTTTTGTAACAATTTCTTATGATAAAAAATATTACTACCAAACTCATGCTCTATATCTTTGATGAGCTCATCTTTTAATTTTTGATCTTGGTAGTTCCACCTTTTAAGAAAAAACACAAAATTGTTAGATATAGCTAGTATAAGAAAAGACCCAAATGAAAGGAAAAATGTTGCACCAATTAATGATATGAAAAAAAATAGTGGGATAAAATTAGTTCAGTTATGATGTTCCACCTTTTACGTATGGTGGGCCCAAATCTTCGCAGTGTGAGGTCGTAAAGCCTCCTATAAAATGTATCATTTTCTGCAAAAAATGTCATGGGATAATTAATAGTAAGAACCATTAAAATGAATCATGTGAAGAATACTTTTCATAGTGAATAACAAATACATAAAATGAGATACATTTCATCTTTTTAGTGATCTATTTTAGCATTCGAGGATCAAATAATTATTACAATATAAAAAATAATTATTTAAAGAACCTAGAATTTTAGGACATTTCAAAGGCATTGATTCATTATTGTCGATCAACAATGATGTCTGCATAGCTCCCATGCTAGAAATACGAGTAGCTCCAGGAAATGGTGGTGAATTATTACCAATACATGCACTATGATCTACATTTGGCAGCATACTAGATGGTGCATCTCCTACCACAAAAAAAAAATACACTATGTGATGCACCCAAGATTAAAGTACATATTATCAACTCATAATCAACACAAAACCAAATATAGAAAAATAAGGATTTACTAGCTAGACGTCCCCTTGTTGCTGAAATTGCAGTCAAAAATCTCATAAGGGCGTCTGTCAACCTCGTAGGAATCTCCTGTACTGAATGACTTGAACAATACATTGTTAGCAAAGACATTCTGAAATAATAAAAGTAAGAGTTAAGAAGTTTTGAATGTTCGAAATAAAAAATTCCTTCTAACATGTCAACTAAAAGATTATTTTACTAGTGGCAGTCGGAGCTCTGCTACTACCAGCCTCACTGCGTTGTCCTTGACCAAGTTGTGGATTAGTTGCCAAAAATTCTTGTATAACAAGAATTTAGTAGTTAAAGTTTCTTACAACTCTTTTAAAAATTGCATCAATAAAGTATTTTTGCACTTATTTCATATTTTACTTCACAACATAAAAGATTATAAAATATAAATCTTTATTGAACTTTTTTTATAACTAAATATTCATTGGAGCTTACTTCATAATGACAAGCTTGCGCTCTCAAATTTGATAGCCTCTTCATCATCTACTCAGATTCCATATTTGCATCATCCAAAATTTTCATTGCTTCTAAATTAATTTTAAAAATTTTTTCTTCAACATTTTAATGAAATTGGGAGTTTCGGCAATATCCTCATCAGAAGGCATAGCTAGTGGCTCGATACTTACTGATGCTGCTTTACCCTTATCTTGAACATCAAATTGTGAGAGGAATATCAGTAAAACTATCATAAAAACTAAAAAACTATAAATAAAATAACATTTTTCAACTATCTAATTTGTACAATTTCAAAAAGGTTTACCCTCACTGAAGAAGGGGTGGGAGTAGCATCCTGGTGACCTCTATCATCTGTCAAATCCATATCATCTTGTCACAAAGATTAAACATAAAAAATTCAGCTAACTGAAAGCAATAGATAGCAAAAAAAAACTTATTAACAAAATGGTAAATAGTACTTACACCGTAAATAAAATAACGTAATAATATAACATTTTTCAACTATCTAATTTGTACAATTTCAAAAATGTTTACCCTTGCCGAAGAAGGGGTGGGAGTAGCATCCTGGTGACCTCTATAATCTGCCAGATCCATATCATCCTGTCACAAAGATTAAACATAAAAAATTCAGCTAACTGAAAGCAATAGATAGAAAAAAAAAACTTATTAACAAAATGGTAAATAGTACTTACAACCCTCATGATAGTAACTTTGTTTGTATCTATGCGATTTAAATGGTAATCAATTAGCAGTTCTTCCCCTGCACTTATTAATTTTATTGTACAAACAAAAACTTCATTCCCCTCACGCGCCTCAAATATGCAATTGGGTTGCTTACTAGTTGAAGAAGGTTGTATACTATTTATAAAACCTGTAATATTACCTATTTCTTTTGGTCTACCATCAATGTACATAGAAAATCTTTTACTTTGATCATTTTCTTTCCGTTGTATATAATTAGCTGATAGCCCATACCTATGCATACTTATTTTATATCGAACAATCTGAATCCAATCATTGTAATTGTAACATGGACTGACATACTTGAACAATTCGACAACTTTGTTGTAACATACCTTTATCCCATCCATGGAAAATAGGCCCAAACCATCTAATGAAGATGGAGCAATACGATATATCCTCTCATTAACACAAAAATTTGTGTTAATTAGAGGTAGCTCATTGGGTACCCATTCTTTCTCAATGTGTGAGTACCAAAAGGGCACCTTGATGTCACCTTTGGTCTCATCATCATAAGAACATGACCGCTCATTAGTAAGGAAAAATTGCATGTGTTTATCAATTTTTTTTCTATTCTTTTGACCTCTAGTTGATCTCCCTGTTTTAGCCATACTATATGTAGAGCTTTCATATACAAGTTCCTCATTTCCCTCATTCAATGTAGATAGATCTGATAAGTACCTATTTGGTGGGTCCTGCAATCCATCACATGGAAAGTGAAAGTGACAAATATAAAATGTAGTAAGTTGAAAGTGATTATACAATTATATTTCTATACGGACCTTCTTTGTCTATATATACATTATATGATTATATAATATGTCTATTTATAACATAGGTGCTTAATGATAGACCAGAAGAATATAAGAAAATTATGTCTATTTATTGACTTATACCTGCTGATCCATGTCACTATGCACAATCCATGCCAAACGGGTCAAATTTCCTATAGTCAATTGACTATTTGCAAAAAGGGTGACAATCAGACACAATATAAAGATTGGTAATTATAAATAACATATGTTGTAATCATTAGAAATGAACACAATAAATATGTAATCAAATTTTTTGAATATGTTAATCATTTACCCTAAGTTAGCTAAAAATTAAATGATACACGTTTGCTACAAATAACTTAGAAGACAACATGAACAATAGGCAACATCACAAACATGAACAAATTTCTCTTATATATGGAATGCAAGATCATCAACAGAAGGGGTGACGATGTACCTATAGTCAATTGACTGTTTGCAAAAAGGGTCATAATCAGACACAACTTAAACATTGGTAACTATAAATAACATATGTTGTAATCATTAGAAATGAACACAATAAATATGTAATCAAATTTCCTGCATATGTTAATCATTTATCTTAAGTTATCTAAAAATTACATCATACGTGTATGCTACAAATAACTTAGAAGACAACATGAACAATATACAAGATCATAAATATGAACAAATTTACCTTATATATGGAATGCAAGATCATCAATAGAAGGGGTGACAACATTTGCAGTCATTGATTATCTTCATCATCATCATCATCATCATCACTATCATCACCATCATCATCACCATCATCATCGCCATCATCGCCATCATCATCACCACCATCACCATCATCATCGCCATCATCACCATCATCGCCATCATCATCACCATTACCATCATCATCATCACCACCACCACCATCATCATCATCATCATCATCATCATCACCATCATCATCATCACCATCATCTTGATCTTCATCATCTACTTCTTCATCATCTTCAATATCTTCTTCTTCCATAACATTATACTTTATTGGCCTTCCTCTTGGATCATGTCTAACAAAAAATGACCAACCCTATTTATGTGGAACCTCTAAGTAAAACACTTGCTCACATTGGCTTGGAAGAACATAGGGCTCATCTCCAACTGGCTCAAATGACCTTGTATCGATCATTGTAAATCCATTATCATGTTGAATAACCGTTCTATTTGGATCATTTTGATTTAGTCATAACCTGTACCATTTGACAACGAATAGAACTACTTTGAAGGTGTTAAATTCACACTCAATTATATCATCCAAGATGCCATAGTATTGATTTTGAGATTGTTGAGGATGTATGTCATTTTTAGATGATATATTGGTGACCTCAAAAACTGCAGTTATCCCAGTATCACAAGTTTTCTTTGTATCATCCAACCTTTTTATGCAAAATTTGTGGCCATGATAGTACATAGCTTTTTGGTGCTTGACCTAAATTTTTTGAAGTGTGTGTAAATTATTTACATCGTGAGTTGATATGAAACATACGTCGAGTTATGAACATTAATAAATTTTTACGTACCTCTCCACCTCTTAAACCCTTTACTAGATCAACTACCATTGGCATAACATTGGAATCTCCATTATGATGAGCTTATGTAACCAATAAAGCAACACCTTCCCATGTTAATGAGCAACCATTTTGTTGACATCGTTCAATCCATTTCATCATCCAATCAAGATTGTTTGCAATATACAAATGTATTGCATCCCACTCTCGACCACCTATTTAAAAAAAAATACCAATTAAAAATAATTTATAGTGAAGATTTATAAGAATTAATTAACTACAATAACATCTTAGATTTACCTCTCACTTTCCTCGATCTACCTTTGCCCATCAAGTACTCCCTTCAAATTTGTTAATTGAGTTGGGATCCCAAATATGATCTACATGGATCTTTGCTGCAAACTTAGGAAGATATTCACTAATGTACATCATGGTCTGGTATACCATATATCCCTCCACCATAGAACCTTCAAGATGTGCTCTCTATCAAACCAAGCCTTTCAAAAATTTCAAGTGCCTCTCAACCATCCACATTGACCTGGTTGGTATAGGTCCACACAATTCAATCTCCTCAACTTGATGTATGAGGTAGTGTTCTTGTGCATTGAAAAAACTTGGAGGTAGAAACTTTTACATTTCACACATCAAAAGAGGAATTTTTCTCTTCCAATATTTTATATCTTCTTTATTGATTTCATTAGATGACAACCACCTCATGTATTTTCCAAGATCATATATAACCTATTTGACATTGTTGGTGAAGTTGCGCAGGAGAGATAGAGGTAGAACATACTGCAATATTTGTAAAATGATCTTGTCAATATTTTATAAAAGAATGCAATTGAAACTACATGAAATATATAAATATATAGTGAATACAAAATAACATAAATTACCTTAATAAATTTATGCCAATCGTATGTTTTCAACCTTGGCCCAAATTCACTTTTATTTGATATGACATTGCTTATGTTTGTAGCAAATCCTATGGGAAATCGTATTTTTTGTATGACTTCTTTTATAGCATTTCTCTGATACTTTGACAATAACCAACTAAGGGAACTTGTATCAATCTAGTCTCCATTTTTATTTGATCGAATGCCATTTTTCATTGCATGGTTGGATTCTTCAATGTCACTACAAGTTTTGACAATTTGATCTTTGTCACGCCTTCCATCCAAGATTTTTCGTAATGTCTCTACTACATTCTTTCCAATATGCATAGGATCAAACAAATGCACAATTGGGAGTTGCTTGTAGTATGGCAACATAGTAAATTACATAGGATAAATCTTTAGTCCTTTTGGAAGTTGGTCATTGATGTCTTGACGACCTTCACAAGCATCAATCACATCATCAGTAAACAAAACACAATATTGAAATATAAATTTGAAACAAAAACTATCAAATGGAATGAAATTAATTCAATGATTTATTTTATTGTATGCCAACTTCCATAGGCGAGGTGTCATTCTCTATGGCTTTGATGTAGTCTCTTCTAGACCATTGAAAAGATGTTTTTCAGTAATTCAGTACTTATGATTTCTATGCAGAAAGTGTCTATTCTCATCAAACACCTACTTTCTTAAACTTTTTGAATGATGATATTTCATCTTTGGACCATAAACTGGACATCCAAATTTACCCTTTGTCTAAATACCTACAAGATCGTGTATAATTGGATTAAATGTGTTAACTTTGACATACCAAAAAAGAGGTGTCAAGAAGAGAACATACCACAAAAATGTGTTAGCCCAGGGGCATCGTGTATTGTCCATACAAGCATTGCATGAAATTGAAATTGTCTTCATCCTATTAGTCTACAAATGTCATACATAGTAACCCCCTTCTATAACACCACCAACTTGTTGATAAGGGGTTCAATATATACATTGATATCTTTAACTTGGTACTTACCTAGTTGAATGAGAAAAAATATTACATAATTATTTTGACCATTTGATGGATTAGTAATAATAAATTAATTTAGATGACCACTAAATCAAAAAATACCTGGAACAATTAGTGTCAGCATTATGTGCTCTCTCTTTATGGACAACCAAGGAGGTATGTTATTGTTGATAACAAAAATAGGCCACAGCGAGTAAGTAGATCTCATCTCTCCATAAGGATTGACACCGTCTACTGCCAATGAAAGATTGAGATTACGAGCTTCTTTAAAGTGTGGCCATTTTTCCTCTATTTCCTTAAATGTTGAACCATCTGTAGGCATTCGTATAATGTCATTTTGACTTCTATTATGTGCATGGTAATTTGAATACAGTGTCAATAACACAATCTTTAAGAGGTGCAATCTTTTTCTATAATTAAAGACTTTATTGGAAAATAGAAATCATTACAAAAAATCCTCATCTAAGATTTAGAATACTACTTTGATGATAAGCCTGAGGCTTTTGTGACCTAGACCAAAACACAAGCTGATGGAATAAGATGGTCATATAATAAGGAGAAGAAAGAGGATCAAAAGTTCAGAGTTACTAACTCAAAAAACTTAAAAATGATCCTGTTGATTTCTTGTATGAGGTACTCTCATGCACATTAAAAAATACACATGCACCCATATAGGTAAAACTTCAAAAGATGAAAATAAAAAGCCTGCATACAGTTTGGCAGACACTCCATGTGGGAACTATTAGTTAAATGGCACAATTCCAATCAAAACATGAAAAATTACCTACTAATTATTAAGAAGCAACACTTTGAAAACAAAAATCAAGGGGCATATGGGAAAGTGATGAGAGGATTACCATTACTAAGGGATGTCGACTCTTTTTTCTCATCCATATTGGATCTAGCGGATGAGATCCAACTTTAGGATATGTCCTAAGGATTTCTACTTCTCATCCACTAAAGAAAAGTATGTCTAATAGTAACAACGTATGTCATTTGATAAGCCAATAGAATTGCTAGAAGTCTTCACAATCTACTCATTCCATGCTACAAGGCTTTTGAATGATCTCTTTCAATGCCTTATCAATGACTTCTCTTGCCTATTTGCCCTTGGATATTTAAAATCCTAATGGTGAGTGGAAGATACAAAACTCTACTATTGCTACTCTAATAACAAGGTTAAGAAATGATGCCCACAACCATTTGTTGTCTGTTTCATAATCCTAAATATAATTAAAATTGGTTCATACAAACTTCCATTGTATTTACCTATTTTTAATGGTCCAATTTTGAAAAAGCTACTCTTGGTTCGATTGAGAAGTTCAAGAGGGAATAAAGTGTTTTAAGCACTTTCTAACTCTCCAGCACACATCACAACCTAGCAAGCACTATTTGACACCCTACTATACTCATGCCCACCAAGATCTTGCTTGCAGTACTTTATGTTGCATCATGTCTATATATATTCCATTTGCACATATTGAAATATAAAAAACAATAACAATGACAATGAAAATAATTGGATGACACACAACACAAAAAGGCCTAATTTGGGGAAGACTCTCTAACAGTAGACAACTGAATACAGTAGGGCTTTATTAGCTCCTTCCTGGCCAAGGAAGGATGCCTTATAAACAATCTATACAAAAGCATGAGCAAAGAGTTAAAGAAGATTTTCTAGGAAAAAAAAAAAAATCCTTTCATTTTAAGATGATATATAAAGGAATTCTTCCAGAGAGGGGCCAACTCGATTCATTTTGAGTTTGCTAGGTTTAACCCATAGGCATTACTACACTAAACTAGATCTCAAATAACCTTTATATCAGACCCAAATCTAGGGACTATGAGTGCCAAACTAATAACTTAGCTTTTTGTACAATCAAATCAACATATTAAAGAAATAAAGCCATTTGTACAAGGGTGATATTTCCTCAAGTTTTCTTTGTTGCCAGATTCCTTTAGATAAAGATAGCTACTGTAAAGAAGTGGATAGATTCACCCAAGAATCTCTCCTATAAATGGAATTCCTTCTCAATTTTGGAAGGATAATTTCACAAATATTGTAATTTAAACTTCTAAAATTAGCTCATCTAGACACAAAACCAACAATGTCTGCAAAATCTTATGAGAGAGAACAAAAAAAAATGATTAGGAAATTGAAGTGGGTTATAGGATCAAACATTTCACATACATTTCCATGTAATTATTGGTCTAAAAGGTTGAGCCCCATCTTCCTTATGAGATTAGTTTTGGTTTGGATAATAGTTTATAAAGCGAAAAAGCTATGTTGTGGACTTAATCCTTTGGTAGATACATATCCGAATTGGAGAAGATTATAGTGTTAGGTTTTATTATAAATGTTTCTTTTGTGATTTGACTTCAATATCCTTGAATCTTGATCTTAATTTTTTGTTGTAATTTATATTTTGATTATGTAGGTATAATGGGAAAGAATTGGGGTATGTATAATTTATTTTGTTCCTCCTAAAATTGAGCTTCAAATGAGGTTCAGGGGTGGACCAAATATCCATTTGCATTGGATTTTTTGTAAGGTTTACAATTTTGGCAGGTTTGAATTGCATTTTGAATGGGTGTCATGGGTGGTGGCAGCATTACTCTATTCCAACATTGCTTTAAAAATCCAGAGGCGAGTCATTCTATCCAATTAGATTGGATTTGCTGAAAGTTTTTAACATTCTATTTGATTGGAAAATTATTTTATTCTTTTAGTTGTCATCTTTTCTTAGTTTTCAATCTTATCCTTATTAGACATGGTTTGTTACTCTTGTTAATTGAGACTTTCACTCCTTTATTAATATTGAATCTCTAGGTAATCATTTTGTGTGTCATTACATTTTGCAATACCCCTGTCCCTGAGATGTTTTGGATATCTAGGCATTATATCAATCCTGGCCATGAATCCACATGGAATTTCATTTTAAGCCACTAAAATCTATATATTCAATGATATACTCCTCTCTAATTAGTTTTTGAGAAAATAGATACTAACAATATAATTATGCCATGGGATTTATCATTCTATGAAATACATAAATTCTAAAATATTTGAACTTAGGAAAATTTGACATATTTATCTATGAAGTCTTCAAAGATAACTAAAAATATCATGACTTTATCTTTGATGCCTTCAAAGATCACACAAAGTGAATTTTTTTTGAAGTCCTTGAAGATTACTGAAAATATTGTAAATTAATCTATGAATCCTTCAAATATTAGTAAAAAATAATTGTAAATTTTGATCTATGAAGCCTCCAAACATGACCAAGATCTCCACGCTAAAGAACAATGTGGCTGCATCATAGATCATCTGTTGTAAAAAAAAAACATGTTAACAAGGTTATAGTAGTATATTAGTTCATATTAAGGGTTCCAATATCTATCTTCATAAGTCACACAATATTATCATATCCCCCTTATTTAATTAATTTTCTATATCCATTAGAATGATTTTTGAATTTTTATGTGCATTGATGAATTTTTGTGTGCATTGACTCTTTTCTAACAAAATGAATATGTTGAGAAATCTTTTCTAATAGTGCCTTATCAACCATGAACATGGTTGTGAGGTAATATGTTTGGTGTCCAACCTCAAAAAAAATTGGTTCCATAGAATAAGAGCATAGTATAATTTCATAAGCTATGTCAGCTTCTTCCCCTGCATGCTCCAAGAGGCTTGAAAATTATATTTGGAAAATAAATGTTGATGACAGTCCTCGTTAATTATAATCCATCTTTTCCTATTCTATTTAGAATAATATTTACTCTATTAGATATAATCTATTAGTATATCAAATAAGATTTGGGGACATTACATTGTGACAGAGGAGTGAATCTAAGTAAGCAAAAGACTAAAACTACACTAGCAACCAAAGTAGGTCATTGAGTTACAAGCTCAATCACAATCACAATCACAAGAAATAGCTCATGGATAGATGAATGATTAGAGGTGTATTTTTTGGATGATAATAGCTCACAAAGACCGCAAATCAGACTTCATAGTCCATAAATCTTGAGTTCCCTTCTAACATCTCAATGTATCATACCTTGAATACATAGGATTAGCAATACATAGATCAGCAAAATGGAGAAATTCCAATTGATAGATGAATAAGTTTAAGTTCATTTCCATCATCTTGGTGTATTAGTGCTATTAAAATTAATGTTGGATGATGAGGTTAGTGTGTTGGACAATGCTTGGATGGCTAAGGATAGCTAATGGCGACTGCTTGTTTGCTACTTTTGGCTATTTGTCTATAGCTGTGAATGGTAGGTAGGTGGGAGAAATTACTCTTCCAATAGTTTAGGATGTAGTAAATTTGTTAAAATTATTTTTATTTTTATTTAGAAGCTTAAAATGTGTCTAGTTTTAATTAGATAAATTGGGAGGGAGCTGAATTTTTATATTAAGTCAAAATATGAAATAAAAATGAGCTCACAAGTAGTGAATTTAGGAAACTGAAAATTCAGTAATTAAACCTACCCTAAGATCACCACACTCTAATATTTAAAAAAAATCAAAAAGCATAAACAAAAATAAAATCAAGAGTAAAACTAGAGGGAAGGGACTTTAACCTTTTGCAATATTGCTTCATCTTCTTCAAAATGTTCAAGAAAGAACATAATAGAGAGACCAACATAGTAAAATCTAGATGAGCTCAATATTTTATCCATCATATATTTGTGAAACTACAATCAAGATTTGACTGTGTATTTTTTAAGTCAAACTCATTGACCTATATTACTAATAAGAATAGTTTGAGTGACAAAATCAAAACAGAAAAGTCAGCAAAAATCCTTATCTTTGCTCATTTTGCCTTAGCTATTCATCTTCCCCTGTCCACATTGCTTGAGGATAGCTCTTTCATCATTTTTTTGGTTAATGTGGAGAGCTAATATATTATAATTAAATAGCTGATCAAGAGGGAAAGAGGGAAAGAACCAATAAGAAAACCTTCTATCTTTGCTAAAATGCATCTTGAAAGATAATTTCTCTTACAAAAACTCTTTCTAACATTTTTATATAGAAATAGAATAATCTTAAAAATCTTTAATTTATCTTCCTATTAGCATCCTAATTAATCTCATCATAAAAAAAACCTATGCTAAAAGTGATGGAATCAACTGTAAGAAAATGCTTGAACTCGTGGTTCAGAATCTCCAAATCAACTAACTACTTTAGAATCACTCTTTCAACATTATCTGAGGGTCTTCATGGTTATTTTTCACAAGAAAAATGGCATATAGAATCCCCTCATTTTCTTCTTCATAGGGAACCAATAGTATAGTCTCTTAACCTATTCCTCAATACAAATTATTTAGGATTGTAGACACTAAAAAATGGTTCACATCTATGACTTGATCACTTCTTCATACTAATTTGTCCCATTTTCTCATTCTACTAACTTTGATCTTTTGGCCAGATTGACCATATTTCGTCATTTGTATCCCCTTTCACATCAATTTCATATCAACTCGAAATCATATCAAATCAACTTGAAATCACCCCAAATCAACTCAGAATCATTTGAAATCAGTCCTAATCAACCCAAAACATATCAAACATCCCAAATCAATCATCATTTGTCCAACTCCTAGGTATTTTTGTGGCTTTCAGTGCCTTGGAAATCTATCAACCTATCAATCTTATCGATCTGACCTTAGTACTGTCGTGGCTCTCAGTGCTAGGTCAAACTATCATTCGTGTCATCCAATCTTTGACATTGTTGAGGCTTTCAATGTCAGATCATGGCATCATCAACCATTTTAATAACATTAACAATGTCTGTCAATGTTATTATGATCAAACCTTATCAATCAATTTCAATCCTGTAGCATTTACAATGTCGGTTAAATGTTACATATCAACCGATTCATGTCATGTGTCCTTGGCATGTGATCAACTTCAATCAATCAATCTGATCATGGCTTTGATCTATTGGTCATCATCTCATTCCATATCCATCATCATTACATTTTCATCAGAGGATACTATCGCATTCATTTAATCAATTTGGCCAATCATTTACTAATTCTCTCTATAGGATTAAATAACCCATAATTTCATTCTATTATTCTTCCTAATTATCATCCTCAATTAATTAATCTTACTAATTAATTGATTCATTATCTACAAACCATGGAAATCTACAATTTCCTAAGTTCCATTTTCCATCATTTATTTCATTTTCTACTAATTCTTATTTTGTGGAACAAGAGGATTTTTAATTCAAATATTCCATAAAATATGGCATCCTCATGACACTTGGATATGACACCTCATGGATTCTCCTTTGATACTTGGCTAAGACTTCTCATAATCAAATATTCTTATTCTCTTACGCATGTCTCTATTTGGCTTCTTTGTCATAGATTCTTGGCTTTAAGTGGGTTGAGGTGTCTTATGACGCTTCATAGATTCTCTTCCACATTTAGCCAAGTTTGACTTACATGTGTCATAGAATCTCACAATTGGCATATTTTGTCATATGTGTCATGGATTCTCAAAGGAATCTCTGGACACATCACATATCTATGGGTGAAAAAATCCAATGCTCTCATCCTCCATGTTAATTATAAATTGGACACTCTTTCTCTCATTTTTGGTCCTTGAATCTGAATGCTGAAGTCTTGAGTCCTTGAATCTGAATGCTTAAGTTTTGAAAACCCAAATCTTTGAGACTTTGAGTCTTTACTTCCTTGCATTTTGCATTCTTTGTCTCACATTAAATCACACTTCAAGTATTCTCATGGCTTTATCCCTATCATAGGCTCTTTGCTTCAATCTTGTGTGCACTATAGTCAAATTGGAGCTACAATCATTTGGAGAAGAAAGAAGAACATGGGAGCTACAAACGGAAAAGGGAGTTTTTAATTAGGTTTTCTTTCTTTTGATTAGTTTGGCTTTCATGGTAGACTAGTGGGTGCTAATATATGTTGATTGAGTTTGTGATTTGCTCATAGTATGTTATGCATTTTAACCTATTTTTTTGGTCCTACATTTGGTGAACCCGATGTGAACATGCATATCTAACTTGGGTTTTCTTGTTTTGTGCTTGTAGGTGCAAGGAAGGAGCTCACTTGGAAGGGTATAATGACTATCTGCTCTTCCTTTTCACACCTATATTAATTAGGGGGTCTAGTAAAATTCTTATATGCTCTTGTTTCTTGCATTCTATTAGCTTGCTGTCCTAGGGTGCACTCTGCTTTGTCAAAGCGCACTTGGGACCCCTAGGAGCAGTTTTAGGAGCCCAGAAGCCATAAAAACCTCTTTTTGTTGTTTCTAACTTACCAACTGTGCCCAACTAGGCCCCAACTACATCATTGATGCAGTCTACACTATTTGGGCGCACTTGGGAGTGTAGTTTTGAAATTTTCAATTTTTGGGTCTTGTCTAGAAACCATTTCCCCACACTCTGCATCTGACTTCCCAACTATGCCCTAAAACTACCAGCTACACCCAAATGGGCCCCAACTACATCATTGAAATAGTATACACTATCTGGGTGCACTTGGGGATGTTCAGAGCCATTTTGGCCTTTTGGGGAGCAATCTGCTCTGTCAGAGCACACCTGGGTTCATAGTAAGCACATGCATCAATCAAAATCCATATTTCAAGTTCCTATCACTCTCTAGGACATAGATTAGGTGATTTTGTGTTATTTATGGTCTATTTGTAGCATGTGGAAATCATTGGATGAAGACGTGATCATAAGAAACTACTAATGTGCACTTTGTAGGACGTTGTCGAAGACTTTGTGTGTCTTTCAAAACTATGTGTGTGGATTTCCTAGATTAGATAACATTTCGTTTGGTGCTTAAAAAGAACATTTTTCTTTTTTTCTTGGTGTGTCAACAGTGTTAAATCCCTAGGAGTTGCATTTGACGTATCCTCTCCCCTTGCCATTCGTGGATCTTGGGTGTAAGAGAAATCTGTGTAACTTCTATAGGAGACCTGCCTTGGACCAAGATACTTGATATTGGGTATGCTAGGGGACGACCTCAGAGCAGTAACAGGCCAAAGCTAGGTCAACCTTCTAGCCACTATATAAAATTTGATTATGATGAAAGTCATGTCAACAGTATTGCTGCATGATAGCTCTCCTCTAGTAACCTTGTGGTGCGTCAAACCCCGATTCTTGGGGCTGGGAGACCTTCTGCGGAAGTTTATCATTCACTTGCTGAACGGAATGTCCTTACTAAAAACTATGTTTTAGTGGCCAAAATCATTTCTATCCATTGGCTCAAGGGGTCACCCACGGCCGTGAAGACATCCTACATTCTCGCGGTCCTTAGTAGAGACAACAGTCCCTTGGGAAGTCATGCCCCTTGGGAAGTGGATCTTGGTAGCCCCGAGAAGTGAGTGTGCTTTAAGGAGGAGCCTGCGGTGCCAAGATCCTAGGTTGTTTGCTCTAGATAAGCATGGCTGAACTTTGGTTCAATTAGGAATTCAGTGGATACAATCCTAAAAGCCTAGGTTGTGGTGTGCTTGTTAACTTTTTAAAACAGTTATTCTTGTCTTAATGTATCTTGCGTGTGTCTAAAACATAATCAAGATAAAAGAAAAACTCTTAAATTTACACCTTGGATATCATTTGAACTTGTCAAAACATCACACATTGCCAAAACATTTCAACCTTTATCAAACTTTTCAAAATTTGGCTCAACACACTCAAACCTTGAAAAACATGGTGACTTGTGCTCTTCAACGTGCATGGCAAAATGTAGATCTCACACTTGCATAGATTTCACTTGCATTAACCCTAGTATAGGCCTTATTCATGCATCATATAGACTTCATATTGCACCTTTTAGTCCTCATTTAGTACCTATTATCTTTCATATTGCATCCATTTCGGTTCAGTTTACTTTCCTTAGTTTTTGCATTCCCATCTTAAAATCAGCACTTTGCACTCATCACCTTGCATCCTTGCATACCTATTCATCATCTTGACCACTTTATCCATCATTCCAGGTGTCCTAACCATCATTTTGAGCATCCATACTAGCCCTAACACTATCCTCTACTATTTACCTCTCTGTGACATTAATCCTGAAATCATAGCTTCCAGAATTGCCTCAGTTTCAGCTCAGTTTACCAACTATGCCAAGAAACTACCAAATGCACCGAACTGGGCCCCAATTGCATCATTGAAATAGTCTACACTATTTTGGTGCACTTGGTGGTCCTGAGATCTAGTTTTGGGTTCCAGATAAAATTTTGGGGCTTCAACAGTGTCCTTAGGTACCTGGTTAGCTCCCCTTGCACTAGCTTGCCCAGATCGGCATTCTACAGCACCTAATCTTCATCACCTTCACTTAAGACATCATTATATACATCATAACCTTCATTTTTCATCTCCCAACCCATCCTAACATCAACCCCATCATCTTAGCTTCCTGGCATGTCAGTTTGCTAACCATACCCTTCAGAATCAACAAACATTCTTCCTAGCTTACCAACTGCGCCCAGAAACTACCAAATACACCCAAACTAGATCCAAGTGCATCAATGATGTAGTTGGTATCATTAGGGTGCACTTGGCACTATTAGGGTGCACTTGGGTACCTGCATGACCATTTTGGGTCTCCGAACTACACTTTAGGACCCCAAAATTGCACCTAGGAGCCTCTACACCTACCCATTCTGCACTTGACCCAAAACTGTATCTTGCACCCAAAATCCCCTTTTTAATAATAAGCATTGTCCATATCACATATCTGCTCAGAATCACCACCATTTCAAGTCCTCTAAACATCATTTTGAACCCCCAAAACCTTTGAATTTTTGTCAAAAATCTAAACAAAGTATGAGTCTTAGAGTACCTCCTAGTGTTGACGGATAATGGATCTTGACTAGTCTTTTTATCTTTTCTTAATCATTTTCTTTGGTCAAAATCTATCTATTTCTTGATATATTTGACATTTTTCATCTTTTATCAATTTGATCTTTTTGTCTTTTATCATTTTTTGGTCAAGATCCAAAGTCCTTTATCACAAGGTTAAACTCCTAGACAAAATATTTTCTAAAAGGTTTTACCTAAGTCCAAAACTTTCCATATACCCTTGTCATAGCATAATCATATCCCTAGCATCCCCAAACATCATTTTGACTTACCCTAGTGGTATATCCCCTTCATATTGCATTGATCAAAATCCTTAGCATCATTTTCACTACCAAACCCTATCAAATTGTCCATCAACCAAATTGTCTTCTTGAGCATTTACCCTCATTTTGCATGTCCCAAATGTCATTACGAACCCTAGAACATCATCCTTTGCATGATATACCTTGCATACATCAACCTTTAGCATCCTTAACAAGTCCAAAACATAACCCTAATTGTCATTTTGCATACCTTAGAGTCATTTTCATCCCCTCCAGTCAAACCTCAAAACATCACCTTACATTTGCATTTGCATAACATCCCTAGGAAATTTGCACTTTGCACATCAAAACCATAATTCTTCTAGCATTTCCTTACATTTCATAACATTCCTAAACAATTAAAAATTACAAAAACACTCATATCTTGCATACCCACCACTCTAAATCACTCAAAACACTCAAAATTTCCATTGTATTTGCATTCTTAGGTATCATGCCAACACTTACTAGGACACAATCAGCTCAGAGACCCAAAGAACTATATCAAACTTTGTTTTCTAAGGCACAAGCACAACCAAAATCTCATCCAAGACAAAGAAAGAGCAAGAAAACCCAACAAACCTTTGGCGAAGACCAAATTGAGGCATCACAACCATTACTAGCCGACCCCTTGAACATTTATCTGCAAGATCCTCATAATCAAGCTATGGCACGAAAAACCTTGAGCAATGCACCTACCATGATATTTCCTCCAAAAAATTCCCCCACACATGGTATGGTTCAATGGAGTCTTGACTTTGAACCTATATTCGTGCTAATACCACCAGGAGGAGGAAGTGTACCAACCACACCTGAAGATGAACAATCACATTCCTTTGAATTCAGCCAACCTAACACATCAAACAAAAAATAAGGTATTGTACACCTAAGTGATGACTCTGACACTTATTATGGCATCACTGATGAAGAAATGGCTAGGGCATGTCAAGACAAAAGTTTTCGTAAGAACTTCAAACATTTGGCAGCCCAAGAAATTGTCAAATTTAACCCAAATGTGGAAGGTCCTAAGTTCAAACATCAAACCAACTCAACTATTGAAAATACACAACCCATGATAAATTTGGACTTCGACAAGGGAAAAAAACCTTTGGAATTTTCAAACACAATAATGGCACCTATAAGGTCCTATCAAGAGTCAACTATCGAAATCCTCCAAAGTACATTTGAACACATCAATGTTAATCCCTTGTTTGATGAAATACCACCAATCCCTAAACACCCCAAAAGGACATTAAGACTTGATTTTAGTCACATGATGCAAAAACAAGATGCACCTAAAGGGACTTGTGCTCTAGGGATGCCAAACATGCCTCCTTTGGAGGCAAATCAACAAAGTACACCTTTTCTCCTAACTTTACCAAGTGCTATGACATCAAATGCTATGGAGCCTCTCATAAATACAACATGTGAAACATCAAGTGAAACCATCCCATGGACACACAAAAGAAAAGTATTATTGACATTATGCCCATTCCCAATAGGGACACATCTCATAGTCAAGTCAATATGATGTCACAAACAAGAACATCTAACACACAAAGGTACCAAAACAACAATACAAACATGACGTTCAATTCTCAAGGACTTAGTTAACCCCCATGACAACAACAACCTACAATGGTACAAGGACTCAACACTTCCAAGGCACAAGCAAGTCTACATCCACTTGACACACATCCCACATATCAACAACAACATCAAACACAACGACAACAACCACAAGTGGGGAAAACATCCAACATTCCTAATACGAAATCCCATGTGAACCCACTTGACTTACACACAATTTATCAACAACAATTTCAACAGCAATTCCAACAACAACAAATGATATTTGCTAAACAACAAGAGCAACTCAAGAAACAATTGGAATACCAAAGATGCCTTGAGCAACAAATCACATACCAACAACATTTGTTACAACAACAACATGTGCCACAACAACCTCAACAAATACCTCTACAACAACAAGCACGCACATGGTCTCACATACAACCAACAGAGGTATCCCAACAACAACCACAACACATGGCACAACAACAATACATGGTACAACAATCGCAGTCAATCCAACATCAAGTGCCACATCAAATACCACAACAAGTTCCCCAACAACATGGACCTCTCTATCTTCGAGGTGCCAACATACCTCCACCACCTAGTGACACTTCATCAGACTCATCAGACATAGAAATGTCAGAACAAAGTAGACATAGTTCTCGCCATAGCAAATAGTCTCCTCACAGACACAAAAGACTTGAAGGAAAGACCATCATGCAAAACCCCAATGAAGAACTATTACAACAATTCAAACAACTTTCCAAACAAGTCGAGGCATTGGGAGTCCGAAAGAAACATGCTCTATATACAGAAAGGGACCTACGTCCTAATCCATTTGATAAAAGTTTGTATATGCCTCCATTCACAAAACACTTTGAGGCTCCAAGGTTTGAAAAATACCAAGGAAAAGGAAACCCTGTTGATCACATCTAAGAATTTTGTGCTTCATGTACTAAACTCAGTGATGAGCCCACTTACCTTATGAGATTGTTCCCTCATTCTCTAGGTGGGCCTGCAATTGAATGGTACTCCAAACTTCCTGGTAATATCAAATCTTGGTCAAAGCTAGAAGACAAGTTTATCTCCCACTTTGCCTTCAACATTACAAATGAGGTGACACTTTTTGATTTGTGCTCAACTAAAAAAAAGATGGGAGAATCATTCATCACATTCTTACTGCGTTGGAGAAGCCTAGTTAGTCAATGCTCACTAGACATTCTTGAAGAACAACAAGTAAACCTGTGCATTGAAAACTTAATCCCAGACTTAATGTATGAACTCAAAATCAAGAGTCCAAGTACCATTTCTAAAATGATGAAAAAAAGGGCTAGTATTGAAGATGCTCTTATCCATAAGGGAATCCTCAAGATAAACAAAGAAAACACAAACACCAACTCGTCTAATGACAAGGCAAAATTTTTCTCCAAAAAGAAGAGTGTGACTAATGATGGCATTGTAGACACCTGCACGATTAGCACATCACAACCTCAACTGAATTTGAAAGGTGTAAACCATACAAATTCACAAACCTCTAATCAAACATCAGCTCCACAACAGAAAACTGAGACTCCAATGCAAGATAAACCTCAAAGACATCCTAGAACCAAAGACATGAAATTCACACCATTGGGAATACCACTTGAGACTGCATTACAATAGTTACTGAGTAATAACTTCCTGCAGCTACCCCCAATCAAAGAGGAACCATTAACTAAAGTAGATTGGTGGGATGATAAAAAGTATTGTGATTACCATCACACCAAAGGACACAAGACTTCATCATGCTTCCATTTGAAACATGCAATACAAGACCTTATTGATGATGGTGTAATCACAGTTGATCCATCACTATTAGCATCCAACTTTGATCATACTATTTTCAAAGATCTTTTGGGTAATCATGACAAAGAGAAACCCTCAAGTTCAAACTCAAACTCGCAAGGTAATGTGAATTACACACATACTGGCTATGACTACACCATCAATTGCTTTAATGAGTCTGACTTTCGCATATCCACATTCACATTGAAGGCTGAAGACCCTCATTGTGCTATCACTACACGTCGTAGCAAGATTACCCTACATAGAGCCCCAGCTAGACCTACTGCTTCTACTAGACCTATACCCCCATCTAGACCTATTGCTCCTACTTCAGCTGATTATAGCCTTATTGAAGAACTCGGCAAAACCCCTACACAAATATCCATTTTGGACCTCATATGTGCATCCCCCCAACACCAAAAGATCTTGGAGCAAGCCCTTAAAGAGTCAATAGTCCCAGATAACATGGATGTTGCCCAGTTCCAAGCCATGGTTGGGAACCTATCTGCGTCACAACATATCACATTTTCACCCTGAGATATTCCTTAGGAAAAATCTAACTACAATGATCCCCTTTATCTCGAAGTCTTCATCCATAATGCCAAAGTCAGACATGTCTTAATAGATGGAGGAGCATGACTGAACATCTGTACTCTTAAGGTTGTCAACAATTTGGGTTATTCTGAAGATGATGTGGATCCCTGTCGAAGAATCACAATAAAAGCTTATGATGATGGTGAACACTTCTCGAGGGGCATCATCACATTCCATGTCAGAGTTGGTCCAACTACTGAAGACACATTGTTCCATGTCCTAGACATCAAAATGAATTGGAACATGATACTAGGATGCCCTTGGCTTCATGCTATGAAAGTAGTACCTTCTACATATCATCAATGTTTGAAGTTTTCCTATGACAACATAGAGGTTACCATCCCTGGTGATCCAGATCCTTTCTAGTTTTGTGCTAATCTAAGAGATGCTACTGCATTCCAAATCCCAACAAACAATGAAGCACAACCCACAAATCCCTCTCAGTATGTGGATTCTGATATACTTCTCAGTAAAGCCAAGGAAAAGATGAAGATTGAAGACAATGGGTGTGGAGAGTACTTTATGTCTCAAGTCTCTCACATTAGGGAGTCACCACTTTCTCCCATTAGTACAAAGAATTATACTTCTATCAATGAGAATACATCCGTATGTATTGAGAAAGAAAAAGTAGAACAAGAACCCACTTTGATGTCTCCTAGCAAGTATGGACTTGGGTTTACCATCATGCAGAAACAAGGCTATGATGGCTATAGTGGTCTTGGATCTAAAAAACAAGGAATCATTGAACCTATCACTACAAAAGGATAACCTCCTAGTTTAGGGCTTGGTTTTAAACCATTACGAATAGGTCCTCCTAGTACCATGGTACCTACATGTAAGACTATGGATGTTTTGAATGATGAAAAGGCATCTGAGGATATCCCACTTGAAACCAACAATTCCCTCGCCTCTAAGCATAACCCCAATGACCCAGTTGAATCAGTTACCCATATATCTACTTTCAACCAAAGCCCATTCAACACTGATGATGACATCTCCTCAAGTTATCTTGAACCTTTGGATTGGGACCAATGTGGACCACAAATTTTTGATCAATTTGATGATGATGACACTCTTATAATAGAATTTGAAGGCCTTATGACTGTAGATCATAAAGAAGTAGTTTCTCCTAAAGAGAACACATTAGCATATTTTGGCGAGTCGACTCCACCTTCTAGTTACAAAGCAAAAAGAGAAGAAATAAAAAGCATAGGTCTCTTGGTGAAAACCAAAAGGCACCATTAGACTATAAAAAATCAAAAGCTAAGCAACTCCCACTGATACAAAATGAAAAATATGATACCATGAATATCAGTGTTCCAGTGTTCAACATGCCAGAAAGTCTTTTGGAGCTCTCTCAATCAGCGTTCATACGAAAGGCCATTAGTCTCAACCCTCCCAACCCTCCCTTATATCCCTTTGTTTATCCCCCAATCCAGCTACCTAATTTTTCCTATAAACAAAATTAGTCCTTTATCCAACAAGCCTTTACAATGTCATCATCAGTGACATCCCACATGACATTTCTATTGACCCATTTATTCTTAGATGCCTTGATTCGCAAGAGATAGACATTGTCTTACATACGGTACCCAATGGTATCTCTCGAGGCCTTTCTAGTGGTTTGATTTTAGCTACAAACTCGGAACAAATCCTCCATAGTTATGGTCAGTCATGGATCCAGAGCTCATCAGCTAGCAGCACCAACAATAGATATCTTCTCAGCATTTGTTAGTGACATTCTTGATTTCATCTAAAAGTCCTGAAAAAATATCAAAAAAATAGTAAAAAGTCATGAAAAAAGAAAAGAAAAATAAAATAAAATAAAATAAAAGTCATGAAAAAATGGATGCCTTGATGAAAACCTGGCAAATAGGCATCTTGGCACAAAAATTTGAGTCAAGAGAAAAATTCTATCCAAAAGTGAAAACCTAGCAAACAGGTGCTTTGGGCAAGTACCATGGTGAAAACCTGGTAAACAGGCACCATGTGTAATCAGTGTCGCTCCTCCATCTATCAGGATTCCATCTAGTCTTTTCCCCCTCTATCATTCCTTGATCATATCCTTCATATTGCAAGACATCGTTGGACCCTTATCATGGCTCACAAACTGGTTAATTTCCTTTGTTACCTTGCCTAAGCATCACCAGTTTACACACACACTCTATCATTGGCCTTTGTACATAGTTTGTGTCTTGTCTAGAGGCATATTACCTACATGGTTCATGAGTTTGAATTTGAATTGGGGGCATATCCCTAAGTTCTTTTTATCCATTAGACCTATCGCATAACGAATTGGAGCTAACACTTGTTTATGCTTATACGATCCTGAAAAAATCCCTAAAAATCATAAAATGTCCTGAGAAAATCACTAAAAATCACATAATGTCCTGAAGAAAATCCTAAACATTCAAATATGATCATGAAAAAATCACTAAAAACCATAACATGTCCTGAAAAAAGCACTAAAAATCATAAAATGTCCTAAAAAAACCCTAAAAATCGTAAAATGACTGAAGAAATCAGTTACACAAAAAAATCAAATATCCCCACAAAACCCTAAAAATCACAAAACCCATCAAAAATTTGCAATAAACCTTGTACATACTCACTGTGGATAACCACCCCTTTTGTGTAAACACTTGCACTTTGCAGACTAAAAATCAAAGCACTACACTTCAGTACCAATCACAATATCTGTGCAACGTGAACCAACAATCAAACCAACATGTCACTACGAACCTATCAACTAAATCCACAACCTGAACTATCACATTATCAACCTGTCAAACACCATCTAAACACCTAACACACTAAAAATCAAGTAATAATGGACAAGGATGGCTATTGGCTCATGTTGTTTAGTGAGTGATTTATTTTTTGCTTTGTTTTTCTTTGATCATGTTCCTATGCCACTCAATGATATAAAAAAAATCTATGAGACTAGCCGGGATGGTCCATGGTCATCTTTTTCCATTTTTATCTGTTACAATGTACCTTTGAGAGTTTGGGGCATGTACATATGCCTCAAGAAGGACAAGGTCATTCTCTGTTTGCATCGTGCTTGTTTACGCAAAAGGCTTGCATTTACGCTTTGGCCCTTTATGCCATGATGTGTTGCATTCCATTTGCCATATCAAAATAAAGCTCCATTTGACATATAGTGCACTTTCTACAAAAAAAAGTCTTTCCATCATACTAACATCTCCTTGTCTCATCTTTTTTCTTCATCTCATTCTCCATCACCATAATCATGTCTTCCAATTCACCAAATCATCTTCATCTTGCATTCATGCATTCTTGCATCATCCTACACTATCAATCAACTTTTTGTGTCTTTCCACCTGGTTCAACCTTAGTCTGACATTTGTCTCATTATATTTGACCAAATACAACCATTTTTGACGATTTCCCTCATGTTATGACATCTTTCCATCATTTTGGGCACACACCCACAGTTTCAGGTCATTCCGAGTCCAATCGGGCTATTTCTCGACCCCAAAGCCTTTTAGGGCACAATTTTCACTTTCAAGGCATAGTTGGGGTTCCCAACTACATCATTGATGCACTTGGTCATGCCAACTATGTAATTGATGCACTTGGGGACCATAACTTTTGCATTTCAACTTCGATTTATGAACTGTCAGTTGTGTTGGACTCATATCTTTCTTGTGAACAAAATGAGCTATCATTTTCATTATTTGGTCATTGTATGGAGTATTAATCCTTGCAATTACTCTTGGGCTCCTAGTTCCCCCCCGTCATGTTGATTTTGGCCCCCGAAGCCTTCTCGGGCACATTTTACACTTTTTGAGACCACTTGGGCTTCCCAAGTGCATCATTGATGCACTTGGGCTTACCAAGTGTGTCAATGATGCACTTGGTTGATTTTTGGGTGCAATTGGGGACCTGGGATACCTAGAACTGCTCCTGGAGCCCCTATCTTGCACTCCAGAGCCCATAACTTTTGCATTTTAACTCAGATTTGAAATCTGTCAGTTGTGTTGGATTTTTATCTTCATTGTGGAAAACATGAAATATCATTTTGATCATTTTGTGTTTTTATTGAGTGGTAACCCATGCCATCACTCTCGGGCTCTTGATTGACCCTGTTTTGCACTCTAGAACTCATAACTTTCACATCTTAGCTTTGATTTGTGATCCATCAATTGCTATGGTTTTGTCTTCTTTTTTTTGATAAATTAACTTATCATATGCTTATCTTAGTCAATTTATTGAGGGGGCACCCATATATATCATCCCTACTGGGGCATGTTGTGGCTTTCTCATCAATTATTCTTTGATACAACGCTCTAAATCACATTGTATCAAAGAGGGACAAAATGTAGACGCTCAAAAATAGTTCACATCTATGACTTCATCAATTCTTCATACTAATTTGTCCCATTTTCTCATTCTATTAACTTTGATCTTTTGGCCAGATTGACCATATTTTGTCATTTGTATCCCCTTTCACATCAATTTCATATCAACTCGAAATCATATCAAATCAACTCAAAATCACCCAAAATCAACTCAGAATCATTTGAAATCAGTCCTAATCAACCCAAAACATATCAAACATCCCAAATCAATCATCATTTGTCTGACTCCTAGGTATTTTTGTGGCTTTCAGTGCCTTGGAAATCTATCAACCTATCAATATTATCAATCTGACCTTAGTACTATCGTGGCTCTTAGTGCTAGGTCAAACTATCATTCATGTCATCCAATATTTGACATTGTTGAGGCTTTCAATGTTAGATCATGGCATCATCAACCATTTTAATAACATTAACAACGTTCATCAATGTTATTATGATCAAACCTTATCAATCAATTTCAATCCTGTAGCATTTATAATGTCAGTTAAATGTTACATATCAACCAATTCATGTCATGTGTCCTTGGCATGTTATCAACTTCAATCAATCAATCTAATCATGGCTTTGATCTATTGGTCATCATCTTATTCCATATCCATCATCATTACATTTTCATTAGAGGATACTGTCGCATTCATTTAATCAATTTGGCCAATCATTTACTAATTCTCTGTATAGGATTAAATAACCCATAATTTAATTCTATTATTCTTCCTAATTATCATCCCCAATTAATTAATCTTATTAATGAATTGATTCATTATCTAAAAACCATGGAAATGTACAATTTCCTAAGTTCCATTTTCCATCATTAATTCCATTTTCTACTAATTCTTATTTTGTGGAATAAGAGGATTTTTAATTCAAATATTCCATAAAATATTGCATCCTCATGACACTTGGATATGACACCTTGTGGATTCTCCTTCGACACTTGGCTAAGACTTCTCATAATCAAATATTCTTATTCTCTTACGCATGTCTCTATTTGGCTTCTTTGTCATAGATTCTTGGCTTTAAGTGGGTTGAGGTGTCTTATGATGCGTCATAGATTCTCTTCCATAGTTAGCCAAGTTTGACTTGCATGTGTAATAGAATCTCACAATTGGCATATTTTGTCATATGCATCATGGATTCTCAAAGGAATCTCTAGAAACATCACATATCTATGGGTGAAAAAATCCAATGCTCTCATCCTCCATGTCAATTATAAATTGGACACTCTTTCTCTCATTTTTGGTCCTTGAATCTGAATGCTGAAATCTCAAGTCCTTGAATCTGAATGCTTAAGTTTTAAAAATCCAAATCTTTGAGTCTTTGAGTCTTTACTTCTTTGCATTTTGCATTCTTGCTCTCACATTAAATCACACTTCAAGTATTCTCATGGCTTTATCCCTATCATAGGCTCTTTTCTTCAATCTTGTGTGCACTATAGTCAAATTGGAGCTACAATAATTTGGAGAAGAAAGAAGAACATGGGAGCTACATATAGAAAAGGGAGTTTTTAATTATGTTTTCTTTCTTTTGATTAGTTTGGCTTTCATGGTAGACTATTGGGTGCTAATATATGTTGATTGAGTTTGTGATTTGCTCATAGTATGTTATGCATTTTAACCCATTTTTTTGTTCCTACAAGGATGTTGTGCCAAATTAGCTACAATTATTTTTAACTATTTTATATGATGTATAAGATCAATTTAACTAATTCAACACAAGTCAGATATATAGACTACATTGAAAAGACCAAAAGATTCCCTTTAAAATTATTTATATGCATATTTTGGGACACCACGTTTGTTTGATTTAAATAAACAAGGAAACATATCCATTACTCTGTAGGGCCTACTCAAAGTTACTGACGAGGAAGTCTCAATTATAACTTTTGAAATCGAAGGAGAAAAAATTAGGTTGGTTATGAGCTTTCATTTATACTAATTGAAAGCTCAATACTTAATATCTTAATATCTCATTGTTGAGATAAATCCTTACAAGGAGCAAGCGCTATGTTTGATGATTTGGTGTTTTCTGACTTGTTAATGTAGTTGTGGAAGGTAGTAATGGAAGTTTATATTTCTCAGATGCTAGTACAAAGTTTCCAAATAGCCATTCCATTTTGGACTTTCTAGAAGGAGAACCATATGGATACCTTCTCAAATATGACACACAAACCAAATGACAAGTGTGCTGCTTGATGGCCTTTGCTTTGCAAATGGAGTAGCCCTACCTCCATCTAAAGACTATGTGGCTATCTATGAGACTTGGAAGTAAGTTTTACATAATAATTATAATGGCATATTTTAATAATTTATTTTATAATGGGTGTATGTACATACATTAATCTAGTTTTTCTTGATAGCTTTTAGTTTTGACTTTATGATTTATTTTTCATATCTATGATCCGTCATCAAAGATTGCAGAGAAAAACTTTGTTCAAAATGACCTAATGGGTGCCATGTCTAAGATTGAGCAAAAAATGGTAGAAAAATGTGATAATTACCTTGATTCCTTGCCTCTTCCTTGATTTCCACCTCTTCTCCTAAATTGCTTGTGCAAATCCCCCACATGTGCTTCGTAGAATCTTTGAAACCAGGGGAGATGAGAAAAAGATAGGAGCAAAGGCTTAGTGAATAGAAGCAAAGATACAGTTTTAATATCGGATATAGATTATGTTGACCTCATTGCCCAAGTGTATTTAGATCCAAATCAAGATGCACATGCCCTACCATCCATATACCTCCCACCCTCTGCATGCACCAACAAGCGCTAATCTATTGCCTCTTAATTTAACAAAACAATGAAATGGGTGGCCAAAACCCTTTTTCATTTTAACACGTTCAACTAAGTGTTGGTTGAAATTTTGACCAACACGAGAATGGATTTAAAAAAAAGAGATTTTTCCTTCCATATTCTGACCAATCTAAAACATTTTAATACATGGTCAAAAATGTTGGTCGAAAAATGACCTCAAATGTACTAGTATTTCTCAACTTGCACTAAGTACTATTAAGTAGTAACTTAAGTGTGTTGTCACTCATATGTCAAAACAAAAATGAGATCAATAGTCTCCCCCTTTGACATGAATGGAAAAAAGACTTTTTCATGCATATATAACCTTAACTTATGAGCATAACTTATATAATCTATATTCTTTACCCGGCTCGCATAAAAAAATTCAAAACATAATTTTTTTGCAAAAATTGATAACTTATCAGCCATACTTTAAAACTTCATAACACCCCCTGAGTTGATTGTTCTATGTTGTATTTGAATTTGATACTCCTGTTGAGTAAATTTGTTGAGTTGCTATCTTCCTCTATTTCTCCATTTAGTCCCCCTTTGCGTATTCTCTCCTTTTTGTCTCAAAACAATATCCCCCTTTTTTCAAACTTATGTCATGGGTGGTATACTAATAGTTTGTTTCTCCAAATTTTTTTTATGGATCTCCATTATAAACTTGAGTGCTACATCCTAATTGTTGCACACTACCTCTAGAGATTGAAATTGAACATCTAGCTCGATAGCAAGGTCTAATAAGCCCTCATGAGTAGAAAGATGAGAATCATTCTTCATCAATGTTTTAGCAAAGGGTAGTTCCTTGTGCAACACCTCCATGTGTGGGGTCAACATGTATTGAATACTTATCAAGTTAGCCCAAATGTTTGCATCTTGTGCATGTAATGCAACTAGCTAACCTTGAGTGGATAAAAATCTTTCAAAATGAGCTTGGCTCTTACTAGGAGACAACTTAAGAATGCTACCTATTATTTGTAGGTCTCCTTGTAGCTAGTTGGTAGCCCTCTGAACTCCTTGTGTGAACAAATTCACATCACAAATTTGTGTGTATAGAGAGAATATATTCTCTAGCACCTTCTTTACACTCCATCTTGGTTGCTAAGTCAACCTGTCATAGTGCAATGGCACTAGAAATATTTTCATTGACCTTTGTTTGAAACTTTTTCTTATACCATTCTAGAAGTTTATTATTTTTATCCAAGTCTGCATCACTAATCTTGTCAACTATATTTACTAGTTGCTCAAGAATAGGTTTATCCTCACTAGGTCTTGGGAGGCCAAATGCATCAAGAAACATTTCTTTAATGTCATGCAAAAATTGTCTTTTCGTATGCTCCCTTCTAAGTAACTCTTGGTGCTTCTTTCTTGCTAGAGCTTCCTGTAATATTCTCATTTCTTCTATGGTGATTGTTATAAGATAAAACTTTGGAAGTTAAATCACATCATCTAAGTTAACATCTCCATAAGATGTGGCTTCTCTAATCTTAGATGTATTAAGACTAGGCCTTGATGATTGTAATGGTGTAGCATCTACACTCGGCCTATGAAGAGTTTGACCAAGAATATGGGATACAGAGATTGGTAGGATAACCAATGTCTAAATTTCTATTTGTTCCTCTAGTTTTGTAGTTAAAACTAACTCTTCAATTCTATTAACTTCCTTCTCTTCTATCAAAACTTCACCTTGTGCCCATGAGATAGGTGCAAGATTGACTTCTTGACCTATATGTACTTTTGTCCCATCTTGCTCAAATGTCAAAACTTCTTTCATTGAAGCATTTGACACTAATTTATTGACATCTAATGTCACTATGTCCACTTGATATACCAAAATGGGAATTGAAAGATGTGTGTCAGTAGTGACACCGTATAGTCCTTATGTACCTTTTGTCTCTGTAGATGTAGGGGGTACACTAGATGTGTCAATTTTCTTTTCCCTTACTAATGCTTTGTCAATATTAGTTGTGCTTACCAATATAGGATTAGTGCATAATTTGGTAGCTAAAGGTAGAATCCTATAATGTCATTTTCAAGTCTTCCTATGTCAAAGGATTGATGTTTTGAACTATGTTAGTAGAAACATCCTTTTTCTTTATTGTATCTTGTTGAATTTCTTGGTCCACATGAGGGGGATTGGCACTTGACATATGTACCTTAGGTACATTATATTCTTGTTGATATTGTTATTTAGCTATAGCCTCTTCATCTACTTCCTTCTCTATGTCTCCCTCATGTCCATCCTTGATAGATACATCCTTAGTAATCTCTTCTACCTCTTGATCATCTATTTCTTCACCAACCTACTTAGGTTCTTTTTTAGTTTCCTTTTATGTTGTCAACCTATAGATGACTTTCCATATCTAAGTGCTCTATTTGACAACCTCTTCAATGTTATTCTACAAAATATTAAAGGCTCTATATTTGGGAGTAGATCTCCCCTTGTATTTTTTTATGCCCTTAGTCATTGCTGACTTATCCAAATTTGATATTACTTTGGCTAGAGTAGTCTCCCTTATATTTCTTTCAGGCTATATCAAATACATTGCATCTTAATTCATGCATATATAATCTTTTTAAAACCTAGATTCTTGGAACTGATGTAGAATATATCATTGAAATATCAATCCGACATACCTTTTGATTTCCTAGTTGGGGGTGATGTGATCACCTGGTCCATTGGATGAAGTGACCTCATCTAAACTTGATGTCCTGCAATTTTCCTTTTTCTTCCATGTCTTTTTCACCTACACTTTGAATTTCTCAACATAAAACTTCTCTTTTCCTTTGTTGAGTTCACTGTTAGGTGTCTTTGACCTTGTTGGACAATTTCTGCTAATGTTACCAGTATTGAAACAACTAAAGCATGTTATTTGACTCAACCATCTACTATAATAACTACTAAAATGTGTTCTAATGTAATTCTTAGCAACATGTCTATACTCTTGACAATAGTGACAACTATATCTTGTATTGTAATCCCAATTGTAAAATTTTCCATTATGTTGTCCCTTTGTCTACTTGTTTGATGTCCACTTGGCATTAGATCTATATTCATATGATTTATGTCCATACTTCTAAAAATTGTGGCAATATCCTTCAAATCTTTGTGTACTTGAGGTCTTGGTCTTGCATTCATGTGCCTAATGTCCTTGCTTGTTGTACTTATGACAACAACCCTTGAACTTCTACTTAGGGTTCTAATTTACATTGTTGCTCCTACAAAAATTTGTTGTATGACCTAACTTTCCATAATTATGACAAGTGGGTTTGTAGTTCTTACCTTTATTGTTTCTTTGTTCACCACTTTTAAAAGATTCTCCTTCCTTAGTACTGGTGTATCCCAATATAGTAAAATAATTATTAGATCTAGGAGACCTCATCAATTTCTCACAATATTTGATGGCTTCACTGGCTTTGTTGAAACTTTCAGCAAATTCTTATTCTCTTCTTAGATCATTCCTTAGTTATTCATTCTATAACTTTAGGGTTGTGATCTCAATGTCCTTACCATTATTATGATTAGAAACCATTACTTGATTCATTATTTCTAGTTGCATGCTAGCAATACCTTGTACCTTTGATGTCTTCTCTTGTAGTATGTTGGTTAGTGTCATTTTTTCATCTTCAATCATGACTTTTTTGACCCCTAGACTGCTTTTTTTGATCAGTCACCTCACATAATAATATTGATTGGACTTCTTGTTCTATCTTAATATTTCTAACCTCTTCAGTTAGGGCACCATTCATTTTCATTAGATCTACAATTGTTGCATCAAACTCACTTTGGTTTCGATCTACAAACAATTCAGTAGTGTCTTCCTCTTTCTTGGTAATGTGTGTCATTTTCCTCAATAGCTATCTCTTTCCTTATCTTTAATGAATGATTCAACTCATCTCTTTCTTCATTGAGTTGGTGTAGGGAAAGTTGGATTTTAATCTTCTGGTTCTTAATAGTCTTTCCCAATTTGTAGACTTTCATCTTCAAGATCATTCCTCAAAGCTGCAAAGATTTCCTTTCCAGAGCATAGGGCTCTGATACTAATTGTTGGAAATAACAATAGGGAAAGTAAACTCTGAGAGGGGGAGGGGGGTGAATCAATATTTTAAAACTCTAACTATTAAAACATTTACCACACATCCATCTCATAATTTGCATGTAAACTAAAATACCAAGCTAAACATATTCATCCATAGCATGAAAACAATCAACACATATGACACAAGATATTTGGTTACCCAAAAACCCTCCAATGAGAAGGTAAAACTGGGGTGGGGATGACACCCACAAATGTTCACTACTAAAGTTGTAAAGTGTAGGTAATTAAGATTACAATAAGTTTGATTATAAACTATGATCTACCCTGTGAAAGGTTTGCCCTGTTAAAGGCTTACAAAGACTATTAGGTCTCACCCTGCTAAGAGTGTGTCTAGTTAAAGGACTTCAACTTACAATAAAGTAAGTACCTTGTTAAAGGATTTACAAAGGCCTACTAGGACTACTCAATTAAGATATTTTTATCGATTCACCTGTTAGAATGTTTTAGCTTTGAATCTTTGGTTAGTACCTCTCTTCCAGATATTAGATCTTATCTATCCTAATGTATACTTGATCCTCCTTATCAAATGTATCACTTATGTCCTCTCTCTTCTTTCCTCTATTCTCTTTAACTAATTCTACAATTCACACTTCTATCACATCTCCTTAGTCACCATGAATGCTTTTTGCACATGCAAACCTCTATCTTCACACACATACTCTTTTAGGGTTTTCCCTCCTTAAGAAGACTTAGGTGACCTAAGGTTATGTATAATTCAAAAAATTTGATTCACTCATTTTTCTACTTAATTTATCTCTTTATTTGATTGGTTGCATGTGCTATATCGGGATTCTCAATATAGATTTGTTCTTATATTCTTGAATTGTAAAACAATCCTTAAGTTGGCCCAAAAATAGTTTGGATAGGAGTTTGTACTATTACAAACAACCATGTCCAAAACTATTTACTTGGCACTTGAAGCCTCTGATGCTCGACATCCACTATATCTTCAATGTTGTAACACGAACTCTAAATGACTCAACATCTACTATTCACTCGACATTTGAATCATTCAACATGTATTAGTTTGCTCATCACTAGAGTAAATCAGCACTAAATATCTTCTCAACACATATTGGTGCTCAACACATACTATACATTTTTCTCAATGTGCATTATCTGACATCTTATGCTCAACATATACTACTTGCTCAGCATGCACTAAGTACTGTTAAGTAATAACTTAAGTGTACTATCACTCATATGTGAAAACAAAAATGAGATCAAAAATTTGTAGATGCCATCTCATCTAGTGCTGACCTTGTGTTCATGGCCCATAAACTCATAACAAAATATTGTGATGAAATTCTTAACGTTGTCCTCAAGAGAAACATAACTGAGGAGACACAGGCACTAAAAGAAGAGTTGATACTTAGAGTTAATTCTTTGAAGATACACATTAATTAATATTAAGGAGTAATAAAATTTCAATAGGTTTTTATATTTCATACTATCTTATGGATCATGATCTAAAATATTATGGGTTCTTCTTATAGGATTTTGTGACACCTGCGAGATCGCATGGTCAATATGGTGAGGGTTGTGACACTTGACTTTGATATTTATCCATTGCAAATGAAAAAAAATAATTTTTTAAATGTATTTGCTAACAATGTGGCTTGCTCCTTTGGACATCCTTAACAATCACAATTTGATTTATGCTCCAAAGTCCATAAAACAACTCCTATGAGAAGAAAGAATGCAGCAGTTGTAGACCACATTCCTACATCAAATTTTTGTTCTACTAAAGTTATACAAAGATAACCCTAGTATGCATATGGAAATTAACTCTATTGTACCAAAAAATATAATGTGAAAATTATATCTTTCCAGCCATAGAAACCAATCATAGCTACAACTATCATCATTCCATATATATCATCTATATATGCAACCACAATAAGAAGCTATCCATTTCTCCCATAGAAACCAATCATTCCATATGGATATGATGAAAGAGTTGGATCTATTGCTCTAAATGAAATAATTAGTAAATGAAGTTCACTAGCTACATGTGAAACAATATGATAAATAACAAAAGATTATTGCCCTACTAGTGCAACATTGTTTGTTTTCATCAACATTATAACACTTAACTTTAATTTTTGGATGCTTCTAGCTAGTATCCCATTTGATATTTTTCCATTGGAAATGTCTTTGCTAACAATGTATTCTTTAGATCATGATAAAATGTGGATGCATTCTTCGGTTGTAACTCCTTTATTGCTTACTATATTGTCGGCAACAAGGAGCTTGCATACATCTTTGACTATGCCAAGTACATTTGGTAAAACCTTATTTTTCTATATTTTTTAATGTGCTAATCATGAATTGTTTTTTTTGGGGGTGGATTTTATACTCATAGACCTATTTTTGCACTAATAGATACACTATTATTTGATAGAAAAATATAGAGAAGTACTATTGAAGATGAATCATTTCCTAGAGTAGCTCGTGTGACTAGTACTAGTTCATTTCTGAGGACATTATTATTGGACAAGAAAACTATGTTTTCGTTAAAATTATGAAAGCTTCTAGGTACTTCAAAATTGTTATTATTTATAGTGTAACTGTAGTTTACTTATACATAACTCATTTTGGACTAATAATCCCATGATGTTTTTGTAGGAAATGATGTTTTCTATGATCATCTTTTTGAAATGACATTGAAGTTGTTTGGACCCACCATACATAAAAGGTACCTAGTTTCATATCATTGCTACAATATTTTTCTTTTCTTCCATTTATTGTACTATATTAAAGTTAATGATCTAACAATTTTATTTTTTAAAGGTGGAATGAATAGGGTCCTGAAAAAAAAAATAGTTCATTGCATAATTTGAGGACCTTTTTGGAAAAAAACATTTTTGATAGTGCCCTACTTCTCAAAAGAGCATCCAAACATATAAAGGCTTTGATGGACCAATATAGAAGGGGTCTAAAGGATAACCCAAAGTATGAGTGTCCTCATATGATTCCATTGATGGAGTGGAATGAAATAATAGAAGATGCAAAAGAGAAAAGGCTACATGATAAATAAAATGAACCAAAAAAGGGAAAAAGAAGGTATTCCATGATAGTATTAAGTAGAATTAAATAATGCAGTAATTAGTGATCTTTGTAAATATATAATCTAACATGTTTAAACTTTTCACAGACTATAGGACACATCAAAAGCTACATAAGCGAGGCTATAAGGTTCCATAATAGATGATGATAATCACACCATTATTCCTCTCAAGGATACTATGTCCATTTTAAAAACTATCTATTCCATCATGAAATACACTTAAATTATCAACCCAGGGACATAGAACTTGAAATGGGTCAGCATGATATGTGCACTAAGTTCCTTCAAGAGACTTAACACCTATGCTGTAGGAAGGTAAAATGTATGAAAGGAATCTATAATACTAATACAAAATAGTAATCACACTCAAAATAACAATAGATAAATGTAGAAAACTTCAGTAAATGAGTTCTAAACTAGTTAACAATTTAAACATCCACCATGATCATTTTTCATAGGTACTGCAAGAACTTTCATAGCAACAATGTTGCAAGACTAATACAGTAAATCTATCTTAAATAGGAAACTGTAAGAAATGAATCTACTCTACCTAAATCTATTCCACCTCCCAAGTGGGCACCCTTGATTGGCTTCAACTAACTAAGAACAAAACCGGTATTCAAAATCACTCTCTCATTAAAATCCTTCTTTGATTACATCACTGAATAATTTATGAAGAATAGAAAAGTTTAACTTCTAAATCTCAAACTAGTATTGTCTATTTCTTCATCACTTTCTTCTCCTTCTCACTAAGATGATCCTTGTGCCCCCCCCCAATCCATTAAATAGAGGATTGGGTACTTATTGAAAACATGACATAAAAAACTATGAACAAACATCACCAGAAAAGAAGGTGGAACATCAACCATGACATAGAATATTGATTAAGCAATAGAATAACATCTCAAAGGAAATATAACAAGTTAGGTCTTCCTAGTTTTTTTGGAACAATAACTCCTCCATAGGAATGACTTATTTAGAGGAACTAATCTATGATTCCTTTGCCATGATTGGTCTTCATCCTCTTCTTCTTTTAATACAGTAATTACCACTCTTTGAGCCACTTCTCCATTTCCTAAAATTTAGAAAAATCTTGAACACATATGCACAATAACATTCCTACTCTTATTCAAATATTAGAACATAGCTTAAAATATTTATGTGAAATACTACATTCTATGTATAATATTAATCAAAGTATGTCATACCCACTATCCATCAGTTTAATAAGTTCTTGCCATATCTAGCATAAGTTCACAAGATATTTAAAACAAATATTTTGGAAATGTTTTTCACAAGGATGAAAGAGTAAGTTCAAATTATAAAAACTATATCAAATTTGAGACATTAGTATGCATCATCATCTGCCCCCAACTATGTGAATGCTTGTCCTCAAACATTGTACTTCTTTGTCATTGCTTTGAAATCTCCCATTGTAGTCTTCCCCTAATTCCCACTTCTAAAAGGTTAGAAATATCATTTGGTGCATCTCCAATGTTCACCCAAGTGTTCTTCAACCAATGGGTCTAGTCTGGTAGCATTATTTTCATATAGAGGCTAAAGAACGGTAGGAGGTTGAAAAGTTAATGGCATCCATAGCTCTTTTCTAATTTGTCTTCCTAGTTGCATATATTTAGAAACCCTATTAAGTGTTGCCTCATAATTGACAAGGTTATGTGGTTCAACCTTTTTGAAAGCCTATGGTAGTTGATTCCAGTGATTTATAAGTCCTTCAATTGCTCTTTTCTGTGTAAAATTTTGAAGTGTCTAGTATTCTCTATAAACCTTTTCCCTTTCTACAAACACTTTCTCCTTAATTTTTGGTCTTGGTCTCCCATAGGGTTAATCTGAAACAATCTCTCAAAAGATCATAAGGCTTATGGGATTTGGCCTGTAGTGGTAATGGTTCAGATTTCTCAAGTTCTCTATAGGTACCTAACTACCTATCATAATTTGTCTCATTATAGATCTAGGACATTAAAGCTTTGAGGTGAACATCCCCTATGTAAAGAAGATGATTCTAATCTATCTCATGTGATATTATGAAATTATGCAAATAGAGTTCACACAAAAAATTCTTTTTTGATGAAGGCAAAGTTTGGTACACGTTATAAAAATCTTGAGCATTTATAAACTCACAATCAATGTCTCTCATTATCATCATCAATTGAAATAAAAAAAACTATTCCTTGCAAAAAAATGGCATACACCCTTGGTAGTGGTCTATAGGCCATTACTTACTCAGCTAGCTTTAAAGCTTGATTCATTTGTTGTTTCTATTTCTCAAGTTGCTCTTTCAATAATTCAATTTCCTCATCTCTATCAAATATTGCTTACTACATTTGGTCTCTTTCTTGTCTCCACAAGGTCCTTTGAAAAATAAAATGATTGTATAGAGAAAATAATACCAATTGAATTGTAGATGAAGGAAATTCTTGAGGGTGAGATTTAGCCTTTTGTTCTTTGGCAACTTGCTGGAAATGTTGGGTGTACCAAGAGGATTTATAAGGTATAAGAGAGACAATAAAATATACAGGGGCTAGGAGCATGGTGGGTTGATCATTGCTAAGGATATTTTCTTGGAACAGTGGTGGGGTTCAATTTACACATTTCTTGATTCTCTTGCGGTATCTCATTGACAGGCTCATTTTCACATGTTTCCACATTTTGGGGTTCCAATGGCATAGGAGAGTCATTTGGGATATTTTCAACTACTGATTTTGTATGAGGCTTTGAAATTGGGGCATTTGGGTTTTTAGTGGAAATTGGAGATACTCAACCTTGCATACAAGGGCTTCTATGCATAGGAACCTCTTTAGCTTTGACCATTTTGTGGATCCTCTTTAGTTTAAGCGTGACTGGAGTAGATGCTACAGGAGCGGTTGCTACAGGAACAAACCTTTTTCTCTTTGTTACTTTAACAGAGGGATTTTGGGCTTCCTTTTCAAGATTGGGGCTTTATTTACCAACTGTATGCTTGCCTTTATTTCTAGAAGAGCTAAGTATATCATCCTCTAAAATAGGCTCAACAGGCTTATCAAGAGAGGGTTCTTTTTCTACTTCAGCTAGATTCTAACTAGGCTTTACAATTTCTTCCTCATTTGCTAAATTTTGTGGATCAGAGTTGGCTTGAGGATGCAAGGTTTTAAATTCAACAAATTCTACCCATGATATAAGGGAAGAATCCCTAAGAGACCTTTCAACTAAAATTTTAACGAGGGCATGATGAGAAATAGAATTTGCATTTCCTTTTTGCATTTCTTCAACACTAATACACATCATATTATAAAGGAAATTGGGGACATGAACTTGAATGCTTTTTATTAGATAAAAAGGTTTTACAGGGAACCTGAAACCCAAAAGTTAGTACATAAGAAGGTTGATAATAAGTGTGACAGCCTAGCCAAAAAAGTTTAAGTTCAAAGGCTGATAATAAGCATTAAGCCTAGCCAAAGGAAATATACATAAGCATTAAGCATGAACTTGAATATTATGTCTTGTATAACTGAGTAGCTTAAAATGATGAGCATGCAAATTTGAAAATTTTCCTTCACAAGTCAAATACCTGATAATGTGGGTTGCCAATTCTAGATATGGAGCTAGAAGAGAAAGTCTTTTTCACCCTTTCTTAGAAATATCTAGTTGAGGGTCACCTGGCTGAAAGAACTATGCTCATGAGGACCTGGCATCATGTTCATTTGGATAATGCTCCCTAATTACTTGTAGTCCTATGACTTCTGCTATCCACTCCTCAGTATCAATCACTCTTAACCCCCATACTGTAGCTTCCCCTTCATCGAATGTCATCATGAACTCTATTGCTACTTCTTCATTGAGCTTGGTTAATTGTAAATAGTAGCAAAGTCATCCATAGACATGAAATCGCTAGATGGCTTCAATGTCTACAAATAAAATATTATGAACAATTGACTCATACCTCTGTAACTGTCCTCCCATCTTCAAAATCTCTAGCTTTGATTTTCTCTATTTTCAACACTCTAATAAGTTTTAACTCTTTACATTTGTAAATTCCCTCTTCTTAGAATTTCAAATTAACCTTTCTGAGAAATGTCGTCATCAATTCTCTTAACAAGACTCTATTGCATTCAACATGTAAAATACTGATGCAATTAATTATGAAGGACATCAAGGTATAATTGAAGGCATTCTCATAATAACTCTCAGTCCTTTCAATCATGTCAAACAGAGGAGATCTTTTCCCAAAATTGCAATGAAAAGATATAGTAGATATAGAAAGATTTCTAAAAATTAAAGAAAAATATGAGACTACTGCCAAAGTAGGTAGTGTGGAAATGACATTTGGAAATTAATACACTTTCTTGGCCTCCCACTAAAATTTGACAAGTGCCCATACTTAAAATTTTTTGGCATAGGAAGTGAGAAACTAGCTTAAGACTTATATGATGCATTTAATGCAGTATTAGATATAAATATCGAAACCTATTTGCTAAAAATGAATAAAGAGTAAAAATTGTTATACCTAAAAATTTGAGAGCTTATGTTCACATGTAAATTGATGAGGTGGCAAAGTTGGGTGACGACAGAAAAAGTGCTGACAAAATGATTTATTGAAAGTAGTAAAAATAGAATTTGTGGGTGACATAGAGTGTGAGTGGATGGTAGATAGAGAAATGAGATGGGTTGATATGAAGAAATAGAAAAATTAATGAAAGAATGGACCTTATATTAAATGAGGTTTTATTATGAGGGATCTTTGAAAATTTTTCATGGTATGGCTGCAAGAAGAAGGTTTTCACCCTCTATCGTAGGAATTGTATTTGTAGGAGCTAGTACATTGGTTGGTTGGAACTGCTACAGGAACTCACCTTTGGCCTGTGGTTTATGATAGAGGTGGAACCTATGGCCATTTACAAGTAACTTGAACTAGATAGGATCGATGGTTGTTAGTTGGATTGCTCCATTGTCAAATACATACTAAAATTCATAAGGCCCTAACCATCGAGTCTACAACTTTCTTGGATTTCCTTTGAAGCAAGAATCATATAAGAGATCCCAATCTCCTACTTGGAATTGTTTATTATGGATATGTGAATCATGTCACTTCTTTCACTACTATTGAATGATTTATGTTCTTATTAAAGCTATCTTTCATATTTCATTTAGGGAGTTGAAGTGGAAAAGTCTCTCTTCTTGTGTTGCAAGAAGACTGATGTTCAATTCCAAAGCAGTGCATAGTATTTTATGTTGAAATTCAATAGGTAACATTGTTACTTCTCCATAGACAAGTTCAAATGGAGTGAATCTAGTTTTTTCTTCCATGTGGTCCAGTATACCCATACAGCTTCAGTTAATTTGTTGTTCCAATCCTTCTTGTGTGTGTGCATTGTCTTAGTCAGAATGGCTTCAATTTCTCTATTGGTAACCTTTGCTTGCCCAATTGCTTGAGGGTGATAGGGACTAGATTTTTGGTGCCTTATGTTGTATTCTTTCATAACCTCAATGATCAAGTTTTATATGAACTGGGCTCATTGATTTGTGACAACTTCTTTGGGAACTCCATAGCAGGTGAATATTTCTTCATATATAAATTTAGCTACTTTCTCACCTCTTGAAATTTTCATTGCTCTAACTTCCACCCATTTGGTTACATAATCTATGCATTCTAATATGTAGGATTTTCCATTTGATGATGATTCAATTGGATTGAGTGGTATCTCATCAGTTTTGGTTGGTCGGCCCATCCTCTGGCATTTGTCATAGTTGGTTGTATAAGTTACTGCATCCTTATGTAAGGTTGGCCAATAATATCCATTTGTAAGTACCATCAGTGCTTTTTTTTCTTGCAAAATGGACTCCACATGGTTCATCATGATAGGCATGTAGTATGTCATATATCTCATCCTCTTTGACACATCTCCTCATGACTTGATTTGGTCCAATATAGAAGAGATTGCTATCTATCCAAGAATAATGGAAACTTTTCTCTACTAGCTTCCTCCTGTCTCTATGAGAGAAGTGTGGGGGCATTCTATTTGTAGCAAGATAATTTTCTATCTCTACATAGCATGGTGTATGAGTTGCTATGTGGAACAAATTCTCGTCTGGAAAGGTATCTTCAATTGGAGTTGGATCTTCATTAGAAATGTATAGTCTAGACAAATAATTAGCAACTATGTTGGATTTTCCTAGCTTATCAATAATGGCAATATCAAACTCCTATAAAAACAAGAGTCATCCTGCCAATCTACCAGTTATAGTAGGTTTCTTCATTAAGTACCTTATGGTTGAGTAATCAGTATGAACAAAAATAGGATATCCAGTAATATAATGTCTAAATTTGTTCAATGCATAGACTACAACTAAAAGTTCTTTTATAGTTATTGTCTAATTTAGTTTAGGTCCATGAATGATTTTACTAATATAGTAGATGGCATTTTCAAGATTAGTAGGCTTTTGTCCTAAAATAACACCTACAACATAGTCTAATGCATCAATATGGATATGAAACAGAATTGACCAGTCAAGTCCCTTTAAAACTAGTGCCATAGTGAGAAGTTTCTTAAGCTGTAGGAAGGCTTCATTACATTCAAGTGTCCAAATGAATTCAGCTTCCTTAGTCAATAGTGTATACAAAGGACTAGCTATTTTACTAAAATCTTTTATGAAATGCCCATAATAGCTAGAATGACCTAAAAAAGATCTCACATCCTTTGGTTTTGTAGGTATGGACAATGTTAGAATTGCCTCTATCTTAGCTGGATCCACTTGTATTCCTACAGCTGATATGAAATGACCAAGCACCACTCCTTCCTACATGAGCATGAAACATTTCTCACTATTGAGTGATAGATTATGTTCTTTGCATCAAACAAGAACCTTTTCAAGATTCATCAAGGCTTCTTCAAAGGTGATCCCAAATGTTGTGAAATCATCTATGTATATTTCCATGCAATCATGTGATATATCAGCGAAAATGTTGATGACATCTCTTTGAAAGGTTCACTAGTACATTTTGGCAAATATGTGACTATGTGACTAAAACTTTTAGTCACACCACTAAAAATTTTAGTCGCATGACTAAAATTGATCACATTCCACTATTTTTTTGCAATTAATAGGTATAGGTGACTAAATCAGTGACTAATTCGATCACTGGGTAAAATCATAAGATCAACCAAATAGAAATGACTAAATACACTACCAAATAAACTACTAAATAAGTGATTGGATAATTAGTCACTAATAATGAGTCACCTAAAGATAAGTGGATAAATAAACTACAAAATACATGACTAAATAAGTGTCCAAATAATTAGTCATTTTTACTTTCTATCTTCACTTTGTTTAAGGTTTATTTATTAATGGATTAGGCTAATTTTATTTTTCATAACTCATCCATAGCCCTTTTTCTATCAGTAAGAGGCCGAAGCCAAGATTAATTATTATTGTGTTATTATTAGCTATTATCATTTATTAAGCACGAGTAGATTCGAACCCAAGACCTTGCTGATGAGAGTCTCATAATTTTATCATTGTGTTGTAGGCTCTTGCTTAATTCATTCATAGCCCTTGTATCTTCTCTTTCTCATAATAATTTTGGTTTCACTTCTCTAGTTGGATTGCACATGATTTAGATCATAAAAACTATCAATAAAGAGAACTTTGAAATTTTTTACCCCCGCCATCATAATTTAGAACCCTATATTCATGAACTACTAGATGTATGATAGCTTGATACATCTCTTTACTTATTCTAGGTACACAAGTTGTGAGGAAATTTTTTTATATCAATTATTCTACGCAATAAAAGAAAATATTAATTTTAAAACTTCTAAAATATAAATTATTTTTGTAACCCATGATATTAGCTTTAAATTTGAAATTAATGTATTTAAAATTAAATATTATTTTAATTTAAATGAAAATGACTAACATTATATTTTTAAAATTATAAATCAATTTAAAAAACTATCTATTATATTAATTAAAAAATGCACAAAATAAAATAAAAATCTAATATCTATAAATTTTTGTAATGACAAATAAATACTATTTAAATAATAAAATTTTGATCTAATATTTCAATATATATATATATATATATATATATATATATATTTAAGAAGAATAAATTTTGAAATAAAACCAAAAGAATTTAGAGATAGTGATAAGGGTAAAAATGGAAAAACAAAAAAGTTATGAATGCGTGTGTTTCTTCCCGCTCTTCTTGATTACACATCAATTTCATGACGGTAGGCATGGTTTAGGAAGGTTTTTGAATCCTCTTTTGAGAATGTTGGAAATTGTTGACGATTTCACAACAGTATGGAAAAATCTGTCGACTTCATTGAGCTTCTTTCCATGATTCAAAGAGCGCATTGAGGAATTGAATTAGATTGTGTTGGAGGAGGAACTGGATGTGGTTGGAGTTACAGAAATTGGTGGAGCAGAAATCAACAATTGCTTCAACCCTTTGCCATTGTCCTCAAATTAAGGTGCTCTACCTTTTCTCTCTACCATTTCAATTGCGTATAAATCTAACTGAAAAAATTATAGTTGTCACTTCTTTTCAGCCCTCTTTTATTATTATGTTTCTTCCATCAAGTGTTTTACCCTAGTCAATTAAATGGAGGGAAATTTATGAATATTGATGCAATTATTATGTAATGTTTCCTTAAATAGCAATCTAGACTTATATAAATTATTCGCACCAAGAATCAAGGATATAATCATATACATTATTGTTTCAAAAATCCCAATCACGTGAATATCGGAGGTCTCTTAGAACCTAAATTTATGAATTTTGAGGGTGCCCACAATAAATTGGATTAAAAATAAAGCCAATTAAAAGGCCAATTCTTGTGGTATTGGATAAAATTTAGGAGTTTTCTAACCTAAAAGGATTGTTATAATTCAAAAAGGAGAAATGCATGACTATAGCTACCACTGGAGACAAAAATGCCAAGTCCATCCTACTATTTAACATTTGCAACTATCCCTATTCAAAAGTAGCATGCCCTATCATTACTTTTTCACCCTTGCCTTTGGCATGTCTACCATTCTAGATACACATGATGAAGAACTGGTCAAAAAGGTACAAGAAGAGTGTAGAGGTTTTCCTCTAGCTCTTCAAGTAATTATTTCTACTTCAAATGGTGAGTCAAATATTATTTGGAGAGCTACTACGAATGTTCTTGGAAGAGGAAAATATTTAGATGGTAACAAGATAACAGTCCTTAATTACTTTGAAAATAGGCATAGATGTGTTGAGTCTTGGTGAAAGGCAGTGTTTCCTGGACTTGAATATATTCCCAAAATGGATAACTCAACCCCACAAATGCGTTGTTGGACATTTGCGTCATTTTTTTAAAAATGAGATAGAAGAATACCATTCTTCATCAACATAAATTTGAAGCTTGTCATCTATTGAACTTGGAGGGTCATCCCTGGTAAGCAACATTGCTACTAATTTCTAATAGTTTTGTACTTGTTCTCGATGGAAATAATTTTGAGAGTAATTTCCATGTACAAATTTAATCCTCACCCTATATAATTTTGGATCTCTCGATCGATAAAAAGTGAAATATGTTGGATGTTTGGACTCTAAGGCACATCAAATTCTTTTTAACTTACCCCCGATTTCTTACAATAACCTATTTTCTTGATAGTTCTCTAGAAAGAACAGATGACTGCATGAGTATTATTGCTTTTCCCAATATGATGTAATGAGATAATTGGTGATGTTCTTCATGTAGCAGGATAATAAGTTTCATTTTAGGAGGCTGTGTATGGGTGAAAAATAATCTAGATTTTTCTTTGAGGTGTCAAATAGGCACATATCAGTCATCTAGAGCTCAAATTGTTTCCATTCACACAAGTAACTATTGTAGTTGGCCTTTTTTGGTCCAAAATGTAATTCTCTTTAGTTGAATCTTTGCTTTTATATTTCTCTGCAAGTGAATATTGTGTTCAATTTTTTTTGGATAGAATGAGAAAGCTTAAGCTTTTTATAATCTATAATGATAATTCAAAATCAACAAAGCTTATTGGACTACCGGGTTTCCAATTAATTTCTCAACGTAAAGCACAACATCTCAAAGAGGCTAATTATTCTCCTCTAGATGAGAACTATAAAGGCTTGAAGAAGGAAGGAGATCCAACCACCATATCCTTGGAGTTTCTTTTTGGGTTTTGATGATTACATAATGGAATTGAAGAAGTTTGTGTTGGAGTAGTGAATTTGGGTTTTGATGATCACAACTTACAACTGACCCACATAGTGACATCTTTCTATTATTAAACTATAAGTTCATGAATTGGAGCCATTTTACTTTTGATGCCATTAGTGAGATTTTGTTTCACTCATGAGGTTAAAGGGATTTAAAGACTCTACAAGGGTTGAAGTTGTATGGAGATACCCTGGCATTAGTTTGTTTCTCTGTGCTTAGTACAATTCATTGTTGAGCATGATGTAATAGAATATAGATAATCAATTGTCATGGATTCTTGGTAGAATGTGAGGAGGGGAAACCATTTTAATTGGATATGCAGGGGGTGGACCAACGGGTATATACCATTGGAAGGAATGGAGTGATTCTTCCTCAAATTAAGTTTAATCCTAGGATCATCAAGAATGCCTTCTTTTGTCTATCATCTTAAGCTTGATACTCTAAAAATATCTATACAATCAAGATGCAAATTGAAAACTCCAATAATTGTAGTTTACCAATTTGAAGATCAAGGCTTCATGGACTCAAATGATTTTTAAAATAAATTCAATTATCTTAATTAAGCCATTTTCCATCAATTGAAAACAATATTGGGACAAAATGAAAATGGGATTAGATTCTCAAAATCTACTGGAATATGTCTATTTTTTTTTAAAATTTAGGGGATGCACCTACTCATCCTTAGAACTAGTGCATTGACAAAGCAGACCTCTGGATTCAAACCCAATACCATGGTGAACTAACCACAACCTTAAGCCTCCTCCATTGACCATCCAGACTTTTTACCTTTCAGCCCAGTGGAATATACCTATTGCTATCAAATATATTTGTTGTGGATTTTACTTTTATTTTTATTTTCCCATAAAAGTTGGAGCAGGAAAATAATTTCATCCCACCAACCTTCGCTCAATCATGGTAATGATGGCATTCTTGGCTCTAGTCCTGTACATACCCTATGATGCATCTTTCATAGGGGGCGCCGGGTTCACGAAGTGCCCAAGTTCTGAAAAGATGGGCATGGTGTTAATGAGCTCCAACATGTTTGGAGCATTTTTTCTTGTTTTCCAAAACCATTTTTAGAGAATGCAGGAATCTTGCAGGTCAAAGTTTTTTGGGCTTTCTTAGAGATCGGGGTTTTCTGGGTTCTTCCTCTTTCAGATTGACTTTGGTCTTCAAATATATCTCAGACCCTTTGATGGATTTTATAATTCATTTCAAATACATTTGTCACTATCTATACTTGCAAATTTTCCCTAGTCTCAATATCTGTAAGATATCTTTGTCTTATGTCATTAAATCTTGCAGATTTGCATATCACTACTGTCATAGATTTACTTCACAATCAGACATATGTTTGACTTCATATTGTCTAATAATAATGACCTTACTCTTTGATTTTCCTTTCCTCTTTGCTATCAATTAAGCTGATGTATATTATAATACTATATTTTTTAGCAATGTGACGAGCTTATTAGTTAAGCATATGCACCATGGTTGGGGTTCTCTGCTTTGACAATATCTTGGTACATGAATCTCGTTTCTCAGCATAATTGAACTATCTCTTAATCTGTTTCTTTTTTATACAGTCTCATCCTACTGAGGTGTGTACTCTACTATTGTATACTTTCATACAACAGAGAGTAATTATGGCCTGATTATGCCCAAGGATGTAGCCCCAACTCAACATCATTATTGTGATGCTCCTATTTTTCAAGGAAGAAAAAGCAATGGCAAAGGTTAGGAAGAAAAAGTATTTCTCAGTGCTTATTTCCTGATATTGAACTCACATGATTGTCTCTGACTTTGATTTATGTTGTGGTGTCAGTCTTTGGCTATATTTCATTCAAATGTTGTTGTGGTGTCGATCGTTGAAGACTTTACTTTCCATATTGGCTGAAAACCATCACATCTCCAACTTGGTCTCTCTTTGCGATCATACTCCCTTGAAAAAATTGTTTTTGAATAATATATCATATTGTTTGTACATATCATTATGGTTTCAAACATTTATGAGTCAATTGAATATTATGAGTTATCGTATCGTGACTACAACATTACTTTGACAGGTCTGTGATGCATACTACTGCATTTAATTCCTTCTCATTGTTGTGTAATGAATAAGACATAGAAAATATGTCTTTCAATCTCCCTGACTTGTGTGCTTAACTCAAATCTGCTTTATAAGAGTCAACACTTATGATGCCTTTAGTATGATAAGGATAGTCATATATACTCAAATGTCGATACTTCTCGGAATCATCTCAACCTCTGCATGCTCATTGCATTTGGAGCTTTATTACTTGTTTCAAATTTAGAGAGTGTGTGTAGATATGCTGCTAATGCATGTTCCCTTTTATAATTCATCGAGCCTTTTCCAATGCAAAATATGATTCAATATACTTCAAATCTAAATCTGTGCTTTACACCTGCAAACTTCCACTACTTATTACAAACATATTAGTTGTGGAAATAGCATTGATTCATCTGCTGAATGGTTATCCTATTCTCCATAATATAATGTGTATACAAGTTGCTGTATGAATTTTGAAGTCACTTATTCAAGTGTGGGAAGTCATATTCCATGCTGCTTCTAATATGGATTAATATGGGATTTAATATTCTTTTTGAAATATGTCTGCTTCATTCTCAAATCAATTAACTTGTATTTAATATTGTCTTATAGTGCTTTGAATATGTTAGGAATTCTTGTCTACTCCCAACAAGTATTTGAAGGATGTATGGATTTGATGTAATCATCTAAATCTTTGTCCTTTATATTGAAAAGTATACCCTTGTGTGTATGCCAACTATATTGATCAACATGAAGGGATCTTGCAGATCAATTTGGTAATATGTCAGAGATTCAACACTCTTTATGCAATATTTAATAATGTTCATGATTTTTGTCGCTGCTATGAATAGTGTTGTTCTAGCTATGGTTGATATAATACCTCCTTTAGTTGGTGGTTGTTTGATCTCCAATAGTGAATATTCTTCTGAATATAATTGCTAGATATATTTGATTGTCTATAATCTAATCCTATTAAAGTTTTGTGCCTTATCTTCTTTTCTGTCCCTATCAACAGTTGACTTTGATTGCTATTGATTTATTTTCTTTTAATTTTGTCATGATTTCTCCTCGTCTGAACATATCTTGGAATCTCTGACATTTTTCTGTACTTCTTCCTTGTGTAAATATGCAACAGTTAACTTCAAATGGCTAATCATTCAAATAAGCAGATATAATGAATAAAAGGGGACCGAGGTCTAATCTCATATCTAGCCAAGATGGAACAATGAGTCATGTTTCGTATTGATAAGTAGGAGATATTTTCCACAGCACGTCAAATTGTGATATTGCTATCAGGATTTAACTCATGAAGCACGGGTCAATGGGTTTGACTCAAAAAAAATTGCATAGTTAAATTCTGATCATGATATCACAATGTCCCATATTACTAATTGCATCGCTACTCATGTTCTTAACAAATATTACCTAAGGGTAGTCATATTAATTCATACTATTTGGTTATTGTGTGTATCAATGTCTTGGTGTGCATTTGTAGTGGCAATCTTACTAGTTAGCAATTTGTATGATGCCCATTGGTGGAATTATCATGTGGCAATGATTATTCAAAGGGATGTCTGTTATATTATTAATTATGTGTCTCACTAGGAAATTGATAAGGATACATCCAATGTAGATGACTGGTTCAACATTGGTATATTGCATCTAGCTAGAAGCCATGTCAACAATACAATGTTGAACCCTTATTTCAATGTTCATGTCCCATTATCTCAGAATCATTTATGTTGGTATTTTCTCTTTGACAGCAGTTGACGATATAGTAGATATAATATATTTTGTTCTTGGTTATGATTTCATTAATCATACTTTAGATCATCGGCTAGTATGAATAGTACTTGAAATATTATATATATATATATATATATATAATATTATTCATTATTATCACCATTGTAATAACATAATAATGATCATTAATATTATTAGATTATATTTATGACTAATGATGTTACAAAACCTAATAATGAGTATAAATAAATAAAAATGTTTTGTTATACTCTTAGGATGTATTTTTTTTTGAAGTTGCCATATCCATCCATTTTTGTATTAGGAGATCTTTAAAATCTATGATATCCATATTTGATACTAATACCAACAAAGAAAAGCATGATGTTGTTAAAAAACCTAAAAAATATAGAGTGCAATATCCCAACCATGAATACTCCCATACTTCTTAACATAGGACTTGTGGTCAGTCTCATAGACCAAATAGAGGGCCTTTGATAAGAGCAGTGCACACATAAGAACATGTATCCTATGCACTACGACCCTCTGCATGAAGGAAGTCCTTTACATCACCCTGCATGTTGTACACTTCATTATGCACATTCATTGAACCTATTATTGATGATGAAAATTTATTAAAATATATATATATTCACTGGGATTTGCAAGTAATGCATACAACTACAAGGGGTTTGAAGAATCACATGGCTAAAAGCTCCAATTTGACATCCAAGGCCACCTAGCAACATTATTTCAAGTCCAAAATATTTAATTTCATAGACTTTTCAAGTCCATTTAGAGTGATAATGAACTTGATGATTGGACCACTAATCATTTAGTGTTGTGCAATAAGGCAGAAAAAAAAAATATTGGTCAAAATCTTCTATCATAAATCATTTTTCCTAAGTTTCTCTAGCCTCCTTGTATGCCCACATATAAATGCTTTACTCAAAACTCCTTTATCAAGATAACATACTAGAGCTATAAAGTCTCCTACAATGGCCCATTTCTATATAATCCCTTTCTATGAATTTAATGAAACCTTGAGACGATAAAACTCGTGAAGATGACGTTTAAGTTGGTGAAGGTTGAGCTAATGAAACCTAAGCATGAATCTCGCAAGTCATCCTTTGTTTTTATGGGAATTCTCCAATTTCTTACAAATGAAGTAGGCATATTTGTATAAATTCTAGCCTTGAATGCACAGTGTAACTAGGAGCTCCTCATAAATGTTCATATCGGTAAATGTACAACTCATGTCATAACTTTCTAACACTTGCCCACATTCCTTGATGGACTGCAAACTACACAAGCTTTATCAGTAAACCTGTAACCACTTCTAATATATTTATTATTATATTTATGGAAATACAACGAGAACAAATGCAATTGGTACATGAGTATGTTCTCTCAAATTGTGTAACATTACTTCCAAAAAAACTCACTGCGCATTGACTATGACTGTATGAACATTTCTTCCAGTAAAGCCTAATTGCCATCATTGCCAGCTCTCCAGTCAGAATACCCACTTCCCTAGTGGACAATACTAAAGAGTCATTTTCTTTAGCCAGTAATAAATCACAACTCAAACTTGGTTTACCCATAGGAAACATTGATCACTGGAACCTCTTCTAAAGTTTATGACAATGTTTTACAAACAAATAATGCACAAGCTTCTTAAACCTCTAATGAACTATTAAAAATACCACTATTTTTATAAGTCAATTAAAAAACTTTGAATGTTATTAAGAAGGAAATGCCCATTCAATCTCACATTTAAACTTGTTGGGGACAAATTCAATAATTTGTAATTTCATCTCATTAGATATTATTGAGCAATGCATGTCTTGATTAGTTTCTTTGTTTGCCAGGTAATCAACCAATCTATTAGCTTCATTCTAGCAATAGGTAAACATTATTGAATTTCATTTTCTACCATGTGATCCTGTTGACAAATGTACAATATCTCATGCATAAAAAATATAGAGCATTATGTGCATATCTGATGGTTAGCAAAAGATTATAAAGATCAGGAGTTCATTACAGACATCGCCCAAAAACTTCAAAAAACTACTCAGGTCCTTTGTACCCCTATTCTATCCTCCCACATGCAATACCATACTTTTTCTTGAATATAAATACCCTTGCATCAAGACCCTTTGAGATTTCACTAGTGCCAATTTAGAGTTTGTCTTCGTCAAGTAGAAATATTCCACTTAGTCAATTTTCTCTCTTCTTGCATAGTTTCACATTCATTTGTGATTCCAATAGATGACAGGACATAGGTATTTCAGACATCAGGTTGTCCTAGAAATTTGGGATTGTTTTGACTTGAGGACTATCCTCTAAAAACACTAGTGCACCCTACTCTATCCAGTCAAGTTGGCAAAAGTGACCCAATCTTTGGTTTCAACAAAATTTAGCTTGCAACCTCATGAAATAATCCACAATCCATTTCCAGCATCAAATAAGTCATATATGTGAATCATATTTTTGTTTTCCACTTCCATCTCTCTTTGTCATAACCTTATTTTGTTTTTTGTTTTCTATTTGCAATTGTTGGCTCTAGAGTGATTAGGTATAGACTAGCCTATTAGTTTCATCTTAAAGCTTCAAATTGCATAAGATATATACACATTTAAAAAACAAATTCAATCTCCTCATTTCTCTCTTTCAGATTTTCTTTCAATGTCCTAAAAACATATGCACCCAAGGTGTCTAGAGAAAAGGAGATGGTGTCCCACAAATTCTTGTGGAATTGTCCATTTATATCAGAACCCTTAATTTTTTTCTATTGGTGCTTTGATTTTAATGCAATTGTCTGAACCCAATATATTATGAGACACACCAAATTAATCCCTTAATGATTTATAAACAACAGAAGGAGACTTAGGAGAAAGATAATTCTAGCCAAGGAAAAATTATGGTATCATGATCTATTGTGTCGGAAGGGAAACAAATCAAAATAAGTTTTCTTTTTATAGATGCATATATTCATGGTCTACATGAGATTTATTGACAGTCAACCATATTCTATTGAATCAAGAATTTAATATTCATGTACATAAATAGAGAGTGCTTCATCAACCAAAGATAACTGTGCGAAACACAAGTCGAGGTATTTAGTAAATAGATGGAAAAATGCATACCCTTGTATTAACTCAACAAGTTGTGGTTGCACTTCATCATCTCTCAATTTCTGGATTTTCAATGATACTGACCCAACTGCATGAATTTTCATCATCTCTCAATTTCTAGATTTTCAATGATATTTTTTTGAAGTTTCCATATCCAGCCATTTCTGTATTAGGAGATCTTTAAAATCTGTGATATCCATATTTGATACTAATACCAACACCATTGATATTGATGCCAATACCATATATAATTCCATGCAACTATTGCTTCACTTGATCAATAATGCTACTATTCTTCCTTCTGTGAGAACTCCTGACACTAGGTAACCAAGAATTTGCATAGCCCTTAAAATATTTCCTTGTTCAATGATGTAAAGAGCTTCAAGCCAAAGATGCAATCAAATAACTACATTTTTAGATAAGAAATCATGAGGTAGAGATACCACAATCTAGTTGAGTCTTATTGAGGAGAATAACACAAAGGCTACTCTTTCCAGTTACAATTCAAAGGAACTTCGAAAAGGCTTACTGAACCAGTCACTAACGCTTTTGACATGATCTTGGAGTTGAGGCTTCCCATAAAAAGATCAAAACTGATAGTCACAATCCACATGCAGAGCCCCACTCTTAAACACTAATAATTTCTCACCTCCTGTTGATTTCAATAGTATACAGCATCACAGGTTAAACTTTAAAGGTATAATGAAGAGAATACAAACCTTCACTCTCATAAGTTAAGAAGATGGTGGTGAAGTGTTATGGTTTAACTTTATTGGATGCAATGGCTTCATATTTATTATGTTCGAGTATTTGATGTCTTTAATTCTTACTCTTATTTAATGTCTCTTATTCTTACACTTTTCCTTATAATGTTTGTGAATCATACTTTTGTTAGCCGATCTGATCATGTTCCCTTGTCTGATATACTGATAATAATGACAATATTCTCTGCCACAAGAACACTAAGAATACCTGAGATACTAAGACAGGACCACTGGTGTTACAGCTACCTTTTGGGAATTGGCTCAGTTAAGAACAGAATAGACTTTGCAAATCAAATCATGAATCTTTTCTCTTTAAGTCATTGCTTCCAAAGAATTAGTTCATTTTTCTCTATTGTTGACATGTATTTTGTTCTGACTACCAGTATGAGTATTCTGAATGGATCTTATCATGCCAAAGGAGTCTTCTAAAAGTTTTTGTTGAGTTTCCTTAAGTGAAGGTTCCACTAGGAGTATTTTTTTGTGCCATTGCTCCACATTTACAACCACGTTTCTATTCCATCTCATCAGCTTCAACGTAATGGTTTGAAATTGAAGATTCATTATTTTTATTTCTTGTAATCCTATATACTCATAATAGGTTGATGTTGTATGGTTTTGACAGTTTTGTACCAAGAAGAGTCCATGTTACATGTGCTCTAGTCCATGGCCCTAGCCCTACATGGATGAAGGTAGCATTACATGAAGTCTATAGTTATCCCTACTAAAGAATAGTCTCTAGAATGATCATGCTGAGTAAGGTGCAAATGTAAGCTAATGATCATGTTTGGTGTTTGTCTGGCTGAATTCCACCCATACACAAAATCTATAGAGAATTGTAGCTGGGCACCAATTTTTATTAGGAAGTCAAATTTAAAGCTTCCTTCAGATCCTATGGTCCCAATTGTCATGGTAGGACCTAGGACGGGCATTGTACTATTTAGAGGATTTCTCCAGGAAAGAGCTTCTCTGCAAAAATTCGGCTTGCAACTTGGAACAGTTGTCCTCTATTTTGGCTGCAGAAATAGGAAAATGGTAATGATATATTGGATCACCTTTGGGTCCTCCTTTGATTCATGTTAGTAATGTTATTATTACTTTCTCAACAAGGAAGGTGATTTGCTGACTAGTGTAACTATCAATGAACATGCAGGACTTCATCTATCAGGAGGAACTAAATTAATTGGTTGAAGAAGGCATACTGTCTAGACTGGATGTAGCATTCTCTAGAGAAGGTGCCCAAAAGGAATATGTGCAACACAAAATCCTAAAAGAGGTGACCACATTTGAAGATTCGCACTTATCTCTTATAACTCATAGGAGTCCTGTTTGACATGCTTGGTTATTTCCAGAGTACATATTGCAAGTATTTTTTCGAACAATAGCTCACATCTAGTTCATTTGTCAAATACAAGCTAGCTATATATGGGAGCTCATTTCTCAAGGTGACTATTTTTATGTGTGTGGTGATGCAAAGGATATGGAAAAATATGTTCATTAGGCTTTGTTGAACATCATTCAACAACAGGTAAATCTTCTTATGAATAGATTAAGAGAAAGGCTTAAAGCGTTAGCAAATTTTAATACACAAATATTAGACAACAACCATTAATGTTATTGTAAACTAATAAGTGATTTGTCTACATGGCATGAGTCTATGGATGGCAGTGAAGCATTGTCAGTTTTGAGGAAACTTCAATCAGAAGGTAGATATCTGAGAGAGGTCTAGTAAACAAACACTAGAAGGAGAACACACAAAGATAAAGTTGTATTCTAGTACTACTTCAGAAATATGCAAGTTATCTCTAATTTTAGTCTGATGCCACTAGATATGAATAAAGGATATCGGTTACAGATTTGAGAGTATTACACTTTTCCTTATAATGTTTGTGAATCATACTTTTGTTAATCAATCTGATCGTGTTCCCTTGTCTAATATAGTGATAATAATGACAATACTCTCTACCACAAGAACATTAATAATACCTGAGATACTAAGACAGGGCCGTTGGTGTTATGGCTACCTTTTGGGAATTAGCTCAGATAAGAATAAAATAGGCTTTGCAAATCAAATCGTGAATCTTTGCTCTTTAAGTCATTGCTTCCAAAGAATTAGTTCATTTTTCTCTACCGTTGACATGTATTTTGTTCTGACTACTAGGATGAGTATTCTGAATGGATCTTATCATGCCAAAGGAGTCTTCTAGAAGTTCTTGTTGAGTTTCCATCAGTGAAGGTTCCACTAAGTATTTCTTGGTGCCATTGCTCCACATTTACAACCACGTTTCTATTCCATCTCATCAGCTTCAAGGTAATGGTTTGAAACTGAATATTCATTATTTTTATTTCTTGTAATCCTATATACTCATAATAGGTTGATGTTGTATGGTTTTGACAATTTTGTACCAAGAAGAGTCCATGTTACATGTGCTCTAGTCCATGGCCCTAGCCCTACATGGATGAAGGTAGCATTACATGAAGTCTATAGTTATCCCTATTGAAGAATAGTTCTCCAAAATGATCATGTTGAGTAAGGTGCAAATGTCAGCTGATGATCATGTTTGGTGTTTGTCTGGTAGAATTCCACCCCATACATAGAATCTGCAAAGAATTGTAGTTGGGCGCCAATTTTTATTAGGAAGTCAAATTTCAAGCTTCCTTCAGATCCTATGGTCCCAATTGTTATGGTAGGACCTGGGATGGGCATTGCACTATTCAGAGGATTTCTCTAGGAAAGAGCTTCTCTGCGAAAATCTGGCTTGCAACTTGGAACAATTGTCCTCTATTTCGGATGCAGAAATAGGAAAATGGTAATGATATATTGGATCACCTTTGGGTCCTCCTTTGATTCATGTTAGTAATGTTATTATTACTTTCTCAACAAGGAAGGTGATTTGTTGACTAGTGTAACTATTAATGAACATGCAAAACTTCATCTATTAGGAGGAACTAAATCAATTTGTTGAACAAGGCATACTGTCTAGACTCGATGTAGCATTCTCTAGAGAAGGTGCCCAAAAGGAATATGTGCAACAAAAAATCCTAAAAGAGGTGACCATATTTGAAGAACTGTACTTTTCTCTTATAACTCATAGGAGTTTTGTTTGACATGCTTGGTTATTTCCAGAGTACATATTGCAAGTATTTTTTCGAACAGTAGCTCACATCTACTTCATTTGTCAAATACAAGCTAGCTATATATGGGAGCTCATTTCTCAAGGCAACTATTTTTATGTGTGTGGTGATGCAACGGATATGGAAAAATATGTTCATCAAGCTTTGTTGAACATCATTCAACAGCAAGTAAATCTTCTTATGAATAGATTAAGAGAAAAGGGTTAAAGCATTAGCAAATTTTAATACACAAATATAAGACAAAAACCATTCATGTTATTGTAAACTAATAAGTGATTTGTTTGCATGACAGGAGTCTATGAATGGCAGTGAAGTAGAGTCAGTTTTGAAGAAACTTCAATCAGAAGGCAGATATCTAAGAGATGTCTAGTAAACAAAAACTAGAAGGGGTACACACAAAGATAAAGTTGTATTCTTGTTTATGTTTTTGGAAACTTCTGCAATGCTGATTAGTGGCATTGTTACTTTTTAGCATATGTCTTCTTCACTACCAAATAAAATAAAGACCAATTTATTGATTTACTTTTATTGTTGATCATGTTTAAGGTTTAGATAATTTGTAATTATAATATTTATTTGGTAACACAGGACTAGCAAAAAATCAAAATTCTCCTTCCTCCTTCAGGCCATGGATGAACCATTTGGCAACTTGGCATTGTGGCGCATTAGCATTTTTAATCATGGACTTTCTCCTTGTGTTTGGTGTTGCAATGTTGACTGGCATACATGCATCACAAGTAAGTAGTTATTAACAGAATAAATTAATTAAATTTGGAAAATTTGGAAAATTTTAATTGAGGTGGTTTGATCATATTAACCTGCTAAAATTGAGCAACTATGTCTCTTGTACTAGAAAGATTAATTGACAGTTTGAAGTCTCTTGAACATTGTCCTTCTATAAATATTGAAAATTGATAAACAGGATTTTCTTTATTATTTAGCATTAGGTTGGAGTTAATTCCAAGGTCAACTAATTGAGATTCACATTTTAATGTTCATCTATGAGAGGATCCCATTATGAAAAGGGACAATTTTTGTAAACCAAAGAACAACTTGTATTATGACAAATGGAAAATATAAGCCATGCAAGTTCCATCTGGAAGATAGTCATAGGACTACAACATTAAGACAAAAGTTGTAGCTTTCTTGAGAAAAATAAAACAACAAAGTATGAGTATATAGAAAAGGCACATGAATACTATAGAATTGAAAGTAAATAATAGCAGACAAGAATATATACAACATGCAAAGCTGACATGAATATATACAACAAAGCCAACATGAATATATATAGTAGGTACATGAATACTATATAATTGAAAGTAGAATAATAGTAGACATGAATATATACAACATGCATAGACGAAATCGGCATTTAAATTTGCATGCATTTGTCGGAAGCTAGATTTCCATAACTTTATCTTCTCAATGAAAGAAAGCAACCCAGTAATTATGGTCTAGGCATACCATTTTCTTGTTTCAGAGATGAATGTCCTAGGATGGAATTATCCATTGCATTTGGGAGTTATTGAAGCTGGTGAAGGTGAAGATGGGCGAATGAAATCTGCAATTGGCATTGGAACACTTTTATAGGTTTCTTCTAATGATTCTCTTCCTCATTTCTGTGTCAAGATATCACGATTTGTTTTGTACCTTATCATGATATATGTTGACACTTGTCAATTTTGTATGGAGGATGGTTTGGGTGATACAATTTTGGTTTCCCTGACGCAAGCTCCAAAAGAGGAGATAGATTTGTGTAGAAGACTTGAAAATCTTGGAATGCAAGCTTCCAAGATTGAGAAAGGAGTGGTAAGCTTGCAAATAGCTTCTTTTTACATTTATGGTGTTGATGAACTATTCTAAATCATCATTTTACTTTTGAATCTAGTATTGATATTTTAGAAGCTATTATTTTGATAGGCTCCTTTTGAGAAGAAGCAATGCCACTTCTTTGATTTCCAAAGGAGAACTAGCCAACTTCCCATTCAGAAGGTGTGTTACACTTTATTCTTGCAAGCTTTCTTTTTCTAGAATCTTTATACTTCCCTTTTCCCATTTGTTTGATATTCTCCATTTCAAATTATATCAGTTTTTATTTTTCCATAGTCGAAGTCTTGTTTAATTATTTCTTTTTGTACTTCTACTCAACCAATGTCTCGACTGAAGGAATTCAATTTTGGTTTATTTGAACTTCTTAATTAATTTATTAAAATTTATCATTCTTATTTGTAGTAATTTAAAATCTTGACACTTGATCTGGGAGGCTCAAATTGTAAAAGTGAGTTGGTCTTGATGTCAATAGTTTTTAAAGAAAATTACATTCTATTTTTGTATCTCTTTCTATAGATGATTTTCATGCTTATCATTAATTGAATTCCTTTCACATGTATAGGGTGATGAGGTAGATTATAGGGGTGTTCTGCATCCAAATGGTTTTGTTTTAATGTTTGTCACTCTTTATCAATTGAAGGTGAAATTTTGGATATAATTTTTTGTTCTACTCAATGATAGTTGCTATAATGTCTCTGTGGCCCCAAATAGTTGCTGAGGTGTAAGATTTCATTTGATTATTCTTAACTTCCTAGTGCATGAAATGTGAAGTTCTTATCTTTAACTCCTTGTTATATAACCATTTTGGGTGCTATAGTGAGAATGAAATGAAACAAATAATAATTTATTATGTTGTCTTTAAAGGGTGCTAGCTCAATGGAAGAGCACCTGCTTTACAAGCAGGAGGATGGTGGTTCAATTCCATCATGCCCTATTATGACCAAGTACACTACCAAATTTGTGACTAAATATACTATTGAATATGCTACTAAATATCTGACCAAATATACTATTAAATATGCTACTAAATACATTATCAAATATGTGCCAAATATGTGACTAAATATACTATTGAATGTGCTACTAAAAATGAGACCAAATATACTATTAAATATGCTACTAAATACACTACCAAATATGTGAGTAAATGTACTAAATATGTGATTAAATATGCTACTAAATATACCATTAAATATGTGACTATATCAACTATCAAATATACGACTAAATATGTGATTAAATCGATGATCAAAATCAGTGACTAAAATTGTTTAATAGTATATTTAGTAGCGTTATAAATGACTGGATATTAACTACTATTAGTCATGTGACTGATTTTAGTCACATATATACAACTTTTAGTGGTTTTTTTAGTCACATATTGTTGTGTTTGTACTAGTGGTTGTTAGGGAATTACACAAGCCAAATGGTCAGACAAAATATGCAAAATTACCCCATGGGCATGTAAATGTGGTTTTATCTTGATCTTCAAGAGCTATACTTATCTTATTATAACTACTATAGCCATCTAAGAAAGAAAAATATTTCTTACCAGCCAGAGTGTCTAGAACTTGATCAATGAAGGGTAAAGGAAAGTGATCCTTTTTAGTTGCCTTATTCAATTCTTTTTAATCTACAAAAATCTACCATTTCCCTCCTTTTTAGGCACTGACTAGAGGTGAGACCCATCTACTATCAAATATAGGGTTTATAAAACCAACATCAAGCAACTTTTGCAATTCACTTTTAACTATTTCCTTGAGAGATAGATTAATCCTTCTATGGGGTTGATGGAATGGAAGGTACCCTTCATTGATGTATATTCTATAAGTACATAATGTAGGACTTAACCCTTTCATATCCCCATAGTCCCATGCAAAAGCCTTTTCATCTTTTTGAAGAAGCTCTGTTAACTATTTCATCTGTGTAGAAGGAAATTTTGGATTGACATGGAGATTATGACCTTTTGACAAATCAACAGTAGTTGTGAGATCAACCATAGTAGCTTCAAAAATTGGACTTGTATCCAATTCACATGGTAAAAGCTAATGGATAATGTCTAGCTCCTTGGGTAGGAAACAACTCTCATTACATTCCTCATATGTAGTTAGTTCTAACATAGAAGTGTTAGATACATCTTTTTCTACCACACAAGTATTATTAAGAATACTCTAAATTAATGAGTCCTCTTCCTATAGCTTTAGAAAAGACTGTCTATGTAACATCATAAGTTTCACTATAAATTTTAACTCTACTTCTCCATCCCCTAAATTTGGCCATATAGATGTACTCAAATCTGGTTGTGGTTGCATTGGAGGATATAAATCAAATTTCTTTGTTGTCTATCCATCTAATATGGTCATACTTCTTGGCCTACAACTTGTATTTTCATCAATTTTTGCTAACCATGATAATCCTTAGATGATAGGGTAACTAAATAAATTGACTTTTGGGAATAGAATCATGAAATCTGCAAGGTACTCTAGAGAGTCTAGGGTTACTACTATGTCTTCTATCATCCCATCAGAAGTGACAGTATAACTATCTACACATTATAGAATTATTGGGGCAGCCCTTAACCCTTCTATGTTCAGTTTGTTTATAGTATCCTTATTCATGGTATTTATAGCAGCACCAAGATCAATTAAAGCATTTTTAACAAACTGACCATTTATAATCACATTCACAACTAGAATTTTTTGGATCAAAATATTTAGGAATAATCAATTTTCCTAACATAATGTCAGCCAATTGTCCTACAACATGGACTATAGTTGGGTCCTTTTTCTTCCTCCTTGGCTTTTTCAAATAGGCTTCTCTAATGGCTTTTCCATAAATAGGAACATCTTTATTGGCTTGGAATAAAGGAATTTGGACATGCATTTTCTTTAGCTTATCAATAATGTCAAAGGATTGTTCCTTTGTTTGTGCAGGTTTACTTTGTATGAGGTTTTGTGTAAAAGGAGGTTCAACTATTTTTTGGGTTTGAGTTGAGCTAGTTATATGGGTTGGGTCAACCATTTGTGACTGATAAGTTGTGGGTTCTGATGCTATAGAAGTATCTAGTATTTTAGTTATGAGAGGTAGTTTAGGCACTAGCAAGGTTATACCAGATCTCAAATGTATATTTGCAACATTTAGAGCATAAGCAGGGTATTGCTTAGCATCTGCAAAATACATGGGTTATTGTGGCTACTAGTTATTTGGATTTGGCTGAGGTTGTGCATATAATTGAGTCTACTTTTGAGGCCTAGAACTTGTAGGTGGTGGCATTAGTGCAAGTTGTTGGACTAAAGGTGGTAACTGTGGATTACCAGTATTTTGGTTAGGCCATTGTTGATGTCCTCTCCATTGGTTTGTAGACTAGCAATTCCCTTAGGATGGTTGCCATTAGTTCTATTGATTCTGCTATTGATTATTTTGTTGGCTAGACCATTGATTGTTTTGTTGGTTTAGCTAGGAAGGTTGGGAATTCTAAGGCCATTGAGACTGTTGTGGATTATTTTTCCAAGCATTATTCCAATTAGGTTGACTATATTGTGGAGGACCTTGGGTACTACAGTTTTTCTATTGATTACCATACATATTTGAATTTTGTAAAGGGACCTAAGGCATACCTCAATGTTGGGCCCATGGATGATATTGAGAAACAAAGAATACTTCCTCATCCTCTCCACCTATCTTGATGTAGTCAGTTGGAAGATGTTGGTTCTCCATGCTAGTGACCAATTTGTATTGGCAATATTTCTTCTGCTTATTAGCAGTGTGAACAATACTTAGCTAATTGCACCTCAACTTATGCATGCTTCTTCTTTCCAGTCATTGTATCGAGATGTATAGCAACATCATTTATGATGTACTACTTGAAATTTGAGAGAAGATTAGAGATCTTGAACTTTGAAATACCTTGACTAATTCCTTTGGTCACTATAGTCTAGTGTCCTCTTCCTTTCTTCATAGTTGACCTCGAGGAGTTAAGATAGATTTCTTTGAGGTCATCCCAAGAAGATTGATATGCATCACCACCATCTATTAGGTCTAGTGCTTCTAGACAATTATCATTCACCCCTCTCAAGAAGACTAGCTTGTTTTAATCCTCCACAGTACATACTAAGGGTTCTTCTGTAGTGTCTTCAAAAAATGTGAGATATAGTCTTCTAATGTTTCATCCTCCTTCTGTGATATTTTAAAGATATCACCTCCTCTTGAATCACTTACCTTGTAATACTCTTTGTATTTACCCAAAAACATAGTTTGCATTTCATTCCAAATACCTATTGCATTGTCTCCTAAGCCCATGAACCATCATAAAGCTAATTATTTCATGTTGTTGGAAACAACTTGAGCTTATGGGCATTAGTGTTATAGTCAAAGCTATGGCATAGTATGCCAAAATTAAACAAGAAAGTATCAAGGTCTTCAATTACAAGGCAATAGAAATTTGGAAGAGTAGTTGTAGGTATATTTTTGAGATTAGCATTGGTTATGAGGCTTGGAAGAGGAAATGGAAAAGTAGGTTATGCCATTACTAGAGGAATTTGATTATGGGGTTGTTGCTAAAAAGGAACATTTGGTACTAAATTGTTAACAATTGGTGGATTTGGAATAGTATTATCAAGGAAATTGGCCAAAATTTTAGCAAAAGGTTGAAGACAACTTGTATCTATTGGGTTTTCTCTAGAGGATGATTCTATAGGAAAAATAGGGCTTGCATCCTCAAAAGGAAACTCGGCTTCTTCTTCAATTTCTTTGTTTAGATTAATAGACTCCCATGGAGGAAATCTCCCATATTCATCTCATTGTCTTCCTCTTCAATGCATGCAATTGAATTGGTGACTTGTTAGTCAAGCCCACAATTTTGTGGTTTCTAGCTAACAAACTAATCTAAAAATAAAGGACTCATGAAGGTTCCTATTTTGACACCATCCTTGGCAACGACACCAAAAATGTAGGGTTCCATAATAGATGAAGATAATCACACCATTATTCCTGTCAATGATACTATGTCTATTTTGAAAACTATCTATTCCATCATTAAATACACTTGAATTGTCAACCTAGAAATGTAGGGCTTGAAATGGGTCAAGATGATATGTGCATGCTAAGTTCCTTCAAGAGACATAACACCTATGTTGTAGGAAGGTAAAATGCATGAAAGGAATCTACACTATTGATACAAAATAGTAATCACACTTGAACTAACAATATATAACTATAGAAAACTTTAGAAAATGAGCTCTAAACTAGTTAACAATTCAAACATCCACCATGATCATTTTCCATAGGTGTTGCAAGAACTTTCATAGTAATAATGCTACAAGACTAATATAGTAAATCTATCTTACAACAAGAAATATCAAGGAATGAATCTACTTTACCTAATTCTATTCCACCTCCCAAGTGGGGCCCCTTGGTTGGCTTCAACTAACTAAGAACACAACAAGTATTCAAAATAACTCTCTCATAAAATCCTTCTTTGATTACATCACTAAATAATTCATGAAGAATAGAAAAGAGTAACTTCTGAATCTCAAACTAGTATTGTATATTTGTTCATTACTTTCTTCTCCTTCTTGCCAAGATGATCCCCCCCCCCCCCCTTGCCTCCCCCAAATCTATTATATAGAGGATTGGGTACTTATTGAAAACATGACATAAAAGAAACCATGAACAAACATCACTAGAAAAGAAGGTGGAATGTCAACCATGGCATAGAACATTGATTAAGCAAAAGAATAACAACTCACTAGAAATATTGCAAGTCAGGTCTTCCTAGTTTTTCTAGAACAATAAATCTTTCGCAGGAATGGCTTATTTAGAGGAACTAATTTGCACTTCCTTTTCCATGATCGATCTTCATCCTCTTCTTCTTTTAATACGATAATCACCACTCTTTGCACCACTTCTCCATTTTCTGAAAGTTAGAAACATTCTGAACACATATGAACAATAACATTCCTACTCTTATTCAAATATTAGAACATAGCTTTAAATATTGATATGAAATACTGCATTCTATGTAAAATATTGAGTAAAGTATGTCATACCCACTATCCATTAGTTTAATAAGTTCCAGCCGTATTCAACATAAGTTCACAAGATATTTGAAACAAATATTTTGGAAATATTTTTCACAAGGCTCAAAGAGTAAGTTCAAACTATAAAAACTATATCAAATTTGAGACATTAATATGCCTCATCGAAGACTACAAAAGGTTGGCCAACACAAACTTGGCTCTAGTGGCTATATGAATCTTCATTGTCAACTTGTAAGTAGCAGCAATGGAATTTCATATAATTTTTTATTATATGATATTGCGAATAATTTTGTTTAATCAAATCATACATGCAAAACTAACAATATTAAGAAAAAATTACAAAGCACATAATTCAATGTAGATACAAAAATTGCCTTGATTAAAGGCTATGAAGTTGTGGTTGCACACCTATGCCAAGAATCTAAAAGCCATACGCAAGAATCTGGTGCACTAAATGGGACACATCTAAATTGGTCAAATCAAAATAAAATTAAATTGATTAGTTGAGAAATTTATTTTTTTGTTTTAGTTTCCAACATAAATTGACTGCATAACAATGCACATCACATTTCACTACAACCTTCAAATCCTATCCCAAAACCTACATGTGATGAAGGCCATGATGTGCATCAAAGTGGTGGAGGTATTAATTTTATATTGGAAATTAATTATGCAATTATGAATATAATTTAACATCTTCAATTAGAATCTGATGTGTAACCTTCTTTTTGAATAGTTTAGAGCATATTGAACATCATGGTGAAGGACTGGAGCATGTTCAAAGTGTTCAAGATGTTTAGGTGGTGGTGGATCAAAATGTTATTGTACATGATGTGGCATTGTTAGGTAAGAAAAATGCATGTTATCTTCTACTGGTTAATGAAATATTTATAACAGAACAAAAAAAGAGTATGCCAATTTAACCCATTTACTTGTTATTGCAACAGAGCCCCCTTTAGTGCAGTAGCCTTGTGCTCCTCAAAGTAGGAGGAGCCATCATAATTTGACATTAAATGTGCTACAAGAGGAAGAGAATGAGGAAGATATTGATGCTCCTATCAACCTTTTCCTTAAGAAATATAAGAAAAACAAAAAGAAGAAATGATTTTAAAAAAAATGCTCTTTGATAAACCTTGTTTGATAAACTTTGTTGGATAATGAAAGAACATTGTCTTAAGTAGTTATCTATGAATATTGTGTATTAATATTGATTTTTCTATCATGCTAATGAATAATATTATGTGTTAATGAAATCTTGATTAGTATTGCATATTAATGAATTTTATATCATATTAATGAATGTTATCTGATTGTATTGATTGAATGTTATAGTTCATAAATGGATGAATGAATGAATGAATGAAGTATGTAATTAGATAATAATGGGGAATTTAGATTGATGTTAGGGGGATGGGGTGAGGCCAAATGACCTTCCACCTTCTTGTGGTTGGCCTTGTTAAGTAGAGAATATTAGAGTACTCTCGAAACCAAGTGAAGCTCAAACTAGCATACCTTCATTAATTAATCAATTTCATTCATTGTAGGTCTAGAATGATGGGATGATACTCTATGGTATAGGTATTAATCTTTGAAAATAATGAACTCCTTTTTATTTGAGCTATTCTTAATTGATAACTTCTATTTAGTTTCTTGCTAATGATGAATAACTTGAAATAGTATATCTATTTGAATGTGGCTATGATAAATGCTAAAGCATGTAACTTCAATTTTTGAGTGCCATGCACCTAAATTTGGATGTAGCATCTTTAATGGACTACAATTTAGTTTTTGGAGACCTAAATTGTTCTACACCTATATCTCTTCCATTTGATAAGGTTGAATTGCTAATATTTCCTTCGAGGTGATACCTATTTTCTAGTCTTTCATGATTAATCATAGCTGAAAGGTTGCATGTGCATTCATTTTATTTATTTATTCCATAACCAAAGTAGAAACCCTATATTTTGATGGTTGTAATTTTTCCTTTTTTTGATTGTTTTGGGTTTAGTTTCCATTTCATCATGCAAATTTTCAAAATGGTTAATGTTGTAGCTACCAAGGTTGAAGGAGATGTTGATGCACCAATATTTGTATTGGAAGATGAGGTGAAGATTTTTCCTTTTTAATTTTATTTTTCTTATTTTAGAGGAATTGTCATAGTTGTTGCATACTAGTCTTCTAATTCTATCATGGAAAAGTAGGGCTCGAATGAGAATAGTGATGCAAGATTTCCAAAACCTAAGGCAAGAGGTGTTGGTAGGAATCACAAGAGAAGAGGGAGTGCTACTGAGAAGAATGATGCAAAAGATTGCAAGCTAGTGAATGGTGGTAGATGCCAAAAGAAGGAAATGTTGTCCAATGCAGTAAGTTCCTAAAGGTTATCTGTTTATTAAAGTTTACAGTAGTATGTACATGATGCTTAATGAAGGTGTATATGGTCTTATAGAGAAACTAGGTAGGTAACTTGACACACCATTGATAAAATTCACTTCTCTAATAGCAAGTTGTCTTGTCCCCAAAGAATTTACAAGATCATATTCCTCTATTGTGGAAGTTGTCTAAGTATAATTATCACAAGATCATTTACAAGATTCATCATCTTTTTTTTCTTTTTCTTTTTTCTATTTGTGTTTGTTATTTACACTTTATTACTATTCTCATGTCTTACTATAGTTATTGTTTCTCAAAGTATAGATATGGAAGTACTAGATTCATAGAGTTATTGAAGATCTTAAACTATTCATAAGGGTCATAATTATCTAATACTCTTATATTGCTAATTCTATATTTAATACTTTAATTTTGAAAATTCAACTTGTAATATATTTTCTTGTATTCTCTATACAAGATAAATTGATAAAAAGTCCAATTAGATTATAGTGAGCATACAATTCGGCTCTATTTTTTCATAGTATTGTTACTATCATAGACACGTAAATAGTTCTAGCCAAAATCTAGAGTAGACAATAGAATCAACTTCTCTCTGTATAACTATAAGACTAATGTATTGATAGTAATTCTATATAATATGATATACTATTCTAAATCCAACCCTTATAATTATAGGCATTGGAATGGTTACATAGTGAAAGGGTATGTCCCTTTGTTTACAAAATTTACAACTAACCAAGTAAAACAAGTTTATAGAACAAAGACTTATGCTGCCTATTATGATGATGATGATTCAATAAAATCATTGTAGTTCTTGACAATTTCAGCATATTTGATATCTCCCAATAAATTTGCATCGCTGATTACTTATCTTGCCTTGATCTTGATTTCAAACATCTGCTCCATCTACATGTTGGCCTTTGACATCTCCAAGTCATCATTCTATGTAGCTTTTAGGGCTCATTCCTACATCACATAACACATATCCATCCATCTCTATTGGCCAATGGTGTCTCCATTTTCATCTTGCCAAGATATAACTCTCCATTTTGTAACTAATTCCCCCATTAACTTGAAAGAAAACTTAAATTCATGTGAATATGTAGTATGATCCTCAATCAATCTTTCTACTTCTTGAATATCTTCATCTTCTTTGAGAGTATTCTTTTCTTTATCCAAGCCATGTCTCAAAGCTAGGGGTTTATAAGTACTATAAATATGCCAAACCTAACCTAATTTTTCAAGCAACTTCTTCAAATGATTTTCGATCAGAGTGCCAAAGACTTCTCTTCTAATCATCAAAACATCTTTCAATTTTTCATTATCTTCTTGCAATTTCTTTAATTCAATTCTCAGAGCATCAGAAAATGATTGTATCATTGGTTGCACTTGAGGCTTCCTTTATTTTAACATAGTTTCATATATTTTCTTCTAGTTATCCCTCTCAAATGTCACTTGCTTCACACTTTCTTGATTAAACACTACCAAGTCCACCTGCATACCTGCAACCTTATTAGGGTTTGTCACCCCTACTTTTAGTGTCATCAAATGACCAAAATCTTGGTCAACCTCAATAATTTTTGGCCTTTTGTGTGGGGTTTATAAGGCCCACAACAACATTGATTTCTTGTTTCCACAAATCTTGAACCAATTATGGGATCTTTGACTCTCTATACATCAAGTTTCATATCCTTTTTACTAGGTGTAATTAAAATGTCAAAAAAGTATGATGCACTCAAATCCCAACTAAGCAGAGCCATCACCCCTACTTCATTCAATAGTCACCTTCCTCTTGCCACAATTATATGCTCAACTTCCCCTTTGATATCTTCCTTCAAATTTGTCACAAGTTCTTGTTCATTCTCAGGAGAGATATTTTGGATATTCCTCTCAATAATTTGCCTCTGTATTTATACAAAACAACCATAAACTCCTTGGATTTGATAAAAGAATCATCATTTACAATTTTTCTTGACTCCAAAATTATTTCATCCTTCTCAACATTTATCTTATCAAGGATTTTCACATCATGATCTAAGGGCTGAATTATTGGCTTGTCTAGAGTTCTTGAAATTGGAATAGGGGAATCTAGAATCTTTTGAATGTCTTCTTTAAACTATTCTATGGCTTTTCCCATTGTTCTTTCAATTCCCTATTTGTTCCTGAATCTTTTGTTGTACTTCTTCCCACTCCAAATTCTTGAAACTTTCCTCATATTCAATGCCTTGGTGAATATAATCACCCACTTTCTATGATTTCCTATAGGCATGAATGTATCCTTTTGGATCATAATTCCTCCACAAACTCATGGCTTACATGTGATACATTCTAAAATTTCTCTCCAATCATGTCATAACACTTAGTTGCACAAATAATAAAGTCTCCAAAAAATAAAGTTTCTAGAAGGAAAGTTTTCTTTCTTTTTTACCTCTGAAATGTTGTTTGCTAGATTTAGACATCTGCCTTACAATTTCTAGATATGCAATTCTATCAGGCAATGATGCTGGTAATCTATATGGCCTTCCTTCAAACCCAAATACTCTGATACAAGTGAAGTAATCATATGCATACCAATCTCCCCAACTTTGTTTGATTTTCTTTCCCAACCCATTGTTCCTAGGTCTTAAAAATCTTTTAATATTAGGATAATTGAGGGAAAAGACTAGTTTCCAAATAAAGTGTACAAAAGTTGATTAAAATGATCTTCAAATGTAAGGTAACAAGAAGCACTGAACCTATAATCCCATACTATTTTCCACATTTGAATAGGCTTCATTTCTCCATTAGACTCCCTCAAATTCAATTTCAAACCCTCACCCCACAATCCTCTCATTTGCCCAAAATATAAAACCATATTCATAAGAAAGGAATAATGTTTAAAAGTAGGGTACTTAACATCTTCAAAATTAACAAAAGAAGTATGAATGTTATCAACAACATACTTTGCGTAATTATAAGGTTTGGGCTCCAACATTTTAATGTCTAATGCTAATACCATGGGCTTGATTTCCATCAAATCAGGTGCTTCCATCCCTCCTACTTGTCCACATGATTGGTATGTCATGTCAAAGTATGTATTAAACAATTTGATGCTAAATGGAGGTCCATTTGTTGCAGTTAGAGGCTCCTTTTCTATTTTGTGCAACATTAATTTTCATTGTGTAGATGAAATATCTGACCTCTCATACTCATTTTTTTTTATTATGTGAATGACAACCTTTTAGTTAGACCATCAATCAGTCTAAAAGCTTCATTTAGAGATTCAACAGATATATCCATGAATTTTTCCCCATCCTTGTCATAGATGCATCTGTCTTCAACATTATAATTTATTATAATGACCTTGAGTAACTCCACATTCAAAAATACTTTTATTACTGTCAATTTTCCTAAATTCATCTCCCAAGGATGATAGATAGGTACCTTGTGATTTCTCCTAACATAATGATGTAAAAAGAGCTCATAACCCCTAGTCCTAGTCCATACATCTCCAATGTCACTATAATTATCTTCAATTTTGTTTGGGCATGAAAATTTGCTTCTTCTTAACTTAGGACCTATAAAATCCATTTTTTCAATGAGGTCTTCATTCAATTTCCTTGGTGGCACTTCATCATCTACTATCTTCTTCTTATTAGCTTTACCCTTTTTGACTTTCTTAGCTTTCCTATTTTGTGTAGGAAAAAAACTCTCCATGACACCTTCTAAAACTTTATCTACGTACAACTCTCTATAAAAACTAAATACAAACAAGAATTTCACAATTTCCTTTAAGAATTCATAATCTCAAACTAGCAATGATCATCTTTTATTACAAAATAGACTACATTCATGCATTTACTTTTCACACAAATTGAAACATAGAACCATTTTTTATTGTTGTAGCAAATGAACTGGCTGCCAAAAGTCATTTTGTGAACTTATTTTTGCACCTGATGAAACATATTAAAATATTTTATTGCTACAACTTTCAATGATATAAATATATGAAATTCTGATCATTATAGCCTATTTTCACAAATAGTAAATTGTATTAACTTCATGTCTATCACTATAGCAATGACAATATCAAAACTTCAATCTTTGATATTGGCAGTTGAAATGTCACTATAACATATGGCAATATCTCATAGCTCATCATTGATCGCTATATCTCCATAACACAATATGCAATAAATGATCACATTCAACTTATCACTACAACTCACATTGATGCCCTTTCAATAATACAACCATCCATCACTATAAGTTACATCAATCTCCAAGTTTCATCGCTAATTACTATATCCTTTTTGTAATCTCACCGCTTAGTGATAGATTATGATCGCTATAACAAACAATGATTTATGAAGACTTATCACTCATCACTATACTAAAATTCCATATCCTTCACTCACCAATGAGATATATCACTATATGAGAAATCCTTGATCTGCGATTTGTGATATTCCTTCTCGCTATTAGGTATGGTGATATCAAAACTTTAGCCTTCGATATCAGCACTTGAAATGTCAATATAACATATAGAAATATCCTCTAGCTCATCATTGGTTGCTATATCTCCATAATACAAAATGTGATCAGCAATCACATTCAACTTATGACCACAACTCACATCGATGTCCTTTAAATAATACAACCATCTATCACTATAAGTTACATTAATCTCCAAGTTTTATTACTAATCACTATATCCTTTTTGTGCTCTCACCCCTTAGTGATAGATCATGATCACTATTGTTGGAATGTCTTAATGGGAAGAATGCTTCTGAGAGGGGGGGGGGGGGGGGTGGGGGGTGAATTAGAAGTACTGGCCTTTTAACCACTTTTAAACTCTTAATAACATATAACTAAAATTAACATGCATGCATATAAACATTAAACAATCATGAGAAACAAACATGCATCACCACATAACACTTGAGATTTTGGTAACCCAGAAACCCTCTAGGAATAAGAAGGTAAAAATGGGGTGGGGATGATACACACAAAATTACTGCAACAATTGATTTCAACCACTTCTAATGGTTTGCCCTGTTAAAGGCTACAACACACTGTTAAATGTGACCCTATTAAAGGATTTCTACACCCTGTTAGTAGTATGCCTTGTTAGAGGACTTAAGAACATTCAACTTAGAATGCCACCCTGTTAAAGGATTTACATAAGGTTGTTAAACCTACCCAAGTCCATGGGATTTCTAAGTTCCTAATACAATTGTGAGAGAGTATTAGAATAGTACATCTGATCTAATGCAATCTCTGATGCTAATCTCAGGTACTTGATCTGCTCTACTATTAACTGATCTCTACTAGATCTAATCTGTTGATTGTGTTCCTTGTTCTGTTCAAATCAATTGGATGTGTAAATGTTGTCCTTTCCTCTAAATCTTTGACACCAATATTTTGCAACAACCTTAATAGGCTCTTCTTTTCCTTCTTCTCAAGATTCCTTTTTTTCTCTCTATGTTCAATGGCATCAAGACTCCCTTATAAATATTAGTGGTCCGTCATGCATCCTTGATTCAAATGTTCCCGCTCAAACCCTTCAAATTCAGTTATTGGCTGCATGCAGTTTCTAATTTTTTGATTGGTTGCATGAGGATCACATAGGTGATTGTGAGGATTTGATCTTATCCTTTTATCCTATCAATGAGTCATGCATAACCATTTTTCATCTTGGCTTGTGATTGCACAAAATTTTATGTTGATCCTACATTGCTCGACACATGAAGTAATACTGATGCTCAACACCATCTATTTTGGATTGCTTGACATCTACTATAGTTTCTGCATTACTATGCACTTGTTAGTTTTTTGCATTGCTCAACTTCTATTGATTCCTAAATTACTCAGCTCATATAGCATTACTATGTCACTCAGCACCTATTGAATTCCTACTTTTCTCATCTCGTGGTTGATCCTGAGTCACTCAGCACATGTTGAATTCTATATAGCTCAGCATATACTATAATTTTTTGTGCTCAATAGCAACTATAGTTTTCTCGACACATAAAGAAATTCTAGCTCGGCTTCCATTATGTACTCAGCATGTATAGTAAAGATGGTTGAGTGTGTTGACACTCATTTGTCAATCTTACTTATCGATCAACAATCTCCCCCTTTGACATGAGTGTCAAAAACACTTACTAATCATTCATGATCCAATCCTTGTGTGTCCTTTTTTCACTTACAAAATTTCAAGAAGATATTGTGAACAACAATATACCTTATGATTCCCCCTGAGTTGATTATGCCTTATTATGTCATGAATTTTGATATGTTGTGCCATTGTGCCTGATGTTCTTTGTTTCTGTCCTATTCTTGCCTTCTGATCCTGTTTGTTCTCTGTTTGATGACCCTGTCTTCATGTGATTACCAAAATTTGCATGTCCCTTGACTCCTTTATTGCTATTTATAGTCAATCAACTTCAAGTTGAACATGATTTCAAAAGTTGGCAATCCCCTTAATATATCTCCTACATTATCTCCCCCTTTTTACATTATCTCCCCCTTTTTGATACTTATGTCAAAGGGTTCTAAATAGTAATGCCATGCTTGGCCAAAAATGTCTTATTTACCTCAAGGAGAATTTTGAGAGCTACATCCCAATTATTCAATGCAATATCTAATGACTTGTGTTGGATTGCAAGCTCTATTACTAGATAAACAAGTCCTTCATGAGTAGAAATATTTGAATCTTTCTTGAGGATTGTTTCTGCATACATTTTCTCCTTATTTAATATCTCCAAGAGAGGAGCGATAGAGGCTTGCATTTGCATCAGGATTTTCTTTAATAGTGGCCTCTTCTCCTGATAATGCAACTAATTCCCTCTAAGTGTGAAGCATTTGAGCAAATTTCTTTTCACTCTATGCAGGATTTGAGGGTTGTTGCATATTGGAGAGCTTAAGGTTACTCTCAAGGTTCAAAATTTTCCAATTTATTTCTTGTGTGAACTTGGAAAAATCACACAATTTGCTATAAAGGGAAAAGATATTCCCTAATACAATCTTTACATTATCCAGTTTCTTGGCTAGGTCAACCTATCCCAAAATAATGTTATTAGCTATCTTTTGGTTGACCTTGCCTAGAAATTTCTTTTCTGACCATTCAATGAGTTTTACATTTGTATCATGGTCTTCATTATTCACTTGGTCAACTATATCAGATAGTTGCTCAAGGATTGGCCTGCTTGAATTCAGAGGTTGTAGGCTGAAGGCATCCATGAATATATCTTTGATCCCATTCATTGTTTGCTTGTATTTGTAGTCTTTCCTAAATGCCTCTTGCCTCCTTCTCTTATCCAATGCACTTTTTATTTCATTCATCTTTTCCTCAGTTAGAGTGTCTAAATCATAATAGGGTATTTGGATTTCTTCATCAAGCTCAGGAATACCATAATGAATGGTCTTGGCTACCCTAGTAGAACTTGAGCTTAGTGTACTAACTTGTAAGGTCAACTTGTCAGTACTAGACTATTGGACAAGTTTGGTAGGAGTACCTATTTTTGGCAATTCAACCAAAGTTTATATTGTAGACTCTTCCTTATCCTGTGTTTCTTCTTTATCCTCTTCTTCTTTCTTATCTTCTTCTTGTGTCACTACTCCTAGGGGTGTACTTCCTCTCTGTACTGTTATACCTGTGACTTCTCTTGCTATTGCACTCGGCTCCTGATGAGCTTGCATAGCTATTTTTGGTGGTGATGGAGGTGGTAGAAATGGAAGTCCAATAGTTTGAGTGATTTGAGGTGGTTCTTGTGGTGACACCTTGGCTTCTTTGAGTTTATCTATTGACTTTCGAAGATCATCTACACTAACCAATATGGGACTTGTACACAATTGTGCTTGAAGAATTGTTTGGTCAAGGATCTTAGTGAGATCCTATACAGTTAATGGGTTGATGTTTTGACTTGAGGTGTCAACAACATCTTTATGATTTCTATAGGTGTGGTAGTAGAGTGAGGAGGGCTAGGAGGTGGAAGTTGTGTGTCTTGCACACTTTTCTGCTCATTAGTACCCTTGTCTTCCTCCTCTTCAACCTTTTTCTCAACTTCTATCTTCTCTTCTCTCCTCTTTCTTCTTTCTTCTAGCTGAGCAGTAGCCTCTTCTTTGTATTCTTTTTCAAATACATCTTCAACACTTTTGTATAGATTCCTCCATGATCTTGTTGTCCTTTGTACAACTTCTTCAATTTTATTTTGTAAAATGGAGAATGCCCTATATTTAGGTGTAAACATTTTATTATGCCTTTTGACTTCTTGACTTATTTTTTCCTTTGTCAAATCAGGTAATATACTTGGTAGGGTTGATTCCCTCATCTCTTTTTCCATCATTAGATAGAAATGCCATCTATTTTCTATAATTTTAGACAATTCCTTTGGCAATTGCCCATCAAGTTCAAGAGGTGTATACTTGAACTGTTCCATTAATGCATAGATTGATTCTTCTATTATGTTTTGTTCCTCTTTGGTGAACTTATTGAAATCAATCTTTTTCATTTCACTTAAGTCTCCATTCCTAATCTTTTCACATAATGTATCAACTGAAGACTTAAGAGGATGACTTACTTTTTCAAACTGATCTTCTTCGTCAGTATCAGGTTGAGCCATATATCTTCTTCTTTTCCTTGGCTCTTCCTGTGCCTTCTTTATTAGTTTCTTATTTGTGGCTTCCTCTTTTCCTTTTTTTGTGGAGGACCTTGTTGTAGCTCTGGTTGTTGGCTTCTTGGGTGTTGGCATGGAAGCTTTCTTTGATTTGGGCTGAGGAGCAAGAGGTGTCTTTGCCTTCCTTTTGATGACTTTTCCTTTGATGGGTGCTTCCTTGACTTCTTCTTCCTCACCATCCTCATCTTTGTCTTCACCTTGGCCTTGTGTCAATTTAAGTGGCCCTTGTTCTGGCTCATCCTCATCTTTCTTATCATCACCTTATTCTTCTACTTCACTAATCTCCTCTGCTTCGCCTGCTACACTTGTTTCTACAACACCAAATTTCTTCATTATCTTCTTTACTAACTTTTCCTTCTTCTTTACTACTGTGGTTGTCTTGAGTTTGGTAACCACTCTTGATTTGACAGTGTCATATGTCCCAAATGCCTTTGCAATTTTGTCCATTTCCTTTGCAAGTAATGTTGTGATGGCTGCAAAAGCTTGGTCAACATCAAGCTCATATCCCAATGGTCTAAGCCATCTTTCTCTTGGAAGGACTACTTGGATGTAAGTAAAATCAATATCAACCATAAAGCATATGTTATTTACACGCTTTTCTACCAGTGAAAATGGTATTCTCATTCTTTTCTTCATTGCATTCTTGAAATCATCAAAATAGATAGTCATTTGATCATCAAAACTATCTCCTATTTGTGCAATGAAATCATTTATTTGATCAACAATTGTTTTGTTCTAACTCCAGTTGACTTTTCCAAATGAAGGGAGTTCCTTCATCACATAAAATAACATGCAAACTAGCACTGACCAAAATTTACATTGTGCTCCCTTGGACTTTCTAATAGCTCCAAGATTTTCATTAATTTGTTGCAACATGAGCTCTGCAAGGTCATAGGTGTGGTCTTTCTTTACAAGCTTATATGCCACATTCAATCATATGCAGGGTACACTATTCAACTTACTGGAGTGATAAAATTTGTGTGATATGATCCTCACAACAAAGTCTAGAAGTGGATTAGTTATGATGTCTATGGTCATGCCTCTATTATTCCACTTTGCTCATGTGTTCTTCTCAATTATTTCCTTTTTGTCACTTCTCAATGTCTTTGGTCGATCTAGGGTTGGAAAACCTATGACCCTATGAACCATTTTCTTCGTAATCTTGACTAGTCCTTTCTCTAACCAGAATGCTCCATCATGGATTCTACTAAGTATTATGCGTATCCACTCAGTTTTGAATACGATTTGAAAAACTAGGGCTTTGGTTAAACCCTTCTTCTCTATGATAGAAAACTCATCTTTCAATATACCATTATCACAGAGCTTTTCAAAGGAATTAAAGATTTCCAAGTCTCCTATGGCTCCTATTTTGCAGTTGTAACACTTTCCCACATCTTGAACCATAACAACTTTTTCAGGGATGGCAAATAGGGCACCAGTGGGATCATTTTTATATGCAACTTCTGGGATTGGCCTGAATTTGGGTTGCTTAACCTCATTACTAACAAGTTGAATTTCATGGCTTTCCTTCCTTTGGGTTGACTTTGAACTAGATGCCATTTTGATTGAACTAGGGTTTGATGTTTAAAACAAACTTCACAAACTGTACAACTCAGCACCTAAAAGAAATACCTAGTTAGATGCTTAAAATCACTTGGGTAGATGTTGAATCACTGAAAATCACTAGTTGAATGCTTGAAAATTTGCTCAATCATGCTCCTGGTAATTGCTCTTTGTTTGAATGACTCAAAATGAATCAATTTTTACTTTTAAGCAGCTCAAAAACCTTGCATTTAATGCATTTTTGTACCTTCACCTATCACTTTTCTTCCAAAGGTTTTTCAACTCGGCATTCACTCGGCACTATTCACAATCGACATCTACTAACTTTGTTAATAACTCAGCCACGACTGCAGTTTTACTTGGCAACCAAAGATAGCTTGGCATCATCATTCAAGTTTTTTCTTAGAATCTTATCTCATGCAAATTTATACTTTGCAGTGCTATATCATGGTTTAGGGCTGATGTATGATACCTCCTTATATGTATCAACCCCATAGGCTCATCTTGTGATTAGTTGGATGAGATATAATCACTTGACCTATTGGGTGAAGCGACCCTTCCATTGGATGTACTTGGTCCATCCTTTTTTTGCCATGTCTTCTTCATGTCTGTTCTAATGTGTTCCACATCAACCTTTTCTTTGCCCTTATTTACTTTAGTCTTGGGTGCCCTTGGCCTTTGTTAGACAATTCCTACTGACATGTCTAGTTTTCAAGTAACTGAAGCAAGTAGTTTGGTTCAACCATCTTTTATAGTTCCCCTTGAAGTGTGTTCTTATACAGTTTTGAGGTATATGTCCATACTCTTGACAATAGTGATAGCTTTGCCTTATATTGTAATCCCAATTGTAATGGTGTACATAGTTGTCCCTCCTTACATGTTGATTTGGTGTCCACATAGGCTTTGATCTACATTCAAAGGCTCTGTGTCCATACTTCTTGCAATTATGGTAGTGTCCATCAAATCTTTGAGTCCTTGTGACTTTAGACCTGCAGTGTTGTGTCATATGTCCTTGCATGTTGCACTTGTGATAGTAACCCTTGCTTTTGGGTGTGTTTGGCTTATTGATCCTTCTACTCCTACAAACATTAGCAATATGCCCCTTTTTATTACAGTAATGACAAGTGGGTTTAGAATCCTTACCTTTGTCACTTCTTTTCTCAGCACTCTTTGATGATTCCCCAACTTTAGTGCTGATGTATCCAAGTCTTGATGTATCATGGGTTGATCTTGGGGATTTCAGCAATTGTTCAAAGTACTTGATAGCTTCACTTGACTTGTTGAGATTCTCTGCTATTCTTTTTCTCTATTCAATTCATTCTATAGTTGTTCATTCTCCATCCTCAAAGTAGAGATCTTGATATCTTTCACATTGAGTTCATGATGAAGATTCATCAATTGGGCAAGTGTATCCATCTGCATGTTTGAGATCCTTGTTAATTCAGTACATTTTTCTTCAAGTCTGTTTGCAAGATTTCTTTTTTCATCTTCCATCATGATTCTATCCTCAACTACTCTTTTCTTTTGTTCAATGATTTCACATAGTATCATGGCTTGTGATTCATGCTCTATCTTAAGAGTTCTTATCTCTTCTACTTGAATTTTTTTTTTCTCCATCAATTCTGCTATTGTTGCATCAAATTCTTTGGAATCTCCTTTGGAAAATACTTGTGTGGTGTCAATCTCCTTGTAGTGAATATCATTTTCGTCTATAGCTATTTCCTTCCTTCTTTTAAAGGATTTTCTTAATTCCTCTCTAGCTTCCTCTACCTTGTATAAAGCAAGATGCACATCTATCACCTGGTTCTCAATGATCTTTCCAAGTTTGAAAACTACCATCTTCAAATCTTTTCCTCCAAGCCATCAGGTGTCTTCTTGAGAGAAAAAGGCTATGATACCAATTGTTGGAATGTCTTAATGGGAAGAATGCTTCTGAGGGGGGGGGGAGGGTGGTGAATTAGAAGTACTGACCTTTTAACCACTTTTAAACCCTTAATAACATATAACTAAAATTAACATGCATGCGTATAAACATTAAACAATCATGAGAAACAAACATGCATCACCACATAACACTTGAGATTTTGGTAACCGCGAAACCCTCTAGGAATAAGAAGGTAAAACTAGGGTGGGGATGATACCCACAAAATTACTGTAGTAACTGATTTCAACCACTTTTGATGGTTTGCCCTATTAAAGGCTACAACACACTGTTAAATATGATCTTGTTAGAGGATTTCTACACCCTATTAGGAGTGTGCCTTGTTAGAGGACTTAAGAACATTCAACTTAGAATGCCACCCTATTAAAGGATTTACATAAGGTTGTTAAACCTACCCAAGTCCATGGGATTTCCAAGTTCCTAATACAATTGTGAGAGTGTATTAGAATAATACACCTGATCTAATGCAATCTTTGATGTTGATCTCAGGTACTTGATCTACTCTACTATTAACTGATCTCTGCTAGATCTGATCTACTGATTGTGTTCCTTGTTCTATTTTGATCAACTAGATGTGTAAATGATGTCCTTTCCTCTAAATCTTTGATGCCAATGTTCTCCAACAACCTTAATAGGCTCTGCTTTTCCTTCTTCTCAAGATTCCTTTTTTTCTCTCTATGTTCAATGGCATCAAGACTCTCTTATAAAGATTAGTGGTCTAACATGCATCCTTGATTCAAGTGTTCCCTCTCAAACCCTTGAAATTCACCAATTGGTTGCATGTAGTTTCCAATTTTCTGATTGGTTGCATGAGGATCGCATAGTTGATTGTGAGGATTTGATCTTATCCTTTTATCCTGTCAATGATTCATGCATAACCATTTTTCATCTTGGCTTGTGATTGCACAAACTTTTATGTTGATCTTGCATTGCTCGACACATGAAGTAATACTGATACTTGGCACCATCTATTCTAGATTGCTTGGCATCTACTGTAGTTTCTACATTACTCGTGACCTGTTAGTTTTTTGCATTGCTCGACTTCTACTAATTCCTGAATTACTTAGCTCATATAGGATTACTATGTCACTTGGTACCTATTGAATTCCTGGTTTGCTTGGCTCCTATTGGATCCTGAGTCACTTGGCACATGTTGAATTCTACATAGCTCGACATATACTGTAATGTGTTGTTCTTGGCAGCAACTATAGTTTTCTCAGCACTATCTATGACTTGGCACATAAAGAAATTCTAGCTCAACTTCCATTGTGTAATTGGCATGTATAGTGAAGATGGTTAAGTGTGTTGACACTCATTTGTGAATCTTACTTATCGATCAACAACTATAACATACAACAATATATGAAGACTAATCACACATTGTTATACTAATATTCCATATCATTCACTCATTGATGAGATATATCACTATAAGTTATAGTGATAATTACATTCCATTGCTCATTGCCATATTGATAATGAGTCTTATCTACAAAATAATGAATCCAATCGATATATGCTATAGCAGTATCATACCGTACTTCAAGCTGCCCAAACTAGAATTGTTGAAAGATACCATGATATCTTATGCCCCATCACTATAGCTATAGCAATAATTTAGAAAATAAGAATATATTCATGAATTCAAATAGAACCAAGGCCTAGATCGATCAATGGATATTACCATGTGATGAGTAAGCCCTAGGAGTGCAATTTTGCAATAGGATTGTTTGACTTGAGTGATAAATAGCTATTTTCTATGAAAATACAAAGAGATGCAATAAATGATTTCTTATTTTGATAACAAAATCAATCTAGGAAATACAAAAGTAAGAAATGAAAGTAGGTACAAGGTGAACAAATATTTGTAAAATATTGAGTTCCACTAGAAGAGACAAACTTATCTTATGGATCAAGTATAATAAAATGCCTTCATTTGATTAACCTTTTAGGGAGTGAGAAGAATGACAAGTCAAAGGTCACTGGGGAGAGACTTAAAGAAGCAACACACATAAAAAAAAATTATCTCCACTCTTGGGGATGTTATATTTTCTTTAGCTAATAAGAGTGCACATGTCCTATATTGTAACAAAAAATTGATCCAAATTATTCAAGATTTTCTGGGTGGCCAAGAAAAGACACTCATGTTTGTACATCTCAATCCAGACATTGACTCTTACTTGGAGATAATCAACACTTTGAAATTTGCAAAGAGTGTGTCTAGCTTGGAACTAGGTACTGCACGAAGCAACAAGGAAAGTAATGATGTTAGAGATCTCAAGGAACATATTTCCAAATTAAAAGAAACCAATGCAAGAAAAGATGCTGAGCTCAAGCATTTATAAAAATCAAATCCTTGAAGATGTCCTACACACTGTTAATAAATATTATATACACATTTTGGAATTTTTTGTAGATGAATTCTGTGCAATTGCTATGATACCTAATCTTATTATTAATAATTATGTGACCATGATTTCTTGTTATCAAATGGGGTTTTTAACTTATTCATTTGTTATTTTTTCTCAGTATTTAGTTGTGTATTTTTATTAAATTTCTTAAGAAATTAGATTTTAGAAGCTTAAAAATTTACCAAAAATTTATTGCATTTGGATGGTTTTCATAAATGTGAAACATCAGTGTTATACAAAAGATCATTTTTTTCTTTAATCACTATAGAGATGATTACTTTAGACATATAGTGAAACTATTATGCATGTTAATATAGGAACTTTAAAATGTGCCTTGAAAGAAGTCATGCACTAGTCTTGTGTTTTTATTTATCTTAATCCCTTCCCGAAGAATGTCTAGTATATTTTCTCTTTAAACATCTCAATAGATTTCTATAGCAACTATCCCATCGAAAGGGAATGCTTCTCATGCTTTACCTTTCCATTATAGCTTGTACCTATAATCTTGCAAATTCTCAACTCAAAGTCTGTTCATGTTTTTAACTCTATCATCCACTTATATGCAATAATAAGGAAACTCTACTTGAAAAATATCACCTAAAATGTGGCTCAAATAGTTGCTCTCTTCTTTTGTATTGGTATATCTTTATAATCTAATAGATACCTTTTGGAAGTGTATACCTTGTACCTTTCTTCTAAATCTTTGTTTCTTCCTCTTGTGCTCTGGATCTAATGACCAAATCATTATAAAGAAAAAGAAGCAACCCTTCCACTATATGACTTTGACACAACCTTGTGAAGTCTTCCATGATAGAAATATGTACCACATGAGGATACACCTACAACACAATCATACTTAGTACAAAAAACCAAAGAAATGCCTTCATACTAGTATAGGTTGTCCCCTATACACATGCTTGGAATAGTTTTCACATGACTTTTCATTCTTATGTTGTCCTCATCTTCAGATTCCTCAAGCCTAGATACCCCTACCCCTATTGGAAACTTCTCATCATTATTGTACCATGTTTTTTGGCCTTTCACCATTCCCTTGGTGTCTACCTTATTATTCTTAGCCTTGACTATCCTTGTGAAAATTTTTTTCCCAATCTTCAAGGGACATAAAATGGTACCAACTAGTATCATTCTTACTTCATCAAGCTTTGCTTCCTCTTTGTCTTCATCAACAAGTTCATGAAGACTTGTTATGAGATGTATTTTGTAACAACTACTGGCTGATTTGGCACCAAAAATTGCATATTTTCATACACAAGTGAGCTACTTTGGGGGAATTAATAACCTACATCAAAAACATTTTTTTATTTTTGTTACTTCTCATGTTTTTTGTAGCTTGTTTTGAGGGTATAATTATGAATTTGAAGCTTTTGAAATAGGAATTTTATGAAGATAGAGTATAGGGAGGGAATAAAAGTTCTAAGTTCCTAGATGACATAATAATTAGATATGCAGATCACCATAACCTTCTATGACCTAGACTATAGAGTCATTATTTGTGTTACACCGCATAACTCAAGATCCCAAGTAAGATGTTTATCAATATTAATTGTATCCTAATGCATGTTACAACATCTAATTTTTGTAACTTTTTAAAATCATTTTTTTAAAATTAATTAGCTCATTTGACCTTCTTTGCTTCTTGATTATTTTATAATGGAAAGATATTTTTGAAAAGTGATATCCTATGTTACTATGCTAAATAATGGGTGTACTCATTTTATTTTACTATATAGGAAATTGGAGCCAACATGTCTATATTAGCACCAAACTTCACCATGTCACCATATATCCATTGTTTGGTTTAGCTTTAGAAGTATTCAAATATCTAAGGTAAAGGTTGGAGGTGCTAATACAAGTTAACTTACATCTTTATTGCCAAAGAAAGAGAATTCATTATAGCTAGATGGTCTTTCAGAACCCATTACCATGCCAGTTGCTAAATTGATAACTTCCAAATGAGTGGTTTTTACAAAGAAGAACACTCATTTTATTGATTTCTTCCCCCAAACAACCACAATCTATTTTTTTCCAGAGAACATGCCATATTATTTTGTATTTTGACATACAATACACATCTATTAGTCATGTTATAAATATTCTTTGAAATAGTCAAGGTAGATACAATGAGTTATTGCAATTGAAGGGCACAATACATTTTGGTATGAGATATTTAGGGAATGATGAATTGATGCTACTGGGAATTGTAAGTTTTGATTGGGTAGGAGATGCAAGTGATAGGAAGAGGACTTCAAAATATTGCTTTAGAATATGACTTGTCCAACAATGATATGCCACTTAGCGTAAGTCTAGTTCAACTATTATAAGTTTTATTTTAGCTAAACTAGTAAATACTAAAATGCCTACTTATTTTTTGGACATCAACATGAGGTAATGATTCATGGGTTATAGACGTGACGTGGTATATTTTAATCTTAGACCCTTGTTTGTGTGAGGAAAACTAAAAGTGTAATGGGGAAAGTTATGTGTCCTGTAATTGGTAATATTTTAGCTTCTTTATCGTATTCATTACTTCCATCAAACTTTAATGTTTGGATAAATTTTTCACTTATATATATAATATATAATGAATTATTATGGTATGTGATTGTCCATGGTGATTATACTATCATATTGTTATTAATGGTATAATGTGAATGGATGCTTGTTTGTTAAGAGGGTAATGATTCATGGGTTATAGATGTGATGTGGTATATTTTAATCTTAGACCCTTGTTTTTGTGAGGAAAATTTAAAGTGTAATGGGGAAAGTTACGTGTCCTGTAGTTGGTACTATTTTAGCTTCTTTATCCTATTCATTACTTCCATCAAACTTTAATGTTTGGATAATGTTTTCACATATATATATATATATGTGTATATATATATATATATACATATACATATACATATATATATATATATATATATGTATATGTATATGTATATGTATATATATATGTATATGTATATATATATATGTATATATACATATATATATACATATACATATACATATATATATGTATATATACATATACATATATATATACATATACATATACATATATATATATGTATATGTATATATATATATGTATATGTATATATGTATATGTATATGTATATGTATATGTATATGTATATGTATATGTATATGTATATGTATATACATATACATATACATATACATATACATATACATATACATATACATATACATATATATATATATATATATATATATATATATATATATATATATATATATATATAAAATATGTAATGAATTATTATGGTATGTGATTGTCCATGGTGATTATACTATCATATTGTTATTAATGGTATAATGTGAATGGATGCTTGTTTGTTAAGAGGGTAATGATTCATGGGTTATAGATGTGATGTGGTATATTTTAATCTTAGACCCTTGTTTTTGTGAGGAAAACTAAAAGTGTAATGGGGAAAGTTACATGTCCTGTAGTTGGTACTATTTTAGCTTCTTTATCCTATTCATTACTTCCATCAAACTTTAATGTTTGGATAATGTTTTCACGTATATATATATATATATATACATATATATATATATATATATATATATATATATATAATGTTTTCATGTATATGTGTGTGTGTGTGTGTGTGTGTGTGTGTGTGTGTAATGAATTATTATGGTATGTGATTGTCCATGGTGATAATACTATCATATTGTTATTAATGGTATAATGTGAATGGATACTTGTTTGTTAAGAGGACCCTTGCAACCTATGTGGAAGAAGTTAGAGGACATAGACCAAATGCAATTGCAATAAAACTTTTCTAACTTTGTCTTGGAAGGAATTAACATCTAGAGGATCTAGAGGAGTTTTTAGGATGATAATATCATGTTTCATTAACTTGTGTAGTGATTCCTGCATGTTCCTATATTGTTTTCTACTGATTAAAAGTTCAAACATGACTGAGACACCTGTTAGTTAGTACCTATGGTGGGTACTGTCATGTCTGACCCTACTCCTTTTTGCTTCTCCTTATTTACTTTAGTTTGTTGTTTTTGTCACTAGTTCTGTTGCTGGGATATTTTAAACTCTAAACACTATTTTGTTTATGATTAGATAGTTTAGTTTTGGATTTGGGAGATACATTTATTATGGATACTGCTTTTTTATTTCAGTTTAATTGTACTCGAGATTTTAGCAGATATATTTAGATTGTGAGCATGATGTTAACTAGGATGTCAGTAATACACACATGTGTATATTTGGATCTGTGTGTGTGTTTACATAGATATTAATCTTTTAGTTTATTGTTGGAAATTAAACACGTCTAGTGCATGTATGGAAAATACATTATGGTATTATTGGGAATTTCTCATTTATATTGGTGTTTTTATTATTTACGAGAAATTTAGTTCACACCTATATGTATTCAACCTAATATATATAAACATATGTGTGAATATTAATTCACACACACACACACACACACACACACACACATATATATATATATATATATATATATATATATATATATATATATTTATATATTTATATATTAATGTGAATATTTTGAAAATTGCCACATAAATTTATATGAACATAAGTGTGAAATATTGACTCATATATTCACATAAATTTAATATGTGAAGTAATTGTATTGGAGCTTGCAATGTTTAATTATATCGCGGCTGCTATAACATTGAGGTTATTGTTTTACTCATATGTTATATTTCTTATGGAGATTTTATTTTTTCCCTAAAACCCTAGTGGGTTTCAAATGCTATGAAAAGGTAATATGTTAGGGTTTTGAAAGCCAAATATATGGCGGTGGTTTTGGAATTGTTAGATGTACTCAACTCTGTGTATGGTTTTAGTTCTTTTAATGCATTTTATGAAGAAGCCCTATCTTATGAGGCTAAGCTTGTTTGTAATTCATATAGCTTGTCATTCAGTTATTCTCTATTGTCAAAGTTGCTCTCAAGTGTATCAATTTTGGCATATTGGGAAGTATGGTTGTGACGACGAGTTGCTGAAGTTTTTCATGCTAAGCATTCACCCTCTGTTATATTTTAGGTAGGGGGCCTTTCTTAAACCCTATTCTCTTTCTATCGTGTGTGTTTCATTTTGAAATTGTAAATTATATTGTTAAAAGGTGATTTGTTAAAGGTTTTGCATATCGACACCCAAAGGTGGGAGTATGCAGGGTCAGCAATAAATGTGTTGAATTCTGTATGTTTCCAAAATTGGATTTGGGTATGGTGAGATTGCCATGGTAACATCACTTGCTATAGCATTTTTGTTATATGTTATGGTAATGGGTAATATTGTGATGTTTTCGGCTTCCATCGAGTCGAGCTCTGTGTGTCTTAAGTTTTGGTGCATATTATTATATGGTATTTTGTAAAACAATTTGCATGCATTCTAGGCTTAATGAATTTGTAGAATACTTAGTAAGTTTTGTTTGGGGTTACAAATTTGTCATGCTCAGTCGACTTTAATAAATTTAGAAGGAATTTAACTCGAGTTTACAGTAAGTTTTGACAAATGAAACCCGAGCTTGTCTTATGTAAATATATTCAGGTACGTTGTTCAGACCGACCCACAGTGATTGTTGTGTTTAAAAATATTGGCATTAAAAGTCTAATATGTTATTCGAGATGTAGGAAACTTAAAATGTAGACAAGTCGAACATTTATAAGAAACTAAGGGTAGGCATTTGATCAAACAGTTAGCATGAAACATATAGAATGTTGTATTAGTAATTTTTAGTATAATGTTATTATATGATTGATAGGATATCAAACAGTCGATACTCTGTGGGAACTGGCATCAAGACTCGATTACAATTTGGAATTTCGTATGTTTTTGGGTTTAAGTTATCGTATGTTATTATGAAATTTGGAACTGGGCAGTGACATTTTGGCAAATAGATAAGAGGGAACTCGAAAACAGTAGTGATATCATAGCGATAGTATAATTTCTGATTAAGTTATGAAAAGATGTAGAAAGGTATCAAGTTATAATAACTGTTGTTTTATTGAGTTATGCTTATGATCTGGTTTCATTCACAATTGTATAACGTATTTTGTGGTAGTGAAAAAATTACATAACTGATGTTACTTGATGCCCAAAATGAGAATTATGTTGAATAGTGGGTATGCATCTTTAAAAACATAGTGGACTTCCATTTTAGTTAACTACGATTATTGGAATGCTAGAAGTTTTACAGTACCTTTCTAAATAGCATAATGATTTGATTTTAGTTTCACAGTTTTGTATGTAATTATGATTCTAGTTATGGGCAGTAGCATATTCTCAAATAGTTTGTGTAATTCAAAAATTGGTGTTAGCTTATGAGTTGTCCATAAGTAGAACTTGTAATTGGATATTGGAAATAATGTTGAATATACGGTATCATTATTAATGTTCTTTTGTATAAAATTTTAACTAAGATTGAACATGGAGAAGTCTGCCAGACATGATTAAATTAGTTTGATTATGTTATGAAGCATTCTGATGAACATTTATATGATGTATGAAATTAAAATTTAATGAATTAGAAATCTTTTATTACAAAGATGTATTTCAGTTCATAATTGGAAATGGAATTAGTTTCAAGTGTTGAGGCAGATTATGATATATGTTTGATGATATGTCATTTAAAGCAAGAATATCATGTGCATTTTGATTTTTTATCTTGGTCATTTCAAAATTAAGTGTAGATGGTTAGGTCAGCAGGAAATTGATTGTATAGTATGAAGATTCAGTAAGTATCATTGAGTTGAGACAATAGTTCAATTGTATTTGCGTGATCTTGATATTATAGGTTATATTTATATTGTTATAATTATCTATATTTACCTTTGAACTTGGCAGAATAAGATGTGTTACAAATGGATTAAAGGATGTAGTTTCATGTTTTATACTGATTTTATATTTCTTGCATGAACATTCTTTGGTAAATCTGTTTGATGTGTATTTCAAGAATAGCTGTGATGAACGTATATCGAGGTGGCTGAATTGGTTTATCCTATTCAGTTAATTAATTTAGTGATAACTTTAAAATAAATTGGGTGGGTTATTTACATAGAAAAGATAATTGGCCTTACCTATGACTTAAACCTATATGGTTAAGTACAGAGAACAAGGCATATCTCTATTTTGTCATTGACAAGTATAATAGAGAATACCATTATGTGTTGACTATGAGTATACCATACATGGATGCAGAATCTTAGTGCCATAATGATGACACCTTAGTATATATATGATTTATTTATGGGTTATTCTTAGTGTGAGTTTAATTTTGCATTGTTAAGTAAATGTTTACTTCTTGCATATTGATTTTGGAACTGCACTATGTTAAGTGGATCAGATATCTGCATTATGGTTACGTATATGTTTAATCTAACATGTATGCAGGTGGATTACGCTTTTCAACTCAGTGTGTACTAAGCCCCCTTTGTGTTGTGTTGTATTTCTGTATGTTTTTCAGGTGCTTCAAGTTGTATTGCAAAGTAGCTAAGGATGACTGGGTTACTTCCTGAATAGTATTAGTTACTTGTAGGGTCCATATGTTGGATATAGGTGTTTAAGAATGATGTTGTACTGAACTCAATATGTATTCACATCATTATGGATATATATTTGGATGATATATTCTTGTATTTTGAGGTTTTCAGATTGAGTGTGGCTCAATCTTTGTACTTGTGCTTGTAATAAGTTGAATTCAATAAATAAAAAAAATTGTTACATTCTTTGTGGTTGTTCTTTGTTCCAAATTTTCTTGGTTATGCTTAGTGTAGCATTGCATTTGGTATCAGAGCTTGGTTAAAATAATTAGGACTCTTAGGTTATAGGGTTTAACCTGTCATCGATGCATTATTAATAGTTATTTGTTTGTAGGTTGCTATCATGCCTCCTGTCACTAGAGGACGCAGCATTCCTGAGGATAACCTTGCTGACAGAGGTAGAGGCAAAGGCAGGGGCAAGGGCTGTGGTAGAGGTCCTAAGCACCAGAATTATGCTGGGGTTGGTCAGTTTGATCAGAATTCTAGGGTTGGAAACAACCAGGATAACTAGGCAAACCAAGCTTTGGTACTTTAGAGGATACTGGAACGTCTCGATAATATTGAGGCTAATAACCAGATTCCTGGTGGGGAAGCGAATGATAGGAGACCTTTGTGCAGGGTATTCATCTTCCTGTAGAGGATAATCTAGTGGCAAGATCTTAGCTCAAGGATCTTTCCAAGATGAAAGGGTTGTTATTTTATGGTATGGAACAGGGTACAGTAGTAGAAGCTTGGCTACTAAATATTGAGTGATGCTTTGTCTTACATCGTTACTTGAGTAACATGAAGGTAAGATGGATGGTTATGCATTTGAGGGGTTTTGGTTCCTTGTGGTGGGAATAGGGGTTGGAGAAATTGGGCATTGATATCTCTCTTGTTACTTGGGAGCTCTTTGTAGAGCGATTCAAGGAGAGGTTTATGTCTGAATATTGGCGTCAGGCCCATGCAGAGGAGTTCTTTCAGATTATGCAGTCTGGCTCTATAGTGGAAGCTTATGAATATAGGTTCTATGAGCATAAAAAGTTTTCTAGGTGGGCTAAAAATGATAAGGCCATGATACATCACTTCATCAGAAGGCTTATGCCCAAGATTGGGGAGGAAGTGAGAACTTTCTGATCTTGGACTATGCAAGAAGCTTAAGAATAAGCAAAGTTGATTGAGATGAAGTTTGGTTATCATGGGGCTTCATATAAAACTAGCATGAATCCACCTACCCCGAATGTTAGTATGAATCAAAAGCCTCCACAGAGTAGTTTGAAGTTGATATTTTCAGGTGGAAAATTCAAGAAGATGAAGTTTGATAAGTACTCCAAGGGTTTTGAATAGCCTAAGCCATCTCAACCACCTCAAAATGTGTAGAGTAATAAACCATCTCCTAATGCTTCTGGTTAGAACATGGGATTCAGGAAATCAGTTGAGTGTTTTCATTGTGGACAATTAGGTCATTACTAGTCTCAGTACCCTAACTGGGAGAAGCTGAAGGTTGGACCTAAGCCAGCTAGGTCTGAAGCGATAGTTGGTGATTTTTCTAGGAACCACCATGTTTTTGCTACCCTGGATTAGAAGCAGGCCGAACACTAGAACACAATTATTGAAGCTCAGGGTAATACTCAAGGCATGAAAGTATCTATTTTATTTGACTCTGGAGCTACAGGCTCATTTATTTCTTCTGCTTTATTGCAAATAGTGGAATTCTTCTAGTTAGGGCAAGGAATAGATGGCAAGTGGAGTTAGCATCAAGTTCTAAGGTGAACGCTGATATTTTTGCTCCTAACTGTAAGATTTGTATGAAATCTTTCACTACTTCAGCAAACCTTAGGGTTATAGCTTTAGGATCGTATGACATAGTTTTGGGGATGGATTGGTTAGAACAACATCAAGCGGTTTTGAAGTGCAAAGATAAGACAATCTATTGTGTTGATGATTTTGGATCAGCTAGGGTTATTGTTGGAATTAAGAGACCTATCTCTTTGTGGACAATCTCTACCAAGAAATTGGCAAGGTGTGCCCAGAAAGGCTGTAGTTTGTTTTCCATTTCGATAAACAACTTAGAAGATTCTGTAGTTAGACATTCTTCTCTTGATTATCTAGTCTTGCAGAGGTTTTCGGATGTTTTTGTTGAGGAGATGCCTGGAATACCTCCGAGAAGAGAAATTGATTTTCAAATCGATTTAGTGCTAGGAATAGAACCAATTTCCAAGACTCCATACAGAATGACAGCTCAAGAGTTGGTTGAACTTAAATTTTAGTTGGAGGAGCTTTTGGAGAAAGGTTTGATTTGTCCTAGTGTATTGCCTTGGGGTGCTCCAATAATCTTTTTCAAGAAGAAAGATGGCTCCTTAAGACTTTGTATTGATTATAGATAGTTAAATAAGGTCACTATTAAGAGCAGGTATCCTTTGCCTAGAATTGATGACTTATTTGACCAAGTCAAGGGTGCTCGAGTCTTTTTGAAGATTGATTTGAAATCTGGGTATCATCAACTTAGAATCTAGGAAGCTAATATTCATAAGATAGCTTTTCACACCAGATATGGGTACTATGAATTCATAGTGGTACATTTGGGGTTAACAAATGCACCTTCTATCTTCATGAGCTTAATGAATGGTGTGTTTAGAACTTACCTAGACAAGTTCATAGTGGTTTTTTTGGATGATATTTTGGTGTATTCTAACACTGCTGAGGAGCACGAGCAGCATTTAGAACAGGTTTTGGAATGCCTTCGTAGGAATAGACTATACGCAAATCCTGAGAAGTGTGAATTCTTCAAATTGAAGATTTGCTACTTAGGGCATATCATTTTAGGGGATGGAATTTTCATAGATCCATCCAAAACTTGGGCTATTGTTGATTGGCCAGCACCTACGAATGTGTCTGAAGTTCAAAGTTTCATGGGCTTAGCTAGCTATTACTGCAGGTTTGTGTCAAAATTTTCTAGAATAGCGCATCCTATCACATCTCTTCAGAGAAAAGGGAAGAAATTTGTGTGGACAGATGAGTGCAAGTAGCATTTCAGAAACTTAAGGAATGTTTGACCAGTGCACAAGTTCTAGCAGTCGCTGATTCAACTAAGGAGTTTGTGGTTTGCACTGATGCATCTTTGGATGGCATAGGGGTAGTGTTGATGCAGGATGGATGTGTTATAGCTTATGAGTCCAAAAAACTTAAGAGTCATGAGGTGAATTAACCTGCTCATGATCTCGAACTTGTTGTGATTATGCATGCTTTGACCAAGTGGCAGCATTTTCTTTTGGGTCAACGATTTGAGTTACATTCTGATCACCAAAGCCTTCAGTATCTTTTCACACAACCAGACCTCAATGCTAGGCAGCAAAGATTGATGGAGTTCTTGTGTGAATACAACTTCAAGATTAGATATGTGCAAGGGAAGGAGAATGTGGTTGTTGATGCACTTAGCAGAAGGTGACATGAATTATCTTCTTTGATCCTAACAGTGGATCTTAAGGATAAGATTTTACAGAACCTTTTCGTAGATCATTGGTTCCAGGATGTTAAGGCTGTTATGGATAGTGGTAGCATCTTGGAAGGGAATTTTGAGGGATATTCGATGAATCCTTAAGGTTTACTATTGTTTAGAGGGAGTGTGTACGTTCCTAAGTTGGGTGATTTGAGGAATTTGATTTTGTTAGAGGCCCACAAAGCACCATATTCAGCTCATCCGAGTGTCAAGAAAATGCATGCTGATCTTAAGTAGCATTATTGTTGGCCTGGAATGAGAAGAGACATAGCAAATTTTGTGGCTTGATGCTTGGAATGTCAGCAAGTTAAGACTGAACATCAGAACCCTGCGGGATTATTGCAGCCACATAGTATTCCAGAATGGAAATGGGACACCATTTCTATAGATTTTATTACTGGATTTCCTATTACAGCTCGTAGGCATGATTCTATTATGGTGGTAGTGGACTGATTTTTGAAGGTTGCTCACTTTATTCCTATTAGATCTTCCTATAATGCAGCAACGGTTGCCCAGATATATATGGAACAGATAGTTAAGTTACACGAAATTCCTAAAAAGATTATTTCTAATAGGGATCTTGTGTTTACATCTTCTCTTGGGAAATTCATGCAGCGAGAATTAGGTACTCAGCTGAATTTCAGTTTAGCCTATCACCCAGAGACAGACAGACAAATTGAATGTGTCAACCAGATTCTGGAAGACATGCTTAGGATGTACGTAATAGATAGACAAAATAAATGGGAGGAGTATCTACATTTGGTAGAATTCGCTTATAACAATGGATATCATAGTGCCATAGGTATGGCACCATTTTAGGCATTGTATGGTAGACCTTGTAGAACACCACTCAGTTGGGATTATTTGGAGGACGGGGCTCTTTTAAGACTTGATATGTTGCAAGATTTGGAGCAGCAAGTTAAGAGGATCAGAGAGCACCTTATTACTGCTCAAGATAGACACAAGAAATATGTTGATAAGCATAGAATTAACTATCAATTCTTGGTGGGTGATAAAGTGTTTCTCTAGGTAAGGCCGCGTAAGAGTCCAATTCGTTATGGAAAGGGATCCAAGTTAGCACCACGATTTGTTGGTCCGTTTGAAATTCTGGAACGGATAGGACATGTTGCCTACAAACTTGCCTTACCACTGAGTCTTTCTTGCATACAAAATGTATTTCATGTTTCAATTTTGCGTAAATATATACCTGATATTGCTCACGTACTTGATTGGAAAAATTTGCAAATTTTGGATGGTCAAATCATGCTGGAACAAGTGTAGATCATGCAAAGCAGAACTATGAGTTTAAGAAGAAGATAAATAAGGCAGGTAAAGGTCCTATGGGATCTCAATGATGAGACATCTACTGCCTGGGAGGACACTGAAATGATGAGAGCAGCTCATTTGCATTTGTTTGCTGACTTCCAAGAGAAAGTCGAACCCTAGTGGGGGAGGGTGTCATGCCTAACCCTACTCCTTTTTGCTTCTCCTTATTTACTTTAGTTTGTTGTTTTTGCCACTAGTTCGATTGCTGGGATATTTTAAACTCTAAAAACTATTTTGTTTATGATCGGACAGTTTAGTTTTGTATTTGGGAGATACATTTATTATGGATACTGCTTTTGTATTTCAGTTTAATTGTACTCGGGATTTCAGCAGATATATTTAGATTGTGAGCATGATGTTAACTAAGATGTCAGTAATACTCACATGTGTATATTTGGATCTGTGTGTGTGTTTACATAGATATTAATCTTTTAGTTTATTGTTGGAAATTAAACACATCTAGTGTATGTATGGAAAATACATTCTGGTATTATTGGGAACTTCTCATTTATATTGGTGTTTTTATTATTTACGAGAAATTTAGTGCACACTTATATGTATTCGACCTAATATATATAAACATATGTGTGAATATTAATTCACATATATGTGTGTGTGTGTGTGTGTGTGTGTGTGTGTGTGTGTGTGTGTGTGTGTGTGTGTGTGTGTGTGTGTGTGTGTGTGTGTGTGTGTGAATGTTTTGAAAATTCCCACATAAATTTATATGAACATAAGTGTGAAATATTCACACATATATTCACATAAATTTAAAATGTGAAGTAATTGTATTGGAGCTTGCAATGTTTAATTATACCGCGGCTGCTATAACATTGAGGTTATTGTTTTACTCATATGTTATATTTGTTATGGAGATTTTATTTTTCCTAAAACCCTAGTCAGTTTCCAATGCTATGAAAAGGTAATATGTTACGGTTTTCAAAGCCAAATATATGGCGGTGGTTTTGGAACTGTCAGATGTACTCGACTCTATGTATGGTTTTAGTTCTTTTAATGCATTTTATGAAGGCATTAATGTAACATTCTTCACTTGGTTAGCCATTTCATTTTGGTTTTGTTGCTTGCTAGATTTTGCCTAGGTTTTGGGTAGTTTGCTCTATAAAGTAAAACACCTGTGAGGTGTTGCTGGAAAATAGGCATCATGGTTAGGAAGAAGCCCTATCTTATGAGGCTAAGCTTGTTTGTAATTCATACAGCTTGTCATTCAGTTATTCTCTATTGTCAAAGTTGCTCTCAAGTGTATCAATTTTGGCATATTGGGAAGTATGGCTGTGACGACGAGTTGCTAAAGTTTTTCATGCTGAGCATTCACCCTCTGTTATATTTTAGGTAGGGGGCCTTTCTTAAACCCTATTCTCTTTCTATCGTGTGTGTTTCATTTTGAAATTGTAAATTATATTGTTAAAAGGTGATTTTTTAAAGGTTTCACATATCGACACCCAAGGGTGGGAGTATCCAGGGTCGGCAATAAATGTGTTGAATTCTGTATGTTTCCAAAATTGGATGTGGGTATGGTGAGATTGCCATGGTAACATCGCTTGCTGTAGCATTTTTGTTATATGTTATGGTAATGGGTAATATTGTGATGTTTTCGGCTTCCATCGAGTCAAGCTCTGTGTGTCTTAAGTTTTGGTGTATATTGTTATATGGTATTTTGTAAAACAGTTTGCATGCATTCGAGGCTTAATGAATTTGTAGAATACTTAGTAAGTTTTGTTTGGGGTTACAAATTCGTCATGCTCAGTCAACATTAATAAATTTAGAAGGAATTAAACTCGAGTTTGCAGTAAGTTTTGACAAATGAAACTCGAGCTTGTCTTATGTAAATATATTCGGGTACGTTGTTCAGATCGACCCACAGTGATTGTTGTGTTTAAAAACACCGGTATTAAAAGTCTGATATGTTATTTGAGATGTAGGAAACTTAAAACGTAGACAAGTTGTCAAACATTTATAAGAAACTGAGGGTAGGTATTTGATCAAACAGTTAGCATGAAACATATAGAATGTTGTATTAGTAATTTTGAGTATAATGTTATTATATGATTGATAGGATATCAAACTGTCGATACTCTGTGGGAACTGGCATCAAGACTCAATTATAATTTGGAATTTTGTATGTTGTTGGGTTTAAGTTATTGTATGTTATTATGAAATTTGGAACTGAGTAGCGACATTTTGGCAAATAGATAAGAGGGAACTCAAAAATAGTAGTGATATCATAGCGACAGTATAATTTCTCATTAAGTTATGAAAAGATGTAGAAAGGTATCAAGTTATAATAACTGTTGTTTTATTGAGTTATGCTTATGATCTGGTTTCATTCACAATTGTATAATGTATTTTGTGATACTGAAAAAATTTACATAACTAATGTTTCTCAATGCCCAAAATGAAAATTATGTTGAATAGTGGGTATGCATCTTTAAAAACATAGTGGACTTCCATTTTAGTTAACTACAATTATTGGCATGCTAGAAGTTTTACAGTACCTTTCTAAATAGCATAATGATTTGATTTCAGTTTCACAGTTTCATATGTAATTATGAGTCTAGTTATGGGCAGTAGCATATTGTCAAACAGTTTGTGTAATTCAAAAATTGGTGTTAGCTTATGAGTTGTCCATAAGTAGAACTTGTAATTGGATATTGGAAATAATGTTGAATATACGGTATCATTATTAATGTTCTTTTGTATAAAATTTTAACTAAGATTGAACATGGAGAAGTCTGCCAGACATGATTAAATTAGTTTGATTATGTTATGAAGCATTCTGATGAACATTCATATGATGTATGAAATAAAATTTAATGAATTAGAAATCTTTTATTACAAAGATGTATTTAAGTTCATAATTGGAAATGGAAGTAGTTTCAAGTGTTGAGGCAGATTATGATATATGTTTAATGATAGAGCATTTAAAGCAAGAATATGATGTGCATTTTGATTTTTCATCTTGGTCATTTCAAAATTAAGTGTAGATGGTTAGGTCAGCAAGAAATTGATTGTATAGTATGAAGATTCAGTAAGTATCATTGAGCTGAGACAATAGTTCAATTGTATTTGCATGATCTTGATATTATAGGTTATATTTATGTTGTTATAATTATCTATAATTACCTTTGAACTTGGCAGAATAAGAATTGTTACAAATGGATTAAAGGATGTAGTTTCATGTTGTATATTGATTTTATATCTGTTGCATGAACATTCTTTGGTAAATCTGTTTGATGTGTATTTTAAGAATAGTTGTGATGAATGTATATCGAGGTGGCTAAATTGGTTTATCCTATTCAGTTAATTAATTCAGTGATAACTTTAAAATGAATTGGGTGGATTATTTACATATAAAAGATAATTGGCCTTACCTATGACTTAAACCTATATGGGTAAGTACAGAGAACAAGGCATATCTCTATTTTGTCATTGACAAGTATAATAGAGAATACCGTTATGTGTTGACTATGAGTATACCATACATGGATGTAGAATCTTAGTGCCATAACGATGACACCTCAGTATATATATGATTCATTTATGGGTTATTCTTAGTGAGAGTTTAATTTTGCATTGTTAAGTAAATGTTTACTTCTTGCATATTGATTTTTGAACTGCACTATGTTAAGTGGATCAAATATCTACATTATGGTTATGTATATGTTTAATCTAACATGTATGCAGGTGGATTACGCTTTTCAACTCAGTGTGTACTGAGCCCCCTTTGTGTTGTGTTGTATTTCTATATGTTTTTCAGGTGCTTCAAGTTGTATTGCAAAGTAGCTAAGGATGACTGATGAAGTTACTTCCTGAAACAGTATTAGTTACTTGTAGGGTCCATATGTTGGATATAGGTGTTTAAGTATGATGTTGTACTTCATTATTGTAATGAACTCAATATGTATTCGCATCATTATGGATATATATTTGGATGATATATTCTTGTATTTTGAGGTTTTTAGATAGAGTGTGGCTCAATCTTTGTACTTGTGCTTGTAATAAGTTGAATTTTAATAATAAAAAATTGTTACGTTCCTTGTATTTGTTCTTTGTTTCAATCATGTTTGTTCTAGTTTACCTTTGATATATGTGGGTGTGAGGGAGATAAGCATCAATAGGATAAGGTTAACTCACATACCTACTCATGGTATAGGTGGGCCAACATGCTAAGACCCCAATATATATTCTCTCCCTCTCCATGGTCTAGATGTAACGAATAAGACACCTTGATAGATGGGAACCTCACAAATTTTTATCCACTTGTAGTGCCATCAATATAGGTCTTTGAAATATCATCTCAAGGTGGTGGTAGACCCACCAAAGACCTGAAGATAAATATCTAAACTAGTCATTGAGCAAGCTATCATCGGTGATTACTTTGGATATTTATCTTCTAATAATTTTTTTCTTAAACAAAACAAGTTGGTGAAAATTTCCACCAATGCATTGACCAACATTTAACATTGGTGGAACTTTTGACCAATCTTGGTCGACATTTCCACCAAAGATTTATCAACATTTTCATCAATGCATCAACCAACATTGGTGGAACTTTCAACCAATCTTGGTCAATATTTCCACCAAAGATTTTTTGACATTTCAATCAATGAATTGACCATCATTGGTGGAACTTTTGACCAATCTTGGTGGAAATTTTCACCAAATATTTTTTGACATTTTGGCTAATGCATCGACCAACATTGGTGTAAATTTTGACCAATCTTGGTGGAAATTTCTACCAATGCGTCCACCAGGATGCATTAACAAGAGATGTCAATTTCAAATAAATAAATTGTCACAATTCTAATACCTACAAGATTTGGTCAAAATAGTGACGAAAAAAATAGCCACAAACCAATTGGTCAAAAATTAGACCAACATAAAAGTCAACCAATTTTTGTCAAAAAATGAGGCAAAATGTACTATTGATTAATAAATAGAAAGAGAAGAGTGATTTGTGAGGATAAACAAATTAGAGAAAATATGATACATAAACATTGTGAAGTGAAGAGTGGTGAACATCTTGAGAGCATAATGAAGTGTATTGAGCTCCTTCTAAGGCATCAAAGAAGAGAAATTTTATTAATGGTGGTTAATTATGAAGAGGTTAATGAGGAAACTAAAGAGGCAATTGTAAAATTCATGACCTCTATACCTAGTCAAGAAGAAGAGAGAAAAAAATTAGGGGGAGAACTCCTTACAATTGCAAAACCAACAAGGAAGAAGTATAAAGTGACACCTTTAGTTGAGGCACCAACAGTAATAGTGTTAGAGGCACCATCTATAAAAGATGGCAAAGACACAATGACATCATAGTCTACAATGTAGGTAACCATTGGTAGCAATACCATGGAAGTGGACACTACAAGAATTGTCTTGGATACAACAAAGGATCCATTCAAGGATTATAGACAATTTGTTGTTGGTAATTTGGTGAGCTACACTAGTTCTAAAGATGAGGAAGACAGAAAGAACAAGAAAGAAGAGGAAGGAAGAAAGAAAGAAGTAGATAAAAGGAAGATATTGGAAGAAAGAAAGACTAGAGAAGAGGAAAAGAAAATAAAAGAAGAAGAAGAAGATAAGAGGAGATTAGAAGAATAACAGAAAAGAGAGGAAGAAGAAAAGAGGAAGGAAGAAAAGATGAAGAAGAAAGAAGAAGAAGAAAATGAAGAAAAGGATAAAGAAGAAGAAGAGGAAACATAAGAGCATAAAAAAGAAAATAAGATTAAAACAAATTTGATGATAGCAATGCAAGAGTCGACATTCTTTCCATAGCTGAAGCATATTAAAATAGAGTTTGATAAATTTGAATTTCAACATGAAGAAGACATTCTCTTGCAGACACATGAGAAGATTAAATCTCCAATAGAATCAATGCTAGAGAACTTATTTGGAGATGATGATGATTTTTTATCCCTAATATCATCTTTAAATAAGTCCATTGATTTGACTTCTTCTTTTGATAAGAAGAAAGGTTCTCAGTCCAAGAAGTGTATGATGGATGGGAATGTTAAAGGGAAAGAAAAGGTTAAACCTAAACCCTTAAGTTCTCATAAACATATTGTTGAAATGAAGTCGAAGTCAGAGAGTTCTAAGGGTTTTGAGAAGGATATCCTAGAGGAAGAGGAAGGGACAGATGTTGGGGAATTCAGCTCAAATTTGGAGGGATATCCAGAAACAAAAGGAAAATTTGATAAAGAAAAAGAGGAGGATACTTTAGAGGGTAACTCAAAACAGAGCATCTCTGACAATGAAGGTAATCACACTATGTCCAGGGGGAGTGTTAAAGGCAAAGATAACTTAACTGATGATCCAGTTACTATGAAGGATGTGGATCATATGGTTCTGGATTCTACTCCTACTATGGAGATTGGGGAACAACAAAAGGAGGATCTAGTTCAACAACAAGTCCCTGTTGAAAATAGAGAGGAGGTACAGATGGATGGGGAGGAACAAATGGATAAGGTTGATTCCCCTTTACATGAGAGTACTAATGACATTTTTGATTCACTACAGAGGGACAACAAGCTTTCCTTCTTACATTCTGCAAAGCTCAAAGCGGATTCTATTCTCCAAGTTGATTCTTGGATCTATAATGAAATTATGGGGCTAAAGAAGAAAGTGGAAATAATGCAACACAACTAGGATGCTGATCAGGCCATAATTAATCACTTGGAGGTGCAAATGGGAGGTATCCCTAAAAAACTTAAAGATTATGAGTTAAATCTTAGAATGCTCATCAAGGAAAGTGGTACAAAAATGGAGCAAGTAACATCAAGCATTTGTGCCACTATAGCTAGCCTTGGAAAAGGAGTAAATGAAGACACTATTTCTTCAGAGGGCCTGAGTAAGAGGACAAGACAGAGTTCAAGGAAGAAAGCCTTCCAAGCTGCTATGACTTCGGCTGCCACTTCCATTTAGAACACTACTATGATTAGGAGGAAGGCTATTAAGATGATTACGGAACTGCAATAGAACCTTTGTGTCTTCTGTTTTGTTTCTATTTATGTATAGGTCGTTTATCTGGTCTATGTTTTCAGTTCTGGTCCTATTTTTTGGTAAAACTTTGTTTCAGGTTCTAGGTCCTTGTAAAGCCTGGATACTTTTTTTGAACTTTGCTAGCGGTTTTAGGTCCTTGTAAAACTTGATTTTCTTTCTGCTTTTTAGTAGGTTTTAGGATTGTTCCTGGTGGTCTTAATTGCCTATCTTTCTTGTTTTTGTTAAAGGGTTTCGGGGCCCCTTCAAAACCTACTTTTATTATAATCTAAAACAAATTATTTGAAAGGAACAAGAAAGTGAAAAGTCTAGAAATGACTTTAGGAGAGGTTATAGAGATAGTTCAAAAAGATATAGTAGTCAAGATTGTAGAGACAAATCCCCAACGAAGAGAAAAAGAATTGATAAAAGCTCTTGATAATGAGTTTACTCATTTATCAAAACTGGTAGTGGTACAAGTGCAAATCAAGCATGATGCAAAACTATTTTCTACAGTGTGGACAAATGTTAGGAATGATTTGCAAACACTTGATGCTTGAATCAAGGAGCTAATAAGATGCTTGAAAAAAGGAAGTACATTGTATGGGTAGTGTACCCTTTCATACAATTATGTTAAGGATATAAATGATGAGCTAAATGGAAGATTGAATGAGTTGCAGAATCTGGTAAGAAAACTCGATCAGCTTGACACCAAGATTGAAGATCTTGAAGTAGTTATAGCATTTATACATGATGATATAAAGATCATTGAGCTGAAGAAGGAGAGAATATTAAAGAGGTTCTCATTATTAAGAGAACACTTGACCTTGAAGATCAATAATGTAAATAAATAGTTGGATGAATGTCTCACAACCAAGACATCTTATGAAAAAATTATGTATTCTAACCTTAATGCAGTTGAAGTAGCCTCATTTGGATTATGCACTCTTCTCAATATATCAATGGTAATAAAAGAAACATGGCTGAAAGAGTTTAAAAGTATGAAGTCAAACTTTTTAGACTGTATTTCTAGAATGATAAACTCAACATGAACGTGAAGGTAATACAATTTTGATTTGTACATAAATTTTGACACATTTTTCATTAATGTCAAAGGGAGAGTGATAAGGAAATATATATATATATATATATATATATATATATATATATATATATATATATATGGCATAAATGAGTAGAGTTATAATGTAATTAGGAGATGTAAGGAAAATATGGTATATGTAATGATCCACAATTTTTGAAAATTTGTAAAGTTTTGAAGTTTTTATTTTGGGACTTAGCTATTTTTCCCATATATTGCCAAAAATGCCAAAGGGGGAGATTGTTGGAAATTTGGCTAGGTTAGATATTTTTATGTTATCATTAATGAAAACATACAACTATATGAAGTGAGAAAAACATGAAGATAAAGTTATGACATGTATACTTATACTAGTACATTGGGCCTCTATTTTAGACCAAACTTTCTGATGATGGGCCAATTTGGCTTGTCAAATTCAATTTTTTTAAAATATGATCCCACTAAGGTCAAAATTTGACCAAACTTAAGTTTTTTCATTAAAATTTTGATGACACTTAAGGTTTATGTCAAAATTTTGACAACACTTAAGTTTATTGTCAAAATTTTGACACTGTTGGGATATAAACAAAAAAAGAAGAAAAGTAAACATTTCATTTTGTATCCATCAACAGATTTTAAGAGTGTGTGCATGAGGGTTATATAAAAGGGAAAGTGCAACTTAACTCAGGTAAGAGAGTTAAAAAAAATGCTTCTTTTATAGCTATTTGATCATAGTGCTTGGACAAACCTTGTTCGGTTTTTGTTTTTGTCTGATCAATCTTGTAGAGAAGTGGAGGAATTATTTTGTTTGCACTAGCACAAATGATCTTTATCAAAACATTATTAATACAAAGAAGCTTCACCCAAAAGAAACCTTAAAAATTCCACAATAATTATCTATTAGCTTAGCCTTAGAGTGACTAGACTAGTTCATGTAGTGGTTAACAAGTAGAATGCTAGAAGTAGGGATTATTGAGAGGGGGGCAAGGGGCAAGGGGGGTAAATTAGTAATCTACAAACTTTAGTCACCAACTGGATATTATTACTTACTTTAACCATACATAACAAAGCAATAAAGTAATGTTGAACAGTAATAGTAATAATGCACAAAGATAACTCATGACACCATATTTTATTAACTAGGGAAACCCTGGCCAAGGGAAAACCTTGATGGGGATGATACTCACTAGATAATATACTGATATATGTGTTCCTTGTTAGAGGATGGACCTTGTTAGGAGTCAATGAGAAAATTCAGTATAATAGTCCCTGTTAGGAGACTTTGAAACCATATTAGGAGATTCCAACCCTATTAGGAGTTATGGAATAATGAATGTAAGATGAGCCCATTGCCCAAACATGTAGTTTCAACTACATGAATAGCTCACTACTCAATCAATTAATCTACTATTATTTTCCTTTCTTCACTAATCTTTGATCTTTAGCTTGATCTCATATCACCGGATAGCTCATACAAAACTTCACATATATCGCTCTCACAAAAGTTCACTCACTTTGCAATTCACAATTACATTATCATAAGCTCTCACACTTCTCATCACAAGAAGTTCTTTGTATAAATACCATGCCTTTACATAAAATATTGTTGGGTCAGCTGAGACCACATTTCACTTTTTCAAGTTAGAGTAAACATCTAGGATGTCGGCCCTAATTGGACAAGTAATTATTTTGCAACCAAAACAATTCCTTCCTTCAATTCTGCTATCCTACTTCATCAAAACATGATTAACTTTGTTACATACAATTTGTACAAAATTTTGAGGTTATACACTTCATCACCAACATGTATACCATCTCCATGTAAATTTTCTTGTCATAATATGATGTCTGCAACATGTTATAAACAAAACAATACACTGTTGTAAATCAAATTCTATACTTAGACAATTTTCTAATAACCAAACAATAAGTATCTTTATTTCTAAGGTTTCATGTCAACATGTGCATCATGTTTTTCCATTAATGACAACAATTACATATCACAATTAGCCAATTGTCAACAATCTCCCCCTTTGGCATTGATGACAACAAAATAGGGAAAATTGGCTAAGTGACAAAAATAAACTATCATAATAAATATTACATCTATTACAACTTTACAAATATGCTTCCCCCTTACAATATACTTCATACTACACATGTATCTCTCCCCTCTAGTATCCAAATTTTCTACTTTCCAATTTCCTTCTGCTATTACTCCCCCTTTGACATCAATGATAAATGTTTCAAAATGTCAAGATTTTGTCCAAAACTATTAAAATTGCTTTCCCTTGCCTTTATGCTGAAAGAATCTTCATCCAATCATCAAAAATAGCCTTCAAATTGTCCATACCTTTGTTCCATGTTTCTTTGGTAGACTCTAATGATGTGAGAATTGCACATAATGCATATGATGCAATCTCAACTACATTGATATCTGAATACAAAAAGTTTGTATATATGTCTTTAGCCTTGACACATTCTTCAAGCTGGTTTTCAAAAAATGATAACTTTAGAGCAATAGACTCTTTGAAATCAAATTTTCTCTTCAATATATGCTCTTTTCCAAGTTCTAGTTTCTTGATCTCACTGTGAGTACTAGCAATTTGATTCTCAAAATCATCAACTTTACTAGATGGGTTCTGGATTAGGCTAGATATAGCCTCTACCTCATTCATCTTTGCCTCTAACTGATTGTCCAAATCCTTATTTAGTTTGTATGATAAGGTACACCTAACATACAAAGCTTTCCCTTCCAGTTGACATTTTCAAAGTTCTTTGATGCATGTATCAAGGTTGAGTAAGTCATTCTTAATATTTTGGCAGATGGTGCTAAACAAATTAGCATCATGTGAAATTTGAGCTTTTGCCTCTACAACACTCAAAAATTTTGTAAACCCTTCATCAAAATATTTTAGCATTTCCTATGCTCTTAGTTTGAGATCCAACTTAGTGTGTTGTACTATCAAACTACGATGCAATCTATCAGTTAGTTCCATCAATGATTTCTGTAAACTCTTCGCTGTCTTATTTTTCTATAGGAGTTTGGATAAGGATGAAATTAGATCAGTCTAATCATCATCATTAATATCCAAACTAGCAAAAGAGAGAAGAGTAGATGAACTAGATGGTTTAGTCTCATCATCCCTCTATTTCTTTGTTGCTTCCTTAGCTTTCCTCTCTTCCTCTTCTTTTCTTTCCTTTTTCTCTCTTTGTTTCTTCTCTTCTAATATTTTCTTCTCCTCTTCCTCAAATTTCTTTTTCCTTTCTTATTCTACAATTCTCCTATCATCTTCATCTTCCTTTCTTTTTATTTCATCTTCAAGCAATTTTTGGTTGGCTTCCTCTATCTTCTTCTTTTCAATTTCTATTAGCCTCTTTTCTTCTACAATTTGTTTTAACTTTTCTTCAGCATCTTCAATATCAGGTATATTTGGTTCAAAACCACCAAATGGATTGGTATCATCAATGTTGATTGTAACATTGGTTTGATCAATCTTCATAGTATCACCATTAACTGATAGTTCTATAATTATAGGAGCTAGAGGAGTTGTTGTCTATGATTCTGACAACATTTGGCTGATAGTTGTTATAATCTCCTTCCTCAATTTATCCTTCTCACCAACCATAAATAAGAATGGCCTCAAATTATTTCTCAAGTATGGTGTGAGGTTATTCAACAATCTCTTTATCTCATCTTCATCATCAGTCTTGCAAATTTTCATTAGCATAGACTTCCAAAGTTCAACATCTTCTTCTCTTGCTAGAGTCTTCTTTTCTATGAGTCTCTCATAGACTTTTTGGTTCACTACTCCTTTTATATCCTTCATACTTAGATCATTTACAATGATCTGTCTTATAGTAGATATATCAATCTGATCCTTCTTGAAATTATTATAAAGATCATAAAATTTGTTCATCTAAACAAAGTTTCCTTTATTGGCAATTGTTGTGTTAATCTTCTCAATCTTCAGGTTCCATGGCTGTCGAGCTTTTCCTATTGCTTGCTTAGGTGCAGTCATCTTTTTAGCTTGCTTTGTTTCCTATTCCTCAACTTCTTTATCACTATTGGATTCAATTGTCAACAATACTTTCTACTTCTTGTCAGGTCCTATAGCCATTTGTTTGACTCTCTTAGTCTTTATTGGCACTGCTTCAACCAATCTCTCTAATTTTCTCTTGTGTTCACTGGTTTGAACATTTGATATTGCTACATATGGTATACTCTGTCCCGAAGTTGTCTCAACAACCAAAACTGACAAGGGTTATATATTCAATACACCTTATTTCATAGCCTATCTCATGGCCTCAAACTCATTTTTGGTCATTTCGGCCTTAGATAATGCCTTCTTCATTATTGACTCAACCTTCTTGTGAGATGCCTTCTCCAAGGTTTCTTGATGAGAACACTGTATGATCTCATCATACATTCCAAATCTTTATTTTACCTTATCTTTCTTAGAATTCAATAATAGATCAATGTAGCCAACTACAACATCATCACTCAACTCATAGCTCAAAGGATCCAAAAATGTTTCCCAAGGTTCTACTACTTAAATATATGTATAGTTAGTATCAACTAAAATACATATGTCTTCCTTGAACCTAACCACAATTGCGGGTGAGATCCTAAACCTTTGTTTCATCTAATATCAAAATGTTCTCATAATTAAATTTCCACTGTCCAATACCTTGTTTGCAAGGTGTCTTCTCAATACCTCTGATATCTTCTCCATAGTGCATCTATCACTACTCATTATATCTATTACTGACAAGTAGGGAAATCTCTTCATCACTTGAAAGAATATGTGATTTACCAATGATTAGAATCTAAATACATCATTCTTTGTCCTCTTAATCTTTTCAAGGTTCTCCAAGAGTTGCATTCTCATAATTTCACTCAAATTCACCTGTTCTTTCTCAACACAAATCTTGTAAGCTACTTATATAAATCCTACTGAAAGTTCATCTATCTTAGAACTTGCACAAACTAAACAAGCTATTATTCTACTAAGAAATCTCACATCATCCTACTTGATGGAGTTGATTATCATAGCCTTCCCATTGTAAACTGCCTTAGTGTAACTCTCTACTTTCTTCTTAACTATTTTCTCTCTTATGGGTACACTGCCTTGTTTGCTAAGACTAGTTACCTCATGAATAAGATCGGTCGAGATGTCTACTACATTATCTTGCATCCATAGTTTTCCATCATGAAACCTACTTAATATTATTTGATTCCATTCATTTGTATCTAGTTCAAGATAGAAATGATACTTAAACAAGTCCAATTCACTTAAATGTTCAAATCTAGCCTTCACTGTCATGTCATGGTTAAAGACCAATTATGTATACTTATTCATATACTTGCTACCAATTGACCCAAACTTACAATTCAAATAGTTTTCTACATCTTCTAGATAGACTATGTTGTTCAAAGCGATAGACAACACATAGTTAGGGTTTCCTTTACTAGGTTTTGTAGAAACTACCTTAAACTTAGGTCTATCCTTATTCTCAACACTATTAACAATAGACATATCCATAATTCTTATCAACAATATCTTTTACTAAACAAATTTTGCAGAAAATTGATAAAATACCTCTTTCTAAAAATAGGGTTTGCTTCAAAATCACTCTGAAATGTTGCTTTTAGAATGCTCTTTGCTTTGAATATGTTCACAATGAAGTAAAACTTAATTTTCTACTCCATTTATGCATCAACTTGAAACTACATTAATTTCATACTTCACAAATATGAAAAAGGTGCTCTTTGCATTTTGCAATCAAAAAACTATCTAGAATCATCTGTCCAATCTTTAAATGCCACACAAGGTTTACTATAGCCTCCTTTCATCATGAAAATCATCCTCAAAACTTCACATCATAAAATTCTCTACAAAAATGTAGTTTTCATCTTCTGTTACAAAATCAACTCTTACTATAATACCAGTAACTTTGAATTTCATCATAAATCCTTTTCTAGTTCCTTCTATCATTCCTTTTGTTTCTAAAGCTTCTTCCATTATTTCTTTTATATCTAAATTTTGTGTCCATTCTACAATACTCTGTTGTGTGTCTAAATTTATTGCATAACTGACATATAGGTTCTCTACTTCTAGGATTTTATTGATGATCAGGTGCATGATAATTTTGAGCAATGTGTCCTAAGTTGTCACAAATATGAAAAAGGTGCTATTTGCATTTTGCAATCATATAACTATCCAAAATTATCTATCCAATATTTAAATGCCACCCATGGTTTACTATAGCCTCCTTTCATCATGAAAATCATCCTCAAAACATCATGAAATTCTCTACAAAAATGTAGTTTTCATCTTCTGTTATAGAATCAACTCTTACTATAATACCAGTAACTTTGAATTTCATCATAAATCCTTTCCTAGTTCCTTCTATCATTCCTTTTGTTTCTAAAGCTTCTTCCATTATTTCTTCTATATCTAAAGTTTGTATTCATTCTACAATACTTCATTGTGTATCTGAAGTTGTTGCATAACTGACATATAGGTGCTCTACTTCTAGGATTCTATTGATGATCAAGTGCATGATAATTCTGAGCAATGTGTCCTAAGTTGTTACACTTATAATATATGATCTATCTTTTGTCATCATAAGATCTTCTTTCTCTCAATGTTCCTTCATTAGATCTTCTTCTATCTATAGGGTTATTATTTTTAGACATTTTGTTATTTCTTTTATCATTATCATACTTAGGTCTCCTACAATCAATTGCATTATGACCCATACCATGACAATTATGACAAAAAAATTCCTTAACATGATTAAATGACTTATTAATACAATCTCTTTTCATATGACCTATTTCATCACATAAAAAACACTTACCTCTAAATTCATACTTGGTTATCTTGGGAGTCTCCACTTGCTTTGGTTCATCCAAAATTTCAATTTCATTAATTTTCTCAATTTCCTTAGGTTTCTTAGAAGATTGACTCGACTCATGTAGTGCCTGCCCCTAGTTTACATTTTTCGAGCTACATTTATGATATGTTTGCCAAACTCTTTTAGGCCAATTTATGTTTGATGAGTAGTATCATTATTTTAGAGATTATCAGAGGATGTTTACACTCAGTTTATTATATGATGAGATTACTTGGTACTCTATATTTCGTGCATGTATGATGATTATTCAATGGTTTCAGTTATCGATGATAATTAGTTAAATGGTTCATTATTCCATGTGTTTCTTATGGATACTTACCCCATACTGCATGTGTATGGTGTGCGTGTTGTTTTATTTATGTATGGTGTTTCTGATATGGTTAAGGAAGGGAGTCGTAGTCACCTGCTAGTCGGGATCTACACGATGCACCACTTCCTACCATTGCCTGTTTAGCTTAGAATATTATGTTTGTACATGCGTGGATTTTATGCAGGTTGCAAGTACCGGGTATCGACTTCCCTGAATTGTCAGGATGAGCGTACCCTATCGCACTGTCTCAATGGTAAGAGAGGGGAGATAAACTCTTAAGTCCAAATCCTAAACCCTTTAGCCAATTGTCCTAATTGATAATTAGGACAAGTATCTGAGTTAAGTACCCTCCGAATGCATCAAATGATGTAATTTGGTGATTATAACCCTTCTGTTTGATTTGGTATGTATTTTTCTATGATGGGTTTTCGTATGTTGCTTTTTGAGTCCTTGGTGTATTTTCTATTAATTAAGTCTAATTAAAAAGACAAATTAATGATTTAATTTAATAAGGAATTATTATGATATCTTTATATTTAATTAATTAATTAATTAATTAAATAAAAGAATTAAAGTTGGAAATTAAAGTTTAAGATATATTTAGAACAGGATAATATTTATTTAATTTAATAATAATATATTTGGAGTTCATTTTTAAATAAATGCTAAATATTATTGTTATTTAAATTAATTAAATATGTTATCAATTAAGTTCTAAAATAAATTAAAAAGTTGAAAGATATTAATTTTATTAAGAATTCTAGATCGCATGATCTAAACATGAGTTAAATATAAGAAATAAATTAAAAGATTAAATTATAAAAAATTAATAATGTTATTTTAATTTCTTAAAAGTGCACATAAGATTTAAAGTAATAAATTAATTAAGAATTGAAGTCAAGTGAAATTTTAAATAAAGTTATTTAATCATTCAACTTAATGTGCATGAAAGTTGAATGCAAAAGAATTAGAAAAGATAATAAAAGTTAATTTAAGTTAACTGAGTTGTGCAAAGAGTCTTCTCGGGTAAACGCACAATTAGTGCCCCGAATTGAGGAGAATTTGCTTATCACAACTTTGGGGGTTCATTTTTGAGAGAGAGGATTTTGGACGGGAATTAGGAGGAAGACAATTTTTGGAAGCAAATTTCAGAAGGCTGATACGAAGAAAGTCTTGAAGGGGAAGGTATTGAGAGGAGCGATTTCGCATACAGTTCCTGGAGATTGCATAATAGCATCAGGATCAGGTAGGATCTTGTGGTTTTTTATCCATTGGATATGCAAATTATCCCTTCCTGCCTTCTTCGTGTCTGGGGTTTGTAGATCTGAATTCTTTGTGATAAAAGTTTTAAGCTTTCAATATTGTGAAGTTATTAATTATTCGTCAATAATTTCTGTATTCATGGAGACTGGATGAATTAATTAGAACCATTGTTTTCTTGATTTAGAAATTGAGATCTAATTTGATAAGGGTTTTGTTTTAATGAAATTGAAAAGTTCTAGATAAATAAATTAAAATATATATATATATATATATATATATATATATATATATATATATATATGTATATTTTTCATATTTACCCTTTTGAAGAAATTGCTTTATAAAAAAAAAAAAAAAAAGAATTTAACAAAATTATTTTTGTTAAAATAAAATTTATTTTATTGTTATTAGAATTAAATAAAAATCATATATAAAAAAAAATATTTAAAAAAAAAAAAGTATATATATTAATGTTAGTGGGGGGGAGGGAATTACCCCGTACCCGCCCCCACTGTCGGCGCAGGCCGATAGTACCTGCGTCGTAGGTACTGCGACGGCAGGTACAGAGTACCTGCCGCCGCAGGCTTGCGGCCAAAGCCGACGGGCTATAAACGTTTTGAAGATTTCATTTTTTTAATTTTTTTTTTTATATAATTTTTTTTTTAATTATTAAAAAAACAAATATTATTTAATTAAAAATTTTAAATAATAAAAATTATAATATATTTAATTTTTATAATATATTAAACTTTTTAAATATTTAATAAATAAATATTAATTGTATAAAAATAGTTGTAGATTTTAATTTTGTTTAAATATTAATAAATTAACATTTAGTAGTGGGATTAAAATAAATAATTAGATCTAATAAATATTGATTAATTTAATTAAAATTAGTTTAATTAAGTTAATTAATAATGAATGTTATTTGACTAAATTATAAATTTGGATATTGATTTAATGTAAATTATTATAGAACTGGGTTATTCGAAAAAGGGTAGTTGTGAAAACTTTGTTACTTGAATTCGACATTAAACTAAATCACAAACCTTACCTTAACTTAAATAATATACTTTCAGATCCAATCTCTGAGACTTTGATGTTGTCTTTATACTTTGAATGTTTTGGGGTTGGTTTAGCGTTGACCAGTTCAGGTTGTTACCAGAGGCTCGGGGTTTGTGAATGTGATGTCTTGATGATTTGGTCTCGATCTTTCTTAAACCTGACCATGGTAATTTGATGAAGTGCTCTATGACATGATTGTGTTTACTGTTTGTGATTGCTTTCCAGTTCCTTGTGTGAAGCTGAGATGTATGTATTTGAGAATACCTAACTTAACCATTTTTGAGTCTCGATCAGTTATATTTGATAACCATTTCTGAGTCTCGATCAGTTATACTTGTATTGCTTTCTGGTTGCTCATTAGAGAACCATTGGATTTTGTGACTTATCATTGATGCCTTCAGTTACTGATAGAGAACTGTCGTGATTACATGATTACTATTTGATGTTATCTATTGCTCATGAAGAACTGATATATTTTGTGGATTATCTTTTTATGATATTTTCAGTTGCTCGCATAGGACTGAGATGGTTTTATTATGATTCTTTGATTTATGAGTTCATGAGCTAGGGTAGGTTATCTATGTGTAGAGTCGGGAAGTGGCTTGCAATGGGGGTCGGAGCCCTAAGAGGCTGCCTTGAGAAACCCATTGTAAGTCATTTTTAATAAGTGAAAACATTTACACTAAATGAGAGAAAATGAACCTAACAAGATAATTGTGTGTTCTCTCCCATGCCATGAGTGCTAGTACAAACTAGGATGGGGTAGAGAGGACGCTTGGTTACGACCTTGCATTCCATAGTATGCCTCGTCAGTACGAGAGGATATTAGTGGCCACAGGATCAGTAGGGACCCGAGATTCCTAAGGGATTGCTTGGGTAACTTCTACATGACTTTTGCGATGACACTTTCCCGCTTGCATATTAGGTTTCCTACGTGTCTTGTGGTACCTCTGGGATATAGATGTCGATCTTTTTAGGAACCCTTGAGTTAGCATACTTATAGGATTTCCTGGACTTAGAGAGTATTTATGATTATAGGTTTTGTTATCCTATTTTGGGACTTGAGACTATCTCCTCAGCGCGGTGGGAGTGGACCATTTAGGTTCCACGTGGTCAGGTGGTAGTGCTTTTACTCTTACCATTGAGATCCGTTCCGTGGTCACCGTGGCTGGAGTTTTCGTGATTGGCATTTACCTACACTATGTTCTTGGATTAGTATGATGGATGGTTAGATTTTATGATAGATGCTTTATCATTATGGATGTATGGATGTATCATGTATGGTGAATAATTTTCATATATTTTACTGTACTTTGTATCATGGATTTGAGGATGTTGTATCTTGATCTTTACATATGTATATTCTTTTAAGCCTTTCATACCCTGTGACATGTACAGTGGATGAATGAGCATTCCGAATTAATTTGCCAAGGAGCATTCGGAACAAATGTATATTATGGACATTGGAGTTTTTGATTATTCTTTTATATGTATGTGTTAGTTGTTAGACTTAGAATTAATTAAATTTAAACGTGACTCAACGTCTTGGGATCTTTAAGAAATGTAACTTGCAATGTATGTTTGTCGATGATTACATGTTATTGCTTCCGCTACTATTTGTTTGATGTGTATGTCATACTTTCTTACTTTAAAAAAAAAAAAATGTTTAGCAAACTTAGTGAAACTTTAGGTTAATTCTTTTGGATCCCTTGGCAGGGTGTTACATCTGGTATCAGAGCCCAAGTTTCTACATTGGGAGCTCTGGGTATATTGGAACGCCACTAGTGTTAACTAGTTGAATAAAAATGCAAACCTTAAACTAAAACTTGAAGCTAGTTGAACTGAAACTGTATATAAACTATTAGTTACCTATTTTATTCATACTTCAACACTCAAAACTTCAAAAATGAAATTATACTTAAACTGAAATTATAGGTAAACTGAAAATTGAAAATATCTTGTTTGCAAAACATGTGTCTTTTATCTATGTATTTCAGTAGTATGTTTCATGGTTATTTTAGCATCTTGTGTCTTGGATATTATTGTAGGATGGTATCTGGGACGAGATCTTCTGTTAGGGGCCATAGCCTTGGCCGTGGCAGAGGTCGTGGACGAGGCAGAGATGTTAGTGTTCATGAGTCTATCCATGAGAGCCCCATTCAGGAAGAGAATAGGGAAGAGCATGTCAGTGAGCATTAGGAAGAGAACCACGATGAGGGACATGCCGACTCTGAGGAGGTTGATCTGAGGCAAATGATGCGAACCCTTATTGATCGCTTACCTCCTGTTCTTGAGCAGGATAGAGCACACCAGGTTGGACATGAGCATAGACTCAGATCTAGGAGTCCTCAGAAGGATCGACATAGATTCATAGTATCTTCTCAGATGAAGGATCTTCAGAGGTCCAAGATCAAGCCCTTTAATGGGCAAGGTTCTGGGTATGTAGCTGAGCAGTGGCTTATTGCCCTTGACAGGATTTTTGCTATGCAGGACTTTGACAGTAATGTCAAAGCGAGGTTTGCCATTACCAATCTAGAGTTATTTGGAGCCACCTGGTGGACTATTGAGGAGAAGAAGTTGGGCATTGACATGGGTAGTGTCACTTGGGAGATTTTCTTGGAGAGTTTTCATGAGCGATTCCTACCAGAGGAATGGAAGCAGCATAGAGCAAAGGAGTTCCATAACCTGAGACAGTTCACTATGACCATTGTAGAGTATGAGCGCAAGTTCTATGAGCTCATGCCTTTTTCGGGATTCAGTGACAACCCAGCATAGTTGGCACAACATTTCATTCGAGGCTTGAACAACTATTTTATTGGGGGTGTTAAGGTATTTGAGCCTAAGACCCTCAAGGATGCGGTACATCGAGCTATCCTGGTAGAGCAGAGTGTCAACTTTGGGCAAGGGGGATTTGTGGGAGCGCCTACTATAGCAGGATCTAAGGGCAACCACAATTCTGGTGGAATCAGGAAGCCTCCCTTCCCTAGGAGGAATCAGTATTCTCAGCAACATTCTCAGCAGCAGCCTCAGCAGCATAAGGGATTTTACCCTCAGGCACAGAGTGGTGGCGGTGGATCCAACTCTAGGATCAATCGCAATGCTCAACGTAATAGGCAGAATCAGCAATCTCGGCCTGCACAGAGCAACCAGTCTTTTGCTAGCAGGGGTAGCCAACAGCGGTCGAATGCACCACCTATAGGGAGAGGATCTGGCAGAGGCACGGGATGTTATTCGTGTGGACAGATTGGTCATATTGCAGCATACTGCCCACAGCGAGCATCTCAGTATTCAGGACCCAGGCCAGCAGCATCTGAGCCTACAGTCAGAAATACAGGTGGATCTCATAGAGTATTTGCAGCGGTGGATCACCGTCAGGCAGACCATTAGGGGACAGTAGTCGAGACTACAAGAGCTATCCGAGGTACACCTCTCTCTGTATTATTTGATTCAGGTGCTACAGATTCTTTCATTTCTCCATCTCTAGTTGATAAGTGTAAGCTGGAGTCGGTTAAGCAAGACCATGGTTGGCAAGTGGAACTAGCCTCAAGTGCTAAAGTTTCCACAGATTCGGTAGTTCACAAGTGTGGACTTAGCATAGGAGGGTTTGAGACTTCAGTCGATTTTCGAGTTATTCCTCTTGGCTCCTACGATGTGGTCTTAGGTATGGATTGGCTTGGCTCTCATAGGGCTAGTATTGACTGCAGAAAGAAGACCATTATGTGTCAGGATGACCAAGGGAAGGATGTTGAGATTGTGGGGATACCGAGACCTATATCCCTATGAATGATCTCTACTATGCAACTTAAGCGAAGCTTTCGTAAGGGGTGTCAGGTATTTGCCGTTTCGGTAAATGAGCTTGATGAGGAAGAATCTACGAGGAAGACCCTAGATCACCCTATTTTACAGGAGTATGTTGATGTCTTTCCGAGTGAGATTCCAGGCATGCCTCCGAAGAGAGACATTGATTTTAGCATTGAGCTCACTCCAAGAGCAGAACCTATTTCTAGAGCTCCTTACCGTATGACCACTCAGGAGCTAAGTGAGTTGCATTTGCAGTTAGAGGAACTTTTGGCCAAGGGTAGTATTCGACCTAGTGTATCACCATGGGGAGCTCCAGTGCTCTTTGTGAAGAAGAAAGATGGTTCTTTGCGCCTTTGCATCGATTACAGACAGCTGAATAAGGTGACAATAAAGAACAGGTATCCTTTACCAAGGATTGATGATTTATTTGATCAGATCAAGGGAGCTACAGTGTTCTCTAAGATTGATCTTAAGTCAGGATACCACCAACTTCGCATCAAGGAGGCTGATATTCATAAGACCACCTTCCGAACTCGCTACGGGCATTATGAGTTCACAGTGGTACCCTTTGGGCTGACGAACGCTCCATCAGTTTTCATGTGCTTAATGAATGGGGTGTTCCGTTCCTATCTTGATAGATTTGTTCTTGTGTTCCTCGATGATATTCTGATATATTCTAAGTCCCAAAAGGAACATGAGGAACATTTGAGTTTAGTTTTGCAGTGCTTGAGAGATAATCAACTTTATGCCAATGCGGCAAAGTGTGATTTCTTTCAATCAGAGATACAGTATTTCGAACACGTTATTTCAGGCGAAGGTATCTCTGTAGACCCTGCGAAGATCCAGGCAATAGTAGATTGGCCTGCACCCACTACTGTGTCAGAGATTCGTAGTTTCATGGGCCTAGCTGGGTATTATCGCAGATTTGTTCAAAACTTCTCCAGAATAGCACACCCTATTACCTACCTTCAGAGGAAAGGAAAGAAGTTTCTTTGGACAAAAAAGTGTGTAGAAGCATTTTAGAAACTCAAAGAGCTTCTGACCAGTGCACTGATCTTAGCTGTACCTGATCCAGAAGGTGAGTTCATGGTGTGTACAGATGCTTCCCTCGAGGGTATTGGAGCAGTTCTAATGCAGAATGGTCGAGTGACTGCATATGAGTCACGCAAACTCAAGGATCATGAGTTGAATTATCCTACACATGACCTTGAGTTAGTAGCAGTAGTTCATGCCTTAGTGAGATGGAGACATTTCTTGTTGGGACACAGATTTCAACTACATAGCGATCATCGTAGTCTTCAGTACATATTCACGCAGCCTAATCTGAATGCTAGGCAAAGGCGTTGGATGGAGTTTTTGTGCAAGTATGACTTTGAGGTGAAGTATATCCAGGGGAAGGAGAATGTCGTAGCTGATGCTTTGAGTCGCAGGAAACATGTGATATCATCTATGACTCTTAGTGTCGATTTGAGATGTCAGATACTTCAGGCACTCCCCACTGATTCATGGTATCTGGAGGTGTGCAGTGAGATCAATTCAGGGAGATCCTTGGAGGGAAAGTTTTTAGGCTATGTCCTAGAGTCAGATGGCCTTTTGAGACTTTCAGGAAGGATCTATGTGCCGCTACTGGATGAGCTTCGCATATTGATCCTATCAGAGGCCCATCGTGCACCTTACTCGGCACATCCAGGTATCAAGAAGATGCATGCAGATTTGCGACGTTTATTCTATTGGTCCGGGATGAAGCGCGACATTGCTGATTTTGTGGCTAGATGTCTTGAGTGTCAGAGAGTCAAGGCAGAACACCAGTATCCGGCAGGACTTTTGCAACCGAATCTCGTTCCTTCATGGAAGTGGGACATCATCTCTATGGATTTCATAGTAGGATTACCTATGACTCTTCTTCGTCATGATGCTATCATGGTCACCGTTGATCGGTTGACCAAGGTGGCACATTTTGCACCAATCAGGTCTTCCTACACTGCAGCTTCAGTAGCTAATGTCTTCATGCGTGACATTGTGAGACTACATGGTATTCCCCGAAAGATCATTTCGGATAGGGATCATGTTTTCACTTCCACATTTTGGACATCACTACAACATGATCTGGGAGCGCAGTTGAACTTCAGTTCAGCATATCACCCAGAGACAGATGGGCAGACAGAGAGAGTGAATCAGGTTCTCGAGGATATGTTGAGGATGTACGTGATGGATAGGCAGACTCATTGGGAGGACTATCTCTACCTAGTGGAGTTTGCTTACAACAACGGGTATCACAGTTCTATTGGCATGGCACCTTTCCAAGCCTTATATGGTCGCCCTTGTCGTACACCTTTGAGTTGGGATAGCCTTGAGGATCGCATCCTGTTGGGCCCAGAGATGCTTCGTGACATGGAGCAACAGGTGGTGCGTATCCGAGAGCACTTGACAACGACACAGGATAGGTAGAAGAAGTATGATGATGCTCATAGGTCAGATAAGCAGTTTGCTGTGGGAGAGAAGGTTTTCTTGAGAGTGCGTCCGCGGAAGAGTCCGATCCGTTATGGAAAGGGCTCGAAGCTAGCACCTCGCTTTGTGGGACCATTCGATATTCTTGAGAGGATTGGTCCAGTTGCCTATCGTCTTGCTTTACCACCCAGCCTTGCTCGCATTCATGATGTTTTCCATGTATCAGTACTTAGACAGTATATTCCTGATGTTGTACATATTCTTGATTGGAATGCTTTACAGGTAGAGGACGAGCAGCTGGCTTTGGAGCCAATACGTATTCTGGAGCAGCGGGAGTTGACCCTCAGGGGTCGAACCATAGAGCAGGTAAGGGTCCAATGGGACCCTACTGACGACTCTTCAGCGACATGGGATGATGCATCTAGATTACGGGATTTATATCCCTATTTGTTTATAGGCTTCCAGGAGTAAGCCTAAGTCTAGGGGGGGTGGATGTAGTGCCTGCCCCTAGTTTACATTTTTCGAGCTACATTTATGATATGTTTGCCAAACTCTTTTAGGCCAATTTATGTTTGATGAGTAGTATCATTATTTTAGAGATTATCAGAGGATGTTTACACTCAGTTTATTATATGATGAGATTACTTGGTACTCTATATTTCGTGCATGTATGATGATTATTCAATGGTTTCAGTTATCGATGATAATTAGTTAAATGGTTCATTATTCCATGTGTTTCTTATGGATACTCACCCCATACTGCATGTGTATGGTGTGCGTGTTGTTTTATTTATGTATGGTGTTTCTGATATGGTTAAGGAAGGGAGTCGTAGTCACCTGCTAGTCGGGATCTACACGATGCACCACTTTCTGCCATTGCCTGTTTAGCTTAGAATATTGTGTTTGTACATGCGTGGATTTTATGCAGGATGCAGGTACCGGGTATCGACTTCCCTGAATTGTCAGGATGAGCGTACCCTATCGCACTGTCTCAATGGTAAGAGAGGGGAGATAAACTCTTAAGTCCAAATCCTAAACCCTTTAGCCAATTGTCCTAATTGATAATTAGGACAAGTATCTGAGTTAAGTACCCTCCGAATGCATCAAATGATGTAATTTGGTGATTATAACCCTTCTGTTTGATTTGGTATGTATTTTTCTATGATGGGTTTTCGTATGTTGCTTTTTGAGTCCTTGGTGTATTTTCTATTAATTAAGTCTAATTAAAAAGACAAATTAATGATTTAATTTAATAAGGAATTATTATGATATCTTTATATTTAATTAATTAATTAATTAATTAAATAAAAGAATTAAAGTTGGAAATTAAAGTTTAAGATATATTTAGAACAGGATAATATTTATTTAATTTAATAATAATATATTTGGAGTTCATTTTTAAATAAATGCTAAATATTATTGTTATTTAAATTAATTAAATATGTTATCAATTAAGTTCTAAAATAAATTAAAAAGTTGAAAGATATTAATTTTATTAAGAATTCTAGATCGCATGATCTAAACATGAGTTAAATATAAGAAATAAATTAAAAGATTAAATTATAAAAAATTAATAATGTTATTTTAATTTCTTAAAAGTGCACATAAGATTTAAAGTAATAAATAAATTAAGAATTGAAGTCAAGTGAAATTTTAAATAAAGTTATTTAATCATTCAACTTAATGTGCATGAAAGTTGAATGCAAAAGAATTAGAAAAGATAATAAAAGTTAATTTAAGTTAACTGAGTTGTGCAAAGAGTCTTCTCGGGTAAACGCACAATTAGTGCCCCGAATTGAGGAGAATTTTCTTATCACAACTTTGGGGGTTCATTTTTGAGAGAGAGGATTTTGGACGGGAATTAGGAGGAAGACAATTTTTGGAAGCAAATTTCAGAAAGCTGATACGAAGAAAGTCTTGAAGGGGAAGGTATTGAGAGGAGCGATTTCGCATACAGTTCCTGGAGATTGCATAATAGCATCAGGATCAGGTAGGATCTTGTGGTTTTTTATCCATTGGATATGCAAATTATCCCTTCCTACCTTCTTCGTGTCTGGGGTTTGTAGATCTGAATTCTTTGTGATAAAAGTTTTAAGCTTTCAATATTGTGAAGTTATTAATTATTCGTCAATAATTTCTGTATTCATGGAGACTGGATGAATTAATTAGAACCATTGTTTTCTTGATTTAGAAATTGAGATCTAATTTGATAAGGGTTTTGTTTTAATGAAATTGAAAAGTTCTAGATAAATAAATTTAAAAAAAAATATATATATATATATATAAATATATATATATATGTATATTTTTCATATTTACCCTTTTGAAGAAATTGCTTTATAAAAAAAAAAAAAAAAAAAAGAATTTAACAAAATTATTTTTGTTAAAATAAAATTTATTTTATTGTTATTAGAATTAAATAAAAATCATATATAAAAAAAATATATTTAAAAAAAAAAAAAAGTATATATATTAATGTTAGTGGGGGGGAGGGAATTACCCCGTACCCGCCCCCACTGTCGGCACAGGCCGACAGTACCTGCGTCGCAGGTACTGCGACGGCAGGTACAGAGTACCTCCCGCCGCAGGCCCTGCGACCGCAGGCCTGCGGCCAAAGCCGACGGGCTATAAACGTTTTGAAGATTTCATTTTTTAATTTTTTTTTTTATATAATTTTTTTTTAATTATTAAAAAAATGAATTTTATTTAATTAAAAATTTTAAATAATAAAAATTATAATATATTTAATTTTTATAATATATTAAACTTTTTAAATATTTAATAAATAAATATTAATTGTATAAAAATAGTTGTAGATTTTAATTTTGTTTAAATATTAATAAATTAACATTTAGTAGTGGGATTAAAATAAATAATTAGATCTAATAAATATTGATTAATTTAATTAAAATTAGTTTAATTAAGTTAATTAATAATGAATGTTATTTGACTAAATTATAAATTTGGATATTGATTTAATGTAAATTATTATAGAACTGGGTTATTCGAAAAAGGGTAGTTGTGAAAACTTTGTTACTTGAATTCGACATTAAACTAAATCACAAACCTTACCTTAACTTAAATAATATACTTTCAGATCCAATCTCTGAGACTTTGATGTTGTCTTTATACTTTGAATGTTTTGGGGTTGGTTTAGCGTTGACCAGTTCAAGTTGTTACCAGAGGCTCGGAGTTTGTGAATGTGATGTCTTGATGATTTGGTCTCGATCTTTCTTAAACCTGACCATGGTAATGTGATGAAGTGCTCTATGACATGATTGTGTTTACTGTTTGTGATTGCTTTCCAGTTCCTTGTGTGAAGCTGAGATGTATGTATTTGAGAATACCTAACTTAACCATTTTTGAGTCTCGATCAGTTATATTTGATAACCATTTCTGAGTCTCGATCAGTTATACTTGTATTACTTTCTGGTTGCTCATTAGAGAACCATTGGATTTTGTGACTTATCATTGATGCCTTCAGTTGCTGATAGAGAACTGTCGTGATTACATGATTACTATTTGATGTTATCTGTTGCTCATGAAGAACTGATATATTTTGTGGATTATCTTTTTATGATATTTTCAGTTGCTCGCATAGGACTGAGATGGTTTTATTATGATTCTTTGATTTATGAGTTCATGAGCTAGGGTAGGTTATCTATGTGTAGAGTCGGGAAGTGGCTTGCAATGGGGGTCGGAGCCCTAAGAGGCTGCCCTGAGAAACCCATTGTAAGTCATTTTTAATAAGTGAAAACATTTACACTAAATGAGAGAAAATGAACCTAACAAGATAATTGTGTGTTCTCTCCCATGCCATGAGTGCTAGTACAGACTAGGATGGGGTAGAGAGGACGCTTGGTTACGACCTTGCATTCCATAGTATGCCTTGTCAGTACGAGAGGATATTAGTGGCCGCAGGATCAGTAGGGACCCGAGATTCCTAAGGGATTGCTTGGGTAACTTCTACATGACTTTTGCGATGACACTTTCCCGCTTGCATATTAGGTTTCCTATGTGTCTTGTGGTACCTCTGGGATATAGATGTCGATCTTTTTAGGAACCCTTGAGTTAGCATACTTATAGGATTTCCTGGACTTAGAGAGTATTTATGATTATAGGTTTTGTTATCCTATTTTGGGACTTGAGACTATCTCCTCAGCGCGGTGGGAGTGGACCATTTAGGTTCCACGCGGTCGGGTGGTAGTGCTTTTACTCTTACCATTGAGATCCGTTCCGTGGTCACCGTGGCTGGAGTTTTCGTGATTGGCATTTACCTACACTATGTTCTTGGATTAGTATGATGGATGGTTAGATTTTATGATAGATGCTTTATCATTATGGATGTATGGATGTATCATGTATGGTGAATAATTTTCATATATTTTACTGTACTTTGTATCATGGATTTGAGGATGTTGTATCTTGATCTTTACATATGTATATTCTTTTAAGCCTTTCATACCCTGTGACATGTACAGTGGATGAATGAGCATTCCGAATTAATTTGCCAAGGAGCATTCAGAACAAATGTATATTATGGACATTGGAGTTTCTGATTATTCTTTTATATGTATGTGTTAGTTGTTAGACTTAGAATTAATTAAATTTAAACGTGACTCAACATCTTGGGATCTTTAAGAAATGTAACTTGCAATGTATGTTTGTCGATGATTACATGTTATTGCTTTCGCTACTATTTGTTTGATGTGTATGTCATACTTTCTTACTTAAAAAAAAAAAAAATGTTTAGCAAACTTAGTGAAACTTTAGGTTAATTCTTTTGGATCCCTTGGCGGGGCATTACAACTCAATCTTATCATTAGATTTGTCTTTTTCTTTTGGATTTGATTTAATCTCAAGTTTCTTTGCAAACTTGTTAATTAAATAACCAAGACCAGTCTTGTCATAAGAAGGTCTTTGTATAGACATAGAATCATCAAGATTTTCTCTTCTAAAATAAAGTTTCTCAAGCTGTTGTTTGCATTATGTCAATTTACCTTTCACAATAGTATTGTACTTATGGAGTTCTTCATGATCTTCCTTCAATGTTTCAAACTTGGATGTTTTCTTTGCTAGACTTGCTCTTAGATCTGTATTTTCAGTCTTCAAATTAGATTTAACTTTGCTAGGATCATTTCTCAAAATCAATTTCAAATTTGTAATCTTCAATTCACGCTTCAAGATTTTGTTTATGTCTTCAACTTTAAATAGTCATCATCAGATGTTCAATCTTTTCTCTCAACTAGCCAATGTATACTTTGGAGTCTTCATATCTATCCTTTAGCTTATCTCTTTCTTCAATAAGGAGATAAATTTGTCCAAGAGCTTCTTCAAGGTTCTTCATCAACTATTCCATATCCATAGGGATCTTACTTAAGTTGTTAAGCCTCTTCAAAGTAACTAGGCTTTGATACCAATTGTTAGAAGTAGGGATTACTGAGAGGAGGGGGGGAGGGGCGGTGGTGAATCAATAATCTACAAACTTTAGTTGCCAACGAGATATTATTACTTACTTTAAACCATGCATAACAAAGCAATAAAGTAATGTTGAACAATAATAGTAACAATGCACAAAGATAACTCATGACACCATATTTTGTTAACTAGGGAAACCTTGGCCAAGGGAAAACCCTAGTGGGGATGATACCCACTAGATAATATACCGATATATATGTTCCTTGCTAGAGGATGGACCCTGTTAGTAATCAATGAGAAAATTTAGTATAATAGTCCCTATTAGGAGAATTTGAATCCCTGTCAGGAGATTCCAACCCTATTGGGAGTTGTGGAATAATGTATGCAAGATGAACCCAATGCCTAAACATGTAATTTCAACTACATGAAGAGCTCACTAATCAATCAAGTAATCTATTGTTATTTGTCTTCCTTCACTAATCTCTGATCTTCAACTTGATCTCGGATCACCCTTTAGTTCATACAAAACTTTTCATATATCACTTTCACAAAAGTTCACTCACTTTGCAATTCACAATTACATAATCATAAGCTCTCACACTTCCTATTGCAAGAAGTTATTTGCATAAATTCCATGCCTTTACATAAAATATTATTGGATTGGTTAAGGCCACATTTCACTTTTTCAAGTTAGAGTAAACATCTAGGATGTTGGCCCTAATTGGACAAGTAATTGTTTTGCAACCAAAACAATTCCTTCCTTCAATTCCGTTGTCCTACTTCATTAAAACATGATTAGCTTTGTTCATTATAGTATGTACAAACTTCCAAGGTTATACACATCATCACCAACATGTATACTATCTCTATCTAACTTCAGTTGTCATAATATGATGTCTGCAACATGTTATAAACAAAACAATACACTTTTGTAAACCAAATTCTATACTTAAACAATTTTTTGATAACCAAACACTAAGCATCTTTATTTTTGAGGTTTCCTATCAACATGTACATCATGTGTTGCCATTAAAGACAACAATTACATATCACAATTAGCCAATTGTCAACATAGAAGACCTACTTCCTTTCTTCCTCTCCAACATTGCAATTCTTTCTTCCTTTCTTTATTAGTAAATCTGTTTTGCACAAATTATGTGATCATTTTATTTTAATTTAAAATCCTCCAAGATTCATGCTATAGATGCAAGAAGGAATTTAAGGTTGAAGTGGTGCTATTAGGCCCCTTAGGACATTTTGTCATTCTTGCATTATTAACCATACAATATGTCATTATTGTCTCTAAAACATGCCAATTAACTTTAATTGGTGTCCTCATGCCTTCTTCCATGTTGGGATCCTTCAAGAGGTCTTTGGCTTTAAGAGCTTTGAGGGGTGCCCCTACACCACAATATTTGAACTATAGATGCTTTGAGAAACTAAATCAACATATATTGAAACCTATAAATTTATTAACCATTCATTATATGTACATAAGTAAATAATATAAATATGAAATTCTACATACAAGAATAATAAGATTTTTAAATGAAAAATATTCAATGTGGGGAAAACCATAGCTCTCACTATATGAACACTGGCTACACAATTTTAGGCTCTAGACCAAGGAATCTCATTGATCCTAACTTGACTTTATACTAACATGTGTAACCTTAGGGAAAGATGCAATAGATTTGTAGACTAAACATTGCTTCTTCAAGATAAGATACAATACATTCTTAAAAATGAGAAGTGCAGTGCATTGTTGTAAACATATGAAACTAAACTCACTAATACTCATCTAGAATTGTGGACCATCATACACCATAAAAAAGATAACCTTATTCAATTAGGATTCAATAAAGAATATATATATATATTTACAACCCTTACTAAAGAGATACTAATATTTTATTACTTTTTATTATATACAAGATACTACTAATTCTTGTATGTTTATATTTAATATAATTTTATAGCCTGAATATTTGTCTATGATGAAAGTCCATGCCTAATAATATGAAGCCAAAACAAACTAAGGTGAAATTTTCTTGATTGTGGTCTCAGTTCAAAAGAAAAGGTGATGGACAATATTATTTTCCTTGAAAAAAATTTAAGGGCTTAAAGAATCAAAGAATTATAATCACAACAACTCAAAGACATTGTAGGCAACATGATAACATTGAATGGGGAAAGGATTTTTGTCCTTTGGTGAATGTGGATTTTGAATAGGTGGAGCATGGAGGTGTGAATTTTGAAGAAGAAGATAATTCTCCCATGGAAGAAGATTATCCTGAGGTAGAGAACACAATTAAAGATGTTGGTATTGGTACAACTTATAATGTACTAGAGAATAGGATTGGAAAAGATGTTATTGGCGCAACTGATGAAGATAATGAAGATGATGATAGAAGCACATCTAATGATGATGATGAAAATAACCTTAATATACCTATAATTGAAAAGGAATATGAACCCCTGTACCAAGGATCCCAAACAATGCTTCTCTCTGTTGTATTATTGTTGTTAAAATTCAAGGTAATGAATGGTATATCCAATGTAGCAATCTTATGTATGCTAAGGTACAATATCATTTTTGTCATCTTCTATGTTAACATAGCATTAATGTTCTTTATATTAACATTTTTTTCCATAGGTTTATAGGTGAGTATTTTTTGCCACCATGAAATATTCTACCTCAATCTTATCGAGAATTATTGACCATTATGAAAGATATTGGAAAGGAGTATCAAACAATTCATGCGTGTACCAATGATCATATTATATATCATAAACAACATGATTTTTTAACACAATTCCTTGATTATCACATTAGTAGATATCGATCAGATCAAATAACCAAAAAGGTGTTTCGCAAGATTCTTCGATACATTCCCATTATTCCATGTCTGTAACGATTATTCAGGTGTACTAGCTTGGCACAATTTATGGATTATCATGCACATAAAAGAAGTAAAGATGACATTATGAAAATTTCTATGGATGGTTCTACATGTTTAATGACAAAAAAAAATAAGTGCCCTATATTTAAAGAAGAACCTCATAATTTGAGGCTTTCATTGGCAGCAGACGATGTCAGTCCATTTGGAGAGACACGATTTGTTTACTTAGTCTAGCCTATTTTTTTATTAACAATAAAAATCTTCCTTGGATGTCTCTAAAGAAGGAGCACATAATGTTAGAAATGAATGTACTAGGTACTTTTCCTTTTAATAGTCATCTAAATTAATTTATAAACACAATATCAAAATGGCCATAATAATTATGTTTTGTTTATGCTCATTCAACTAGGTAAGTACCAAGTGAAAGATATGAATGTATATATTGAGCCCTTGATTGATGAGTTGTTGGAACTATAGAATGGGTTCACTATGTATGACATCAGTAGAACAATTGGTGAAAGACAATTTAAATTTTGTGCAATGCTTGTATGGACAATACATGATGCCCCTAGAATAACACATTTTTGTGGTATGTAAAACTATTAACTCATATTTTTGGTATGCAATAATGCTAATGCATTTTTTTTGTACGTTTAATTTGTGTGTGATAATTTTAAATATGCATATTCTAGTACACATGTCATCTAATTATACACAATCTTGTAGGTCTTCAGACAAAGGGAAAATTTTGATGTCCAAATGGTGGTCCAAAGATGAAATCTCATCATTCAAAAAGTTTAGAAAAGTAGGTGTTCGATGAGCATAGACACTTTTTCCACAAAAATCATAAGTATCAAATTACCGAAATACATCTTTTCAATGGGAAAGAAGAGACAACATCAAAGCCATGAAGAATGACACCTCACATATGGAAGTTGGAATACAATAGAATGAATCGTCGAGGTAATTTCATTCCATCTGATGTAGGTTTTTGTATGAAATTAAAATTTGGATACTATCTTTTGTTTAGTAATGATTTAATTGATGTTCATGAAAGTCGTCAAATCATTGACGAGAAACTTCCAAAAGGACTTAAAAGCTATCCTAGACAATTTAGTAGGTTGTCATACTACAAGCACCTCCCAATGCATTTGTTTGATGCTATGCATATTGGAAAGAATGTAATAGAGACAATATGGAAAATATTGGATAGAAGGCATGACAAAGTAAAAATGATTAAAATTTGTAATGACATTGACGAATCCAATTGTGCATTGAAGTTTTTCCTTGAATCAAATAGAAATGAAAACTAGATTAATATGAGTGTCATTCCTTGGTTAGTAATGCACCAAAAAATTGATGCCGTATTTGAAACCATAAAAAAAACTAAATTTCCCATAGGATGTGCTACAAACACAAGCAGTCTCATATCAAAGAAAGGTGATTTTGGGTTAGAGTTGAAAATGCATGATTGGGATACCTTCATTAAGTTAAGTCATGTTCTTCTCTATTTATAATAAATTTGTAAAACACCATGTAATTTTCATTGTTTTATTTTATAATATATTGAAAAGATCATTTTGTTATTATTGCAGTACGTTATACCTCTATCTCTCCCACACAACTTCAACAACATGAGTGTCACACAAGTTATATGTGTTCTTGGGAAGTACATGAAGTTGGAAGTGTTATTTGTTAGATTTGTTGTATAGATATTATTTTTGCACCTTGCTCTTGTTTTTCTATAATTTATTGTATAATTGTTCATAGAGTCTAGTTAATATTTTTTTGCATGATGAATATCTTCTAGATGGTTTTCATCTAAATAAATTAATAATAAAAAATGTAAAGCATTGGAAGAGAAAAATTCCTTAGATTTTGTGTGAGATGCAAAAGTGTCTACCTTCAACTTTTTTCAATGAACAAGAACACTAACTCATACATCTAGTTGAGGAGATTGAACTATGTGGACCTGTACCAACTAGGTCAATGTGGATGGTTGAGAGGAACATGAAATTTTTGAAGGGGTTGGTTCAACAAAAAGCATGTCCTAAAGGTTCCATGGTTGAGGGATATATGGTATACCAGACCATGGTGTACATTAGTGAATATCTTTCAAAGTTTTCATCAAAGATCCATGTAGATCATATTTGGGATCCCAACTCCATTAATAGATTTGAAGGGGATTACTTGATGGGGAAAGGTAGATTGAGGAAAGTGAGAGGTCATTATAAGATGTTATTGTAGTTAATTAATTCTTATTCATCATCAATATAAATTATTTCTAACTAGTCTTTATATTTTATATAGTTTCTCGTGAGTGGGATGCACTTCATTTGTATATTGCAAACAATCTTGATTGGATGATGGTATGGATTGAACGATCTCAACAAAATGGTCACTCATTAACATAGGAAGGTGTTGCTTCATTGGTTAAAGAAGCTCATCATAATGGAGATTCTAATGTTATGCCAATGATAATTGATCTAGAAAATGGTTTAAGAGGTGGAAAGGTACATATAAGTTAATCTAGCATGACCCATTTATTTAATATCAACTCACATATGGATGCATAATTTTGACATGTTTGAAAAATAACACAATTTTGACATGTTTGAAAAAAATAGGTCAAGTGCCACAAAGCTATGTACTACAATGGTTGTAAATTTTGCATAAAAAAGGCAGACACCACTAAGAGAACTTGTGATTTTGGGATAATTGCAATCTTTGTGGTCACCAATATTTTGTCTAGAAACAACATGCATCCTCAATAATCTAAAAATAGACACTATGGCATTTTAGATTATATAATTGAGTGTGACTTAAATTCTTTCAAACTAATTCTATTCATTGTTAAATGGTATATGCTACAACTAAATCAAAATGATCTTGATAAAAGTATTATTGAATATGATAATGGATTTACAATGATTAAAACAAGGTCATTTGAGTCAGTTGGAAATGAGCCCTATGTTCTTCCAAGCCAATGTGAGCAAGTGTTTTACTTTGACATTCCACATAAATTGGGTTGGTTATTTGTCGTTAGACATGATTCAAGAGGAAGACCGGTAAAGTATAATGTGATTGAAGAAGAAGATACCAAAGAAGTGGAAGACAAAGTAGATGATGATGATGGTGAAGATGAAGAAAGAGATGATGATGATGATGGTGGTGAAAATGTTCATGATGATGGTGATGGTATTGATGGTGGTGGTGCTAGTGATGATGGTGATGATGATGATGATGATGATGATAATGATGATGATGGTAGTGGTGGTGGCAATGATGATGATGGTGGTGATGGTGACTGTGATGATGGTGATGATGATGACAACAAAGATGATGGTCATAGTGACAATCATGATGATGACGATGGTCATTGTGATAATTTGGTGCAAATATTGTTATGATTCTCAATATACAATATGATATGTGTGTGTTTGTGTGTGTATATATATATATATATTCTTTGTCACATGGCAACATGGCCAATCCATTAGATGATAGAGGCCATGATGTTACTTCCACCCTTTCTTCAGTGTAGGTTTTTTGTATAAAAAATTGTGTAATTGTAATTTTACAAAATGTCATATTATTATGTTATTTTCATTAAGGTTTTGGACTTGTTTTGATTATTTTACTAATGTTTTTGTCACAATTTGATGCTTAGGAAAAGGAAAAAGAACTAATTGCACAAGAGCAATTAGTTGTTGATATGGCGCCCACAGTATTATATGATGATGACATCACATATACCAGTGACCCTGTAAGAATGTGTAAATATACCCTCAAAAGCATCAATTTATAAGTTCTTGCACTTTTAATGGATCCAAATCCAACTAAAGAGAAGGAGGTGATGAGAAATGAATTGTGTCAGAGAGCACATTGTCTAGAATTAAGACACAATGAATCTTTAACTAGGACAATAGTTCAATAAAGATTTATATTTTATACTAATTTATGGATCATGAACCAAAATATGTATGTGTTGTTACAACATTTTTTGAGACCTCACCAAGTTGTTCCACCTGACAAGGGTACCAGTGTAGCTCTTACAGGTATGTGATTTCAATTTTTAACTATTAGAAGTGACATCATCAAAATCACCAATGCTTCTCTATTGTAGTCCATTAATAGTCAAAACTGCAACATTATTTTCTCCATGATTATTATTGATAGTTTTATATTATTATCGTCATGTTTTTGTAATCTATATTTTATAAGGATAATACATTGCATATATGATTATTTTTCACATCCTGATGACATGTATACACCTCCTTCGATGAGGCCAACCAACACTACAAGATTGTCAACTATGGGATCAACAACAAGGAGCATGCAAATATCCATGCCTGTTGTAACTAGAGCTAGTAAATCTTTGTTTTGCCACATTTTTTTATTTGTTAAATATGATTTGATTTGTACTTTCTTTTTCATTTGTTCATAGTATGACATTGATTGACTTTGTGTAGTGACATGTACACTTCTCATGATGATAGAACAAATACTAGTACTGGTGATAATTTACCAACCTTTCCTAGAACAACTCATGTCACTTCTATTAGATCATTGGAGGCATCATTATTGATGGCCGAGAAAGCTATGATTCTCTTTAAATTTACTAAGCTTCTAGGTACTTTAAAATTGTAATTATTTAGAGTGTAATTGTAGTTTACTTATTCCTAACCCATTTTTGACTAATGATCTCGAGATGATTTTGTAGGAAAAAATCTTTTTTATGAATTTTTTTATGATTTAAAATTGAAGATATTTGGGCCCACATTACATAAAAGGTACATAGCTTCATATAATTGGTTGCTACATTTTTTCATTCATCCATTTGTTGTAATATATTTTAGGTACATATCTTGAACTAATTTTTTTATCTAACAATTTTTTTTTGTTAAAAGGTGGAATGAGCAAAGCCATGAATTAAAAGACCAGCTCATAAAATCTCTAGAGGATCTCTTTGGTCAAAATATTTTTAACAGAGTCCAAATTCTTAAAAAATCTTTCAAACATCTAAAGACTGTGAGAGACCAATACAAAAGGGCTCTAAAGATCAACCCAAAGTACGAGTGTCCTCCTATGGTTCCAGAGCTAGAGTGGAATGAAATCATTGAAGATGCAAAATAGATAAGACTAAAAGATAAAGGAATTAAACCACCACCCAAAAAAAATAGGTATGTGGTAGTATTAATGTAATTATGCACAAATTAGTGGTCTTTATATTTATTTAATCTAACATATTTCAAAGTTTACATATATAGGCTATAGGACACATCAAAGGCTACACAAGCTATAAAAGATAAGTTTGGTCAAAACCATCTTGGCTCTAGTGGATATATGAAAATTCACATGTCTTGTAAGTAGCAGTAAATGAATTTTTTTATGACTTTTTTATATAACATTACAAATAAGAAATACATTCAATATTGAAGATATTATGCAAAAAATGCAAGGCATTGAATTTAATCTAGCACCCCTAGGAGAGTACAAACAAATTATCTTCAAGCAAGGCTATAAAGTAGTGGTTGCCCACCATTGCACAGATTCTGATGGCCAAAGACATGTAGAATATTATGGTGCATTGGTGCACACACAAGTAAATAGGCCTAATGAATAATAACAAAAGTTGAGAACTTCATGAGAAATAATCTATTTGATGTTAATTTTGAACAATGATGACAATGTGCATGACATTTCATAACAATGTTCTACCCTCATAATAGATCCTATTCATGATGAAGAAGGCACAGATCCTACACACAACGAAGGCTTTGATGTGCATCATTGTGATAGAGGTACATATTCAATTTATATTGAAAATTAATTATGTAATTATTAATAAAATTTAACATGTTAAATTACAATTGGTGTAACCTTTATGTGATAATTTTTTAGTATGTAGAATACCATGGTGACAGAGTTGAGTGTTATGTTAGTGTTGAGCATATTGAGGTTGGGGCTAAAAAAAATGTGATAGTAGATGATGTGGCACTATTAGGTAAAGTAAAATCCATGTTATGTTCTTTAGATTAATGAAATACTACATTAAAAATAATGTTTAAATTTAAATCCATTTATTTCTTATTGTAGGGGTGCATCAACCTTGTGCTAAAAAAAATAAGAGGAAGCCTCATGTCATAAGATCATAACCAAAAGATCCATAGGAGAGTGCCAAAGATAATCACAATGTGCCTATTATCCTTTATCTTCAACAAAAGAATAAATGAATGTTAAAAATCTTGTTTGGTGATGAATGTGTTGATGAATTCATTATGAATGTTTCTTATTAATGAATTTTATGTCATGTTATTGAATATTGTTATGTGATTATAATGATTGACATGTTCACAAATTATTGATGAATGTTTATACATATTAATGAATTATATGTCATGTTAATGAATGTTATGTGATTATGATGATTGAAGTGTACATGAATTATTGATAAATATTTATACGTATTGATGAATTGTATGTCATGTTAACAAATGTTATATGATTATAATGATTCAATGATATAGTTCTTAAATGAATGAATGAATGAAACATTTACTTAGATGTTAATGGGGAATTTAGAGTGATTATGGGGGTGGGGGAGGGGGAAGCGGGGAGGCCAAATGAGCTTCCACCTTCACGTGGTTGGCCTGGTTAAGTAGAGAATATGAAAGGATTCTCAAAACCAAGTGAAGATCAAACTAAACACCAATATATGGTCCCATCATAGAGTGGCTAGAGAACTTCACCATAGTCACCAACAACTATCATTTCTTCTATGTTGATGTAGATGTGTCTATGATGTTTGTTTCTATAGACTTCATATCAATTGTCACTACAGTTTCATCACATGTCTATACTATTAGTTATTATCGCTATATTTCCATAATGAATCACAATCATCTATTTTGTGGTAAATATTATCTATTAGTAAATAGACTTGTCACTTTGAAATTCTTAACAATCTGCCCAATGGAAGTGTGAAAAATTGAATACAACTATATTATAAACCACTTCATAGTGTGATATTCCTCTATATTTAGGAGGAGAAACTCCCTTTTATATATTTTAAGAATGAAACAAGAACATATGAACACATTACACACTTGGTAATACTCTCAAAATTTTCTTTGTATATTGATAATTTGTTTGTCTTCTATTTCTATTTCATAGCTATCTAAAGTAATTGTAGCAAAACTTAAACTCTTCATTACATCTACATCTGACACTTTGTTTTCTATCTATTAGTTGATCCTATTAGTGAACATATTCAAGAGAATTTGGCAATTAATATGTAGGATATCCTTTACTATTTATGTTTCAAAGAAAAATTAAAATATTATGCTTGAGTGGACCAAATTAGTGGAGATAGTATTAGATGTTAACTATGTCAATCTTTTGGTTTTAGGCAATGCAGAAGGAGGCCCTAGTTCAGTATGCAATCTCAATTGATATGCATAGGACATCAAGTGGAGCTAAAAAATGCAACATGATTGCATGTTTGATACATATCATTAATATAAATGTGGTGCATTTTTTCAGCTCCACCTACTATCCATGCATATGGAACACTACTACACATGCATTCTCTATTCAGAGTGGTTGAATCTTATTTTGGATGGGAGGGGGAGAAGCCTAAGACATATGGATGTTGTAGTGGCTACAAACAATGATTCTTCAGTATTTACATTGTAGTTCTATTGCTGAGTTCCTTATTTTGACTACTGCTACATTCTACATTTTGATGTTATTAAAAGTAATATTTTCTTTCCTTTGTTGAAATGTGTCATGCCTTCATTCACTAAATTGATCTCTACTAATTCAAACCATATTGGTAACATGTTGATCTTATTCTTCTTAAATTTATTGTTATAACACTATAGATCCTAATATGTACATAGTACACTCACCAATGCAACAAAATTGGAACATATCTTGAAACTTTTGAACATATTTTGTAATGCTAATTGATCATGATTTCATTGCATTTGATTGTAGGGTACCAAGCAATAGAACTAAATGAGAAATTGAGATTTTAGGATAAAGAAAGCATCTCTCCATCATTTGAGGGTAATTCTAGGTAAGGACTAGATCTATTTATGATTTGAATCTAGAAGAAAAGTATTGATGACAATGTTTTTTTAAGGTTCTTGAATAATGTTGTTTTGTTACATGTTTGGTGTTGAATGAGGGACATTATGTACTTGTACCTCTCTTGCTCATGAATTTCTATTTTTTGTAAATAAGTTTTATATTTCTAAACCATATCCCAACCATTCTCTTTTTAGAACATTTACCTCTCTAGTGGTTAGCATATAGAGGTAATTGGTATCTTGAATTTAGAACCTTCATTTTCTTTTCATAGTCATCACTTTAGCCTAGGAAAATACAAAAATATAGCTTGAATATCTTAGGAAGAGTTATTTTCTGAATTAGAAGGAACATTTTTCATAGGTCATTAATTTAGGGTCTGTTTGGTTTGTAGAATCTTTTCACTTCAAACTAATTGCACTTGTTAGGTTCTTCATTGTAATGTCACTACTAGAGTTAAGAGACATTAGGTTAATTTCTTATCATTATTATTCCTAATATCATCATTAAGGTTTGATCTGATACAATGATTTTGATTCATTCTTTAAGAATTCTATAACTTATTCAAAGACCTTCTTGGTTGATGTCTTTTTCTGAAAAATCTCATCTATTTTCCATGTATTTGTCTTTATTCAAGCCTCCTAGGAATATCACCAATTGTTGGTAAGAAGATAAACCAAGAAGAATCCTAAAGTTGGCCTCTATGTCATTTATATCCAATATATTAATGAATCAAATAGATACACTGATTATAGAGTGATTGGTATAAGTCATAATATAAGTTTAAGTTTCATACAGTAGAAGTAAATGCTTTGAGATGGCAACAATATTTTGGAAATGATTTTATTATTATCGCATCAGTATTCTCCATTTGCAGATTGTACATAACATCTGCTTATTGAAGTCAAATTCTATTTACTTCCTAGAGGTACTTAGATTGGGGATAACTTTAGTGGAAAATATTCACCAATTGGAAAATCTCACTCATCGAGGACTCTGGATTTGGCAAAAAAAATTCACTTTCGATGTGGTCGTATTGCCCAGACTCTATGAAAATTGGGTCCCATGATTTGACCAATCACCAATAATGATACAAAATTATTGTAATTTTAGTGATGTCTTCACCAACACAATTTAATCTTTTCACACAATACATAAAATACTTTTGCCTACAATTTCCAAGGCTTGCCTTTATTGATAGTCATATTTGTCATTATGTGGTATGAATTTAATTTAGGTTAGAGTTGAAGTACATATATATGACACATGTCTCTATTCTAGAGAGTTTTCTTGGAACTTTATATCCTTTCTCACTTTTTCTGAAATAGATATTATTGTAGACACACGTATTTATTTCAGGAACTTTCTATAAAACTTTGTGTGCTTCAAAAGTTTTTCCCGAAATCAAATTTGGGCTATTGGTTAAGAATCATCCAACAGTTATAAAAATATTTTTTTTACATGTTATGTGAATTGATAGCTTTAGTGGTAAATCTCACTCACCGGGGACCCAAGATTTGGCAAAACAAATTGTACTTTCGAGGTGGTCATATTGCCCACACTTTATGAATATTGGATCCCATGATTCAACCAATCACCAATAATGATACAAAATTATTTTAATTTTAGTGATGTCTTCGCCAATAGAATTTAATCTTTTCATACAGTATATAAAATACTTTCACCTACAATTTCCAAGGCTTACCTTTATTGATAGTCATATTTGCCATTATGTGGTATAAATTTAAGTTAGGTTAGAGTTGAAGTACATATATATGACACATGTCTCTATTATGAAGAGTTTCCTTAGAACTTTATATCATTTCTCACTTTGTTCTGAAATAGATATTATTGTAGAGACATGTCTTTATTTTGGGAACTTTCTCTAAAACTTGATTTCCTTCAAACATTTTGCCTGACATGGGATTTGGGCCATTGATTAAGGATCATCCAACAATTATAAAAATAGGGTTTTTATATGTTATATGATATAATATTAACTTAGGCTCATTCAACCTTCAAGTCTAATAATTAATTAGGCTACATATAATAATAATAGAATAATAGTTTCTAGGTACGTGTACTTATGCACCTGTGGCTTATTAGCTTTGATTTTCTTCAATAATGAAAGATTCACCAACATTTTTTAGAAATTCAATAGGATTGGAAAAGAATTCACCAATAGAAAATAAAATTTCCCCCCTCAAATAATGTATGATTCCCCAAAGTTTTATAGTTTTTTACAAAGGGGGGTTTCTAAAAGTTATCCTTGCCTTGGATCAACCCTTGACCCTTCAGTCGGTGACTCTCCTTAGGCCTAAGGATGTTACTTGTGACATACCCTTGAACTAATATTTGATACTAACCACCAATAACATCCTTAACTTTGTCAAACTTATGATAGCCAACTAAACATGTGGAGCACTCAACTATTAAACTAGAAAATGTATTCCCCCACTCTTAAATCAATAGGGACACTTACTCCTCATAGAGTGACAATTGTCTTACCTTGGATCACGAAACAAATAGGATTCTTACACTCCTAATGCTCCCAACATGACAGCCACCAATTACCTTAGATCACCAAACAAATAAGATTCTTATGATTTTTTTTTTACAAACTAGGGCTATTGTTGAAGTTTTGATGACCATTAGTTGATCTATTGATGGTGGTTGTTGTCGATGCCATGACAACGTTGTTAGAATCTCATAGGATTTTGACGATGCTTTGTCGATGTTTTGACGAGGCTTGCCATCGATGGCATGGCAAGTTCCTCAATAACCACTCCTAATTGTCGAAGTTTCAAAATTTGCTAGTTATGGTCTAACACTGCCTCCTAACAGAGATTGGGTTCATTTTTGACAGGGTTGTCTGTCAATAAATAGATAGCCCTGGATTCACCAAAATTTGATGAAATTATAGCAACAGAATGTTTTGACCATTGGCAGTCAAAAAATCGACCAACCCTTGTTCAAAAATAGGTGCAAATTTACTAGTGTTAGAAAATTGTCTAAGTGTTACATAGTTTATTTGTTAGAACATATGAAGTTTTGATTAGTGCAATTTACATAAGATATATTAGCACATGTGCACTTGAGAACAGATAGTATAGAGTATGAGGATGCTATAATCAAGTCCGTAGGATACTACAGTCAATACATACAGAGTTATGATGAATTTACTAGTTATTATAGTGTACATGCAAAACAAAGTATAATACAGAAATGGGCAATTTTGGGTTAAAGAATTATTTTATTTACAAAATAATTACTTAACTAATTAGAGATGACATCCTAGATGTTAACCCTACATCAACAAGAGTTAATATTTTATTTTAATGGTTGTATAAATGCATGAACGCCAACTGGACATATATTTGATAATTAGCAAGGTATAAAGAAAGATTGCTAAATGTAAAGTTACGTGAAGTATTTATGTGAACTAATGCGATATTGATGTTGTGAATTCTGTTTTATGATCAAAGGAATGTGAATTGTGATAGGTAGCAAAGATAGTATCATATATTGAAGATATTAACAACAGTGTAAAGAGTTTTTTATATCTATCTCTTTGTATTGAAGAAATCCATTGTATATTGCATGTTTGGGTAGTGGGGTCATCTTGCATACATTTTGTAATTGTTTATAAAAACTCCTAACATATTTGAGGCTTCTAACAAGGCCTAGTCCTCTAATAAGGATTGAGACACTATACAGATGTAATAGACTCCTAACAAGGTCAATATCTTTCACAAGATACTTTTGATTAGTGGATCATTTTGTCGATAGCATCCCCATTGGGGTTTTCCCTTGGCCAAGGTTTCTGTAGTTAACAAAATATGGTGTTATGAATTCTCTTATTGCATAGTTTGTTGGAAATATAGATGAAGTAACTGAGAGGGGAGGGGTTAATCAGTTACCACAAAAACAATTCCAAAATCCCTTAGATGTCTATAAAGCTTACTTACTGCTGATACTCGATAAATAGTACAGAAATACTGTAACTCGGTAGGTTAACTAGTTATTAATCATCTAGCATTCATAGTTATTAATATGCATGCAAAGGTTAAGTAAATGAACACAAGAGACACCAGATTTAACATAGAAATCCAATATGGGAAAAACCACCAAGTAACTAGTCACTAATTTTCACTCTTCTAAAGTGAGCCCTGTTAGGAGCCAACCCTGTTAAAGGTTACAAAACACACTATTAGGTGTGACCTTGTTAGAGGATTTAATCACCTTGTTATGAGTGGCCTGGTTAGAGGTCTTTAGAACAATTCAATTGAACTATCACCTTGTTAGAGGATTTACAAAATGGTTGTTAAACCAACTCTATGAAGAGATTCTGGATTCACTATTACAATGATTAGAAAGCAACAATGAAATGACCTAAATGATATGCAACTTATCTTTTTCTAATTACAAATCTCTATTTTTCTTTACTAGATCCTTACTAATCTAATACAACTTTGCAGCTCCTCCAGGATATCTAATCCTTCATCAGAATTCACTCAATATTTGCTTATTTCATCTTCATTCATATATCTATCACTCACACTTAATTCACAACTCGAACATCTGTATATATACCTTTCAGATGATCAAGTCGACTCAAATATAAGTTACAACAACTGAAAAGATCATTACATCAGTCTGCTACACTTATTGCACAAAACAATTGAATTTATTATCAAAACAATAAAATCCTTTGATGGCTGACCCAGCTCGGTAACCACTGCTCAGATGGTTTTCTAGTGTTAACCAAGTGAAGCTTGGTAAACACTACAAACCTTGCAAAAATCCTTTGGAGACTGAGTGAACTCGGTTAGCACTGACCTTCCTTTGCTGACCTTGTGAGCTCGGTAGAAGCTAACTTTCTGCCACATTTCCTTTGATGACTAAGTGAGCTCGGTAGACATTAACTTTTCTTCGTTAACCTTGGGAGCTTGGTTAACACTAACTTTCTGCTACAAAATCCTTTGATGCCTGAGTGAGTTTCATAAGAACTGACTTTACTGTGTAATGTTCAGGAACGTTCGATAGACATTGTAAATTGCTTTGTTGATCATCTGAGCTTGGTAGACTCTGTCTAATGACTGATATGACATTTTTGTAACATCAAAGACAATACACAATTAACAATTGTATCCAACAATCTCCCTCTTTGGCATTGATGGCAGCACAACATTTCATAGCAGAATAAAATTTGAAAACAAGTCTAACAAGTCTTTTTCTATCAGAACAACTTTCTCTATTAGATAGCAAACTCTCCGTCTTTCAGTAACCTCCCTTTGTGAAGGAATTACATAGAAAACTCTTACTTTCAAAAAATTTTTAGAAAGATATGACAATAAAATTCTCTCTCTTTGACAACACATGCCAAAGACAACACAACTCAAATGAATGTTAATGTACCTTTAGTACTGATTCATATGCAATATTGCCTGATTATGCTGCATCAGCTAATATATCTTCAACTTGGTATGCATTGATGCATTACTAAAACTTCATTTTAGTGAACTTCAGATAGGGGAGTGACCCCTAACTTACCTCTTAGATACAAGAATGCATCCTTAGGTAATGGCTTTGTGAATATGTCAGCAATTTGTTCCTTTGTATGGACATATTCCAATCTGATCTCCTTATCTTGCACCAATTCTCCGACAAAATGATATTTTATAGCAATGTGCTTGGTTTTGGAATGCATCATTGGATTCTTAGATATGTTGATTGCACTTGTATTATCACAGAACATAACAATTGGTTCTTTGATATCCACCTTTATGCCTTCCAACAACTGTTTAAACCAAACAATATTAGAACAGTTTACTACTGCAGCAACATATTTTGCCTCCGCTGTAGATTGGGATGTATAATTCCGCTTTTTTCTTGTCCAAGAAACCAACCTTTTTCCAAGAAAGAATGCTCCTCCACTTGTACTTTTTCTGTCATCAAGGTTTCCTGCCCAATCAGCATCAGTAAACACTTTCAAATCCAGATTGAGTCCAAATTTGTACCATAAACCATAATCTTTAGTTCCTTTCAAATATCTTATTATTCTTTTGATTGCCATCATGTGATTTTCTCTTGGTTTTGCTGAAAATCTTGCTATAATACCAACTGCAAGGGCAATATCTGGCCTAGTATGAACTACATGCTGCAACTTTCCAATCATTGATCTATACAATGTTTGATCTACTTCTTTTGATTCATCTTCCTTGGTAAGTTTTAATCCAGTAAACATAGGAGTCCCAACTGGTTTACAATCTTCCATACCAAACATTTTCAATATCTCCTTGATGTATTTTGATTGAGTGATGTAGATACCATTTTTATTCTGTTGAATTTGAAGACCAACAAAGAATTTGATCTCACCAAACATAGACATTTCAAATTCCTTGTTCATTTGTTCTGAAAATTCTTTACAAAGATCATCATTCCTTGTGAAAATAATATTATCTACAAATATTTCTACCAAGACAATCTTGTTATCTGGTCTTCCTTTATATACAAGCTATTGTTATCATTATTTTTTTGAAAACCAATATGAATAAGATAGTTATGCAATATTTCATACCATGTTGTAGGGGCTTGTTTCAGACCATACAATGCCTTGTGTAATTTGCAGACCATGTTCTTCTTATCTAGTTCAACAAAACCTTCAGGTTGTTCAATGTAAACTTCTTCATCCAGGATACCATTGAGGAATGCTGACTTGACATCCATCTAATAAACTTTGAATCCTTTGTGAGTAGCATATGCAAGTAAGGATCTGACTCCTTCCAATCTTGCAACAGGACCAAAAGTTTCTCCATAGTCTATTCCTTCTTTTTGAGCATTTCCTTTGCATACTAATCTAGCTTTGTTTTTTGATACCTTACCATCTTCAGTCAACTTGTTTCTGAATACCCACTTAGTTCCAATCACATTTTTATTTTTAGGCCTAGGTACAAGAGTCCATGTCTTGTTTTTCTCTATCTCTTCATTTATAGCCTCAATCCAACTATCATTTCCCAATGCATCTTTGATATTTTTAGGTTCAAAATCAACAAGTAAACAAGTACCTTTCAACTTACTTCTTGTCATGGTTCTTTTAAATTTGTCTCCAATGATCTAATCAGTTGAATGATGTCTCCTGACATATTTTGCTAATACAGGTTCCTTGCCTTTTAAATGAATTTCATTGTTATCCTCTTGCACTTCAACTTCAGGTTTTGGTTGTTCTGGCTTGGTAGATATTGGCTCGGGTCCTTCAGACTCGATAAACACTTGCTCGATAGCATTTGAATGTAACTCGTGTTGCTGTAGCCCAGTTTGAACTTCTTGTAACTTGGTTACTGATGACTCGGGAGTAGAAGATTCCTGATTGATTTGTAGTGTATCAGATTCAATGAAAACAAACCTTCTATAATCTTCTGGTTCCCTTTTGCTTTCTTCTTTAGTCCTTTCTGCAAACTCATCAACTTTTACATGTGCACTTTCTATGACTTTGTAAGTAGACAAGTTCAAACATCTATATGCTTTACTTTTGCAAGAGTATCCCAAAAAGATTTCTTCATCACTTTTCACATCAAATTTTCCTTTTCTAGATTCTTTCAAAATGTAACATTTACTTCCAAATACTTTTAGATAACTTACATTAGGTTTATAGCCATACCATAGCTCATAAGGAGTTTTGCATGAGTCCCTTTTTAACTGTACTTGGTTCAAGGTATGAATTGCAATGCTGATAGCTTCCTTCCAGTATTTGATAGCAATGCTCTTTTCAATCATTAAGGTTCTTGCACAATCTATGATAGATTTGTTCCTCCTTTCAGCTATTCCATTTTTCTCAGGAGTTCCAAGGGCTGATGCCTGTCTTTTGATTCCTCTTTCAATGCAAAAGTTATTGAACTGATGTGAAATGAATTCTCCACCTCTGTCTGACCTCAAGCATTTCAATCTTTTCCTTGTTTCCTTTTCTACTTTGGCCAAATACCATTTCAATTTCTCAAATGCTTCTGATTTGTTCCTTAGATACATGACAGTCATCATTCTTGAGTAATCATCAACAAAAAGAATGTAGAACTTTTCTCCAGTATAGCTTTCAATTCCAATGGGTCCACATAAATCATTATACACAATTTCTAATATATCTTTAGACTGAAAGTTTTTACTTTTAAAACTAGTCTTTCCCATTTTACCAATTTGAGAATTCTTGCATAGACTGACCTCAGGTTTCTTTATGTTAGGAATGCCTCTTACTTTCTTGAATTTTCTTATCTTCACCAAATTATCAAAATTGACATGACACAACCTTTTATGCCATAGCCAACTTTCTTCAATTTGAGCAATAAAACATGAACATTCACCCAGTTCAAGATAGAACAAGTTACCTTTAGTTTGAGTGCATGATCCAATCAACTTTCCTTTGCCATCTAGTAGTCTTGCTTTTCCATGCACGAATTCTACTTTGAATCCATTATTGAGTAGCTGTGCCACACTCAACAAATTATGCTTTAGTCCTTCTACCCAATAGGCATTATCACATATAAGTTCTTTGGTTAGAGAGATTCTTCCTTTTCCTTTTATACAACAAGGTTCATTGTTACCAAATCTTACATTGCCACCATCATAGTCTTCAAAGTATTCAAACTTAATTTTATCACCCGGTCATGTGATGAGAAAAACCACTATCTATGATCCATGTATCATTTTTGCTCATATGGGAAATGAGTGCCATTTCCTCATCATTATCAGACTCATTTTTCATAGCAATGTAGGCAATTTCATCTTCTTCTTCATCATTAGAATCTTTAGCCATAAAACATATTTTCTTACCTTTATCCTTGAATGATTTGAAGTCTTTCTTGCCATTGTACTTGTAACCTTTCTTCTCATCTTTGTTCTGCTTGTTTGGGCACCTAGTAGCAATATGACCAACTTCTTCACATGAAAAATAGATTAGAGGAACTTTACCTTCATATTTTCCTCTACCTCTAGAATATTTTCTTGCTAGTAGAGCTTCAATCACCTCAAGATCACTATCTAAACTTTGGTCTGATTCATCTTCACTTCCTGACTGAGATCCCCTTTTCTTTTTGCTTTTCTCCTTAAGTGAAAGCTTGGCTTCAAATGCTGATTCAATGTTCTTGGAAGCTGGAACATAGTTGTCAAAGTTGTCTAGTTCAAATGCAGTTAATCTTCCAACTATGGGCTCTAGATTTATCTTATGATTTGCTTCACATCTTCTTTCTTGAATTGCAGAAACTCTGATTGCATAAATGGGAAGTAGAGTTCTAAGAACTTTACTTATAACTGTCTCCTCCTTGATATCTCCTCCAGATGCTTTGATTGCACTGACACATGCTTTGACTCTTTCAACATATTTTGCAATATTTTCATCCTCTCTCATCCTCATCTGATCAAATTGTCCTCTCAGACTTTCTGCTTTGGCTCTTCTTACATTATCATCTCCTCCATAGATTTCTTTTAGCTTTTCCCACATTTCAAAGGCAGATTTGCAGTCCTTGATGTCATCAAATTCTTCATAACTTAGAGCAGATGCTATATCTATCATCATAATATTGTGGGTCTTCTTTTCAGCAATATCATTGACAGATAGTGTACCAGCTGGTTCTACATATTTTTCATCAAGGTATTTTAGTCCTATATCTCCAATAGAAGCTAGATGAAGTCTCATCAACCCTTGCCATGCTAAGAAGTTGTCCCTATTAAGTCTTGGAATTTCCCTCTTATAGGACATCCTGATCTTTGGCTTAGATCCTTGAAATCTTATCCTATAAGCACCAAGAGCTCTGATACCAATTGTTGGAAATATAGATGAAGTAATTGAGAGGGGAGGGGTGAATCAGTTACCACAAAAATAATTCCAAAATCCTTTAGATGTCTATAAAGCTTACTTACTGCTGATACTTGGTAAATAGTGCAGAAATACTGTAACTCAGTAGGTTAACTAGTTATTAATCATCTAGCATTCATAGTTATTAATATGCATGCAAAGGTTAAGTAAATGAACACAAGAGACACTAGATTTAACGTGGAAACCCAATATGAGAAAAACCACCAAGTAACTAGTCACCAATTTTCACTCTTCTGAAGTGAGCCCTGTTAGGAACCAACCCTGTTAAAGGTTACAAAACACACTGTTAGGTGTGACCTTGTTAGAGGATTTAATCACCCTATTAGGAGTGGCCTGGTTAGAGGTCTTTAGAACAATTCAACTGAACTGTCACCTTGTTATAGGATTTACAAAATGGCTATTAAACCAACTCTGTAAAGAGATTCTAGATTCACTGTTACAATGATTAGAAAGCAACAATGAAATGACCTGAATGATATGCAACTTATCTTTTTCTGATTACAGATCTCTATTCTACTTTACTAGATCCTTATTGATCTAATACAGCTTTGCAGCTCCTCCAGGATATCTAATCCTTCATTAGAATTCGCTCAATATTTGCTTATTTCATCTTCATTCATATATCTATTCACTCACACTTAATTCACAACTCGAACATCTGTATATATACCTTTCAGATTATCAAGTCGGCTCAAATATAAGTTACAACAACTGAAAAGATCATTACATTAATCGGCTACACTTATTGCACGAAACAATTGAATTTATTATAAAAATAATAAAATACTTTGCTGGATGACCCAGCTCAGTAACCACTGCTCAAAATGGTTTTCTAGTGTTAACCAAGTGAAGCTTGGTAAACACTGCAAACCTTGCAAAAATCCTTTGGAGATCGAGTGAACTCAGTTAGCACTGACCTTCCTTTGCTGACCTTGTGAGCTCAGTAGAAGCTAACTTTCTGCCACATTTCCTTTGATGACTGAGTGAGCTCGGTAGAAATTAACTTTTCTTCGTTAACCTTGGGAGCTCGGTTAACACTAACTTTTTGCTACAAAATCCTTTGATGCCCAAGTGAGCTCGGTAAGAACTGACTTTACTGTGTAATGTTCAGGAACATTCGGTAGATATTGTAAATTGCTTTGTTGATCATCTGAGCTCGGTAGACTCTGTCTAATGACTGATATGACATTTGTGTAACATCAAAGACAATACACAATTAACAATTGTATCCAACATGGTTATGTTTACTGTTCAACATAGTTAGTTTACTTTGTTATGCATGTTATGAAGTTGTTAAAGATATCCAATTTTGGGCTAAAGTTTGTGAAATACTAATTCACCCCCCTCTCAATATTTCCTATTTTTAATAACAACTCCATTGACAAAATATAGATCTCTAAGGAGGACACAAATAGTTTTAGTTATAGGGTCATATTTCTGCAACTGGCCTCGAGGTCGACACACGATAATATCTACTATATCCATATCCAATATGTATTTGTAGCTAGCATCTGTGAAATAAACAATCCCATCTTTGCCTACATCCACTCCATCTGTGAGCCAATTTAAGTCCCAAAACATTAGATTCCCAAAACCCTAAAACAACAAATATACCTATTAATCTAAAAGTTTGTTACCTATAAGGTAATCCATCAACTTTGTCAGAAAACAACTCCACTTTACCTTCTAACATTTAACACTCCCTGAAGTCCATAGTATAAAGTTTAGACTCTTATTTTCTGCTAAAGATAAAACTACCCACAAGAAAATGGTAAAGGAGGAAAGCATGAGAAAAACCTTGAAAGATTCACATTCTAATAACTTTCAATGGAGGTCAAAAGAAATCCCCAAAGATGACTATTTATATACATAAATATTTCTTCATGCTTTGTAGAGCAGTAGATCAATATGGCTAAAAAAGAGGCAACAAAAGCTAATTTTGATTCACAAACGTAATTGCATAAAATTTCATGTTTCAAAGTGTTCCCCAATTTCCAAGCCACCCTTGCGGTAGCTTCAACCACATAGGTGTAGACTGTAGTAGCTTCGGCCATGCAGTTAACCTGTAGTGGATGGGGCATGTAGGGTGCATGGAGAGGAGCGGTCACAACAACAAGCTTGCAAGATTGTGGGTACAATGGCTTCGACCTCACTCTACTCACTATGGCGACCCTCTGCACAAAAATGTCACCTTCGTGGTTCAGACAACTGTTGCACCAAAACAAGTGTTGCTTACCTATGGGCATAATGTATGGAGCTGTCAGCAGTGGCCATGACTGCCATCTACTACCTACACAAAAAATAGGGTCTAAAGATCTGTGGTAGAAGATAGAAAAGGAAAAAAAAAAAGAAGCATGTCAAAACCTAAAAATAGGAGAAATGCATTCCCAGTTAGGAGAATGAGAAATATATTGCGAGTAAGGAGAATGAGAACTAGGCAATGGACTTTGTAGCACCAACTGGCCAACCTTTCCTTTTGTAGCTGACTGGTATAAGTTCCACCACTGCTCTATAAAGTCATCCTTCTGCAACTTGTTGAGTCTCTCAACTTCCTTGTTAACCAATCCTCCATATCCAAAATGATGGTCAAGTAGAATACTTAAAAATAAATGTACGTTGGAGGAATTAAATGGAAAAGGTTATGATCATCTTTGTCTTCCACTCCCTAAATTCAAAAATAATTACAGGGAAGAGGTCATTTCTCATTTAATCTTTCCTTTTTAAAAATCCACTCCCTAAATAGTGTGGCATGTTCCTTCAATTGAGCAACCATTGAGTAAAACAAATTTCTAGTATGCAACACTTTTTCAACTAGCTGATATCAGACACATTTTAGGCATCTGATAGTTTTCGAGTGTCTAATAATTTTTTGACCATTGTGTTCCACAATAAATAAGCCTATCAACTTAAATATAACTATTTTGATAATAACCAAATTAAAAATTATTTAAAGAAAACATTAACCTAAAGACATTAGTTTTGACCTATTAAAAAGTAGAACAAACAAACAACTTATTTATATAAACATACATTATCACTTCTTTAACTACCTCACAACTAACCTCATACCTCACCCACTATAAAGTATAAACCCTTAAATAAATCACTAATTTTGACATACCCATCATACAACATGGTCAAATTGCTAGTTCCACGTTTTTCCAAAGCCACAAATTGAAAACATTGACAAGAACACCTTTTCTATCCGTGGGCACCTCCAAGACGAAAAGCCCATCACCATTGGGTCCTCTCCAAAAGATTCTCGCAATCTCAGCAGCGGAAAGAGCCAAAACATGTCACTACACACTTTCCAGACTCTTTGGAAGTATTATAAGACTTAAACGGTCCCTCCAACACCCACGTCAGTAAGTTTTGTTAAGTACCACGACTTGTAAAGAGTTGCAAAACTTCATCTATCTCTACTCAAAACGTTTGAAAACTCTCTGGAGACTTTTTATGGCTAAGGAATGTGTGGTGAATATCAACCTTATCAAACTGCCTACAAGTACCATCATTTCCTTTACTTATATTCTCCTACCAACAGCATTCAGAACAACTATTCCTTTCAATTCCATTGTCTCTCTCAGCTTTCATTGCATTTGAGTGGCTTATAATGCCTTCTGGTGCTTTGGTGTGGATGCTGAATTCCTCCTGTGGGCCGAGGCAGTTGGAGTTGAAGTTGTTGAGAGTGCATGGAACATTTGATGTGAAGCAGCAGAAGCTCAAATGCAGAGCAGCAATTGCAGGGAGTGGGGTTGTGATGGATCCCTCACACAAACCCATCATGACATGTACGGAGCAGAAGGTTTATGATGTTGTTGTGAAGCAGGCTGCCATGGTGAAAGAGAGGGAGAGAAATGCTTTCCTTGATGTTGATGTGAAGCCTGAAATTGCCTCTCCTTCCACCATTGAACTTCTTGATGAAGCCTATCAACGTTGCGGTGAAGTTTGTGCTGAGTATGCCAAGACCTTCCATCTAGGTATTTCTCATCATCCTTTTAGTTTTCCCTTATTTTTGTCATTTTGGTCTCAGATTTTGTTGCCTTGAATGTGTTCTTGTGGGTTCTTTGTATGATTGAGTAGAAGAGTTCATGCCTTCGAATCTCGGTTGATACCATGTTCGAGATTCTTGGAACATATGTATTTAGGGATGAGGGATCAGTATTTGTGTGAGCATCGTATGGAATATTGGAGACTTTCTGCTTTTTGAGAAATGTAAATTGATTGTACGACTAAATTCTGAAAGTGAGATCCACATGTCTGATAAAAAGTGAAAATTTAAGTGCTGTTGCACAAGACACCATGAGAGAGGAATATATGGGTGAGTTACTAAAGTATCATATGGTTTGAAAAGGGCAAACCAATGGATGACTAAATATAAAATTCAAGTTTTGTAATTGGGACACATTTAGAAGTACCGTGCAATGCCAATATCATTTGTAGTTAAGTAATTTGATGTGTTGTTGTGTTTGTTTCAGGAACATTGCTGATGACCCCCGAGAGAAGGAAGGCTATTTGGGCAATATATGGTAAGTTCGAAGTCCTGTAGCAATTGTAAGATGAATATGGATTAAGATTAAGAGTTAAGATTAAAAAGGATCTATGAGTCATAATTAGGAGCTCCATAGCCATCCGAAGCCAATACTCTTGAGCACATAATATAGGTCAAAAGGAAAAGATTGCCAAGAATTATAATATTTCATAAGGTCCTTCGTCACAGCAATGAATTGAAAAGGCCCAAGATGACAACTGTGTTTAAACATCATATGTTTTTAATGGAAATCTCTTGAATGCATCATATGTTTTTGATGCAAATCTCTTGAATGCATCATAACTTCTGAAAACTCACTTTTATTTTGATGGCCTTAGTAATTATTTTTTGTTATTCTTTTGAATTTGGATTGGCTTCAATGTGAACCTCTTGCTCTCTATGTGCTGTGAATGCTGTAAGTAAACCAGTCTAGGATAATATGTTTTTTCGAAGGTGGTTTATGTTAAACCTTTTATCGAATTGTCGGAAACCAAATCTGCGGGACCTTCCATTTAGTATTGGGGTAAACTAATCCTAACAGCCTTCTTAGTGACTGGTCTATCATTAGTTTGGGTAGGCTGTTAAACGATGTCATGAATTCAGTTAGGGGCACTGGCACATTGTTGACAATCCTCCTATCTGTATTACTCGTCACCGCCTGTAAGGATTCAAACCTCGCCCAAGCTCTAATACTGCTTGTTAACTGCTAGGGTCACTGTGACGCCAGAAGATCGACCTGTCAATGGCCAATATAATCACTAGACTTATAAAAAGCACAAGAGACTGTTAAACCATGTCACAAATCCAGCTGCCTACATATTAAACTTTTCATACACAAGCTAAAATCGATATAAAACTTCTCATTTACTACTGAGGTAACCTACCACTCAACTACCAACATTTTCGATCACTGATCCATCTTTAATCCAAGTGTAACTCATTTCCAACACCTGGAAATCATTCATCTTAACTTAGTTCATTCACTTTGAAGATTTTTCAATCAATGAACTGTCAACTCAAATTTCAGTTCACTTCTATTTTTTCTGATCCCAGCTGGTTGTTTCCCATGTCAGTGCTATAATGCATTCTGTCTAACCCTCTAACAAAAGAGTCAAGCATTTTATTTCTTGAGCTTGATTATAATTCGAACATGATACATTTTCTGGACCTTAAAGGGTAAGCAATACTGATAGTGGAAGTTAAAAACAGAGAGAATATAATGACAAGCTCCTGTCATTGGTTGTAAATTTTATTTATAATATAAAGGTTTACAGATCGTTCCTAGATAATTCTATAATCATTGAAACATCAAGATTTCCGCCTGATTATGAGAATCTTCAATAGATTCTGATGTATAAGTAAAATGTGTGCAACAGTATGGTGCAGGAGGACGGATGAGCTTGTGGATGGACCCAATGCTTCACACATAACACCAGCAGCTCTTGATCGATGGGAAAAGAGGTTAGAGGATCTCTATGATGGTCGACCGTATGATATGCTAGATGCAGCTTTATCTGACACTGTTTCAAATTTTCCAGTTGATATCCAAGTAATCAGCATAGTTAATCTTCCATTTGTTCAATCTTTTAGAGAGTTAAGAAAAGCAGAGTTTTAGGGTAAATTACCCAATAACCTAGCTAGTTTCAAAATGGATTCTAAGCCTTTATGTGTGTGCTTCTCAGCCTTTCCGAGATATGATTGAGGGCATGAGACTGGACCTGATAAAGGCACAATACAAGAATTTTGATGAGCTCTACCTTTACTGTTATTATGTAGCTGGGACAGTGGGTCTAATGAGTGTTCCTGTTATGGGAATATCTCCAGATTCTAAAGCATCAACAGAAAGTGTTTATAATGCTGCCTTGGCTCTAGGAATTGCTAATCAGCTAACAAACATACTCCGGGATGTTGGAGAAGAGTAAGCATTGACCGCCAAATGCATTGTTTATGCCGGCATTTGTTCTTGTAGGGCACAAATTGGATGTGTTAATGCAAATGAGATTTTTACAATCAATGTGAATTTTCATTTCTTATTTTTGGATTTTGATTATGTTTGAGAATTTTTAGTATCAACATTTTGAATCACATTGTGATCAGAATGAAAGACAGCTCAAAAGAAGTGGAATTCCCTTTCATCTTGTTGATAGATCATGAAATGTGATTCAAAATATTGATATTTAGAAATTTCAGATAATCAAATTTAGAAAATAATAATGAAAATTGGATGTGATTGGGTGTTTAGATAAACTGCAACTCTTTTTGAGTGATGGATTTTAACTTTTTCTCATGTTATATTTTGTCTTATGAGTTAGTGCTCGGCGTGGAAGGATATATCTCCCTCAAGATGAACTTGCACGGTTTGGACTATCAGAAAAAGACGTGTTTGCTGGAGTGGTGACTGATACATGGAGAGCTTTCATGAAGGACCAGATAAAAAGAGCAAGGATGTTCTTTGATGCTGCAGAGCAAGGTGTTCCTGAGCTTGATAAAGCCAGCAGATGGCCGGTATGATACTTTTCCATTTAACTATAGCTTTAAGTCAGGAAAGCTTAAACATCACACTTCTAAGCTTTGAATTGTTTAGGCAGCTCATCTGAAATCACATTATGTCTCACCTATTAGTCTAATTTCAGCTTAAGGCACTTAAACAAATGACAGTTTAGAGTGTGACATTTGAACCAAAATTTTGAAGTCATGTCTAAGCTTCAACTTATTAAGGTGGTTCATCTTTAGTCACACTAATTTACTACAGTAAAAACTAATAGGTAGACTTTATTTGAGAAGCTAGTGTGGCTCATTTAGAATCACACTACTAGATGGTTTCTAATAAAAAATATGATGCGATTTCACATGAGCCACCTAAACAAATCAAAACTTAGAATATACTGCTTAAATCAATATCTTAGAGTATCCTTATTTAAGAGGCTAAGCTGCAATAAACTCTACTAAAGTTACATATTGTTATAGATTTAAGGAAGAATCATTAGTTATCAAGTCTTGTTTCCAGGACATGAGAGGTGGTGTTCTTAGACAGAGACTCAATATCACAGAAATGGCAATCCATTCATCAGGATGCCCTATGACATCGATGACTGAATGTTACTGAGGTTTTGACTTTTCATCTATGAAAAATATTATTTTATGATATTGCTATCCGACTTATCTGTTTAGTTCTTGAGTCAAACTCATTGACTCATGTTTCATGAGTAGCGGTTCACAGTAAACTCATCTCTCATGAGAATAAATGATTCACATGAAACTCAAATGAGTGCTAAGTGTTCCATTTATTCTCATGGAAGATGGGTTCGTATGAACCACTACTCATGAAACATGAGTCAATGAGTTTGACTGAAGACCTACATAGTTAATCAGAATAGCAATATCAAAATTTGACCTACTGTAAAAAATAATAAAATATCTCCTACTTATCAAAAATTTTATTTGTTTAAAATGATAACACAATTAAAAAACAACAAATGATTCTCATCAATAAGAAGTTCAAACTTTCATTATCATAATAGATACTATGGTGCATTCTAATGACTGAATAGAAATTTTCAATATGACTGATGCCATGACGAATTTCCTTTGTAGTTAGTCATTGCAAAAGTCAAATTCCAAATTGTAACTCGTCTAATGGATTCTTATGCTGCTTCAGGTATGGGCTTCCTTGATACTTTATCGTCAGATATTAGATGCAATTGAAGCAAATGACTATAATAACTTTAATCAGCGAGCATATGTTGGAAAAGTGAAGAAGTTTCTTTCCTTGCCTATGGCTTATACACAAGCGTTTCTCAACCCTAAAAGTATTTCTAAGGTTACTATAAAATAATTATTATTATTTCAATTCTTTTAGAGCCCTTCAGATTGAAAATGGTGTTGTCGGGAAGCCTCTACTGCCATGTAAAAATGCGATGCAATGCAAATCATGGAAGCCATGTAAATTATTTTTAATTGAAGTTTTAAAATCCATAAGCTGATGAAAGGTTATACTCATTCATGCGGTATAATTTCTTTCTCCTATATCATTCTTTGTTCTTTAGATACCATATGAACTCCACAGAAAATAAAATGTAGAGGAAGACCTTTAGAATCCTTCAGAGGTGAGTTGAAGATTTGAGAGGTCAAGCAGAAAGAAAAACCTGCATATTAATACAAGTCATCAAACAGGTAAACAATGCAGGCTTGCAAAATGAGTTATAAATTGCAAGCTGTTGTAAACTATGGTTGGATCCATGGCAATAGTTCTGTTTTGTGCAAGCTATGTATTTTGGGTGGTGGGAATAAGAAAAGATTAACAGGCTTTTAGTCTGTCTTATGAATTATTCTATTAAAGATTAAAAGTTCATTTTATTAGGTTTAATATCTTCATATCATAAGATAAGTCGTGAAGATGTTATCTAAGTGAGTGAGATAAGTTGTGAAGATGGTATCTAAGTAATTTGTTAGAGTGGACATTGATTTTTTCAGTTTTGATCAAAATTAAAAGAGACTATATAGAGAAGTTAGTAAGAAGTTGTCAACTTTCTTTAAAGGAACAATTCAAATTCTACAATCGTGATACTGAGTTGTTCTAAGTGATTTTGGTAGAATAAATATGAGTAAATATGAATAATTTAAATATTACTCTAGTGATAAAAATCACACCTCCATGCTCTTTTATTTTGTTACATCTATTTTACTTAGTGTTTTTATGTAATAATAAATTTGTAAGTGACATTTGTTTATATAAATAGTTTCCTAATAGTATCAATTTATTTTTATAATTATTTATCTTTTACAACTCATTTTACATTTTAGATTTTTCATTCAGCATTTAGATTGAATCTATAGGTTAATAATTGATTTAAGTACTTCAAGAGTAATAATCTAAATTTCAAATTTCAAATTTCAAGAACACTGATTTCAAATATTTTGTCATTAGTTATTTTGAATTGTCTCAGTGGATGTTTGTTGATCTATTTTATATATCATTATACTCATAAGCATTTATTTTTCATTATTACACTACAAAAAAAATATTAAAAAATATTCATGATATATTCATAATGATTTACAAGAAAATAATTTATTATATATCATCTTAGAGGAACAACACATTTACTTATATCTTTTATTTTCATTTATCATTGCCAAGCCAATCATTTTTTATATAACAAAATATTGAAAGAAATTTCACACCACAATTATCATTGCACATAGAGAATTTAAAGAAATGTCATTAAGCCCTCAAGACAGAACATGACAAAAAAGAACAGAGCTAGCTATAAAGGGCAACACCCCTACTACTAACCACTAGACAACACGAGACTAGACATAAAAACCAAAGACAAAAGACATAAGATGATAATTAACCCATTTTCTTAATCAGCTACGCTGCTTGCTCTTCTAGCTTTTCCATTTTCTTAGCAGCTACCTTGATTTGATTAATGCTCGAGGAGGGCCCTGCTAGCCTTAGTCCTCCCAGTCCCTTTCTTTTTCTTAGTGGCACCTTGATTTTCAGGAACCAGAGAACAACCATCCAATTTTCTGATCAGTATTTGACATGTTCATTGGAAACTTTGAGAATTTTATAGCTTAGATAAAAAATGCTCTTGAGAGTGATCTCAATACTAGATTAACCTCGTTTTCCAACTCTAGCACCTTGGCATCCAACTTGTAGAAGGCCTTTTTAATGATTCCATAGAAGGATCCACCCTGTCAGCAATGTCACGAACCTTTTGCCCATCAATCCTCCCCTCTAGAAATCCCATTTTGTCTTTTAAATTCATTATTTGGTGGAACAACCATTTGATGGATCTAAAGTTATCCAAGAGACTATTGTTGGCATTGTTAAGCAGGTCCATAGTCTCCTCATTGTAATCACTCAGAATGATCATAGAGGGATCAATTAATTCTTGGAGCACCACTTTACCTAGTTCCACCTCACCCACCATTAGATCAATCTTCTCCCTAGCGATCCCTAGCCTTAGTGAATTCATACTCGTGTTCTTCCATGCCAATTTCCTTCCCTTAAACGGAATGGAAGGGTCATTGTGGGCCTTGTTCTAAGTAGCTTGGGAAGGAGCAACATCCTGGACCAGATTCTCCATGGGAGAATCATCCCCATATTGGTCCTTGATGAGATTCAAAGCGGAATCAAAAGCCTTGCTACTTTTATCACCACCTTTATCAATATTCAGGTTCCTCCTAGAGTGTTTTGTAGCTCGACTAACACTCTCCTCCTCAATTTTAGTATCCATTTCATTCCCTTCATCTTCATACTCATGCGATGAGATGACCACTTTAACTTATTTTTGGGGAACAAAGGTTTTTGCAAGTTTTATGGTAGGCATTTTCTTCTTCTTATCCACACCCTTAACTTGATTTTTCTTATTGTGGTTAGCCTCCTCCATATTAATGGCAAGAAAATCATCCTCGTCAAATAAATCTTCATTTGAGTCCACTATTTTCTTAATCTACTTCCTAGTTGGAGGGGCATAAACCTTTTTCTTTGAAGTCTTTGCTTTCACTAGGGTTTTAACGAGCCCCTTACCCTTTCCTTTAATTTTAGGCACATCTGCCTCATCCTTGAGTGCATCCCTTCATTGTCCTCACTATGTGAGAGGCCTTGAGAATCTTCTAAAACATCCTCCTCAGTGGCCTCAATACCCTTTATCTTTGGGAACTTCTCTACAGAATGGACTTTAATGTACTCATAAATGAGAAGCATTAAGTCATCATGGAGAGGGGGATTAGTGAGAATTTTCTCCCTTACATCGTTAACACTTGCATTCATGGAAGACTAAAGGTAAAGCCAATGGAAATTTTAATTCCATGTCTACAATGATTCAATAAAATAAAATGATGTGAGAAAACTCTAGAAAATCTTTCATTCAAAGTTATGTATTAAAAAATCACACACATGACAAAACACCATAGCTTTTTAATGCTGCTAGGCTGAAAATAGGTCTTAACATCTTGCTTGAAAATGGCTTCACTCTCTCTAGGCTCTTTGAGGAATTCCTCAATGGCGGTGTCCAAGAATTTGTAATCTCTACAAAATTTCCTGTCAACAATCAGGATGCTCATCATCTTAGAAATAAGATCCTCTGTAATCGTAATTCTCCTTTGACCAACATGTAGGGTACCCTCATTCCACCTCCTTAGAAAGAGTTGAGTGATATGTGGGTTACCACCATGAAGCCTCTCCATGAATGTGGTAATGCCACCACTTTCTAGAATTTCCCAAACCTCTATACATTGCTTCCATTTGTCACAATTAGATGGCTCAATGACATCTTCCTTCACCTCCCATAGCTCTCAAATAGCTCTCGGTTAATAGAGAACAGATGCAGAGAGGCTTCACAAGAAAATACAGAGCCAAAAGACAAATGCAAGCTCTCAAAATAACCTAGAAAGCATGCGAAAGAAATAAATCATTAATCAAATGTCCTTAATCTCTTTTGCACACCTCGAAATCAATAATCAGTCACCTCTAAGTGCATCTATTCATGTTTATAATTACTCATGCTCTCCATGTAAAGATGTCATAGTCAATGTTTAATATAACCTCAAAAGGTAGGTCTTCAATACCCTTCCCTGTCACACACTCATCACACCTCACCGCTAGGTTGGCTATAACATCTGTCACCATTGTTAGATTCTTGACAGACATGGGATATGAAATAATTCTCCATGGTTTTAAGTATATTAATTGTCTCCTTGATGATATTTTCAATATTCCAAGAGGATCTAGAGATACCATTTAGGTAGTTAAAAATGTTCATAGAATCTATTGGGACTCAAAATTGAAGCCCTGATTTTGAGTACTATTGAGAAAAATGAGTCCTATAAACTCTTCTTGATGCATATATAGCCACCTGTCCATTTGAGGTTTGTGAGGTGTTTAATGTTTCTAACACCTTCCATTCAGCATATCCACTCATTTCATGAAGTTATATTGACATTCCGAGCTATTCCGTGAAGTCTTGTTTTGAGCAATTTACAATTCTACATTTTGACACAAGTGTCAAACAACAACAGGAGGCCTTGTTTGCAATTGAATACCTCACACCTAGTAATGTTTCATGACTCCTCACTTTGGAAGTGTTTAGTGTCCATGCCAGAGAGCCTATGTTTCAAATTTTGAGTAGTTTCAAATCTGTTTGACTAGGTTTTGAATCCCTCAAAGTTGGTCATTTATTGATGTCATGCTGATGCACTTTGTTCTGAATTCTGGGAAGCCTTGTTTGACTTGTTATAATTTTGACCCAATTGACTGAATTGATAAAATTCTTTTTTTGTTGCATTTTAGGGGTCAAAAACTTTCTATGTTTCAAGTGTGAGCTTATGATGAATCGGTTTGATCAGTTTTCAAACATGATTCCAAATGCAATTTGTAACTTTTTACTGGTGTCAAGAAAGGCAGATTTGTCAGTACCCTTGTTCATGTTTTCATTTCTCAAAATCTGTGATAGGTGAGATTGAATGGATTGTACCATTGCATTGCACTCTAAAAATACTTCAAGTATACCAATTTTCAAGTCTTGATGAATCCGTCTGCACACTTTCCCAGGTCTATTCCATTTGCAAAAATCATCTTTTGTCATTGTTTCAATTTGCAAATTTTAAGTAGCTCACTTTGACCATTCTCCATTTGTGTCCTATTATTCGTCATGAGCCCAAATCCTAGATTCATATTGTCCTTGTGACAATGAACCAATACCCCCATTTTTGTTTCCCCAAGTGTCAGTTTGCCTAGTTTTTGAAGCCAAATCAGAACATGTTTTATTGTTTTTTGACATGTTTACTTGCAGGTAGTTCTAAAAGGGCAACTTAAACAGTCAATATCTTTTGACTGAGAATTCACCATGAGATGAGATTCAACAGGGTAAGAGTATGTGGAGTAGAGAATCAATATGTTCAATTTCAGACTATGGTCAGGTGTTCTTGTCAGTTTTTAAGGCCAATCAACAGATCCCTTGGAACTAAATTGATAGATGGCAAAAGGGGTAAAGTGATTTTCAAAAGCTGAATCAATGATGCAAATTGATTCCAATTATAATCAAGCATTCAGTAGATCAATGTGACGTTTCAGTTGTTTGGAAACAATTTTTTTTTTTCCGCCAAACCCAATTTGGGGCCCGACTATTCTCATCAAACTGTGGTCATATTTGCAGAGCAAAAGTGTATTGAGGAGATAAAATGATTTCAACTTTTTCGAAAGTGTTTGTTTTAGAATATGCAAATAGAGTTATGCTTTAAAATGACATGATGAGAAAGCTTTGAAGTGTTTGATTTTGAAAGAGCTAATGTGCAAGACTTCATGGCATGAAGCATTATGAAATGATACGATTTCATTGAGGAACTAAACCATCGGATCAATGATGCGGGTTTAAAGCTTGAGGTGGACTATGAGACTTATAAATTTCTTCATGGTGACTAGCCCGCCATCAAATGATGAGATAAAAAAAACATGAAAGGGTTCCCAAGGTGGGTATATATGAGAATGCCTGTTCTAAATGGATGAGAGAGTATCTCATGTTAGATATCTAGATTTTGAAAATGCTAATCCTGTAGCTATAAACTTGAAGGAAAAAATAAAGCAGGGAAGGGGACGTTGAAGAAGATTTCTCACATGCAAATCCCTCTCCCATCTTCACTCGGCTCCCTGCAAGTACTCGTACATCTCTAGGAATGGATGATGTACATCTGTAGTGTCAAAGGACTGCAATCAAACCTGCACATTGTATTGTCAATAAGATGATATTGAGAGCAATGGCTGATGTATTATTACATGGGCATCAATTGATACATATTATAGACAAACTTAATGTCCACGCCAATGAGGAAGCCACCATTTTAAGACAAAGTTGCCTTGTTAAAAAGAGGAGGGTGTGGGAGGGGAAAGCCTTTTGGCAAGTCCAATGAAAATTAGAATTTTGACATTCTAAATGAACAAAACCAAGGTGCTCGTACTAATAGAACTAAAAGTCCTCAAATGTCTTTGGAAGCTTCAAGAAATGGTGGTAGTCAAGGAGCAGCTGGAAGTGGTGAGGCCTATTCAAATTTAATCAATAGGGACCAATACAACTCGGTAGATTTTCCTATTGATCATGAATCTGCAAAATTTTTTGTAATAAAATCCTATAGTGAGGATGATGTTCATTAGAGCATCAAGTATAATGTCTGGGCAAGTACACTTAACGTCAATAAGAGGTTAGATGGGGCATATCAAGAGGCATAAAACTTAGCTGATGAGAGTTCTGGAAGCTGTCTAATTTTTTTAAATTTTTTTTCTCATTTAATGCAAGTGGTCAATTTTGTGGCTTGGTCGAGATGACTGGCAATGTGGACTTCAATAAAAATATGGATTTCTGGCAGCAAGAAAAGTGGAATGGATTTTTCCCAATAAAGTGGCATATAATTAAAGATATTCCTAATTCTCAGTTTAGACAAATTATTTTGGAAAACAATGAGAACAAGCCTGTGACCAATAGCAGAGACACACAGGAGATCAAGTTCTCATAGGGCGTTGAAATGCTAAAGATCTTCAAGAATTATTCATCAAGATCATCAATTCTTGATGATTTCACTTACTATAAAGCTCGTCAAAAAGAAATAAACGAGAAAGCCGCAAGCTGTGTGATGCAAAGGAGAAACAGTTTCAAAACTTTATCCCACATTCATGAGTCGGGCAGAGCTTTTAATATTTAAATTCAAGAGCTCTCAAAACTTAATTGTCTAAGAGACAACTGCTCTTCGAAGTTGTGCCATGTAGAGGGGCCCACTTGGTCGGCCAGGAAAAAGAGTACTGTTTTGGGCAAAAAGGAAAGGAAAAAGAGTACTGTTTTGGGCAAAAAGGAAAGTTCGCTGGAAAATAAAGGTTCACGGAAAAGTTAAGAATGTCACCGAGAAAGTGAAGGATTTCGGTGGTCACCATGTCACCATTGGAAAACATGATGGTCTCACCCGTAGCGACATGGTGACCTCCCACAAAATGAAAAATTCGGTTTGAAAAATTGAAAATGTCGCAGAGTTGGGGATGCCATGGGGCCACTCATTGTCTTGAAAAATTGAAAATGCCCCAGAGTTGGGGTTGCCATGGGGCCACTCATTGTTTGACATGTGGCACTAATTTATGGCTAAGGGAGGCATAAGGGAAGTTTTTAAAATAATAAATATTCTTTTTTTTGAGCATTTAGTTGAGTAAATTGATTTTTTTTTAAATAGTGAATTTCATATAGTTTACACTATGGAAATTTTTTAATTTTTCAAATTTATTCTTTTAATTGCTTTGGCCATGGAGTTGGAGATTGATTTTCAAATGACTACTAGAGGGGCATTTTTTGCCCAAAAAATACACTCCAATATACCATTGAAACTGGGAGTAAACAAATTTTTTGAATATGAGGTCAGATTTTACATAGTTATTCAGTGATTTAGTCTATAAGCAAATTTGTAATTTCTAGGGCATTCTCAATAGAACAAGTAGATTTCGCCATTGAGCATCAAAATTGGTTAGAGGGCAGATGTAAAAGACTGTTGAAGTCTAAATGTGGAGAAAAGTAATTCTAATAAGTTTTTATTTCCTTTAAAAGTCATTTTAATTGATTTTTGCCTATGTTTTAATTTGGCATCATAAATCAGTTATTCTTTCCAATCAAATAGTTGAATCACTTTATGCTTTTGGGAGGCAAAATGGTTAAAGATTTGATATCCAGTTGCAGAGAGATTATTTTCACTGTTAGGAGAGGTTTTTCAAGTGGACACATGTTGTCTTCACAACAAATCCGAGAATTCACTCTCCTCTATATCATTCTCTTTCTCATTCTTTGTAGAGGTTCTAGTTTTGGGATAAAAATTACTCACTACTGAGATACCATTCTTCAACAATTTCTCTTGTCTTGAGTAGCATTAAGTCTAATATAGATAGCTCTCATTTGTTAGGTGATTTGTGAGTTATTTCTATGCATCTTTTATGTATTTGTTTTCAAGAAAAATGAATAAAAATACAGCAAGGGGTTTTAATTTCAATCTGAATCTTGTCTCCTATTCATGGATTTGTAATCTTTTATAGTTTGTGAACAAAGAGCATAAACTAGGTTGCATTTTTTTTAAGAAAGTATGGAACAAAGATCCATGTAATTGATTGATATTTATCACAAGGTTTGCAAATTTCATGATGGGATAGTTCAAAGTATGAGATTCATTTTGATGAAGATGTCTATTAACAAGGTGAAAGATAGATTAGTGATCTTGATGTAAGAGTTATGTTCAAGATTTTCAAGAGATGTATTGTTGTAATTCATGTAATTTCTCAATAGATAAGGCACTAATCAGTTGCAAGATCATTCAATTTTGTTGCTCATACCTAGGTCTTGATGATATCAACATATTAAATCATTTTTTCCTTTTATGTTGAAAGTTATTCAAAGTTTAACCCTCACTTAGCTTATCAATTTCATGAGTCATGGTATTAGTTATTTCACGCTTGTGATTTCTTGGTTAAGTATAGAAGATTTAGGGGTTTCATGTGTTATTCTAGATCTTGATTATGCTCATTGCACTGGTCACATAATCAGATCTTAAGAGGTTCACCCACCTAGGTTTTGCAGAGCCTGAAGTGAAGAAGGAGTGTAGCCTTATAGTTGGCCCAGGTTCTCAATGAATTGTGTCCATTATTGGAGATAGCTGCCCATAGATGCATTCTTGCCTTGCATACTTGGTTATTCAAAATCTGTTAAATCGGGATCCAACAAAATCTCCCTCTAGCTAGAGATTAGAGACCCCATGTTCCTTAGCCAATTTGATAATCTAGAGAGCTACCATGGCCTCAACTAAGTGGTTAGTCTGGATTTCCAAAGGGAGTGCCAATGCTACCAAACACTGACCATAATGATTCCTTATCAGTCCCCCAGACCCAGCCAACATAGGGTTACCCTTGGTTGTCTTATTAAAGTTAGCTTTTAACCATTTTTCTAGAGGGAAAGACATTTTTCTTTCCACTCTCCTTGAATCCATGGAGTCCCTGGATGACATGTTATTAATAACCTTTTTCATACTACTTCTTGGACTTTTAATATTGAGACTCCACTATGACATTCTCAATCTTAGAGAAAACCACCTTAGGGGGAGCCACCTTATCCCTAAAATTACTATTATTTCTCTATCCATATGCCCCAAGAAATGTGAGGAAGAGCAAGAGACCAAAACAATTGAAACTCCTTATAAGAGTGGAAGGGGGAGGACCATTGAGAAAAACTTTTAAAAAAATTGACAAGGAAAACCCATGAGATGTTAAGTTTAGATAGAAAAAGGAACCAAATCTCTCTAGAGAAAGGGAAATGGATGAAAAGATGATTAATAGACTCAACCTCCAACTAAAAAAGGATACACATGTTGGAAATTTGGAAGCCTCTTTTACATAAGTTATCAATAGTTAAAATCCTATTTCGAAGAAGAATCCAAAATAATATATAACTTTGAGGATACGGGTCAAGTTCTAAGCCTTAGCCCAACATGGATGGTCACCTTGGATGCTAGACAAAACCTGATAAGGTGAAGCCACATAGAAGTTGCCAGAAGGTGTGGCTTCCCAAACCAAGGAGTCCTAATTAACATTTAAAAGGACCAAGGAAAATAAAGATATGAGGGGCCTCAGAGGAGGGAATTCTTCCCCCATGTTAACCCAATCCCTATTCCTCCAATAGTCAGCCACTCTAGATCCAAATCTAGCAATACACTAGTCCTTCCAATCTCTATACACATATTTTCCAAGATCCCAGACAACAACCATTTATCTTCCCAAAAGAGGATAGATTCACCATTTCCTGATTTCCATTTGATTCTCATGGCAGTGACTTGTCTAGCCTTTAGAATACCATTCTAGAAGAAAGAGCCCCTTTGGATGTCCTCAGAAATGAACAATTCTTGAATGTAGCCAAAAAATTCTGGTTGAACATCTAGATCTTCCTTAGCTCCAATCCCCATAGTCTCTTAGGAAGGCATACCTTATCTTGGGAGAAAAGAGGAAGCCTTTTGTGATCTTTAGTACCAGATGATAAATTTTTTTTTGAATCCTTTCAATAACTTCAATAAATTTAGTAGAAATCTAAAAAAGGATGAGGACGTATGTGAGAAGATTATGAAGGGTAGACTTATGAAGTTGAACTTTACCCGCTTGACTGAGGATGACCACTTTCCAATGCACCAACTTTCTATTAAATTTATCCACAAGATTGTTCCAAAAGAAATTAGATGGTATTAGCCTTAGAGGAAGACCCAAATAGATGAAAGACAATACTGCAATATCACATCCCAAAATACCTACAATCCTATGTTGTCTCTCCTCAAGGGCATTGAAAAATAACATGCTCTTATTCCAATTGATAAGATGCCCAATAGCTTGGCAATAAAAATTCAAGATATCCTTCATTTTCCTTGCCTCCTTAATAGTAGCCACTCCCCCAAGAATGGTATCATCCACAAATTGTTGATGAAAGAAAGATTCATCATTTGATTATGAGTTGATGCCTTCCAGATCCTTAAAATTAATACTCGTAGAGATTAGCCTACCCAAGCATTCAACAACAATAACATAATAATGGGAGATAGGAGATCTCCTTGTCTCAAGCCCCTGGAAGGTTTGAAGGAGGAAGGAACACCATTAACCATAATCGACATTGAGGTAGTAGAGACCAACTGATATATTAATTTATAAACCTTCTTATCAAAACCAAAAGCAGCAAGAATCTTCAAAAGGAAATCCCAATCCACTCTATCTTAGGCTTTTGAAAGGTCCAATTTAAGAAGGAATCCTTGCTTATTAGCTAGAGCAAGTGAATCAATGACTTCATGCACTAGAATGATAGAATCAAGAATCTTCCTACCAAGGGTAAAACCTGATTGTTGAGGGTAGATAATCCTAGTCAAAACCTCTAGAAATCTGAGAGTAAGGACCTTTGAAATAATTTTATAAAAATAATTACAAATATTGGTGGAGTGAAATTTATCTACTGATTCAACTCTAGTCACCTTTGGAATCAAAACCAAAAGGTAGAATTGATCTCCTTCAGAAGATTTTTGGACCCAAAAAATTCTTGAACAACCTTCACAACATCATTTTAAACAATTTTTTAAAAGTGCTAGAAGAAGAACAAGGGAAAGCCATCCAGGCCAGGGGCCTTATCACCTTCAAAGGAAAAAGTAGCATTTTCCACCTCTTTCTCTTGTAGGGATAACCCTTAGTGTATTATTCATATTTGCTCCTATAATTGAAGGAAAATAACTCAGGATTTTGTCTTGATTCTCTTTGGATGGGGAAGGGTCCACAATAAGATGATTCACAAAAAAGATCTTAGCCTATGATATAATACTTTCCTCCTCCTTGATAACTCTGTTTTCTTTGATCAGTCTAGAAATATGATTTTTTGCCTTGTGGCACTTGAAAGCAGTAAGATGGAAGAAGCTGGTATTTCTATCCCCCTCACGTAGCCAAATAAACCTAGATCTCTACCTCTAATAGACCTCCTCTTTTGAAATAATATAATGGTAAGAATAGAGCAATGCCTTCTCTTTCGTTATGATCTCTTGATTATATCCATGATTTTGAATAGTTTCTTGAACTTGAGATGTCTCACTAAGGATGCCAACTTTCAACTCAAAGATATTTCCAAAAATAAGATTTATTCCAAATTTCAATTTTCTCTTTGCCATTGCTAACTTTCTTAGTGACCCTAAACATAACCATCCCCATCAATGTTGATAGACCACCACTCCTGAATCTTGTCCCAAATACTTGAGTGTCTAATCCACATTTTTTTAAATTTGAAAGAATAGCTTTTTTTTGTCCATAGGATCCAGATTCAACACAGTAATAAAATAGTCTGATCCGATTCTAGCCAAAGTCAAGAAAGTAGGAAAATCTGGAAAGCCAATCAACTGAGATCATATCTCTATCCAATTTAACATGTATACAATCTTCCCCGTGTCTCCTAGTTGACCAAAAAAATTAGTTCCTTGAAGATCCACATTGATGAGGGCCAAATCATTAATAAGATTCATAAGATCCAATCTACTATCTAGATCTATCTCTGATCCTCCCTTTTTTTCATGGTTTTTCAAAGGAGTGTTAAATCTCCTATTATGATGCATAGCTTCCATTTAGGCCTCTTCCTAAAAGCTTCTTGATTTTTCCCAATATCTAGAACTACTTCTTTTAGAGTTGGGAGCATACACATTAAGGACATACTAGCTATCATCTTCTCTAAATTCTCAAATTTAATCAACAAAATATTGTCACCTTCCAAAATTACTTCACCTCTAAATTTGTAGGAGTTCCGTAGGGAAACAATCTTACCAGACTTCCCCTCAGAGCTAGATCCTATCACTATAACTTTGTTGCAAAACTTTATAGATTCTACTATTTCCTTGATCATCTTAGTTTCTTGTACAAAAACAATATATGGCTTATGATCCCTTATTAAATTCCTTAAAATATCCTACTTATGTGACCCATTTAGGTCACAAATATTCCATGAAATAATCTTCATTTTTTTTGTGAGAACATGCCTCCTAGATGGTAAGCTAAGTACCATCTTTTATATTCTTGCATGCTTCCTCCTTCCGAACCATACCATCTTTTTTTCCTATCGAATTTATTTGGTTTAAATCCAACATATGGCTTACTCTTACATCTAGTTGATGCTAGAGATTCTGGTGATGTGTCTCTATTATTTTTCTTTTTTCTTTTCCTCTTGGAGACAATATTCCAACCCTTTTCATTAGACATTTCTCCTCCTACACATTGATCAAATAGGGGTTCCATATTCTTGACTATGAAGTTCTCACCATCTAAACCTTTTCTCTGACCTTCCCAGAACATTGCAAGGTTGTGCATCTTGAAAAGGTTCCTATGGGGTGATACTTTCCATAGACTCCTTATTATTCTGGATTTCCCTATCTTTCATGGAGAGAGTCCCAATTGAGTTAGGGACAACCGAGATATTCTCTAGATTATCCTTGATGGGAATTTTTTATGACATCTATTTTGATACATTTCATGGTCTTTTTGATAGCTTCCTATGTTCATATTTGAATACTTTTTAGCTATGATGACTATAAAAGTATGTGGAGTGATGAACTTTTGTCTTTCATATACTTTATGGTTTGTGAAAATGGTATTAGAAATCATAACTTTTGGTTGATTAATGGAATTAGATATGTGCATGCTGAATGAATATAATGTTTCCTTCCTATAACATAATGGGGTATGTTCATGTAGCCATGTGTACCGAGTAAAGAGTAATTAGTTGGTATATTAAATTATTTTATATGAATAATGCTCTAGATATATGTTTCGGAGTTGGACATTGCACTAACTTTTCATAGGAATAAGTGAACTATACCAAGGAGTGACATTCAACATTTGTCGGCATGACCTTATAGTTATTACAAAAAATGGTTAAACAAGGAATGTGTTAGCTTAACTATCAAGGTCCCTACTCAAATCTAGCAATATGATGAACTATATCTTAAGAAGACTTATTCTATGATTAATGATTTCCTATATTTGTTGTAACTCATTAAAGACTTGGTTGAACCTGCTTCTTGCAAAGTAGATGACAATTGGTTATGGCATAAGATATTTTTTCATATAAACTTTGACAACATTGTGAAAACTAGTAGTATGTTTGCGATTAGAGATCTGCCTAAGATTGTAAAGCCTACTAACACAATTTGCAAGGAGTGTGTATTGGCAAAGCATACCAAAACTTATTTTCCTCACAATAAGTTTACTACTACAACAAAGTTGGAGATTGTATGCACAGATCTTAGTTGTCCTACAAAGACTAAAGGATTCTATGGTGAAAGGTAATTCATGATTATTATTGATGACTTTTCTAGAATGATGTGGGTTGCATTTCTTTAAGAAAAATCTGAGGCATTTGACAAGTTCAAGATATTCAAGAATAGAGTTGAGAATGAATCATGTATGAAGATTAAATGTTTACAATCAAATAGAGGAGGAGAATTTACTTCAAATGAGTTTAACATATTTTGTGAAGCTAATGGAATCAAAAGACAACTATCAGCTCCAAGAACCCCTGAGCAAAATGGCATTGCAAAAAGAAGAAATAGGTTAGTAACAAAAGCAACAAGAGTTATGTTAGCTAAGAATGATGTATCCAATTTTTTTTGGAGAGAGTTTTGAATACAATAGTTTACACTATGAGCAGAGTGCAAGTTAGGAAAGACACAAACACGACCCCTTATGAACTATGGTTTAGTCACTCACCTACAGTTGAATATTTCAAATTTTTTAGCAGCAAATATTATATCAAAAGAGATGATGATGTTGGTAAATTTGATGCTAGAAGTAACGAAGGTATCTTTATTGGTTATTCATTGAAAAGTATAGCTTATAAATGTTATAATCCGAGAACTAAGACTATTGTTGAAAGTGCAAGTGTAAGAGTTGATGAGAAATTCAGGATACAAGAAAGAATAATTGATTACAATTCGAATGATGAGAATGTTGTTGTAACTAAAATAAGGAATGATGAAGTATTCTTTGAGACTAACAATAATTTGTAGAATGAAGGTGACCAAAGGCAGGAACAAAGTTCAAAACCTAGAACTGAGCTAAGAGTTGAGATAACAACTCCTACTTCTAGTAAGAATATGACAAAGAATCATCCACTAGAGCAGATCATCAACAACATAGATAAAGGTGTGATGACAAGAAATAGAATCAATGAAGAACTATGTCTAATATCTCAAGTAGAACTAAAGAATACAGATGAGGCATGCAATGATAACTATTGGAAGAAAGCTATGGAAGAAGAATTGGATCAGACAGTGAAAAATGAGACATGGGAATTAGTCCCTAGACCAACAAACAAGAATGTGATAGGAACAAAATGGGTATTTAGGAAAAAGATGAATGAAAAAGATGAAGTTGTAAGGAACAAAGCAAGATTGGTATGTAAATGTTACTCACAGCAAGAAGGAATAGACTATGAAAAAACCTATGCTCCTGTGGCAAGAATTGAAGCACTAAGGTTATTCTTAGCCTATGCAACACATAAGAAATTCGAAGTGTATTAGATGGATTTCAAGTCAGCATTTTTGAATGGAGAACTTGAAGAAGAGGTATACATAGAACAACATGAAGGTTTTTCTTTAACAGATGAAAAGGGCATGGTATGTAGATAGTAATCTATATTGCAATAAATGGTAGATTGATCATTTTGGTAATATTTGTTGATGATATCATATTTGGAAGAGATGATGATGAAAGTGACAAGTTTGCAAAATAAATGAAGAAGGAATTTGAAATGAGTATGATAGGAGAGATGAAATACTTCCTAGGATTACAAATTGTGTAGGATAAATAAGGAATCTTTATTTCCTAGACTAAGTATTTGAAAGATCTATTGAAAAGGTTTGGTTTGGAAATATGTAAACCAATTGGAACACCTATGAATACTAGACACAAGTTATCTACAAAGGATGAGACATCTATTGTTGAGCAGAAGAAGTATAGATCTATGATTGGAGGATTGCAATATCTGACTCACACAAGGTCAGATATAGAAAATGCAGTTGGAATTGTTGCAAGATTTCAAGTTGATCTTAGAGAAGCACATTATGCAGTAGTTAAAAGGATATTTAGATATCTGAAGGGAACACCAGAGTTTAGATTGTGGTATGACAGATCTAATGATTTCACTTTATATGCTTATACTGATGCTAATTGGGCAAGTAGTATGGATGACAAAAAGAGCACTAGTGGTGGGGCATTCTTTCTTAGAGGAAGATTGGTTTCTTGGTTAAGTAAGAAGCAAGACTGTATATGACAGAGTACAATAGAGGCAGAATATGTTGCAGCAACAAACAATTATAATCAAGTTGTTTGGATGAAGTAGATACTAAAGGATACAAGTATAGAATTTAGTGAACCTATTGTCATACAGTGTGATAACACAAGCACCGTGAATATGTCTAAGAATCTAGTGTTGCATTCTAAGACTAAGCACATTTCTATCAAATATCACATGTTGAGAGAGAAAGTTGCAGAAAAGGAAATCAGATTGGAGTATGTAAGAACCAAAGAGCAGATTGTAGATATTTTCACCGAGTCCCTTCCCAGAGATACTTTTGAGTATTTGCGAGGTATGTTAGGGGTTATGCGCCTACCTACATCAGAGTAGATGATGCAATAGTGCATTAGTCCAGTGATACAAAGTACTATTTTTTTTCTCGACTAAATGCTAATGCTTCTTGTATGAGGGAGTATCTGTGATGGACAGAGTCATCTAGGACTCTTGATGGATGTTATTTTGAATAGTGTCTTTGGACACTTGAGCAAGTTAGAGACAGTTGTTGTAGAGATAGATGGTTGCTGAAACCTTTGACATTGATGTCAATGGGGGAGAGATTACAACATGAAAAGCAGTTTGATATAGAGTACGTTGAGGTATATCAAAGGGGGAGAATTATTGATGAAGAGGATTTGAAAAGAAAGGATAACAATCTTTAAATGTTGGTATTCTTAGAACTAGATGTTTTCTCATCTATGTTGCCATCAATGCCAAAGGGTGGGATGGTTGGAAGCATGAATGTTCATGATACTTCTATGGGGGAGTATTGTAGAAACATGATTAGATCATTATCATGATGATATGTTACATTCACTAGTACATTTGAGGCCATTTTCGACCAAAATTGGTCGAAATTTTGACCAAAGTTTGACCAAATTTGACCAACCCATTTGTCAAAGTTTTTCTCATCAAAATTTTGACCAACCTACTAGTTGGTCAAAATTTTGACTGATACGTTGGTTGAAAACTGTCAAACATGCTAGCCCAAGTTCTGCCAAGCATTGGTTGAAATTTTGACCAATGCTTGGTAGTTCTCAACCAAACATTGGTCGAAATTGAAACCAACAATTTCTAGTTGTCAACCAAACATTGGTTGAAATTTTGATCAATACTTGGTAGTTCTTGACAAAAAATTGGCCGAGAACTATCAAACATGTTGGCCCAAATTCTGCCAAGCATTGGTCAAAATTTCAACCAATGCTTGGTCAAATTTTTTTTTAGGCTCACACTTGTTGAGGTCCACTTTAGATATGGTAATTCTTGTGAAATTGTTGTCTAAAACCTTTCTAATGAGATAATGTGTTATGAGCTCTTCATCAGTGGGATGGAATGTGAATCTAGGAGGCAGTTGTACATCACCCATATCATGATTGTAACTAAAGTTAAGAGCCTCTATTATTGAATTCTCTTCCCTATCACCCATATTCATTTCCTTTGCTATGGGAAATAAGGAAGAGAATTCAATAATAGAGGCTCTTAACTTTAGTTACAGTCATGATATGGGTGATGCACAATTGCCTCCTTGATTCATGTTCCATTCCACTGATGGAGATCTCATGAAACATTATCTCATTAGAAAGGTTTTAGAAAGCAATTTCACAGGAAGGGCCATTGCTGAAGTGGACCTCCACAAGTGTGAGCCTCAGGGAGGGTTCAATTCCCTCCTTTATTATTCACTATGCGTATAATCCCACACACCCATTTGATCTCGAATGATGATGTATTGAATGCTGAGTGTCTATGCTGAGTGCTCCAAAACCATCCATTTCATGCCTTCATCTATACACAATGTCTTTCTAGTTTCTTTCTACTCGCACGCCCATTTCATTTCATATGATCATCTGAAAATTGTGTCACTCTAAGCTGTCAACTATTTCCTCTTGATTGATCATCTCATAACTATTGAATGAGAGCTTTGGGATAAGCTATAGGCATCCATCAAAGCATAAAGGATTTTGTTAGATGGTGTAGATGAAGTAGTAGCATTTTCCTTGGGAGACATGCTTGCAAAATGGAAGCATAGATAAGTCATGTGAACTGTTTGACAAGATGCCTGAACATAATGTGGTCATCAAAATCCATGGTTGGTGGATATGCACAAAATAGATATATTGAGAGAATATATTTGTTTAAGTTGCAACTGCCCTGGTAGACATGCATGCAAAATGTGGAATCCTAGATGAATAGTTCAATTGAATCCTCCTCTTGGAGGAAGGCTACAACAAATACATAGTTCAATTGAATGTGTTGGTTTTTGAAACTACTGAGCAACAAAATGCTCAATATCAAAGTGAAATTACTCACACAATCTAAGGATTAGCCAATTCCTAGTAGCAATTACATGAATAAACCACTCTGACCCAACTTCAACAAAACCAAAAATGGTTTTCTACTCTTTAGGCTTTTCTAAACCAAGGTGAGTATACCTAGGGATGATTCTAATGCAAACCGTGGTATGAAATTATCTTAGTTTCATTTTGATTTTCATCTTTTACCCTCAGGCACATACATAGTTTATCAATTTTCTCTAAAAGCTTCTCAAATCTATATGCATCTCCTATAAGCAAATCTAGTTATAAATCTCCTATTAGTTTACAAGTATTCCTAGAATTAGTGGCTATCTAGGACTCAAAAAACTATATGCAAACGAGTGGTAACCAACATTTGTAACTTTAAACAAAATAGAATGAAATAATTTTGATTTTTTAAAAGTGATTTGATATGTAGCAGCAGAATTCACCCTTGCCCATTTCTGACTCATGTGGCTAGTGCCTTATCCATTATGCATAAAATTGACTATTGGCAGGAGATCTAATTCAAATAACTTGCAAATGAATAAATCAATTGTAATCACCCATTTCCCTTCTTATGAAATATCCCTTTTACAAGCTAAAAAACCCTACCAATTCATAGAAGCATTTCCATAATTCCTTGAATTATAAGTAACAATAAAACTAGCATACAACCCATCTAGATTGCATTCAGCCAATTAAACCTTGTTTAAGTGACTTCAAAGTAAACAAAATCATAAAATGGAGAAAGAAATTGGTGACACAAATATAGTGTTAATACCCCTTTGTATTATCCTTTTGAATGACTAATACAATAACCAATAGAATTCAAAGAAAAGCCCAGAACATCTTGCTAATTCTATCATTTCAATATCACTAGAGAGTACAAGTGGAAGCAAACTCAAAAAAACTACATACTATTGGACCAACTGTCTGTGCTTTTCTTGAGAAATACAAAAATTATACAAGTTTTTGGACCATCACATTCCCTTGAAAACTATAGACATGAGTTACAACAAGAAAAGGGCACTTGTGATTGACAAGTGTCCTTCCAAACAAGAAACAAAACATCATAAAAAGAGACAAAAATGAACATAAAAAAATGCCAAGTGCATCAAAAATTCTTTGGGTAGGCCCATTTCTATTACTACTACAAATCATCAACTTTTGATTTGTCCCCTACTATTCTGGATCTTTAGAATATGTGGCTACCAAACTAGCCAATGAAGGTTTATCCTATGGTGCCTCCAAATCAATTTTTTCCTGTGGATTTTCACTGCTTTCACCTTGAACAAGCAATATTACTTTTTCACCTTCTTCTTCTATCAGATCTGGTGCTGATGTGTCAACGATCTACACCTCACCTTTTAGTTCTTCATCATCATCTGTACCACCTTCTTCTAACTGCTTAGTAGAAGTAATATTTGCGATCCAGGTGTTAAAATGTACATCATCAGGCTGACTAAATTGCAGGATATCATCTTGCTTCTTTAAAATATAGTTAGCCTCATTTTCGAGACCAACAAACTCTTGTCTCAAAGAATAAAAAAAAACCAGACTTTAACCAATTCCTCTATCGTGATGGCCCAACAGGCATGTTCCTTTTTGTTTACAACTTTATTTATCCATATGCAGAACATGTCATCTAGTTTTTTACTCCATGCATCTTTATTTTTCAATTTACTTTTTCTATCCAAGGCACAAGGAAACAAATCAATTTTTTTATTATTGTACTTGCTTAAATAAGAAACAATTTTCAGTTGTAGAGCAATTCTCCTATTATCAAAATCTAATAGGTCATTAGCAACATCATACATTTTTTCAATATGGTCATGGGAAGACCTTATAACTAAATAACATAAAAGGGTGATTTCTTTCTCCCTTTTTCCCCACTTATTAACAATAGGCTTGAGGGTTTCATCATGGGTTTTCAGTTCCTCCCATATACTTGTTACTCTTGCCAATTGATCATAGAACAAGGGCTATTCAATTTTATCTACTAAATACATTAGGGCCTTTCTAAGCTTATCCTCATATTTCATATTTAACTCTACATGTAAGGCCCATAGCTTGCTTTTCTCTTCTTCAAAATCCTCAATTGTGTAATATTCTGGCCTTTAAGGTGTGTCTGGTATTTCTACAAGGGGGGTGGATTTAAAAGGTTCCACTGGAGGATGGGGGTATGTTATTCTTGGCTTGGTAGACTTCCCCATTAGCTTGTCTTCAAGCTCAATTCTCCTTTTTACCTCCTTATTATAGGCCTCAAGAATTGTTTCATATTTATTCTGTAACTCAAACATAGCCTGTTCCTCCTTCCTAGTAGTGGCCAAAAGAAATTTGGATGAATCCACATTCCAGTGTGTTGCCTACACATGTGAAGTATCAACAACCCTTCTTACAATTATGTTTCCCATCAATCCAGACTCATTTGATTTTGATGGTGTGGTTCTAGATGCTCTTGTTAATGACCAACTGACCAATGCAGTTTGATCCTCAAAAAATGCAATGCCCCTGAAATCCTTTTCATTGTGATCTTGCAAATTCGATTTATTTGAAACATAACTAAAAACTAAGGCATCAACAATATCCCAATTTGGTAACAATAAAATGTTAGATGCCTTCACCATTTTCCTCCCTTCCTTAGGGCTTATATTCTGAAATTATTTCATCATTTCTTCTTTAGTTTATTTCTGGATGGAAGCTTCATCCATTTCTGGATGCTCTATTTTTAAGCTTTTGTATCTCTCTTCAAAAATATCCATGTTTTCCCTCGATGCAAATTGCTAGAAAGCCCGAGATCTCACGAAACTGTCATCAGCCAAAAATTGATGACTTGCTTGTTCTAACATAGGGTCCAATTCCTTGCCTCTATAGTCTACTATTGTTAGATCCAAACTTGGGAGGGGAGGTTCTGGAGGGTTTCCCTCATCTAATTCTGCTTGAGTAATAAAAATACCTTCCTGTGATCCCATCTATTCAATCTGCTCACTAGTGGGTTGTTCTTCTCCAATCCTCAAAGGGGATTAAGTGGGTGAATATTCCTCAATTTGAGGCCTCTCTTCTTTCATTACCTTCTACCTCTTGGGACTAGGTTCATTAGGTCTCTCCTCTTGGGATGTACTAGTGGATCCCATTATTTGCTTGCCCTTATCTACATGAGCCCTTTTATTTTGAATTATAGTGTAACCAAGCTTCTTTTGTACAATTATTTGACTAGCTCCTATATTAGGAGTGAAAGCCAACCTCCTCATGACTTCTTTGGCCTTATCAGGATAAGAATCAATAAAAAAATGTTTCTTCTCATTCATAGCTTCCATTATTTCAGGGAAGTTATTCATGAGCTTATTTATTCTATCAGCCTCTGCATTAATATTATCTAAAGGACTATATCTCTGATCAAAACAATGAATGAATTCTAGGACCTAGGAATAAACTCTCCATTTTTCTTTTTTAGTTTCCTACTCCTGCAATAAAAATTCATTCCTTACAATGTCCTTTAGATAATATGAATTATGCTTGACCTATCCTAGCTTAATTCTATGCCTCAAGGTCTGATTAAAAAATCCCCCAGAATCACAAAAATGGGGATGGGAGACAACCATCATATACTGATCCAAAATTTTATGCAAAAAGAGCCAACCCCCTTTGGTAATCACAAACTGATAGGCCACTGTATAGGTAGGAAAATTGACCATAGTTGCCTTTTCAACAAAAATATTTCTTCTACTCCTAATTTCCACAAAACTTTAACCATTCCTACCTTCAAAGGTACTTGGTAAGGAAAGATATGAGGACTCCCTTTAAAACCATAGATTCTAAAAACTGTAGAAATAGGGTAAGGAATGATATCTCCCCAATTATGTGAAACTTTCAAGTTATGGGGTTTTTCCATAGGTCTGAGGAGGTCCATTAATACCTTAGGAATTCTGGGATTGTCTCTTAATATGAGACAACTCAATTTAGAAGCAAAATACCTATCAAATTTGACAAAATTGGTATTATTTGCATCCCAAGTCATATCCACACTCCACAACTGGACTGGCAATGCTTCCCCATTCTCTTCTCTATTCAATTCCATCTAATTACCAAAATATGTCACCCCCTTGAACAAGAACATATGCATCAATAGAGAATAGTGGCAAAAAAATTTCTCCAATTTGCCCTTCGCAATTCCAACTAAACTAGTATGAATTTCCTTAGCAAAAAAGGAGGCAAAATCAAAGATAAAATCTACATTGAAAGAAGCAATCTGAACCATCATATACATAAGGCCAATGGGCATGAAATCCTGCTCATCCTCACCAAAAACACAACACAGGGTTCTGTATATTTCTACAGCCCAGGAAGTGAAAAGACTCTTCTTAAAAGGTTCCCTAGAGGCTACGGTAATTACCAATAGAGTTCCTATTGTACCAATGTGTGCCCTCAGTGCACCTCCCCTGATCATATTTTTCTTTTCTTTGTATTCATTTTCTAGTTCTGGCAGATTTATTGGCACATGGTAATCTGACAATGGTTCTAGGTGAAAAACCTCTCTAATTTCTTCAAGACTAATCGAGATCAGAGGCACACCATCATTTCTTCATACCACCCTAACAACTTGGTCATAATTCTTGGCAATGGCTTCAAGCGAATCATAATCCATGAAAACACTTGGGACTACTAGCTTTCCCAGATCAAAATTCCAGACATTAGCATGTGGGGTAAACAAATTCCTCTCTAAAAACCACTTTTTAAACAAGACAAGACTAGTTTCCGTAGTTATTGCATCCCTAACCCAGTTCCCCTTGTCATATAGGCCATCAACAATCTTAAGCCTAGGGTTTAAGGAAATTAACCTTTTGACTTGTATAGGCTTGATGGTGGATTCTAGGAGTAATTCTAGCAAACCATCATGGACATTTCTATCCATATAATTAATTTTCCCAGAAAATGCTTTCTTAGGAGGCATCTTGATCATAATAATAGGAACTGGAATGCTGTAGAGGTTGTATGTGAATACTTACTTGACTTTCTAGACTTGTTCTTCTTTGAACCTCTACAATTGTTCTTTGAATAGATAAGAAATTTCCTCACATCTTTACCAGGCTTAACACAATACAATCATCAGGCTCTTGTACTCAAAAAATGCGAAATCTTTGTTTGAGTGAGACTGGAAGTGATGAAATCTCCTATATTGTACTCTATTTTTCTCACACACAAAGCTTTCATTCATCATAAATGCACAAAATAGAGAAAAAGAGTGGCACCATACTTCCTTTTAAATTTGCACCGTCGATCTTCGAAAACTCCTACGATCACGGAATGAAAATTGGGCTGACTCACATTTCCTCTTAACACATCGACGGTCAACCCAATAAAATAACTCCATTTGTACCTTTCCTCTAATGTTGGAATTTCAAACTAGGCCCATGGATGACTAAGGACACGTGTCATTAACTCACTACCTCACTATACATAACTTTCGAGCACCTTTCTATAGCGAGCTAGCGATAACCATTGATTTTACTTTGATCCTGTGGCAGACATTTGATACAACCCTTAAGAGAACAATGGTGGGTCCCTCACTCACTACCTTGCTATACATAATTTTTGTACATCTTTCCATAGCGAGTTAGCGAGTATTGTCAATTTATGCTTGATCTGACAATTTAGAATCATTTACATGTTCTATGCATGGGGAGTGGGTCCAAGATATTGCTGTCACTGAGCTGGCTTAACATTCTGGCACACATATATTATTTAATTTTGAATGACATCATTTTTCCTTGACTCTGTCATGTTTATCAATTTTAGGCATGTCGCTACCTCACTACTGGCAAAAAACACAAACTTCCCGATAGTGACATAGTGAGCTCCGACAGAGTCAAAACTTTCGGCCTATAAATGCTATGTAGGATGCCATTGTGTCATTTAATCTGCACAACTCATTTATGATGAATCACTTGTTTGGGGCCCATCTCTTTTAAAATTTCCATTACATTACAACCCTTTGACTAGTCGCTACGAGTGAAAACACCAACTTCTCGGCTAGTGAGATAACAACTTTCGATAGAGTGAAAACTCTGGTGATGGAGAACAAAAACACATTGATTGAAATTTTGTCAATTAATACTGGTGTTAGATAAGGTGGTCACACATATTTATGAACTTGCATGGGAATTTCCACAATCACATTAGTTTTTGAAACAAATTGTCGCTTCCTTTAAAATCTGAGCACTCGCTATGTTGCTACTAGCAGGTCACATAGATTTTTCGATAGCAACTTAGCGAGTCACCAAAGAAACTTCAATTCCGGTGACACCATTTGCAAATTTCTCCTCATGCGTCCTTTTTTGATACTAACAATCCTGGGCTAGTTCACTAAAGCATTCTTTAATATTGACATTCTTGGGACATAGCACATGATCATAATGTCTTGATATTAATACACCTTTTTCGGTGTTGGACTTCATTTTTCAGCACTAGGACATAGTTCTCTGATGGTCGCTACATCGCTATAGGAAACAACCTCACAAATTTTTATAGCGAGTACACAATATCCATTGATTCTAACAAGATCCAATGGTGGGATAAGATTTTTCAAAAGGACTCAACAATGACCTCGAGGTAGGCGGGAAAGAATATTCAGTTGCTGTTAAGACTTTTGCACCAAAATAAGATTTAAAAGGAAAGACCTAGGGTTTTACACAGATTTTAAAAGATATCAAAAATACGAGACCAAAACCTAAAACCCTAGGACCTAACAAAAGAACTCACATTTGATTTTTTCACCATGATTCTAAGAAAAATTAATATGTAAAAAATTAGACCAATAGAATGGTCTATAGATACCATCAGGATAAATCACAACTATGGATAAATCATCATATTAGAGAATCAAAACTATGGATAAATCATCATTTAGAACTATTTTCACTAGCAGCTAAGATTTCAATTTGCATCATACATGGAAGAAGTTGAAGAGCAGTCAATACACATCAACATCATGAGAAGAAGTGATTTGGTTAATGAATTGATTACTAAATCAATATGGAGTGATATAGAATAGAAAATGAGGAATTTGTAATGGGTATTCTAGTTCCCAAGTGCTGATAAGTATGATAGCTACTATGAAGACCAAAAGCCAAGTGATAATTGACCAATGATCATATGTGTATCCAATGATGGTTCATGATTACTATGTAACAAGATGATACACAAATTAGGAGAAGTTGTATCAATAAACATAAATAATCAAGAGAACATCAATCAACATATGAGTGAGCAATAATAAGCATACAACACTCATAACCGATATCGATATGGAGGAACAACAATATGTTATGATAATGATTAAGTGAAAAAATGAAAAACTTTGAAATTTATTGAACCAATGAACCATATTATTATATTAGCTCATGCACACTGACTAGTGAGATTATTACTATTGGCATCCAATAAGGAGAATATTATAATCAATAACTAAAGGCTAATTAATTATTGAATGAAAGGATGCAAATCTAACAAGGAAAAGGTGCGTCTAGAAATTATCATGAAGGGATACAATCTTCATTATTAAAAAATGTTATACTAACTGATCTTATTGTTAGAAGACTTGTAATGGAAAGGTGCAATTAGCAAAGGAAATGAAGGGACATGAGACATGTCCCATACAATGGCACTCCTCACTCAAGGATGCAGATATAAGAAAGCTTTTCCATTGATTATTCAGAAATACAATACAAATTATTCAAAACACAAATGTCTTATATTCATCTATTTCTTCTTTCAAGAATTTTATCTTTATTATTCCTAGCTAAAAGAAATGAATATTTCTAAGTTTTGAATCTACATGAATAGTGCACAACTTTTATTCAACAGAGGTATGAAGAATACTCATGATAGATAGTTGTTGTTAGTATGCTCCAAAATACTGTCAGCTAGCTTCTTCTCGTATGTTTTGATTGTCTCCAAGTAACGAGCACACTCTTCCATACTGCAATCTCCAAACAACAATCCTAATTAAAGACAAAAAAATTCTCCCATTTAAAAGAAAATAAAATAGTTTTTCATTCATGTTTGACCCTATGTTATGAGTGTTCCTTGGTGGGGTAGTACAAAGGATCTGTGGTGTCTTCCTAAGCAAGTCTGCAAGAGGTTGGAACATAGTAAATTAGAAGCAAATCCCAGTAAAAAATGTATAATGTATAGTAATATTAAAACCTGGAAGGATTTCTACCAAAGAGGCAAAACTGATGCTAAAGATAACAATCTGATTTTGGAAGGTGAAGTAAAAGCGATTGCAATAGATGATCTAGTACTCAATTATGAAGTATTTGCCAAGACTTCAAAAATTGTGGCAAAACATTCATGTGAGCCAGTATTTTAAGAAAAAAGCCCCATTTTATACATTTGTGAAGTTGTATATTAAAAGTGTTACTCAACATTTTGACTTTTACTAGCTTTGAGGATGAGTCTCTTTAAGGAAAAGGGTATGTTGTGTGCCTAGATACAAAATAACATTATACTTGTGTTGGTATGATTTTCCCATGACAAAATTTCCTTTGTCCAAGTGTAAAAAGCAAGTTGGAATCTATTAGTGGTGACTAGGGTTTTTGATTTAATCATCCATTTGTTAGCCTTTGAATTTTTTTGTTAAAACCCTGTCTTAGTCCTTTTAAATTTTTTGCACACAAAATCTTTTGAAAAGGGAACTTGGGTTAATATTCTATTTTCCTTTTATTCTGCACCCCCTGGGTAGCCTTTTCTCTCATGTTCCCCACTGTCCAATTTGGAAAGATCCATAGTTATCGCTATCTCGCTATAAAAAGATGTACACTTTTTATGCATAGCGAAGTAGCAAGCACCAAAAATTCTAAAAGAATGGGACCATAAAATAAAGGGATGGCTATCAGGGATTTGTATTGTGGCCAAAAATTTAGTCACATGCACCATGTTAGTGCCGTCAAGCAAGAAAAGGGACCCAATAAAAGATAGCTAGAAAATGGCATCAGAACAAAAGTTTTCTGATGCCTTGCTACCTTGCTATCGAAAAAAAAAGCATTCCACCATTAGCGAAGTAGCGAGTAGTAATGAAATCAAAGAGCACGATGACCTTCAAGTTTCTCAATAACTGTACTTTGTCCAAGTGGCATGATGAGTAATAACTGCTATTGTTAGAAGTAGTTAATAACGGTGATGGTGATTTGATTAGTTTTTATTCTTCTGGCGTCAATTTTTGTTGAAATCATCGGAGCTCGCTATCTTGCTATCAAATTTTTTTAGCATCTTGCCATTAGTGACATAGCAAGATGCCATGAAATGAACACATGGTGGGACCTCAAGCAATGTGGAAAGGTGACTAAGATTTAAGAAAGGTTTGACTTGTTGCCAGCAGTGCAGATTTTCCTATGTCAGTAGTGCCCCAGACCTATGCCCCATTCATAAGGCATATAAGGGATTATGATCATCAGATCAAACTAGAATCAACAGTCCTTGCTATCTTGCTGTGGAAAGTTGCAAGTTTTTTACTCTATGTGACATAGTGAGTATGGGACCTACCACTCTTTAGGGTACTTTATGCAGTTTCTCTACATTTGATTTGGTCTCAGATCAACGACCATCACTATCTTGCCATGAAGAATAGCTCGGAGGATATGTATAGCAAGGTAGCGAATAAGGGCCCACCACTATTCTTCAAAGAAATGCATTAATATGTCATCCACAAGATCAAGATCGAATCAATGGCTATCACTGCTTCACTATGGCAAGGTGCTCATTCTTTATGTATAGAAAAGTAGCGACCTGTTGACATGTGTCCTCAATCGCCAGTGGGTCCAAAAAAAAATTCCATCAAGGATAGAACTATGTACGTGGTCAATTTTCATTGGATTGACTAGCCAACTTGTCAAGTGGAATACCAAGTTGTCTTTTTTTGCATCCCTTGATCGTAGGATTTTCAAAGATCGATGACACATATTTAAATGCAGAAGGTGGTGCCACTCTGTGTATTAATTAGACATGAAAGCTTCACGTGTGAGGAAAAAAAAAGTATAATAGAGAAGATTTTCTCATTTTCACCTTACGCAAAGAAAGATTTCAAGCCTTTCTAAGCAGAAGTAATTACTAAGAAGACCGTGCTAAAATTGGCAAGATTGTGAAACAACTGGTTTGCGTAGAAATTGCAGAAATACAGAGAGAATGAGAGCTGAATTTAAATAAGTAGTTACACTATCATCTCTATAAAATTTTTTAGTACTGCAAAGCATAATCCAAGATGCCTTTGAAGAAAGGATTTTTAGGTCAAGAAAATTAATTGGATAGAAATGTCATGATGATCTGCTTGAGTTACTTCCTGAATCTACTATTGAAGTTAAGAAGTTGACCTCATTAAACCCTAAGTTGAGGATAGTAGATGGATTGTTCGATAAGGGTAATTGGGTCCGGGATGCTCATATCTCACAAACTAGTTTAAATTTGTTTAAGAAATGGTTTGTAGAGAGAAAACTATTTGCTCCACATGCCAATATATGGAATTTTGACCTAGGAAAGCTGGTGGTCCCCAGTGTTTTTATAGATTATGATCTCCTTGAGGATGTGGCAAAGAATTATGATCAAGCCACTAGGGTAGTGAGAAGAGTAGATGGTGAAATTCTAATCACCATTAGTCTAGAAGAGATTAGGGAAGTTTTTTGTTTGGGACCTCTCACTAGGTATTATGTGCCCATTAATTTGACAAATTTAGAAAAAGAGTATATGTCTAAGAAGGATATAATTAGATAGGGTGCACTGAAGGCCCACATTGGTAGAATTGGAACCCTACCAACAATAACATCATCCTCTAAAGAACCTTTCAAGAAAACATGCTTCAATGCCAGGGCAATAGAGATATACAGGACCCTATGCAATGTTTTTGGAGAGGGTGAAGAAGATTTTATCCCTGTGAGTTTCATGTATATGATTACTCAAATCTCCTCTTTTGGCATGGAAATAATTTTTGATTTTGCTTCTTACTTGGCCAATGAGATTCACAGTGGATTGGTTGGGATTGCTAAGGGCAAGGTGGAAAAGGCTTGGGGCCATTACTCTCTACCGATGCACATGTTTTTGTTTAAGGGGGTTACGTACTTTGGTAAAGAAATAGTTTTAAATAGAGAACAAGAAGGAGAAGCATTGCTAGTTCAATTATGGAGTGCAGATATGACTGGGGAAGCAAAAAATGCTAGTTTTGTTAGATTTGATAGGTACTTCACCTCCAAACTAAGGTGCCTCATATTGAGTGACAATCCTAGGATCCCTAAGGCACTTATGCACCTTGTTAGGCCTATGGATATACCCAATTATTTGAAGGTTTCACATCATTGGGGATATGTCATCCCATATTCAGTTTCAACTATTATCAGAATTTATGGATTCAAAGGGACACCCCATGTACTACCTTACCATGTGCCCCTAAAGTTAGGAGTAGCTAAATTCTTGTGGTAGTTGGGAGGAGTAGAAGAAGATTTTTTGTGCAAAAGAGGGACGGGATCAAATTTTCCCACTTGCATAGTAGCCCACCAGTTTGTGATAACCAAGGAAGGATGGGTTTCTCTTTACAAATTTTTGGACCAGTATAAGATGGCTGTATCTCACCCTCATTTTTTTGATGCAGAGGGTTTCTTTAATTTGGCTATTAGGCATAGGATCAAGCTTCGTCCAGTTGAGCATGAGTATTATTTCCCTAAAGATGTAATAAGGAATGAGTACTCTCTGCAGGAGCAAGAGACATAGAAAGAAAAATGGAGAGTCTATTCAAAAGTTTTGAATTTTATTAATTGTTTTGATGAAGATTATAGTCCTCTTAGTAATGCTATAACTACTGCAGATAAAGTTAATAAGCTTATGAATACATTCCCTGAAATAATGGAGGTAATGAATGAGAAAAAGCAATATTTCATTAATTATTTTTCAAATAAAGCCAAGGAAATAATGAGGAGATTGGGCTTGACTCCTAATATAGGAATAGGTCCATTAATTGTTCAAAGGAAGCTAGGATATACTATCATTCATAATCAAAGGCCCATGGTGGATAAAGCAAAACAGATAGTTGCATCTACTAGTGTTGTTTTTGAGGAAAGGCCTCCTGAACCTTCTCCTAAGAGGAGAAGGATAATAAGGGAAGAGGAATCTCAAGATGAGGGTTAGTCACCTTCCCAAACCCCTATGATAATTGAGGAGCAGCTCACCAATGAGCAGATTGAACAAATTGGATCACAAAGGGGAGTTTTTGTTACCCAAGTAGAGATTGATGAAGGGAACCCCCAGGAGCCTCCTATGCCAAGTTTTGAGTTGACTATAGTAGATTTTAGGGGAAGGGAATTGGATACTATTTTGGAACAAGCTAGTCAAAAAAATTTGTCTGATGATAGTTTTGTAAAGTCTAGGGTTTTCCATCAGCTTGCTTGGAGGGAAAACACGCACAATTTTGAGGAAAGATATAAGAATATGAAAACAAAGCATCCAGAAATGGATGAAGCCTCCATTCAAAATCGAATAAAGGAACAAATGATTCAAGAGTTCCAGAATATAACCCCTAAAGAAGGGAGATAGATGGTAAAGGCTGCAAATATTTTATTAGTGCCCAACTGGGACATTGCTGATGCCTTGATTTTCAATTCTATGTCAAATAATTTGGGATTGCAAGATCCAAATAAAAAAGAATTCTTGGGAACGGAATTTAGTAATGACCAAGTTGCTCTTGTCATGTGGTCATTCAGAAGAGGATCTAGGGCTTCTCCATCATAGCTTGATGATTCAGGACTAATAGGGAGTATCATTGTGAGGAGAGTTGCCAATACCTTACATGTCCAGGTAGCTCACATGAATGTAGATTACTCTCAATTTTCCTTGGCTACTATAGAGAGGGAGGAAAAGGGAATGATTGAGTTGCAGAGCAAGTATGAGGTAGTTGTGGATGCCTACAATAAAGAGGTAAAGAGAAGAATTGAGCTTGAGAATAAGCTAATGGGGAGGTCCACAAGACCAAGAATAACACACCCTCGCCCCCCAACTAAACCTTTTAAATCCACTCCCTTCATAGAGGTACCAGATACACCCCAAAGGCTAGAATATTATACTACTAAGGACTTTGAATAAGAAAAGAACAAATTGTGGGCCTTGCATGTGGAATTGAATGTGAAATATGAAGAAAGATTAAGAAAGGCTCTTACATATTTGGGGGATAAAATTGAATGGCCACTAGTTTATGATCAGTTGACTATGGTGATTAGTATCTGGGATGAAATGAAAGCAAGTGATGAGGCTTTGAAGCCTATTGTAAATAAGTGGGTAAGAAGGAGGAAAGAGGTGACATTTTTGTGTTATTCTATTATAAAAGTTTCTTGTGATCAAATTGAGAAAACTTTTGATATTGTTTATGATCTTACTAACTTTGACAATAAGATAATTCATTTGGAAAGAATAATAGTTGGCTACTTAGATAAGTACAAGAGCCAAAAGTTTAGTTTGTTTCCTTGTGCCCTAGATAAGAAAAATAATTTGAAAAGAAAAGATGAATGGGCTAAGGAGCTTGATGATTTATTTTGTTTAAGAATGAATATAGTTATCAATGAAACATGGCATGCATGGTGGGCCACAAGAAATGAAGAAATAGTGAAAGCCCAAATTCTTTGATTCTTTGAAATAAAATTTTGTTACCATTGATAATGAGGCTAAGTATGTGCTCAAGAGGTAGAGTGATATTTTGGCCAGATGACACATTGTTTGACAAGTGGATGGTAGAAATAGTTCATAGTGAACAATTTGAGGAAATAGAAATTGACAGTGACGAGGTGCAGGGTGATGAGATCCAAATCATTAACACCATCACTACACAAGGCCAATAGGGAGAAGAAGAAAAGAATGATCAGTCACTTTCAGTTGCAAACTCGGGCCCATAGGACACTGATACAACCAAAGAAGAGGGTAAAGTAGAAGTTATTCCCACCGTGTAGGATAAAGATGGTGAAAGCCCACAGGTGGGAACTAACATGCAATCATTAGAACAAACTTCATCATTAGTTAGCTTGGCAGTTGCATACAAAGAGGAATAATAATAGTTACCAAATCAACAATAATAGAGAATGTAACAGAAGCAGACCCACTAAAAGGAATGTTTGATCTAGCCATCTTCTATTATCCATATTTTTGTCATTTTGTGATAGGTGTATGTAATTATCTCCTGAAAAGGACACCTTTTAGTTTCTCTTAGCCTGTAGCTTGTTGTATCTCACATTATATAAGTGAGATTCTAGGGCTAGAGAAGGGTCCAATTTTCTAATGCTTAAATTTGGGATTTGTTCTTTATATTTTTCCATTTTGGTAATGGCTATTATAGAGAATGGATAGAGGAGAGAAGTCAATTAGCCTCTAGCCTTCCTAAAGTTCCTTGGATTCTTGATGGGCCAGTGACATGGAATTCGTTAACCTATAAACTTCCTAAAGTTCCTTTGATTCTTGATGGGCTAGAGACGTGGACTTTGTTAATGTATAAACTTCCTAAATTTCCTTGGATTTTGGTGAGGACATCAATATGATAGGAAAATAAAGATACATCTTGTTGTAACAAAATACACTTACTTTTTAGACTAAAATGAAAAGGGTGCTTCGCTTGTTTGACCCTCTTGAACATAATGAAAAAGGGTCCTTAGTTTGAGCTTCACTTGGTTTCAAGACTACTATAATATTCTCTACTTAACAAGGCCAACCGCATGAAGGTGGAAGCTCATCTAGCCTCACCCCCCTCCCCCTAACATCAATCTAAAGTGCCCATTATCATCTAATTACATACTTCATTCATTCACTCATCCATTTATGAACTATAAAATTCAATCAATACAATCACATAACATTCATTAATATGATATAAAATTCATTAATACACAATACTAATCAAGACTTCATTAACACATAACAATATTCATTAACATAAAATAAAAATTTGTATTAATATGCATCATTCATATATAATTACTTAAAACAAAGTTCTTTCATTATCCAACAAGGTTTATCAAAGAAGATTTTTAAAACATCATTTATTTTTTTTATTTTTCTGAGCTCTCTTAAGAAAAGTGCTCAGAGGAGCATCCATATCTACATCATTCTCCTCCTCTTCTGGCATGTGTAATGTCAAATTATGATGACTCCTTCTCTTTGGAGGAGTAGGAGGCTGTTGCACTAAAGGGGGCTCTATTGCAAGAACAAGTGAATGGGATAAGTTGGAATACTCTTTTTCTTTCTCTAACTATTACAAGTTTGTAATTAAGTACGAATACAACATAACATGCATTTTTCTTACCTGACAATGCCACATCATGTACATTAACATTTTGATCCACCACCACATCAACATGTTGAACACTTGGAACATGGTCCACTTCTTGAGCATGATGTTCAACATGCTCTGAAATATTCAAAAAAAGGATACACATCAAATTGCAATTGAAGATGTTAAATTGTATTCATAATTGCATTATTAATTTCCAATAGTAAATTAATACTTCCACCACTATAATGCACATCGTGGCCTTCGTCACGAGTAGGTTTTGTGGTAGGATATGAAGGCTGTAGTAAAATGTTATGCATGTTGTTATGTAGTCAATTTACATTTAAAACTAATACCAAAAAAGAATCTTCTCAACTATTCAATTTCATTTACTTTTCATCTGACCAATTTACTTGTGAGATATCAATTGGTGCACTGGATTGTTAAGAAAGGCTTATAGATTCTTCACATAGGCGTGCAACCACAACTTTATAGTCTTCCTTCAAGGCAATTTTTCTATCTTCATCTATGACCTCCACATTGAATTCTGTGCCCTGTATTTTTTGCTTGATAACATCTATTTTCCATGTATGGTTTCATTAAACAAAATTGCTTGCAACATTATATTAAAAAAAAAATGAAATTTCATTGCTCTACTTACAAGTTGAGACTGGAGATTCATATAGCCACTAGAGCCAAGTTTGTGTTGGCCAACCTTTTCTACTCTCGCTGTTGTAGTCACGAATGTGTCCTACAATCTATGAACAATTTCAAACATCTTAGATTATATATTTAAAAATATCAATAATTAGTGCATGATTACAATGTACTCAATACTATAATGACATACCTCTTTTTACCCTATGCTGCTTCATTATCTCTATCTTCACATAGCCTTTTCTCCTTTGCATCTTCTATTATTTCATTCCACTCCATCGGTGGAATCATAATAGGATGGTTGTACTTTGGGTTATCCTTAAGAGCCCTTCTATATTGATCCCTCATAATCTTGATATGCTTTGCTGCTCTTTTTAGAAGTAGGCCGGTGTCAAAAATGTTTTTCCCAAATTTCTCTTCAAAAGATGCAATCAGATAATTTTTTAATTCTACAGCTTGTACATTCCACCTTTTTAAAAACAAATAGATTGTTAGATCAATAACTTTAATATATTACAATAAATGGAAAAAAATAAAAATTATGTAGCAATGATATGAAACTACGTACCTTTTACGTATGGTGGGTCCAAATAGTCTCAATGTCATATGAAAATGATGTTCAAAGAAAGAATTATTACCTACAAACACATAATGGATTTATTAGTCCAAAATGAGTAATGTAAAAGTAAACTAAATTTACACTTTAAATAATAACAATTTTAAAGCACTTGGAAGCTTTCGTTCTTTTAACGGAAACATAGTTTTCTTATTCAGTAATAATGTCCCTTCATATGAACCAATACTAATCATACGAACTGCTCTAGGAAATGGATCAACTTTAGTAGTACTGCTCTCTGTTGGTCTATCAACTAAAACATCATGACAATTAAATGACAATTCTAGTACTGTTCTCTGTTGGTCTACCTCCCTACCTATCTCCATGTCTCTCTATGTGTGGTAATATATATATATATATATATATATATATATATATATATATATATATATATATATATATATATATATATATATATATATATATATATATATATATATATATATATATATATATATATGTATGTATGTATGTATGTATGTATGTATGTATGTATGTATGTATGTATGTATGTATGTGTGGTGTGTGTATGCATGTGTTTGTGTGTATGCAGGCTTCTGTAGACATCATTTAAGCACTGATATGCTACTTCTTTGTTCATCAACTTGTAAAAATACATTACAAATAACACATTAAAAAATATAGCAAAACAAGGTTTTACCAGTTCTAGTGGTCATAGACGAGGATGTTTGCATGGTCCTTGTTGCCGACAATGCACCAAGCAATACTGGACTACCAATTGAAGGAGGAGTTTGCACTTCATCATGGGCTGAAGAATCGAATATTGTTAGCAAAGACATTTGAAATGGAAAAAGATCAAATGGGATACTAGCGACAAACTTCCACAAAAAAAAGGTAAGTGTTATAATGTTGATCAAAACAAACAAAGTGTTACTTACACGAAGGTTGTGTGCAACAACCCTCACCATGTTCACCATGTGATGTCACAACTGGCACATATGTCTATACAAGAACACCTAAAATTAGAGATCATGATCCATAAGATACTAAAAAATATTAATATCTATTGAACTTCTATTACTGCTTTAGTCGAATTATTGCTTACCTTCAAAGATTGGATTCTATGACCCAATTCTATTCTCAATGCCTCTTTCTCCTCACTTTTTTCATCCTTGATGATAATATTAACAAGTTCATCAGTGTATCTTTGCTTAATTTTCTAGGTAATGAATACAGGGTCAGTACTAAGGGCAATGTCATGTAGATATGATGCCCATATTTCAGATCACATTTGATCAGCGATCATTCTAGGTTTTTCCTATCATTTGTGACATCAAATATCGGTATAATTTCATCAAAATAACTCCAAAGCCATAAAGAAAATAACATAATAATACGTAATTTTTTTCTATATTAACATTAAAATTTACAATAATTAATGTTTACCTCTATTGAAGGTGTCTGAGATGGTGCATCCATATTGCCCTGTGAAAAAAATTAGTAAGTCTTAGAAATCAATAGCAAAATTAAAGTAATAGACTTACCAAAAAAAATCTTAATAATAAAGTAGATTGTACATGTAAATCATTTGTCTTAAGTTAAAAATTTAGTGTAACTAATGTTTATATCTAAAAAAAATTTGACATGTTCTACTTAATGTTTATATGTGCACATATGGTTTGGAAAGAAAAATTTGGTCATACAAGACCCCATCATAGTTGACATTGATCCTACTTGAAAATTTCATTGATCATCATGATCATGATCATGATCATCACCATCATCACCATCATCGCCATCATTGATCATCATCATTATCATCACCATCATCGTACTTGTCACTTTGATCGTCGTTGTCACCACCACCATCTTCATCACCATCATCATCATCTTGATCACTATCATCATCATGAAAATCATCACCATGATCATCACCATCTTCATCACCATGATCATGATCATCATCAACATCATCATCATCATTATCACCATTATCGTTAGCATGACTAAAATCATCACCATCTTCTTCTTCTTCATCACTGGGTAACTGTCATTCCTGATAATCATTTACTTCCTCTTGTGCTTCTTCAATATCTTCTTTGATCACATTATACTTTACCGACCTTCCTCTTGGGTCATGTCTAACAACAAATGACCAACTTGGTTTGTGTGGAACACCAAAGTAAAACACTTTCTTGCATTGGCTTGGAAGAACATAGGGCTCATCTCCAACTAGCTCAAAAGACCTTGTATTAATCATAGTAAATCCACTATCATGTTTAATAAAAATCCTATTAGGATCATTTCGATTCATTCGTAACCTAAACTATTTAACAATAAATAGAACTATTTTGAATGAATTAAAGTTGCACTCAAGTATATCATCCAAAATGTTATAGTATTGATTTTCAGATTGTTGAGGATGTATATCAGTTCTAGATGAAATATTGGTGATCACAAAGACAACACTTATCTCAGAATCACATGTTTTCTTCATTTCATCTAGCTTTTTTGTGTGAAATTTATAGCCTTGGTAGTACATAGCTTTGTGGTGTTTGACCTGCAATTATTCAAACATGTCAAGAATCTTCTCATTGATTTGTGAGTTGATATTAAACTTATGTCTCATGATTAGTAATCGTATACGTACCTTTGTATCTCTTAAGCCATATATTAGATCAAGTACCATTGGCATAAAATTGTGATCTCCATTACGATGAGATTCTTTAACCAATGATGCAACATCATCCCATGTTAATGAGTGACCATTTTCTTAAGACTATTCAATCCATACTGTCATCCAATCAAAATTGTTTACAATATACCAGTGTAGTGCATCCCACTCATGACTAACTATAAAAAAGACAATTAAACCAGTTAGAAACAACTTATATATATTGATGATGGATAAGAATTATTAAATTATAAAAAAAAACTTATAATTACCTCTCACCCTCCTCAATCTACCTTTCCTTATCATATACTCCCCTTTGAATTTGTCATTATAGTTGGGATTCCAAATGCGATCTACATGAATATCTACTACAAACTTTGGAAGGTATTCTCTAATATACACCATATACCCCTTTATCATAGAACCCTTAGGATGTGCTCTTTGTTGAACCAAGCCCTTCATAAATTTCAAGTGCCTCTCAACCATCCACATTGATCTAGCTTGTACAGGTCCACACAATTCAATCTCCTAAACTTGATGTATGAGGTAGTATTCTTGAGCATTGAAAAACATTGGAAGTAAACACTTTTGCATTTCACACATAAGCTGTGGAATTCTTCTCTTTCAAGATTTTATATCTTTTATATCAATTTTTTAAGATGATAACCGCCTAAAAGAGATTCAACACCCAAAAACACATAAAGGAGATTTCAAATAAAATTATACAATAGATTTCAGATAAAAAGCTACAAATCTAAGAAAAAAAACTTCTGACCTCATGTATTTTCCAAGATCATATATAACTTGTTTAATACTATTGTGGAAGGGATAGAGGTAGGATGAACTACAATCATTAAAAAATGATCATTTCAATATATTATTAAATAATACAATTGGTACTACATTCAATCTTACAAATATACTATAAATAGAGGACATGACTTACCTTGAGGAAGGTATGCCAATCATGTGTTTTCAACCCTAGCCCAAAATCACCTTTCTTTGATAGAAGAGTGCTTATATTTGTAGCAAATCCTATTGGAAATTTTGCTTTTTTCATGACTTCTTTTAATGCATCACTTTGTTGCTCTATTAATAACCAAGGAAGGGTGCTTGTATTTATGTGATCCCCATTGCTATTTGATTCAATGAAAATTTTTAGTGCATGATTGAATTCATAAATGTTAGTACAAATTTTGGCAATTTGTTCTCTATCATGCCTTCCATCCAAAATTTTCCATAGTGTCTCTGTTAGATTCTTTCCAATATGCATAGCATCAAAAAAATGCACGATTAGGAGATCCTTATAGTATGGTAACCTACTAAATTGAGTAGGATAAATTTTCATTCTTGTAGGAAGTTGGACATTGATGCCTTGACAACCTTCACGAGCATCGATTATAGCATTATTAAATATAAGACAATATCAAAATACAAATTTTAAACTTTGAATGACAAATTGGACATTACCTCAATGATTTAGTTGATCATATTCCAACTTCCATAAATGAGGTTTCATTCTTCGTGGCCTTGATGATGTCTCTTCTTTCCCATTGAAAAGATGTTTTTCAGCAATTTGATACCTATGATTATTGTGGAGAAAGTGTCTAAACTCATCAAACACCTGCTTTCCTAAACTTCTCGAATGACTACATTTCATCTTTGGACCACAAATTGGACACTCAAATTTTTCCTTTGTTTGAAGACTTAAAAGATCATGTATAATTGAATCATGTACAATTATCATGCACAACTTAAGCATTCAATAGTAATGTGTAAGCACTATAAGAGACCAAAAATATGCGATCTTAACAATATAACATACTATAAAAATGAGTTAGCCCAGGGGCATCATGTATTGTCCATACAAGCGTTGCATGGAATTGAAATTGTTGATGTCCTATCAGTCTAGAGATGTCATACATAGTGATGCCATTCCATAACTTCAACAACTTATCAATTAGGGGCTCAATATACACGTTCATATCTTTAACTTGGTATTTACCTAGCAATTGAATGAACATAAATATTACGCAATTATTATAACCATTTTCATGCACTATTTATAAATTAATTTAGATAACTATAAAATAAAAAAATACCTAGCACAATCATTGACGACATTATGTGCTCCCTCTTTATGGACATCCAAGGAGGAATGTTATTTTTAATAATAAAAATATGCCACACTGAGTAAACAGATCTCATATCTCCATATGGATTGACATCATCCACTGCCAATAAAAGCTTCACATTACTAGGTTCTTCTTTAAAGTGTGACCATGTTTCTTCTATCTCTTTAAATGCAAAACCATCGATAGACATTCATATAGTGTCATCTTGACTTCTATTGGGTGCACGGTAATCCATAAATTGTGCCAAGATAGTGCACCTGAATAACTATTGAAGATGTGGAATAATGGGAATGTACCGAAGAAACTTGTGAGGCAATTTTTTTGTTATTTGATCTGACAATATCTACTAACATGACAATCAGGGAATTCTTTTACAAATTCATGTTGTTTATAATATAGAATGTGATCATTGGGGCATGCATGTATTGTTTGATACTTCATTCCAATCTGATCTATAATGTTAGATAATTCTCGATACGAATGAGGCAAAGTGTTTGATGGTGGTAACAAAAACTCACTAATCAACCTACAACAACAAATATGCATTGTTAATATAATGAATAGTAATTGTATGCTAACATTGAAGATGAATAAAATGACATACCTTAGCATATGTGGCATTGCTACATTGGATATACCATTCATAACCTTTAAGTTCACCAAAAACACTATAGCCAAGAGTAGAGTTGTTTGGGAGCCTTCATATAAGGGCTCATGTGCCTTCTCAAGTAAAGGTATATCAAGACCATCTTCATCATCATTAACAGATTTTCTAGTACCATCATTGTGAGCCTCTTCATCACCTACCCCAATACCATCTTCTTCAATCATGTCCTTGGCACATTATCATCTTCTTCCATGGGAGTGTTATCCTCAGCTTGGATATTCACACCTCCATGTTCCTCTAGTGGGAAATCCACATTCAGCGATGGACGAAAATCGTGGCCCCCTTCAACATGACCATATTGCCTACAATGACTTTGGGCTATTGTGATTAGAATTCTTTGATTCTTTAAGCCCTTACACTTTTTGCAAGGACAATAACATTTATTAGGTTTTCTTCAGAACTGAGCCCACAATGCAGCCATTGTCTCATTATTTTGTTTTAGGTTCATATTGTTAGGCGTGGTCTTTCTTCATAGGAAAATATACCTGCAAATAAATTGGACATGTTGTAGTTAATGTTTATATCTGTACATATGGAAATTATTGATTAATGTTTTCAAATGTAACTAAAATGATCCTATAATTTCTAGAAGGCCTAGATGTTTGCAAAATGTGGATTTATAAACACTGTATCTTAGTTATTTGCAAAATGCCTCAAAGAGATGTCACAAGGTGAAAGTTACTTAGGTGCTAACAACAACATGCCATGACTAATCCTGATAGCAATGACTAATGTGATTAACACATCAACTAATGAAGATGAATAAAAGATTGAAACATATTAATGCAATCTTCAATCAAGAACATGTGAGCTCAAAAGATGGGTAAATCTCAAAAAATTGCGAGCCTAAGATCATTACAATTTCAACCATGAAATAATTGCAATTGAAATTTGTTGAAAAATAGGCTTAAGTGGGTTGGTCTAAGGGTCAAAAGAAGAAATCAGATTTCACTTAATTAGAAATCAATTAGCTGATGCAAGTTTGGCCTCATGGTGGTTGTACAATTAAAAAAAACTTAATCCTTAGACCATTTGGGCCTAACATCAAGGGACATGAATTTAGGACTCAAACATCTATAAAGGTTGGATGTTGAAATTCTTTGGAACATCTAAAACAATTCCATAAGTGTATAAGAAGAGCAAATTGGTGAGTTCCACCTTGGAGGGTGATTTTGGAAAAGAAATTAGAGATCAAGATATCTAAAATCAAATGGATTTAGTGTTTAACTTAGAGTTTATAAAGGAATATTATATTTGGAGGGTTCAAATTCTTGTAGATCTGAGTTTAGAAATGCAGCATTTTGTTACAAGCAACAAGGTAAGTTTTGATAAATATTTTGTGAGAATCATAGGTCTGGAGGTGTTACTAGGTATTGGGATAGTCATAGGTCTAGAGGTTCCATCTAAAGGAGGATTATATTTTATTACAAGGAAGGTCATGTTAGGGCTATATGAAGGTGTTGGATCCATTGGAAGCATCAAGAAATATTTTGAAAGGTGAGTTTGGTAAAACCCTTGATTTAGGCACCTAGGAAGGAGGGTTTGTTGGTTGGGTGTGTAAAACTTGATGGAATATCCTATGAATTTGAAAATCCTTTGTTTTGGATGATAAGAAAACTCTATTTGAGGTCAGATGGTTTGTGAGATGAGATATGTTAGTGGTTTCTTTGTAACAGAAGGGCTAAAAGAGGGTTAATTGTGGGGCAACAGTGTTGGTTTGGGCATTTGGTCCAAGAGAGTAGCATGAGAATTTGAATTATGTTGTGTAGAATCCAAAATGATATCTAGATATGGTCATATTTTTTTGAGAGTTTTGGGAAAAGTGAGAGAAAAGTGTGAAAAACTTATTAGGTAGGGCTAATTGGGAAATAGGCCTAGTGAAGGGCTTGTAGTGGGTTTTTGGTATCAGATAATAAGATGAGAATTTTCTAACCTTGGAAACAAGTTAATTGAAGTTGTTTGAGATGTGTGAAGGTGATAGAAACACCTAGTTGAAGTGAAGTCAAGATTGGAGCCTATTGAGGCATTGTGGACATTTGATGGTTGTTGAACAAGATTGCTTGGTGAATCCATTTGAGGGACATGGGATGATTTCTAAGATGTAGAGCCTATGGTGGCACAAGAGAATGGTATGTGCACTTTGATAAGGTTTGGAGTTGATTGGATCAAGGAGAGTGATCCTATGAAGAAACTTGATTGTGTTATGAGAACACTAGGAAAGTCCCTCTTATTGTGAATAACTGGAAGTCCACCCAGGTCTCTGCATCAATGTCGAGAGCTAAAGGTGGAATGATTTCAAGGTAGGAAAGTGAGCTCCAATAATTCCTCTTTAGAATTGCAGCTAGAGTCCTAAGCATTCCAATCCAAATGATTGTGTATCAATAAGATTTAACACAAAATAATCATAAGAACATTAAGTAAGTTAAGCTGAAACATATAAGAAAATGAATGAGAGAAATTTTGTTACCTATTACCTAAAAATAAAACCAGTTGAGGAGAAAAGGTGATGCAGGGGCATCATATGCTCATAATAGGTACCGTGAGGGTCCAGGTCATCATAGAGGACATGGAGAATCTCATGGCATCAATTGGTCCATTTTGCAACCAATCATGGCCTTTGAAAGCATCAAGAGTCATAATATTGTATAATGTCTTGAAAGACTTCCATATTGAAAAGTTGTAATTGGGCATGGAATAGGATCTAGAGGTTGTCTAAGGTAGAGGAGTCATGTGATAGGGTCTATTATAATGTCATAATAACCTCAAGTCCTTAAATAAGTTAAAACATTCAATAAGTCCCTTAAAAACATAGTTTATTGCTTTAGAAAATTCAAATCTTGAATGTAATAGCTAGATGGGCATTTTGGAGGGAAACTCCATAGTTTAAATTTAATGAAGGAATAGGAAGTGAAAGGAATTGAAGTTAGTTAAAGGGGTTGTTAACTATCTCCTAAAACTATAAATATATGATTGTACAGACTATCTCAGAAAAAAATTGAATAAAAGTGCTTGGTTTTAACAATAGGCTGAAGGATTTTTGAGTTTCTTGCACATCTTTTGAATTGGAATGCATTTTTTTATATTCTTAGACATGTCTTGATGTCTTAAACCAAGATTTGAATCCAAATTTGTAAGTCATTTGTTCAAATTCATAGATTTCTAGCTCTAGCAGGCAGTTTGTTAATAATTTTGAAGTTTTTTTCAAACAATCAAGGTCATTCCATGAAATGCTGTTTGATTGTTCATGGAATGGCAGGTTTCTAACTCGTATGAATTCTTCTAACTCTATAATGAACCACTAACTTAAGTATTTGGTGGCCACCATACACAAAAAGGGTGAAAATAAGGGTTATTTGGAGGGGACAATCATATGGAGAGAGATTTTCCTTAAGGAGAGAAGGGTTTGAGAGTTGATTCATGTTTATGGTGATAAAACATAGATTTTTGCAGTTTGAATTAGTCCAAGAAACCTTGGCACATGGGAGATTGGTGATACCCTAGAAACAAAGGTTTTGAATAGATGAATTGGGGTTTTTGGGGTTAGGAAACCCATAGAGTGTAATTGAGTGTAGATTTGTCTAATTAAAGAAATTTTAGAAACATATTCAAGTTTTGAAGTCCATACATTGAGTACTTCTATAAGTTGCTTTGTAAATGCACTATTGCTTCATTGTTGAAACAGGGTCATTGTGAAGAATCTTTGATACTTGCCAAAGGAAGCCCATCCAAGCTTTACATATGTTTTGAATGAAGATAAAGGGTGTTTGAAACTATTTCATTTGTGAAAACCAAAATATATCCACCATTTTGTCTTGATGCTTTTATAGAAGTTATAATTTTGCATTGACAACATTTAGGTGAGTTATGCATTTTGGCTTGCAGGGTATGGAAACTGAAAGGTGTTGATGGGAACATGTTAGATAGACTATAAAAACCCTATTGAGACCCTAAAACATTCTAGAGTTGACTGGTTGTGGAACTTGCCTATCAGGACCTAGAAGGGTCACTAGGAACACTCCTACAATCTTGCTCATTTTGGGTTTTTACTTGGATCCATCACCCTATCCTTTGCATCACAAGGGTGCATGAGTTGTCAAAACTTCATGTGCTTCTCAATTAGTTTTTGTGGATAATAGGCAAAGTCTTCACATACCCTCATACATTTTAATATTGAAACAAAATCAATATTTTGTTGATAGGGAATGTTTAGTAAAATGAAGCAGAGAAAAAGAAACATAGTTGCAGTAGAAAAATAAGGTTAAATGTAGTAGTGATCATTGAAAAAATTCCAACAAGATCACCATGAACCATTTGAGAATCAAAAAGATCAAACATAGAGGTAGCCTAGTGTGCCATCATGCTCTTACAATCTTATCCTGATTTTCTTCCTATATCCAGATAACCACATTTTCTCACTGCAATGATGACATTTTGATATGATACAAGCCACAAGAAACTGGATTTTTTTTAGTGTTTTCATTTGGGAATATTGTTAAGGAAAATATATGGTAAAGGTGATGATGAAGCTAGAATGATGGGAATTCCATTAGTTTCCTAATTTCCTTTCTTATTCATGTGCACTATGTTGTAATGTTATTATATCATCTAATCTACTATCCCCCAATTCTTTATTGTATTCATCTCCAGCTAGTCAAATCTCTTGGATTGTTATATCCATTACGTATTTCCCTCTTTAAATTTTAGTAAACCTTCATCCTATATAAATGCAACTATATTTTCTAGGTTTTTGTCACAAAACATCCAGTTGCTCTGTGGTGATTTGCTAGTTTACAAAAATTAGTTTTGCCAATATGGCAAAACAATCCCAAAATCAGTCTGGTTGGGTTCGCTGTACAATATAATATATAATTTTATATTCCTATATATATTTTTATATAACAATTTATATGTAAATACAATAATGAATAAACTAATAGGAAGATATATACTTCACATCCCTCCTATATATCTTTATAGGATTACAAGAATATTATATTAATTTATCAATTTACTAATTTTTATATAAATTTTTTATATAACATGATTTTGGGTTGCACATATTACACACATGTCATTGGCTGTCCAATGGGGAGTGTAGATTATCCAAAACATCCAATGCTATTGCTGTTAACTCCATGACAAATTCCTCTGGTTCGGGTCTGTCCTACCAAACTCTAGCCCACTTGAAGCATTCAAACATGGTTGTTAAGCCTTGGAGAACCTTCTATAAAATTTTAAACAATGGGCACCCAATTTTTTTTTATTAAAATCATTTTGAGCTCTTAGACCTACAACATTTTCTCCTTCACACTCTCCATGCTTTCTTTTCTACAAATGCAAACAAATTTGTACTAGTCTTGCAACAACAAAACCAAATAAATCTCAAATGCTTCGAATGTATGAGAATCACATGGATGCAATGAGTGCTAGGTGGACTATTTGTAATCACAAGAGATGAGCTCTTGTAAACCACTACTCTTGCAATTGTTTCAAGATTGGTACTAATTAAACATCACATAATTTGACATGATGAAAAAACTCACCTAGTTGTTAATGAAGGAACTGAGCAGATCTATGATCAATGGTTCATAGGGCACATAACTTGTTGAAGGTTTTGAAAATGGCATGGCAAGCTAAGAAGGCTTAATTTGTGTCAAATGTCAATGCCCTTTTTATGCACAAAATATGGCTTTCTGTAGTCTATAATTATTATAAAAAAACAATTTTTTTTTTCCCCATATTTCATGATGATGTATGTAGCCATGTGATCAAGAAATGTACAAATCTGATATGAAGGCTTTAAAAGGATTAAAATAGTTTTAAGATATAAAAACCAGCAAAACAAATGTTTCCTTTGTTGTTTTCATTGTAGGTAAGGAGTAAATTATGTCCACAAAAAATGTTCTACAAAACTGCCAAAAATTAGAATTGATGCTTCTAGGAATGAAGTCCAAACCTGATATATAAAAGAGGTTAATTTTAACTTTTGACATCAGGAAACTAGCATCGTTCAGAGGGAGGCATACTCTTAAGCATGAAATATCATAGAATTCGTTGAGGAGAGGGCATCACCGACCAAGCAATACCATACGAGGAAAGTGAAGAATGGGTCCCTTGCACTTGCTACCAAGTTCAAAAGATAAGAAAGAACAAGGGAAAAAAACTCCCATTAAAGAAAGAACAAGGAAAAAATACCCATCAAACTGATGGAAGAGAATTGGATGTAATGATTCCTTAGATTAAAAGGAAGCAACCATTTAAAAATTATACAACTGCATTGAATACAATCATGGAACAAATGATAGTGAAGAGATGAAAGAATAAGAAATTGCTTTTGGAAAATGTAAAGGAAACAAATCTAAAGAGAAAACAATTGAAACTCTACCTTATGCATTCGGCCTTACTATTTCCAAATCTAAAATTCCAAAAGACTGATCGCCTCCTTTTCAAAATATCAAGTTTCCAACTCCAACCATGAGCAAGCTAGGGTAGAACTAGGGCATCCAATTTTTTGTCTGTTGATGGCACATAAAGTATCCAACTCCATTAAAACATCCCATGTGCACGAAAACAAAAATCATGAAATGTCTCTTAAACACATAGTTTTGGTTTGCACATGAGTCTTTGATCTTAAGCTCCCCATTTTGACCAACACAAGGCTTAGTTTTAAAAAAATAAAAAAATTTCCTTATACATTCTGACCAAACTTAACGTTTTTAGTTGATGGTCAAAAATTTTGGTAGAAAAATGATGTCAAATGTAGTAGTGATTCATGACTGTATTTTTCATTGATGTCAACATAACAATTTTTTGTGGTATCTAACAGAAGAATAACAATAAAGATCAAGTTGGTATGGATAGATCATTGAGTATTTTCACCAGCGAGGTTAAAGGGAGATACTACTAAGTGTCTAGTATATGCAACTAACCTCGAGAGCAAAATATATTTAGTCTAGAACAAGTTATGCAAGTTTTGGTGAAGGTTGTTTTGAGATAGAGTTTACAAAAGCATGTTCTAGTAAACTTGTTATATTTCTTAGTAGAGTTGTTATTCTAAGAAGCAAGGTTAAAGGTGTGTAGAAGACATATTGGTAATGACATGGCTAAGCTCACTTTTCATAATATTACACATACAAAAAGTTATTCAAGTTACAAAGTGACTAATTGATGTTATCACTAAGTATAACATGTTCTTAATGAGGTCCTATAATAACTAATAAGTCAACTACACTAGAGAGTGACATTCAACATTTGGTGGCATAAGTCTTCAGTTATTACAACAAAGAGTTGAAGAAGGAACATTTCATCTTAACTGTTAACATCCTTGCTCAAGTCTAGGAGCATGATGAACTGTATCTCAGGAAGACTTATTCTATGATTAATGATTTCCTATATTTGTTGTAACTCACTAAAGATTCAGTTGAACCCACTTCATGGGAAGTCTTAGAATTTTTTTTTTATATAGTTAGTTAGGAAAAATAAATAATTGCTCTGATTTTCCAGAGTTAGTCAAAAATCCTTTGTAATGCAATGACACGTAGTGAAGTTTGAGATTTTCAAGTTACAGAAAAATTTAGGAATAGATATGTCAAAGTCCCTGCAATAATGTGAAGATCACAAAATCCTACCCCAAAACTAAAAAAATTGCTTGCAAAAAGGAGTTCGTATGAGGGAGGTATCGCTGTTTGAAAATCGTTGCTAGTGTTATTTTTTCTAAATAGCCTCCATGCCTCCAAAAATTAAAGTGCTGAAACAAAATCCAATTTGGGGGTTTTTGGACCTTCTGAATGTGATGCAAATATCTGATTAGCACCAACAAGCTCCAATATTCACTTGCAAAAAATCTCTCCTATGGCCCTACAGCCAAATTTTTTTTGGAAAATAATGTAGATCCAAAAAAAATAGCATAGATGCAGATGAAAAAAATGTAGATCTGAAAATTAAATTTACATATTTGAAATGATCATAACAATGCTGCAAATCGGTCCTTTGACTACTGATTTGCAAAAAAAAATTCCTCACAATCGACTTTGGCCTAGGGTAGGCAACTTTATAGCCAATTTTCACCGAATTGACATTCTAGACACAATGGCAAGGTCAAATCTAGTTCTAGATGCTCCCAAATTCTATATTACTCCAGATTCAGGTCGAGGTGTTGAAGCAAGAATGGTCTCAAATGACTATGTGATGAGAGAATCTCCAAGCTCTAATACCATGTAAGAATTTGGTATAGCTCTAATACCATGTAAGAATTTTCCTAAGGGAAAAATTCACCCAAGAACTAAGAACTCAAACACAAGCACAACTATAGACCAGAAAATGGATACGATCAATTAATAAAAGTATGTCCTCATACATTGCTCTATTCAATATGTGATATACAAACACACTAAGAGTGCCTATATATAAAGGCCTCTTAGGAAGCACCTAGAATGTCTCTAGAAAGAACTAGGAGATAAGATAAATATCATGACAACTAAGCACATGCCTTATCCATCATTCTAGATGAGTGGATAAGAATGAGAAGGTTGTAGACACCATGTGCTTAATTAGTGTGCTAACTCCTGTGTTGTAGACACCATGTGCATAAAAGAGGTGTGGACTTTTGTGTTGTCAACATGACAACTCACAAGAGTACACATACTCCTAGGTGACTAATAAATAAATATTAAAATAATATATTAACCTAAGTAAAATTAAGTAAGTGTAAATAGTAAATATTTACTTACACCAACATAATTTTATAATGATATACACTTACCAATATAGAACTCTTAATTTTTATTTACTTTTATATTTTTATATTAATTATGTGTACAAGTGTGTATATATGTGTATGCATGTATGTGTGTTTGTTTTCAAAATTTCATGAAATGTCAATTTCTCAAAATAAATTATAGTTAAATTTGTTAAATAATGAATTATTATTTAAACTTGGTGAATTTAATATCTATTACAAATTATTATTTTTATTTATTTTTAAAATTCTAATTAGCGCTGTCTTTTTTTATATTAATCTTCCTCCAATCATTTAACAATAATAATAATAAATGTAATCAATTGATGAAAGCCAAATCTCCAATGATCCAAAGCATATGCTCACCGTTGTAAATGTGTCAAATGGATTGACAATATGGAATCACATGATGAGAAGTAGACATGTTATTATGAAAGATTTGTTGAGTGCTCATGAAAAATTAGTAGGAAGTTGGAGAATGAAAAAGTAACATAAGAGATATATCGAATCCTCTATGGGGCAATGGAGGATTGGGATGGCAGATCGATGGAGCAATATCTAGTGTTTTTAGACCAAGATTTCACGGAACTTCTCAAGGAAGAATTGAACAAAAGATGTAATAATCACTAGAGGACAAGATGAGGTAATTTGGTGTGTGACCGAGTCAAGTATTTGATAGAGTTAGGATATGAGATCTTATGGAGTGATTGGGAGAAGTGTGAGTGGAAAAAATATTTGTGTTAGCATCCAACTAGTTTTCCAAATGCAGGAGTGTTTTCTTGGTTAGTAATATGTGGAAAAATTTTAAACTCTTTTAGGTGTCTAAAGTGTAAATAGAAGGGTGAATCTAGAAGTCACAAAAAAAAATTATAATCATATCTTTGGTAAAATGAGCTATTATTTACCTCTCCTAACAAATCTAAAAGAAATTTCCATTTCATGGCCAACATTATTGAGACAAGGAGGGAAGGAAAACTAGGGCCAACGACACACCCAACAAAAAGAGCACTAGTGGTGGGGCATTCTTTCTTAGATGAAGATTGGTTTCTATGTTAAGCAAGAAGCATGACTATATCTGAAAAAGTACAATAGAGGAAGAATATGTTGTAGCAAAAAATAATTATAATCAAGTTGTTTGGATGAAGCAGACACTGAAGGATATAAGTATATAATTTAGTGACCCTATTTTCATACTTTGTGATAACACAAGCACAATGAATATGTCTAAGAATATAGTGTTGCATTCTAAGACTAAGCACATTTCTATCAAATATCACATGTTGAGAGAGAAAGTTGTAGAAAAGGAAATCAGATTGGAGTATGTAAGAACCAAAGAGCAGATTGTAGATATTTTCACCAAGTCCCTTCCCAAAGAGACCTTTGAGTATTTGCAAGGTATATTAGGGGTTATGCCCCTACCTACATCATAGTAGATGATGCAAGAGTGAATTAGTCCAATGATACAAAGTACTATTTTTTGTTTGGACTGAATGTTGATGCTTCCTAAATGAGGGAGTATCTATGATGGACAGAGTCATTTATGATTCTTGATGGATGTTATTTTGAACAGTGTCTTTGGACACTTGAGCAAGTTAGAGACAATTGTTGTATAGATAGATTGTTGCTGAAACCTTTGACATTGATATCAATGGGGGAGAGATTACAACATGAAAAGTAGTTTGATATAGAGTACATTGAGGTATACCAATGGGGGAGAGGTATTGATGAAGAGGATTTGAAAATAAAGGATAACAGTCTTTAAATGTTGGTATTCTTGGAACTAGATGTTTTCTCATCTATGTTGCCATCAATGCCAAAGGGTGGGATGGTTGGAAGAATGAATGTTCATGATACTTCTATGGGGGAGTATTGTAGAAACATGATTAAATCATTATCATGATGATATGTTACATTCATGACTGTATTTTTCATTGATGTCAACTGTAGGACTAGAAAATGGGTTAAATGTGTAACATACTATGAGCAAATCACAAAACTCAATAAACATATGTTAGCACCCACTAGTCTACCATGAGTGCCAAACTAATAAAGAAAGAAATAGAAACCCCCACTTTCATTTGTAGCTCTAATGTCCTTCTTTCTTCTCCCAATGATGTAGCTCCAAAGTTGCCTATAGTGCACACAAAATTGAAGCAAAAGCCTATGATATGGATAATGCCATGAGAATACTTGAAGTTTTGATTTAAGCTTGAGAGAAAATGGTGTGAAAATGCAAAGAAGCTAAGGACTCAAAGACTCAAGAATTATGACTCCAAGGACTTAAGGAATTAAGAACCTAAGGACTAGAAATGAGAGAAAGAGTGCTCATTTTATAATCAACACTCAAGGTGAGAGCATTGGATTTTTCACCCATAGATATGTGATGTGGCAAGAGATTCCTTTGAGAATCCATGAAGCATATGAAAAAATATGCCAATTGTAAGATTCTATGACACATGGAAGTCAAACTTGGCTAAACGTGGAAGAGAATCTATTGCACGTCATAAGACATCTCAACCCACTTAAAGCCAAGAATCTATGACAAATAAGCCAAATAGATACATGCGTAAGAGAATAAAAATATTTGGTTATGACTTATATTATCCAAGTGTCAAAGGAGAATACATGAGGTGTCATATCCAAGTGTCACTATGATGCAATATTCTATGGAATATTTGAATTAAAAATCCTTTTATTCCACAAAATAAGAATTAGTAGAAAATGGAATTAATGATGGAAAATGGAACTTAGGAAATTGTAAATTTGCATGGTTTGTGGATAATGAATCAATTAACTAACAAAATTAATGAATTGAGGATGATAATTAGGAAGAATAATTAGAAAGAATAATAGGATTAAATTATGGGTTATTTAATCCTATAGGGAAAATTAGTAGATGATTGGCCAAAATGATTAAATAAATGCGACTGTATCCTTTGATGAAAATGTGATGATGATATAGATTGAATGAGATGATGACAAGTAGACCAAATCCATGGTTAAATTTATTGATTGAAGTTGATAACATGCCAAGGACACATGACATGAATTGATTGATACGTAACATTTAACTGACATTGCAAACTACTACAGGATCGAGGTTGATTGATAATGTTGATCATAATAACATCTACAGACATGGTCAATATTATTAAAATGGTTGATGATGCCATGATATGACATTGAAAGCCTCAACAATGTCAAAGATCAGATGACATGAATGATAATTTGACCTAGCACTAAGAGTCGCGATAGTACTAAGGTCAGATTGATAAGATTGATAGGTTGATAGGTTTCCAAGGCACTAAAAGCCACAAAAATACCTAGGATCAAATAAATCATCATTGATTTGGGATTTTTGATATGTTATAATTTTATTAGGACTAATTCTGAGTGATTCTAAGTTGATTTGGGGTGATTTCGAGTGATATGAAATGGTTTTTAAATGATATGAAATTGACGTGAAAAAGGATACAAATGACAAAGTATGATCAATTTTGGCCAAAAGATAAAAGTTAGTAGAATGAAAAAAATGGGTCAAATTAGTATGAATAAGTGATGAAACCTTATATTCAAACCATTTTTGAGTGTCTAGATTTTTTCCCTCTTTGATATAATGTGATTTAGAGCATTGTGTCAAAGAATAACTGATGAGAAAACCACAACATGCCCAAGTAGGGATGATATATATGGGTGCCCCCTTGAGAAATTGACTAAGATGAGAATATGATAAGTCAATTTTTGGACAATGAGAAGAAAAAACCATGGCAATTGATAGATCACAAATCAGAGCTAAGATGTGAAAGTTATGAGGTCCAGAGTGCAGAATAGGGTCAATCGGGAGGTTGAGAGTAATTGCATGGGTTACCACTCAAGAAAAACAAAAAATGATGAAAATGATAGTTCATTTTGTCCAAAATCAAGATAAAAATCCAACACAATTGATGGATTTCAAATCTGAGTTAAAACACAAAAGTTATGGGCTCCAGAGTGCAACATAAGGGCTCCAGGAGCAGTTCTAGAAATCCTACTATCCTAAGTGCACCCAAAACTCAATCAAGTGCATAAATGATGTAGTTGGTAAGCCCAAGTGTGTCATGATAGTACCAAGTGTGTCAATGATGCACTTGGGAAGCCCAAGTGTGGTTAGAAAGTGCAAGATGTGCCCAAGAAGGCTCTAGGGGCCAAAATTAACAAGACGTGGGGCAACCAGGAGCCCAAGAGTAGTTTAAAGGATTAACACTCCATACAATGACCAAATAATGAAAATAATAGCTCATTTTATTCACAAAAAATATACAAGTCCAACACAACTAATTTTTTGTAAATTAGAGTTGAAATGCAAAAGTTCTGGCCTCTAGAGTGTAACATAGGGGTTCTGGGAGCAGTTCTGGATACCCTAGGTCCCCAAGTGCACCCAAAACTCTACCAAGTGCATCAATGACACAATTGGCATTCCCAAGTGTGTCAATGATGTATTTGGTATGACCAAGTGCATCAATGATGTATTTGGGAAGCCCAATTGCACTTTGAAAGTGCAGATTACACCCTAAAAGGCTTTGGGGGCCAAAAATAGCCTGATTGAACTCGAAATGCCCTAAAAATTTTCATGCATGCCCAAAATGATGAAAAGATGTCCTAACGTGAGTGAAATAATAAAAAATGGTTAGATTTGGTCAAAGATGATGATAAAAATGTCAGACTGAGGTTGAACTAGTTGGAAAGCCACATAAAGTTGATTGACAGTGTAGGATGATGCAAGAATGCATGAATGCAAGATGAAGATGAGTTGGTGAATAGAAAGACATGATTATGGTGATAAAGAATGATATGAAGAATAAATATGAGAGGAGATGTTATTATGATGGAAAGACTTTTTCTTTTTTAAAGTGCACTATATGTCAAATGGAGCTTTATTTTGATATGGCAAATGGAATGCAACACATTGCGGCATAAAGGGCCAGAGCGCAAATGCAAGCCTTTTGTGTAAACAAGTACGATGCAGATAGAGAATGATCTTGTCCTTCCTAAGGCATATGTACATGCCCCAAACTCTCAAATATACATTGTAAAAGATAGAAATAGAAAAAGCTAACCATGAACCATCCCAACCACTCTCATAGATCAATGTATATCATCGAGTGGCATAGGAGCATGATAAAAAAAAAAAACAAAGAAAAAAAAAATTACTCACTAAAAAACGTGAGCCAATAGCCATTCTTGTCCATTATTACTTGTTTTTTAGTGTTTTAGGTGGTTAGATGGCATTTGACATGTTGATGATGTGATAGTTCTGGTTGTGTATTCAACTGATAGGTTCATAGTGATATGTTGGATTGATTGTTGGTTCACTTTGCCTGAAAAGTGTGATTGTCTTGAAAGTGTAGTGCTTTGAATTTTAATCTACAAAGTGCAAGTGTGTACACAAAAGGGATGGTTATCCACAATGAATATGTACAAGGTTTATTGCAAATTTTTTATGGGTTTTGTGTTTTTTTAGGGATTTTTTGAGGATATTTGGTTTTTTTGTGTGACTAGTTTCTTTAGGACCTTTTATGATTTTTAGGTGTTTCTTCATGACGTTCAATGATTTTAATGTGATTTTCTTAGGACATTTTATGATTTTTAGTACTTTTTTCAAGACATTTTATGTTATTAGTGCTTTTTTCAGGTTCGTATTTGAATTTTAAAGGATTTTTTCAAGATCATATAAGAATATACAAGTGTTAGCTCCATTTCGTTATGCAATAGGTCCAATGGATAAAAAATTCTTAGGTATATGACCCCAATTCAAATTCAAACTCATGCACCATGTAGGTAATATGCCCCTATATAAGATGAAAACTATGTACAAAGACCAATGACAAAGTGTGTGCAGACTGGTGATGCTTAGGAAAGATAATGAAGGACATTAACTAGTTTGTGAGCCATATTCTAGGAACCAAGGATGTCTTGCAATAGGAAAGATATGATCAAGGAATAATAGAGGGGGAAAAGACTAGATGGAATCTTGACAGATGGAGGAGCAACAACTAATTACACACGGTGCCTGTTTGCCAGGTTTTTGCCATGGTACTTGCCCAAAGCACCTATTTGCTAAGTTTTCACTTTTGGACGAGATTTTTCTCTTGACTCAAATTTCGGTACCAAGACACTTTTTTTCCAGGTTTTCATTTTTTCTTGACTTTTTTCACTTTTTTTCTTTTCTTTTTTAAGGATCTTTTGCCATTTTTTTGATATTTTTTCATGACTTTTAGATGGAATCAAGAATGTCACTGACAAATGCTGAGAAGATATATGTTGTTGGTCCTACTAGTTGATGAGCTTTGGATCCATGATTGACCATAACTACATAGGAGTCATTCCAAGTTTGTAGCTAAAATAAAACCATTAGAAAGGCCTCGTGATATACCATTATGTACCGTATGTAAAAAAATGTCTACCTCTGGCAAATCAAGGCATCTGAGGATAAATGGGTTAACAGATATGTCATGTGGGATGTTACTAATGATGACATATGCAAAGGCTTGTTGGAGAAATATTTGATCTTGGGTGTTGGGAAAATTAGGTAGGTAGATTTGGAGATAAACAAATGGATATAAGGGAGGGTTAGGAGCATTGAGACCAATGACCTTCCACATGAATGCTGATTGAGAGAACTCCAAAAGACTTTGTGGCATGTTGAACACTGGAACACTGATATTCATGGCATCATATTTTTCATCTTGTATCCTTGGGAGCTACTTAGCTTTTGATTTTTTATGGTCTAATGGTGCCTTTTGGTTTTCACCAAGAGACCTATGCTTGTTATTTCTTTCTCTTTTTTCTTTGTAACTAGAAGGTGGACTGAGCTCCCTAAAGTATGCCAATGTGTTCTCTTTAGAAGAAATTGCTTCTTTATGATCTTTAGTCATAATGCCTTCAAAGTATATTATGAGAGTATCATCATCGTTAATTTGATCAAAAATTGGTGGTCTACATTGGTCCTAATCCAATAGTTTAGGATAACTTGAGGGGATGTCATCATCAGTATTGAATGGGCTTTGGTTGAAGGTATGGATATGGGCATTAGATTCTATGGTATCATTGGGGTCATGCTCAAAAGCTAAAGGATTGTTGGTTTCAAGTAGGATATCCTCAGATGCCTTTTCATCATTCGAAACATCCATAGTCTTACACGTAGGTATTGTGGTACTAGGAGGACCTATTCATAATGGTTTAAATCCAAGCCCCAAACTAGGAGGTCATCCTTCTGTAGTCATAGGTTCAATGATTCCTTGTTTCTAAGATCCAAAACCACTATAGCCATCATAGCCTTGTTTCTGCATGATAGTAAACCCAAGTCCATACTTGCTAGGAGATATCAAAGTGGGTTCTCATTATTCTTTTGCTTTCTCAATACATACAAATGTATTCTCATTGATAGAGGTGGTATTTTTTGTATTGATCTTGGAGTGTTGGTCTTGCAATAATTGTGATGTACCATAAGATAGGGGAGAAAGTGGTGACTCCCTAATGTGGGATACTTGAGACATAAAGTATTCTCCACACCCATTGTCTTCAATTTTCATCTTTTCCTTGGCCTTATTGAGGAGTATATCAGCATTCACATACTTAGATGAATCTATGGGTTGTGCTTCATTATTTGTTGGGACTTGGTATGTAGTAGCATCTCATGGATTGGTACAAAATTGGAAAGGATTTGGATCGCTAGGGATGGTAACCTCTATGTTGTTATAGGAAAAATTTAGACATTGATGATATGTAGATGATACTGCTTTCATAGCATGAAGCCAAGGGCATCCTAGTATCATGTTACAGTTCATTTTGATATCTAGGACATGGAACAATGTGTCTTCAGTAGCTAGGCCAACTCTAACAAGTAATGTGATGATGCCCTTGGAGAAGAATTCACCATCATCATAAGCTTTTATTGTGATTCTTTGAGAGGGATCCACATCATCTTTAGAATAAACCAAAGTATTGACAACCTTAAGAGTATAGATGTTCAGTCCTGCTCCTCCATCTATTAAGAAATGTCTAACTTTGGCATTATGGATGAAGACTTCGAGATGAAGGGGATAATTGTGATTAGGTTTGTCCTTGGGAATATCTTGAGGGGAAAAGGTGATGTGATGTTAGGCAGATAGGTTCCCAATCATGGCTTGGAATTGGGAAACATCCATGTTATCTTGGACTATTGACTCTTTAAGGGCTTGCTCCAAGATCTTCTGGGGTTGGGGAGATGCACGTAGTAGGTCCAAGATGGATATTTGTGTAGGGGTCTTGCCGAGCTATTCAACAAGGCTATAATTAGATGAAGTGGGAGCAACAGGTCTACTAGGGGGTGTAGGTCTAGTAGTAGTAGTAGTTCTAGATGGTGCTCTAGATAGGGCGATCTTGGTACGACATGTAGTGACAGTGCAACAAGGTTCTTTAGCCTTTAAAGTGAATGTGGATATGTAGGAATCTGATTCATTGAAATAGTTGATAGTGTAGTCATATCCCATGCGAGTGTAATTCACATTAGCTTGTGAGTTTGGGTTTGAACTAGAGGGTTTCTCTTTTTTGTGATTACCCAAAGGATCTTTAAAAATAGTGCGATCAGAGTTGGATGCTAATAATGATGGATCAACTATGATTACACCATCATCAATAAGGTCTTGTATTGCATGTTTTAGTTGGAAGCATGATGAGGTCTTATGTCCTTTGGTGCGATGGTAATCACAATATTTGTTGTCATTCCACCAATCTTATTTAGTTAATGGTTCATCTTTGATTGGGGGTAGCTGCAGGAAGTTATTACTCAGTAACTATTGTAATGTAGTCTTAAGTGGTATTCCCAATGGTTTGAATTTCCTGTCTTTGGTTCTAGGATGTCTTCAAGGTTTTTCTTGCATGGAAGTCTCAGTTTTCTATTGTTTAGGTGTTGTTTGATTAGGAGTTTGTGAATTTGTGGGGTTTGCACCTTTCAAAGTTAGCTGAGGTTGTGTTGTGCTAATTGGTCGTGCATCCATAATACTATCATTAATCACATTCTTGTTTTTGGAGAAAAATTTCAGCTTGTCATTAGAGGAACTGGTGTTTTTGTTTTCCTTGTTTATCTTGAGGATTCCCTTATGAATAAGAGCATCTTCAATACTAGCCCCTTTTTTCATCAATTTAGAAATAGTACTTGGGCTCTTGATTTTGATTTCATACATTAAGTCCGAGACTAACTTCTTAATGCACAAGTTTACTTGTTGTTCTTCAGGAATGTCTAGTGAGCATTGATTGACTAAGCTTCTCCAACGTAGTAAGAATGTGATGAATGGTTCTCTTTTCTTCTGTTTAGTCGAGCATAAGTCAGAAAGTGTCACTTCATTCGTAATGTTAAAGGAAAAGTGCGATATAAACTTGTCTGTAAGTTCCAACCAAGATTTGATATTACCAAGAAGTTTGGAGTACCATTCAAATGCGGGCCCACCTAGAGAATGAGGGAATGATCTCATGAGTTAAGTGGGCTCATCACTGAGTTTGGTACATGAGGCACAAAATTCTAGGATGTGATCAATAAGGTTTCCTTTTCCTCAGTATTTTTCAAACCTTGGAGCCTCAAAGTGTTTTGGAAATGGAGGCATATATAGACTTTTGTCAAATGGATTAGGACGTAAGTCCCTTTTTGTATATAGAGCCTATTTCTTTTGGACTTCCAATGCCTCAACTTGTTTGGAAAGTTGTTTGAATTTTTGTAATAGCTCTTCATTGGGATTTTGTATGATAGTCTTTCCTTCAAGTCTTTTGTGTCTATGAGTAGATCATTTTCTTTGGTGAGAGTGATGTCTACTCGGTTCTGACATTTCTATGTCTGATGAGTCTAGTGATGTATCACTAGGTGGTGGAGGTATGTTGGCACCTTGAAGATAGAATGGTCCCTATTGTTGGGGCACTTGTTGTGGTATTTGATGTGGCACTTGTTGTAGGATTGACTGTGATTGTTGTACCATGTGTTTTTGTTGTGCTATGTGTTGTGGTTGTTGTTGGGATACCTCTATTGGTTGTATGTGAGATCATGTACGTGCTTGTTGTTATAGAGGTATTTGTTGAGGTTGTTGTGGCACATGTTTTTGTTTCAATAAGTGTTGTTGATATTTGATTTGTTTCTCAAGGCATCTTTGGTATTCCAAATGTTGCTTGAGTTGCTCTTGTTGTTTAGCAAACATCACTTGTTGTTGTTGGAATTGTTGTTGATGCATTTCATGGAAGTAAAGTGGGTTTATGTTGGACCACATATTAGGAATTTTGGATGTTTTCACCACTTGAGGTTGTTATTGTCATGGTTGATGTTGTTTTTGATATGTTGGATGTGTGTTAGAAAGATTAGGTCCTTGGACCATCGCAGGTTGATGTTGTTGGGGTAGTTGGTGATGTCCTTGAGAAGTGATCGTCATGTTGGTATTGTTGCTTTGGATCCTTTGTGTGCTAGAGGTTCCTCCTTGTGACATCATATTAACTTGACTATGAGATGTGTTCCTATTGGGAATGGGTGTAATGTCAATAAGACTTTTCCTTTGCACCTCAATAGGGATTGTTGTAGTTGATGTTGCACATAGTGTACTCGTGGGAGGCTTCGTAACATTTGATGTCATAACACTTGGTAGAGTTAGGAGAAAAGGTGCATTTTGTTGACTTGTCTCCAAAGGAGGCATGTCTAGCATCCCTAGAGCACAAGTCCCTTTAGGTGCATCTTGTTGTTGCATCATGTGACTAAAATCATGTCTCAATGTCCTTTTGGGGTGTTTAGGAATTGGTGGTATTTCATCAAACAAGGGATTAACATTGATGTGCTCAAATGTACTTTGGAGGATTTCAATTGTTGGTTCTTGATGGGACCTTATAGGTGCCATTATCATGTTTGAAAACTCCAAAGGTTGTTTTCCCTTATCTAAGTCCAAATTGATCATGGGTTGTATGTTTTAAATGATTGTGTTTTTTTGATGTTTGGACTTAGGTTCTTCCATATTCGAGTTGAATTTGATAATTTATTGGGCTGCCAAAACTTTAAAGTTCTTGTGAAAATTTTTGTCTTGACATGCCCTAGCCATTTCTTTGTCAGTGATGCCATAATCAGTGTTAGAGTCATCACTTAGGTGTACAGTACCTTGTTGTATGTTTGATGTGTTATAGTTGAAGGTACTTGTGTTAGGTTGGCTAAATTCAAAGGAGTGTGATTGTTCATCTTCGGGTGTGGTTGGGACACTTCCTCCTCTGGGTGGTATCGACATGAATATAGGTTCAAAGTTGGGACTCCATTGAACCATCCCATGTGTGGGGGAAGTGTTTGGAGGAAATCTTACGGTAGGTGCATTGTTTAAGGTTTGTTGTGTCATAGCTTGATTATGGTGCTCTTATGGATACATGTTTAAGGGGTCTACAAGTAAAGGTTGTGATGCTTCAATTTGGTCTTTATCAAAGGTTTTTTGGGTTTTATTGCTCTTTTTTTTTTGTCTTGGATGAGGTTTTGGTTGTGCTTGGTCCTTAGAAAAAAAAGGTTGATAGAGTTCCTCGGGTCTCTGAGCTGATTGTGTCCTAGTAAGTGCTGGCATGATACCTAAGAATGCAGATGAAATGGAGGGAAACCTAAATGGACTTTTTGCCTCCCAAGTGTGCACCTAAACTACTAACTATGCCTTGAAAACACCAATTGTGCACTTGAAGTGTGCAGTTGGTAAAATAGGGTTGTGATTGGTAAAATAGGGTTGCAGTTGGTAAAAGAGGTCAAAACTTGATAATTAAGATGTGGGTATGCAAGATATGAGTGTTTTTGGTATTTTTAAGTGTTTGGGGATGTTATGCAATGTGAGGAAATGCTAAATGAACTAGGGTTTTGACATGAAAAGTGAAAATTTCCTAGGGATGTTATGCAAATGCAAATGCAAGGTGCCATTTTGAAGTTTGACTAGAGATGATGAAAATGACTCTAAGGTATGCAAAATGACAATTAGGGTTATGTTTTATACTTGGTAAGGATTCCAAAGGTTGATGTATGGAAGATAAATTATGAAAATGATGGTTTCCAAGGGTTGATAGTGATTTTTGGGATATGCAAAATGAGGGTAAATGATCAAGAAGGAAATTTGGTTGATGGACAATTTGATAGGGTTTGGTAGTGAAAATGATGCTAAGGTTTGAATAATGCAAGATGAAGGGGATGTATGACTAGGGTAAGAAAAAATGACATTTAGGGATGCTAGGGATATGATTATGCTATGAAAAGGGTATATGGAAAGTTTTGAACTTAGGTAAAACCTTTAGAAAGTATTTTGTCTAGGAGTTTAACCTTGTGATAAAGGACTTTGGATCTTGACCAAAAAGTGATAAAAGATAAAAACATCAAATTGATAAAAGATGACAAGGTCAAATATATCAAGACATAGATAGATTTTGACCAAATAAAGTGATAAGAAAAGATAAAAAGACTAGTCAAGATCCATTATTCGTCAACACTAGGAGATACTCTAAGACTCATACTTTGTATAGATTTTTGACTAAATTCAAAGGTTTTGGGTTTCAAAATGATGTTTCGAGGACTCAAAATGGTGGTGATGCTGAGAAGATATGTGATATGGACAATACCTATGATAAAAAATGGGATTTTGGGTGCAAGATGCAATTTTGGGTCAAGTGCAGCATGGGGAGGTACGAAGGCTCCTAGATGCAGTTTTAGGGTTTTAAAGTGCAGTTTGGGGGTTACACGAATTTCACTTACACCCAAGATCCATGAATGGAGAGGGGAGAGGATACATCCAATGTAACCCCTAGGGATTTAAACACTATGGAAATGCCAGGAAGAAAAGAAAAAGTTCATTTAAAGCACCAAACAAAGTGTTATCTAATCTAGGAAATCCACACACATAGTTTTCACAGACACACAAAGTCTTCGACAATGTCCTATAGAGCAATCATTAGTAGTTTTTTATGATCATGTCTTCATCCCATGATCAAAACATGCTACAAATAGATGATCACTAACACAAAATCATCTAATCTAAGTTCTAGAAGGAAATGGAAACCTTATGTGCAGATTTTGGTTATTGTATGTGCTTAGTGTGAACCAGGTGTGCTCTAACAGAGTAGATTGCACCCCAAAAGGCCAAAATGGCTCAGAGCACCCCCAAGTGTGCCCAAATAGTGTATAATATGTCAATGACATAGTTGAGGCCCAGTTGGGTGCAATTAGTATTTTTAGGGTGCAATTGGGACGTCAGGTGCAAACTATGGTGAAATGGTGCCCTAAATGATACCTAGAAACTGCAAACTTTGACACCTATACTACCAAGTGTGCCCAAATAGTGATAATTGCATAGTTGGTAAGTTTTTGATGTAGTTGGGAAGTCAAAGACAACAAAAATAGGTTTTTGTGGCTTCTAGACTCCTAAAACTGCTCCTACGAGTCCCAAGTGCACCCTAGGACAACAAGCTGACAAAATGCATAGAATGAAAGGATTTAACCATATTAATAGACCCCCTAATTAAAATAGGTGTGAAAAGAAAGAGTAGATAGTCATTATACCCTTCCAAGTGAGCTCCTTCCTTGCACCTACAAGCACAAAACAAGAAAACCCAAGTTAGATATGCATGTTCATGTCGGGTTCACCAAAATGTAGGACTAGAAAATGGGTTAAATGTGTAACATACTATGAGAAATTCAAAAAATTAAATAAACATATGTTAGCACACACTAGTCTACCATGAAAGCCAAACTAATAAAGAAAGCAATAGAAACCCCCTCTTTTATTTGTAGCTCTCATGTCCTTCTTTCTTCTCCCAATGATGTAGCTCCAAAGTTGCCTATAGTGCACACAAAATTGAAGCAAAAGCCTATGATATGGATAATGCCATGAGAATAATTGAAGTTATAATTTAAGCTTGAGAGAAAATGGTGTGAAAATTCAAAGAAGCTAAGGACTCAAAAACTCAAGAATTATGACTCCAAGGACTTAAGGAATTAAGAACCTAAGGACCGAAAATGAGAGAAAGAGTGCTCATTTTATAATCAACACTCAATGTGAGAGCATTTGATTTTTCACCCATAGATATGCGATGTGGCAAGAGATTCCTTTGAGAATCCATGAAGCATATGAAAAAATATGCCAATTTTAAGATTCTATGACACATGGAAGTCAAACTTGGCTAAATGTGGAAGAGAATCTATGACACGTCATACGACATCTCAACCCACTTAAAGCCAAGAATCTATGACAAATAAGCCAAATAGAGACATGCGTAAGAGAATAAGAATATTTGGTTATGACTTATATTATCCAAGTGTCAAAGGAGAATCCATGAGGTGTCATATCCAAGTGTCACTATGATGCAATATTCTATGGAATATTTGAATTAAAAATCCTTTTATTCCACAAAATAAGAATTAGTAGAAAATGGAATTAATGATGGAAAATGGAACTTAGGAAATTGTAAATTTGCATGGTTTGTGGATAATGAATCAATTAACTAATAAAATTAATTAATTGAGGATGATAATTAGGAAAAATAATTAGAAAGAATAATAGGATTAAATTATGGGTTATTTAATCCTATAGGGAAAATTAGTAGATGATTGGCCAAAATGATTAAATAAATGCGACTGTATCCTTTGATGAAAATGTGATGATTATATAGATCAAAAGATATGATGACAAGTAGACCAAAGCCATGGTCAAATTGATTGATTGAATTTGATAACATGCCAAGGACACATGAAATGAATTGATTGATATGTAACATTTAACTGACATTACAAAATGCTACAAGATCGAGGTTGATTGATAAGGTTGATCATAATAACATTGACAGACACTGTCAATATTATTAAAATGGTTGATGATGCCATGATTTGAAATTGAAAGCCTCAACTGTGTCAAAGATTAGGTGACATGAATAATAGTTTGAGCTAGCAGAGAGAGCCGCGATAGTACTAAGGTCAGATTGATAAGATTGATAGGTTTCCAAGGCACTGAAAGCCACAAAAATACCTAGGATCAAATAAATGATCATTGATTTTGGATTTTTGATATGTTTTCAGTTTATTAGGACTGATTCTGAGTGATTCTGAGTTGATTTGGGGTGATTTTGAGTGATTTCAAGTTGATTTGGGGTGATTCTGAGTGATATGAAATTGTTTTGAAATGATATGAAATTGTTGTGAAAAAGATACAAATGACAAAGTATGATCAATTTTGGCCAAAAGATCAAAGTTAGTAGAAGGAAAAAATGGGACAAATGAGTATAAAGAAGTGATGAGACCATAGATGCAAACCATTTTTGAGTGTCTACATCAACATAGCAATTTTCTGTGGTATCTAATAGAAGAATAGTGGTAAAGATCAAGTTGGTATGGACAGATCATTGAGTATTTTCACTAGCAAGGTTAAAGGGAGATACTATTGAGTGTCTAGTATATGCAACTAACATCAAGAGTAAAATATATTTAGTCTGGAAGAAGTTATCCAAGTTTTGGTGAAGGTTGTTTTGAGATAGAGTTTACAAAAGCATGTTCTAGTAAACTTGTTATATTTCTTAGTAGAGTTGTTATTCTGAGAAGCAAGGTTAAAGTTGTGTAGAAGACATATTGGTAATGACATGGCTAAGCTCACTTGTCATAATATTATGCATACAAAATCTTATTCAAGTTACAAAGTGACTAATTGATGTTATCACCAAGTATAACATGTTCTTAATGAGGTTCTATAATAATTAATTGAGAAGGTGTAATAGCCAAATCAAAGAATTATTTTATGGATTTGGTATAAAGGAAGGAAATTTTCCTTTGTTATGTAATTAATGATGTTATGAAGCACAAAGAGCAAAATAGAAGGGAAACAAGTTGATATGTGAGGATAAGAAAAGCAAAGTGAAGTTGGAGAGAACTTCATTGCTGAGGTTTTATTCTAAGATTTGAGATTTGATATAGGTTCATGACTTGGTCTACAAGTTTTGACATTGATTAATATTATTGATAGGATAGAAGAAAAATGGATAAAGCATAGTACGAATAATTATTATGCAAGGAATAGTTGAGAGATTAGTTGGATAGTGAAGTGTAGTGGTATTTCTCTAGAAGTTGTTTGGATAGTGGGTCCTTCTGCCTTCTATAACTCCTAAAAAGGTTGGCACAACTCCTAACAAGGTTGGAATCTCCTAATAGGGATTAAAATTCTCCTAATAGGGACTCTTATGTACTGAATGTGTTTATAGATTCCTAATTGATCAAGGGTTTCCCTAGTTAACAAATTTGGTGTAATTTTGTATGTGCATCTTGTTATGGTTGTTGTTTACTTTGGTTGCATGGTTGAGATTATTTAAGGTTGATAAATGTTTTAATTTTATAATTGATTTAACACCCCCCCCCCCCCCCCCCCCAATAATTTCTAACAATTTTATTAGAGAAACAGGTCCTTGAAGATAAAGTTTAACAACTTTGTGAGATCCATGGTGAATATATTCAGAAAAGATAGTCCAAAGTTTGATGGAACAAATTATGGAAGTTGGAAGGAAAATATAAAGACACATTTTCTGTGTATGGGTCCAGGGTATTGAATGTTGACAAAATTAGAAAAGATAATTATTGTTGAAAGTGCATTGGAAACTTGTACTAAGGATGAGAGACATGAGAGCTAGAGAAGCACTATTGTCTACACTTCCTAAAATTGAGTACAACTAGGTAAAAACACTCGATACTTCTCATAAGATTTGGAAAGCTTTGGAAAATATTTTTGAAGATGATGAACATTCTAAGAAATTGAGGCTACAAAGTTGGAATTGTGCATTTCAAGATGCTAAAATGATGAAAGATGAATCTATGAGAACATATGTAGGTAGAATATCATAAATTACTATAGGTATTAGATCTCAAGGAGGAACCAAGGAAGATGATAAGGTGATCTAAAAGATATTGAAGAGTTTAACACCACCATTTAAGCAAGGAGTTAAAATGATATAGTTGTTGATCTCTTGTACCAAATATTTCACCAAGAAAACATTACTTGGGAGACTTGAAGTAGTTGAGAATGAGCTTATACATTTTGGAAAATTGTCCAAAATAGAGACAACTTTCAGTGCCCTAAACATTTGACCTAATCTATCAAGGTGCACAAGTGCTAGAAGAGTTTTTTCTAGTAGTATTAGATCTGATGAATATAGAAAGATAAAAGGAGTAGCCCTTCTAGTAAGAAGAGACAAAGATGGTAAGAAAATCTTTAAATGCTAGACTTGTAATGAGTTTGGTCATTATGCATCTAAGTGTCCTAAAAGAGAAGAAAAAGTATAAAGAAAAGTTCAAACCTAGAAGAGATAAAGATTGCTTGTATGTGAATGAAGAAGATGATTCTAATGAACAAGTAGTAAGTGCTAGTGATGATGAAATGAGATTTGTAGCTATTAAAGAAGAATGTCCAGAGAAAATGGCTTTGGTATTATAGGTTGAAAAGAAATCTGATTGGATAATTGATAATGGTTGTTCACATCATATGACTAGTGATATGAAAAAGTTTGTTGACTTCAAAACTTATGATGGTGGCATTGTCAAAGTTAGAAACAATGTAACTTTCCATGTTAAAGGTATTGGATCTATAACTCTTGATGGTAAGACTAACACTGAGGATGTATATTTTGTCAATGGTTTGAAACACAATCTTTTGAGTGTACAAAAACTAGTGGATAAAGGTTATCAGTTGCAGTTCACATAAAAGACATACATGATCAAAGACAAAGATGGAAAGGTAATTGGAACAAGAACTTGATCTAGAGGTAATGTATTTTAGTTGAATCCCAATAAAATGACATTTTTGGTTGCAAAGGTAGATGATAGTTGGTTATGGCATAAGAGATTTTGTCATATAAACTTTGAGAAAATTGTGAAAACTAGTAGTACATTTGCAATTAAATATTTTTTAAAGATTGTAAAGCCTACTAACACAATTTGCAAGGACTGCGTATTGGCAAAGCATACTAGAACTTCTTTTTCCAACAAGAATTTTACTACTATAAAAAATTTTGAGATTATACACACAGATCTTTGTTGGAGATTATATACACAGATCTTAGGAATAGTGAGAGATTAGTTGGATAGTGAAGTTTAGTGGCCTTGCCCTAGAAGCTGTTTGGACAGTGGGTCCTTTTTCCTTCTACAACTCCTAATAGGGTTGGAATCTCCTAATAGGGATTCAAAGTCTCCTAACATGGACTCTTATGTATTGAATGTGTTTATAGACACCTAATAGGGTCCATCCTCTAACAAGGAATATATATCAGTATATCTTTGTGGGCATCATTCCCACCAAGGTTTTCCCTCTGATTAAGGGTTTCCCTAGTTAACAAGTCTAGTGTAATTGTGTATGTGCATCTTGTTATGGTTGATGTTTACTTTGGTTGCATGGTTAAGATTAATTAAGGTTGATAAATGTTTTAATTGGACAACTGATTCAACCCCCCAAGTTATCTTGGTGGACTATTATTTCTAACAAGATGCCTATAAGAAGAGATCTTTTTGGGAGATTCCTTCCAAATAACCCTCTCATAATTGAAGAAGATATTGAGCATGAAGAAAAATTTGAAGAAGATCCACCACTTGAAGATCCATTTCAAGGAGATTTCTAACCTGAGAATCTATTTGTTGATGCCCAAGAAGAGTTGCCTTCACCTCCATCTTTAGCAAAATCCCTACATTTGAATGATCTCTCCATTGAACCTGACTATCAAGACAACCACCTAGCTATTGTCATTTACCAATAAAGAAATCAACTACCACCACTACCAAGGATGGTATACCCTACCTTTCCATCACCCATCCCTAGTCTCCACAATAATAATAATGTGAAAAATATTCCTATGTGTGCACTCTCTAAGTTCTATAGCTTTATTATTAAGGACCTTGAGACCTTTCTCTTTGAGTTTGAAATCCTTTTTAGGAGCTATGACTATAGAATTGACATTCATAGCATGAAGTTGTTTCCCTCTACTCTGAAAGAGGTAGCTCTAAGAAATTTTATGGGGTTAGGAGCTAATGTTGTAGTAGATTGGGATACAATGAAAAATTTGTTCCTTGTCAAGTATAAAGATTATTGTAGAGTTAGTGACATGGGGGGAGATGATATATTCAAGATGAAAAAAAAAAGATGATGAGACTCTAGAAGACTAAGTTTTGATATTCCATTATAATTTACAAAGGAAAACTAAACATCAACTAGATGAAGCATCTCAGAAGAATCTTTTCTTAAGAGGTGTTATTGAGACCTATGTAGAATCCTTAGACCTCATGACTGGTGGAGATGTTACACAAAGAACCTAGGAAGATATAAATAGGTATTGTAGAAACTAGTCAAGGGCCAATGTGAAGAAAGGGAGAGGAATTTGTTCTAATCTTCTAAATACTAGTGAAGCTAGAGTGTCAAAGTTTGATCTTTCAAATATTTTTTCTTATTTTAAGCAAGATATCATCAATAATATTGCTACCTAATTGGACACCATACAATCTAGGAGTTAACATGAAGAGATTGAAGCTATGTTATTTGAATTCTACTTTCACCATCGAGAGAAGAAAAATTGCAAGTGTAAGATGCTTCCTAATGTGGAAGCTCAATCCTAGAATATGCCAATTAAGTTCAAATCAATTTATGACAATTAATAAGTGTTGTACATTTCTCAATGAAGATCATGGCCCTAGAGACAAGGTATTTGTCAAGACCCTCTCCAAAATATTGGTAATTTTAACAATCAATGGAAAACATCAAATTTCCAAAAGACTAGTCCACCAATTCTAATTTAATGGAATCCTTCTTGGCCTACTCAACCTCAACCCATGTGGAATAACCAATCATGTCATCAGCCTCCACCTAACCAGTGGAAACATCAACACTAAAAAGCTTCTCCTAATCATTGGCAACAAAAAAATCCAAATTACCAACATGATTCCAACCAATGGCAAGCCCCACAAGCTAACTAAAAATAGTCACCATAGTGATAGCCTAGCCAAAAATATGGTGCCCTAGAATAACCCCAACAAAAAAGTCTTAATACATCCTCCTCCTAAAGCCAACTCTAATCCACATAAGAAAAACCAGTTGCCTACTCAACCAACACCAAATCCCAATAACTTGCCATCTCAAAAGAAATTTAACTCTTCCAATGATAACCAACATCAAACCTATTCCATAAATGACATTCATTTATTATTAGGAACTACTCTTCCAAATCCTAAAGGACCAGTAATCACTAAAGTTACCACTGAAGATACACATGTTGAGGAGGCACCCATTTACACTCCAGAACCACCTCCTATAGCCAATCCTCCACCATTCCCATAGAGACTTTCTTAACCCTTTGTTTTTGTTGAAAATCTTGATTTTGGTGAATTGCTTAATCAACTGAAGCAAATGAAAATGAAGATACTATTGTTAGATGCCCTCAAGGAAATTCCAAAATTCACTAAGTCTATTAAGAAAGTTTGCATAAAGCATCCTAGAAGGAAAAAGAAGGACCCCCTAGATTGTTGATGTCATCTGTCAATTGTCTGATCTCATGTTGAATAAGTCCACATTCCTAAATTATTCTGACCCTAGAAGTCCAGTTGTCACAATCCATATCAATGGAGTTCAAGTCTAGAGTGCCTTGATAGATATAGGAGCATCTATTAATGTAATTATTAGAGAAGTTCTTCTACATTTAAACATCATTGATATAACAAAAAACCCTACCATACTCTAGCTTGCTGATAGATCTACTATCAAACCTGATGGTATGATTGAATATTTTATTATTACTTTGGATTCATGGGAATACCTAGTAGATTTTTTCATCTTATCACCTAAAGACACCTTGGGGGGAACTATCCTATTATTCTTGGTAGGCCTTGGTTAACCACTAAAAATTCTTGCATAGCCCATTGCTCTTGAAAAATGACTATTTCCAATGGTTCAAACATTAAAAAATTGGCCATGTATTCTCTTGCTAAACTTATTTTACAAGATGATTAAGTTGTGTAGCCTAATTTAGGAGATAATGAACCCAATGTAAATTCACCGAGTCGATTAATGAAGATTGATAAAAATCCATTTATGATATCTAAGGAAGATGATGATGTCCTCACAACCATCCTATGTAATGATTATGGTGAAGATTTTCCTTTTTGTGGTAACAAGAATTGATCCATAGAGACAATACTCCCTCCTACAAATGCTAGCCACCAGCTACCATCATACCTTGTTACCCCATGAGATCCAATTCTATAATTCTTTTGTGGAATCTATGTTAGAAAATATGACTAAAGTGGAAGTAATTTTAGGTAAAGTAATAAATGTTACTAAAAGTCTTTCTACTACCAACACATACATTCTAGTTTAGTTACTATAGGAAAATCAACAAGAATTTTCTTGGGACTATACAGATATGAAAGGGCTTGACCCAAATATCTGTACTCATAGGACTTACATTATACCTAAATGTAAACCTATTAGGAAGCCACCAAAAAGAGTCAACCTAGCAATACAAAACATTGTGAAAATTAAGTTTAAAAATTTGTTGAGTGTTGGGTTCATCTATCCCATTTTTGATAGCTAGTGGGTTTCATATTTAGTCATTGTGCCTAAAATTGGGGGTAAGTGTAGTTATGTGTGGACTATAGAGAACACAATGCAACCACTAAGAAAGATCATTTCCCTTTGTCCTTTATTGATCAAGTCCTTGATAATTTGGTCAAGAAAAAATAGTTTTCCTTCTTAGATGGATTCAATGGGTATAACTAGATTGAAATAATAGAAGAAGACTAGGATAAGACAACCTTTACCTATCCTCGGGGCATATTTTCTTATTGTGTATTGCCTTTTAGATTGTGTAATGCTCTATCTTTTCTGACATGTCTGTTGACTACATGGAAATTTATATGGATGATTTTATTAAACATGAATATGATTTTGAAGAGGCTAAATCTAATTTGGAAAAGTCCTAAAAAGATGCCAAGAACACAACCTCTCTTTGAATAGAGAAATTCTACATGATGATGCAAGAGGGAGTTACTTTGGTCCACTAAATTTCATCAAGCAACATCTAAGTTGACCCCCAAAAGATATAGGCGATGAATATTCTGCCTACCCTAGAGAAACAAAAGGAGTCAAAATTTTTCTTAGACATACCAATTATTATAGGAGAATTATAAAGGATTTCAGACAAATAGCTGCCCCATTGTATAATTTGTTGAAAAAGGTCTTTGAATTTTCATAGGATTTAGAATGTGACAAATCATTCTAGCATTTGAAAGAAGTATTGACCAAAGCACCTTTCCTCTAAGGTTCCAAATGGAATCTACCATTTCATATCCATACTGATGCTTCTGATTATGCCATAGGTGTTGTGCTAGAAAAAAGAAGGGATAGTTGAGCATGCCATATAATACATTAGCAATAGTTTGCAAGGAACAAAATTAAATTACATTTTCATAGAAAAAGAGTTACTAGCTATCATCTATGCACTTAACAACTTTATACACTATATTACTAGCTATGAGATTTTTGTGCACACTGATGATGCAACCATAAAGTGCATAGTGAAAAAGCCTTCTATTTTAGGGAGATTGGTCTGTTTGATGTTGCTCATACAAGTGTTTGCAATCAAGGTAATAAACAAACCAAGAAGAGTTAATGTGGTAGAAAATTTTCTTTCAAGACTGCAAGTACTCGATGATCCTATAACCATTGGTAACAATTTTCTAGATAGCACCTATTTTCTTTGATAGTACAAAATCCATGGTATGCTGATATTTCCAACTACCTTGCTACAGGAAGAACACCAACACATTTCTCCCCCAAAGAGAAAAGGTTGGTGGCAAAAAAAAAGATTCAATTTTTCTTGGATTGTTGAATACATGTTCTACACTAGACCTGATCAAGTTATGCACAAATGTGTGGGGGAAGATGAAACCTATGATATTATATGTGCATTTCATGATGAACCATGTGGAGCAAATTTTGCAACAAAGATGAAAACATTCAAAATATTGACAATTGGGTACTATTGGCCAACTCTTCATAAAAATGTAGCAAGATGCACAACGAAATGTGACAGATGCTAAAGAATGGGTATACCTACTAAATCTAATGAAATTAGTCTACACCATTTGACAAATGAGGAATATATTTTATTCAACCCATAGAACCTTCATCAAAAGGTGAGTCTTATATCCTAGTCTATACTAATTATGTAACTAAATGGGTTGAAGAAAAACCTATGAAACATGCTAGGGGAAACAATGTTGAAAAACTATTCTATGAAGCCATTTTTATGACCTTTGGTGTTCCTAGGGAATTAGTGACTAATCAGAGTTCCCAATTTACTTCCAATCCCATCAATGCACTCATAAATGAATACACCATTAGGCATGGTAAGTCATTCCCTTACCACCCTCAAGTCAATGGATAGGCTAAGATAACTAATTGAGAGATTGAGGAAATTCTGATCAAAAGAGTAGAAATCCATAAGAAATATTGGGCATCCAAACTTCAAGAAGCACTATAGGCATATAGGACCACATGGAGAACTACAACATGGTTTACCCCTTTTGAGATAGTCTATAGGAAAGAAGCAGTCATGCCAGTTGAATTTGAATAGTCTATAGGAAAGAAGCAATCATGCCAGTTGAATTTGAACATAAAACACTCTAAACTACATGGGAACTTAATATTAATCATATTAAGGCATAAAGGGAACACATCCTATAGCTTAATGAACTTGATGAATATAGGAGATTTTCTTTGAATAATACTGAAATTATTCAAAAGAAACAAAAGAAATGGCATGAAAAATTTAGAAATGACAAATAGTTCACTATTAGTGATAGGGCACTTCTCTATGATTCAATATACTAACAAAATCCTGGTAAATTCCAAACAAGATGGTGAGGACCATATGAAATCGAAGAAGTATATGAAAATTTTGTTGTATACTTTCTACTATTGATCATGTATGGTTCAAAATCTTGGTCAATGGTCACAAAATCAGACTATACAACAAACCACATAATAAGGAAGAGTTCTTGTAGTAACTAGTGAAAATACTAGTGTTGATAATTCTGATGAAAATGCAAAGTCTAGTGATCAAATGGATATAAAATTTCTAGTCTAGGGTTGGAAACCCTTGTTCAAGTTGCAGAACAAGTTGAGATTAAACAACTACATCTGCTTGAGGTTGAACAACCTCAATAGGGAGAAGTTGATACCCCACAACAAGAACAACGTGAACAACCACAATAAGAGGAAATTGGAAATAAGGAAAGGACAATTTTCATAAGGCCTGGAGCATTAGAGCATAAAGAAGAATCAAGCCAACCAAAGGTTTTTATAGCCTTAGGATGGACTGATGCAGGAAAGAAAGGTCTAGTTTCTCCATCCTATTTTTTTAATCCATTAACATCTGGGCTCAGTTTGTATTAGTAGTTCCAATTAGATAATACCAGTTGGAGAGAAGAAAAACTAAGATTAGAAAGAAGTATTCATAGCTAGAAACAAGAATTAGAGAACAAGGATGATGAGATTATGATGTTGAATGATAAGATCATTTAGGTTACATCCATGATACCTGATTTGCTTCAATATTAGCCACCAGCTTAGGTATACACCCTTTTTCTTAAGGAGAAAATGTTAAATTTCCAAATGACTAGAATAGTTCAAGGACTTAGTCGATCCTTATGTACACCTAATGAATTCTACTATTCCTTCATAAACTCTCCCTAGTGCTTAAGAATCTCCTTTTTGAGCTCTATTTTCATAACCTAGTAGTTCCAAATGATAGGGAGTGAAATCCTATAACATATGTAGGGGATATTCAGCCCAGAGCCCTGATGTCCTAGATCCAAAATGAGTTAAGTAAAGAAATCCAAGCAAGAACTTATAGGGAAGAAGGAGGAATTATGCCTCTATTTTTAAGGCCTAAAGCCAAAGATCCTAGGACCTATTACATGGATTGGATGAAGGTAGCTAATACCAATTCATGAAGACAAAAAATTAATCATTTAAGGGAAGTTTCCTACACATAGTTTTAAAAGTTTGATGCTAGGAAAGTGAGGGAAGCTAGAAGTTCAATTATGTAGAGATGAAGAAGGATTTCTTGTGATTTAAAGGTAAGGGAACATCACTTATTGTAGCACCTCATCATAGCAATGAGGAGGGCTTCAAAATATATCAATTTAGGTCAAGAAAGTAAATTTTTTTGGTTTCCTTTAAAATTCCAACCACCTTTGCTCATTCATCCATTGCTCAGTGTGAATGACAACCTTGATGAATATGACAAAGTTGCAAAAGATAGTATTTGGAAAAAGTATAGGGATAACAAAGGATACTACTAGAATTGTGATACATTTCATGGTCTTTTTGATAGTTTCCCATGTTCATATTTGAAGACATTTTAGCTATGATGATTGTATAAGTATGTGGAATTGTGAATTTTTATGTCTTTCATATATTTTATGGTTTGTGGATATGGTATTAGAAATGAGAACTTTTAGTTGATTAATGGAATTAGATATGTGCATTGTAGTGCCTACCCCTAGTTCACATTTTTGCTATCATTGTCGAACTCTTCTAGGCTAGTTTTATGCTTGATTATTAGTAGCATTATCTTGTGATTATTAGAAATTGTTTTACTTTTAGTTGATTAAATGATGAGATGACTTGGTACTCTATATTTCATGTATGCATGATGACTATTACAATGCTTTCAATTATTAATGATGATTAGTTAGATGGTATATTATGATGTATTTTCTTATGGATACTTACCCCATACTTGCATGTGTTTGCATGTTTTTTTTCTTTATGTATGGCATTTCTGATGTGGTTAAGGAAGGGAGTCATAGTCACCTACTAGTCGGGATCTACACGATGCACCACTTCCTACCATTTCCTATTTAGCTCACAATATTGTGTCTAAACATGCATGAATTTTATGTAGGTTGCAGGTACTAGGTATTGACTTCCCTGAATTGCCAGGATGAGCGTATCCTATTGTATTATCTCAATGGTAAGAGAGGGGAGATAAATTCTCAAGTTCAAATCCCAAACCTTTAAGCCATTTGTCCTAATTGATAATTAGGACAAGTATCTAAGTTGTGCACCCTCTGAATGCATTGAATGGCGTTAATTCATGATTATAACCTTTTAGTTTGATTTTGTAGATGTTTTTCTTTGATGGGTTTTTGTATGTTGTTTTATGAGTCTTTGGTGAATTTTCTATTAATTAAGTCTAATTAAAAGATTAAATTAATGATTTAATTTAATGGAAAATTATTATGATATTTAATTATATTTAATTAATTGAGAAATTAATTAAATAAAAAGAATTAAATTTGAGGATAAAAGTGATAAGGGTAATTTTAGAATGTGATAATATTTATTTAATTTAATAATGATATATTTAGAGTTCATTTTTAAATAAATGCTAAATATTATTGTTATTTAAGTTAATAAATTAATTGAAAGAGAAGTCAAGTGAAAATTAAATAAAGTTATTTAATTATTTAATAAATGCGCATGGAAAAGATAAAGCAAAGATTAATAGAAGTTATTATAGAGTTTGAGTCTAGTGAGCACGAAGTTCTCTCGGGTGAACGCACAAATAGTGCCCTGATTTAAGGAGAGAACTCTTTATCTCAATTTGGGGGTTAATTTTTGAGGGAGATGAATTTGACGTGATTTTTGGGAAGGGAATTTCTGAGAAAGTTTCAGAGAGAGATTTCTAGATAGAAGCAAATTCTCTCACAATTTTTGGGTGTTTGCATATTAGCATCAGGCTTAGGTAGGGTCTTGTGTTTTGACCACTAAATGATTTATGAAATTCAATATGTTTTGTCTACTTTGTGCTTGTAAAAAAATTTTTTTTTCTCAAATCTTGTTGCATGAATCTTGCCACCCTTCATTCTAGATCTTTTGCTATTCGATTTCATCTATAAATCTAGATTGAAAACTATTTAGGAAACCTCATTCTACAATTGAAAGAAATTAGTTTCAAATCAGGAAGGGTTTGAAAGAAATAGAAATTTATTTTGCAAATTGTTTGGCTTTTCAAAAATTGAATAGGAAAGGTTTAGGGTTAGATGCAAAAATAACTCAATTTGAAACCCTCGTCCATAGGTAAAAGAAGATTAGAATTATATTCAAGGATTTGAATAATATGAGAATTTTATATTAAAAATTTGATTGGTTTGTTGTATTCTTCGTATTAGAATATAGGTGGGATTTATGTCAAAAAAATAAAATAAAATATTTTATTATACATGTATAGGTGGATTGTTTTGGTTAAATTTTATTAAAAATAAAATTTAAAATAAAATAAAGTATATTTATATAATTTAAAAGGATTTTTTAAAAGTTTTTTTAATAACTAATAAATAAAATTTTAGAACAACATTTAATTTATTTAAACAAACAATTTTAAAATAATAATAATAATAATAAAAACTAATAGTTTGGGGAGGGGGTTTAACCCACCCCCCCACTTACCTCTTACCTACTCTGTCAGCAGCCTGTGATTTCCTCGAATGTACCTACGATGATGGGTGTTGCAGGGGCTGCATGGTTGTTAAATATGCCAGCGGCTTTTTAAAAAAGCCCTTAGCAATTTTAAATTGCTTGAGTAAGATTTCTCCTTGTTTTATTATATAGGAAATTTTGATATTATAAAGTTTTAGTATAGGTTTTATTTAATAGTAAATATTAATTAATTAATTTTATTGTATGTTATTCAATAAATATTAAATGTTATTTAATATGTATTTAATATTAATCAAATTTAATTTATACAATGTTAATGAGTTATTAATAATAATAGTTTAAATTATGTTTAAATAAACTATTATTATTAATTTATTTAATTAATTTAATAATATTTAATTTAAATCTTAATTAAATTATTATTAAAGTAATTTAACATCATGAATTTAGAATTGATATGTATATTTTATATATTAATTAATTAAATTAAATATGATTTAATTAGAATTAATTAATAATAAAAGTTGTTTAAGTTATAAGTTCTACTTAATTATTTTAATACTGATTTTCAATAAATCGTAGATTATTTTCTTTGGAAGACAATAAGCATTATTTGTAAATCATTTAGATAATCATCCCTGGATTATTTTTAGGAAACTGACTTAAAATCAATAAGGGTAAAATTCGAACTAAGAATGGGTTGATTTGTAAGGGTGATCTTTGGGACTTATTTACTTAAAATATATATATTGAAACAAAGACTGAAACCTTACTGTAACTGAATCTTTATGTTTTTAAAAATCAAACCCAAACTATGAAGCTGTATTGTTTTGTTTGTCCTATCTATGCTTTGGGGGTTTGGGAGTTGATTAGATATTGACCAGTTTAGGTTGTTACTAGAGGCTTGAGGGTTGTGTGATTGTGATTTTATGATGTTTGATCTCGATCTTTTCATCCCAACCATGGTAATGTAATTAAGTATGCTCTATGACATGTTTGTATTTACTATTTGTTATTACTTTTTAGTCTTCTTGTGTGAATCTGAGGTGTATGTATATGAGATACCTGACTTAACTAATCATTTTTGAGTCCTCAATCAGTTATACTTGGGTCACTTTCTAGTCACCTTGATGGGACTAAAGTGTTTGCTTGATCTTGATGATGTCATGTTATGACATGTTTGACTTGACCATTTTGGAGTCTTCTATCGGTATTATTTTGGGATACTTTTCGATTGCTCGTTGAGAATCGATGAGTATTGTGATTTATCATTTGATGTCTTTCAGTTGCTCATTGAGAACTGTTGTGATCATTATGATTATCTTTTGGTGCTTTCTAGTTGCTCATGGAGAACTAATGTGAATATTGTGGATTCTCTTTTGATGCTTGCCAGTCACTTGTATAGGACTAAGGTGATTTTATATGATTATTTATTTGTGTTTTTATGAGCCTAGGGTAGGTTATCTACTTGTAGTGTTAGGAAGTGGCTTGTAATGGGGGCAAGGGCCCTAAGTGGCCACCAGGGTAACTCATTGTAAGTTGTTTAATAAGTTAAAAAATTACACTAAATGGGGATTAAAATGAACCTAATAAGATAATTTTATGTTCTCACCCATGCCTCAAGTGCTAGTATAGACTAGGATGTGAGTAGAGAGAACACTTGGTTGTGACCTTGCATTCTGTAGTATGCCTTGTCAGTACAAGAGGATACTAGTGGCCACATAGGGATCACTAGGGACCTTGGAGTCCTAAGCTAACTACAAGGGTAACTTCTACATGATTCATGTGATGACACTTGCTCGCTTACATAGTAGGTTTCCTATGTGTCTTGTGTACCTCTGGGTCTAGATGTCGATCTATGTTGGAACCCTTGAGTTAGAATACTTTTAAGATTTCCTAGACTTATAGAGTACTTGTGTTATGTGATTTGATATCCTATTTGGGACTTGAGACTATCTCCTTAGCATGGTGGGAGTGGGCCATTTAGGTTCCATGCAATTGGGTGGTAGTTCTTTTTCACTCTTACCATTGAGATCTGTTCATAGTCATCGTGGCTGGAGCTTCTTGGGATGCTTTTTTATCATGATTAGGTGATGTTATTTAATAATACATTTCCTCATATTTATGATTATCATGTGATAGGTGATGTTATCTCCTTGTAGGATCATCTTATGTTGTATTCTTGTATGTTAGATTTCCTTATGATTATGTTGTAGTATGTTTTAGTAGTGACATCCTTATTACTATAGTAATGATGATCTTATCGGTGACTTGGGATGTCATGCATGGGGGAAGGCTAGGGCCCATGATGGTATAATGATGGTATTGACAGTTGGGAGGAACCATATACTTAGTTAGTTGTGTTTTATGATGTATAGTTGTATTTCATGTTAGATGTTTATATCTTTTATGATGTTTGATTTATTTTATTGTACTTGTATCATTGATCTAAAGAGGATGATGTATCTTTATTTTTACATATGTATATTCTCTTAAACCTTTCATACCTTGTGATATGTACAATGGATGATTGAGCATTCTAAGTTTAATTTTCCAAGTGGCATTCGGAACAAATGTATATTATGGACATTGGACTTTCTGATTATTCTTTCATATGGATGTGGTAGTTGTTAGACTTAGTATTAGATTAGATTAGGAATATAACATGTTATGTATGCTTTAGTTGATTGTATGTTATTGCTTCTACTACTATGTGTTTGATGTGCATGTTATACTTTCTTACTTCAAAAAAAAAAATGTTTAGCAAACTTAGTTAGAACTATGGGTTAATTCTTTTGGATCCCTTGGTGGGGTGTTACATGCATGCTGAATGAATATAATGTTTCCTTCCTATAGAATAATGGGCTATGTTTCTTTAGCCATGTGTAGTGAGAAAAGAATAGTTAGTTGGTACATTGAATGCTTTCCTATGAATTAATGCTTTCGATGTATGTTTCAAAGTTGAACATTGAACTAACTTTTCACATGAATAAGTCAACTGGACCAAAGAGTGACATTCAAAATTTGGTGGCATAAACCTTCAGTTATTACAACAAAGAGTTGAATAAGGAACATGCCATCTTAATTGTTAACATCCTTGCTCAAATCTAGGAGCATGATGAATTGTATCTCAAGAAGACTTATTCTATGATTAATGATTTCCTATATTTGTTGTAACTCACTGAAGATTCAGTTGAACCCACTTCATGGGAAGTCTTAGATATTTTTTTTTTTAAAAGTTAGATAGGATAAATAAATAATTGCTTTGATTTTCTAGAGTTAGCCAAAAATCCTTTGTAATGCAATGACATGTGGTGCAGTTTGATATTTTATAATTTCCAATTATACTTTGATGGATTTAATATGAGTAGTATGATACCATTTTTCTCCTCTATTTGAGTTCTACATAGTCTTTCCATTCACACATCCAAGTGGGTCTACTTGGTGAGTGAATGCTCTATTTTGGTAGAATTAGTTTCTTGCTTTGCTAGAGCTAAGTTAATGATCTATTGCTCTTGCAACCATGAGTAACATAACTACTATTTTTCCTATAGCATAAGCAATAGAGTAGGTCTATTTTTGTATTTGATATTTTCAATAGGATAGCTACTATTTCTCCAATTTAGTGTGATAGATTTGTGTAGCTTAGTAATGACATCTTAAGAGTTTTAAAGCATATACTTTGAAGACATGATTTAAAGTCTATGTCTTTGGTCAATCTAGTAAATGAGTCCAATAGTCATTGGTTGTTCCTTGAGAATGTCCAAATTCACAAGTTACAAAGTTCAGTTTCCAAGTTGATATATTGGTCAATCAATCCTGAATAGAGTTAGAGGAGCCTCCATCTTACAAATATCCTACCTTCCTTAGCTCCTCCTTGTTTTCCTTTTGGGGACTATCCTTGCAAGTAATTTCTTGATATTCATCTACTTTGGGCTTTAATTCATCCTATAAGGCATGTTCATTCTCAACATTCTCCCTTCTCACCAAATCCATGGAAGAATTTCCTTGGTTTTCCTTCTTCCCCTCATCTACTGAAGCCTTCTCCTTCTTTCTCCATTCCTTTCTTTGAATCATTTTAGCTTTTTCTTTTGAAATAAAGGAAGGTAACTACTTCACAACATGACTTTCTTTCTTATAGAGAAAGAAAGAAGAGGGGACACTTTCAAAATCCAATTTTTGAAGGTGTTTACCAAGCTTGGAATGGATTTCAATAACTTCTAACATATCTTTATCTTGTTCCACCTTGACACAGATTCTAGCATAGGTGAGTCTTCTATGAGATGTTGTGAGAGAATAAATTGACATCAAATCTCTAAAGGATCTTTCTATGCCCTTGAAAATGTCTTCATACTAAAATTCTGGAGGAAGTTCTAGCAACCTAACCCAAATAGGGGCTTGGAACAAAAAAGAGTCATTCAAACCCAAGTTAGGAGACCATATTTGGAGAGCCAAGGTAGCCTTACCTATATCCCAAGGACCACTATAAAATATCTTTATGAAATCCTCTTGATATGAGAATGAAAAAGACAAGAATCTTTTTCCCATTTTTGTGATTTCTACAGTGCTCATAAGATCACATTTCTTGTTAGAAAAAATGATAATAGTATCAATAGTTGGATGAGGGCCAAAAAACTTACCCACAAGCATAGTCGACATCAGACCAACATTATGATCTATAAGATCATTTTGAATAAAAATATAAAATTTCCTTTTCTACTTATATGATATATCTTTGATGTCTAGGAAACTATACTTACCTACCAGTTTAACTTTGAAATAGGTTGACCAAGGTTTCGAGTAGACCTGCTCATCTTGGGAGCTAAGAGGGTCCCATGAGTTTCTTTCTTTTTTGATATTCTTAATCGCCTTATGAGGAATATCCTATTCAATATCTTTCTTCTATAAAAAATCCTTCCCCAAGTCATTTTGAAAACCCCATGGGTCCCCATCCATCTGTAATTCCCCTTCCTGATTAGATTGTTGATTGATTTAGGCTCTACCATCTTCTAAAATGTTTTCTTCCTACCCTATAACATTTTTGTCCATGCAAAAATTCAAATTTTATCCTCCTCCTCCAATGTTCACCAATAAAATTTATATTTGATGTCATCTCTATATTGATTTGGGTTTACATATTTGGTTACATACACATTGTTAATGTGGCCTTGTTAGATGATTTTAACCAAAAGATCATCTAGACCTTATCACTTCTTGATCCTTTCTAAAGAGTGGCCTTGGAAATTTTGAAGCAATGCATAGTATCCTATTAAGAGATTTAAAGATGGAGTCAATAAAATAATTATAGGGGAAAAAAAAGGGATCTATAAAGAGACTTCAAATGGGTTCTTAAAATAGTCAAGAAAGTTTGTTAGGTCTAAATAAATTTACTCAGGGGAAAATAAGTTACAAAGACAAAAAGATACAAATTATTCTACAAGAAAGGAGAGGGAAAAAAGTCATTCATAATGCCTTATAATGTCCTAATTATATATGTTCTAACTTGTTTGTGGGAGAAGTAGATGTGTAGAAAGGAAAAACATTGAAACTTAACACTTCAATAAATGAAATTTTGAAGAGAAATATATGTTTCCAATTTCAACTACTAAATGTGACAATTATTATTTTTAAAATTTTGAATTTGAAAAAATTTGATATAGCTTTGATACCATGTAAGAATTTTCCTAAGGGAAAAATTCACCCAGGAACTAAGAACTCAAACACAAGCACAACTGTAGACCAAAAAATGGATATGATCAATTAATCAAAGTATGTCCTCATACATTGCTCTATTTAGTATGTGATATAACACACTAGGAGTGCCTATATATAAAGGCCTCTCAAGAAGCACCTAGAATGTCTCTAGCAAGAACCAGGAGATAAGATAAGTATCATGACAACTAAGCACATGCCTTATCCCTCATTCTAGATGAGCGGATAAGAGTGAGAAGGTTGTAGACACCATGTGTTTAATTAGTGTGCTAACTCCTATGTTGTAGACACCATGTGCATAAAAGAGGTGTGGACTCCTGTGTTGTCAACATGACAAATCACAAGAGTATGCATACTCCTAGGTGGCTAATAAATAAATATTAAAATAATGCATTAACCTAAGTAAAGTAAGTGTAAATAGTAAATATTTATTTACACCAACACCCTCCCTTAAGTGCAACTTAGGGGAATTCCCTTAAGCTTATGAAAACTAGGATGAAGATGCATAATGGGTCCCAACTACTAGGCCATGTAGGTACCCATGTACATAATGATATGCAAATCTCTCATAAAGTGGAGAAAGAGGGAAAACCTCATGGGAAAAACCCTCCCCCAAAAAGAGAGATAAAAAGGGATGCATGGATGGATGGAGTAATCAAGATCCCTCCATTATGACATACATCAAGTATATAAAAGAGAGAAATGGAGAAGGAAAAAACCCCCTAAGAGGAAAAAGTCTCCCCAAAAAGGAAAAGAAGGAGACAAGGTAGTCCCTCCCCCATCTAAAAATAGTGTGTTGACCAGTGAGAAATGCTCCAATGTAGAAGCTGATCCATGACCATTGAATGATGTTCCACCCCTTTGGAAGAAAAAAATGTAAGGGTACAAAGGAGATGCATCCCCTATATGGGAAAGGAATCTCTATGATGAAAGGTGTCTCTGAAACTTGTTCAAGTGTCCCTATGTCAATACCGATGATGGCTTCCTCCAAAACTACTAAAAAGAAGTGCAAATTGAATAAGGAGTGATCTAGAACTTATTTCAAGGAACCAATAGTCTTCTCAAATCATAAAGAGACCTCCTATAGATGTTGTACATAAGTATCCGAAATCACATCAGCCTAAAAAGACTAATCATGTAGAGAATGGACATGAGAGTTAGAGTGGGCCCTCACAACAATTGTAGAAGGATCATCCTCAACAAAGAGAAGTGGTATATCATCAAAGAAGTCTTCCAAATCAGTTGTGTGTGACTCCATGAACAAAGCTAATATATCAGACAAAAAGTCATCACCTGGAAGACAAAGTGTACCCTGTTGTGCTGAAGTACATGAATCTGTCACTGCGACAAAGGATGAATTATTCACCTCAAAGAGAAGATAAATATCATCAATAGTGTCTCCCACATCTTTAATGTGAGATTCCATGAACATGCCTACAAGGGTAGAAAGGAAGTCATTGCATGAAGGTAGATTAGGAAGACATAAAGGGTCTTGCTACATTGAATCCAAAGCATCTATAGCTGGAACATGATCAGTAGGAGCAACATGAGCTAGAAGTGTGATCTCATCTAAAGAGGATGCAAAAACAACTAGAGGTAAGATATCTTCTAGAAATGGAGGAAAGTTTGGATCTCCATACCTCTCCCAGAGATACACCTAATAATCATTTGGTGGCCATATCTTGGCAACCACCTTACGACAATCAAAAGAAGAGAGACTGGTAAGAATGATACAAATTAGTCTACCAATAGGTTCCTATGATTCATTAGTGATCAATTCATTGGAACATAAATAAGGAAATACTTCCTTATGCTCTATTCTAAGATGATCAAGAAGTGTATCACTCCATGTGTGATAATTGTTGTTTGTCAACTTGGGTCCAATGCCATTCCAACATGTGAACCAATACTCCTCCATGAGATCAATCAATGAACCCCCAAAGAATCAAAGAACTCCCCCTAATGTATGATTTAGGCACTTGATAGCCACTTGCCAATTTAGGACCTATTTTTGAAAGTAGTATTTATGTCTACATAACCTATAATATGATTACAGATTTGGAAAGTAGATAAAAAAAAATTTACTTTCAAAAAAAATGGAACCTGATTTGGAGTCCAGATAAGTCCGTACTAAGAATTTTAAGTGGTAGAAATAGAGATTTGCAAGTTACAAAAAAATTCAAGAACAAAGATGTCAAACTCCCTGCACCAATGTGTAGATCATGAAATCCTACCCCAAAACAAAAAGAATTGCTCGCAAAAAGGAGTCTGTATGAGGGAGTTATCGCTGTTTGAAAATCGTTGCTGGTGTTATTTTTTTTGAATAGCCTCCATGCCTCCAAAAAAAAAATGGCTCTAGATTTTGCCTTAGATGTTCAATTTGGATGAAACAAAATCCAATTTGGGGGTTTTTGGACCTTCTGAATGTGATGCAAATATTTGATTAGCACCAGCAAGCTTCAATATTCACCTAAAAAAATCTCTCCTATGGCCCTACGGCCAAATTTTTTTTGGAAGATAATGCAGATCCAAAAAAAATAGCATAGATGCAGATGAAAAAAATGCAGATTCGAAAATTAAATTTATAGATCTTAAATGATCATACCAATGCTGAAAATCAGTCCTTCGAGTGCCGGTTTGCAAAAAAAAATTCCTCGCAATCGACTTTGGCCTGGGGTAGGCAACTTTACAGCCAATTTTCACCAAGTTGATGTTCCAAACACAATGGCAAGGTCAAATCTAGTTCTAGACACTCCCAAATTCTGCAATACTCCAAATTTAGGTTGAGGTGCTGAAGCAAGAATGGTCTCAAATGACTATGTGATGAGAAAGTCTCCAAGCTCTGATACCATGTAAAAATTTGCCCAAGGGAAAAATTCACCCAGGAACTAAGAACTCAAACACAAGCACAACTATAGACCAAAAAATGGATATGATCAATTAATCAGAGTATGTCCTCATACATTGCTCTGTTCAGTATGTGATATACAAACACACTAGGAGTGCCTGTATATAAAGGCCTCTTAGGAAGCACCTAGAATGTCTCTAGAAAGAACCAAGAGATAAAATAAGTATCATGACAACTAAGCACATGCCTTATCCATCATTATAGATAAGTGGATAAGAATGAGAAGGTTGTAGACACCATGTGCTTAATTAGTGTGCTAACTCCTGTGTTTTAGACACCATGTGCATAAAAGAGGTGTGGACTTCTGTGTTGTCAACATGACAACTCACAAGAGTACACATACTCCTAGGTGGCTAATAAATAAATATTAAAATTATGTATTAACCTAAGTAAACTTAAGTAAGTGTAAATACTAAATATTTACTTACACCAATAGAATTTTATAATGATATACACTAACCAATATAGAACTCTTAATTTTTATTTATTTTTATATTTTTATATTAATTATGTACAAGTGTGTATATATGTGTATGCATGTATGTGCGTTTTTTTTCAAAATGTCATGAAATGTCAATTTCTCAAAATAAATTATAGTTAAATTTATTAAATAATTAATTATTATTTAAACTTGGTGAATTTAATATCTATTACAAATTATTATTTTTATTTATTTTTAAAATTGTAATTAGCCCTATCTTTGTTTATATTAATCATCCTCTAATCATTTTAAAAAAAAAGAAAAAAGTAATCAATTTATGAAAACCAAATCTCCAATGATCCAAAGTGTATATTCACCATTATAAATGTGTTGAATGGATTGACAATATGGAATCACATGATGAGAAGTAGACATGTTATTATGAAAGATTTGTGGAGTGCTCATGAAAAATTACTAGGAAGTTGGAGAATGAAAAAGTAACATAAGATATATATTGACTACTCTATGAGGCAATTAGGTTAGGGACTATTTAAATATGGAGGATTGGGATGGCAGATTGATGGAGCAATGGAAATATATAGTGTTTTTACACCAAGATTTCAAGGACCTTCCCAAGGAAGAATTGAACAAAAGATGTTATAATCACCAAAGGATAAGATGAGGTAATTTGGTGTGTGACCAAGTCAAGGAAGTATTTGATAGAGTTAGGATATGAGATCTTATGGAGAGATTGGGAGAAGTGTGAGCGGAAAACATATTTTTGTTAGCATCCAACTAGTTTTCCAAATGTAGGAGTTTTTTCTTGGTTAGTAATCTGTGGTAAAATTTTAAACTCTTTTAGGTGTCTAATGTGTAAATAGAAGGGTGAATCTAGAAGTCACAAAAGAAAATTATAATCATATCTTTGGTAAAATGAGCTATTATTTCCCTCTCCTAACAACTCTAAAAGAAATTTCCATTTCATGGCCAACATTATTGACACAAGGAGGGAAGGAAAACTAGGGCCAATGACACACCCAACAATCCAAAACACCTTTCAGAGTTAACAAAATGGAAGTAAAAACACAAAGGGAGCACAACCAAAGAGAGAGAACAACACAGTTTTATTGATTCATAAAATTATTAGCATACATGCCCAGCTATAGGGCCTTCTATGTTATGACCATATACAAAATACATTCAAGATCCATGATGTAGCTTAACATTCAAACTTCTAGACACATGCAAATAAACTTTGAAACCCTCTCCATTCTACCATAAATCTAAGCATAAACACCATATTTATACTTGCCAAAAAGACTTATAGAAGATTAAACACACAAGTCAACTCCCACTAAGAACTAAAACATAGACAACTTGGCTAAAGAAGGAGCCACACATCAATAAATAATAGGTTCACTTAGCACATGAAGGAACACTCGGCCAATATTGGATAACTTGGCACACATTGGATAGCTCGACATACACTATAGAGTGAGATGGGATAACACGCTAACCCAAATGTTAACACAACTTGGGAAAACTATAACGAGATTGATACTGCAAAATTATTGGCACTCAAAAATTGCTGAAATTTGACAATGACTACAATTCAAAAACAATTGGCAAAATGAACACAAATGAGTAGGATAACATGTCAACCCAGGGTGCTCCTACATCAATTATCTAAAGGTCATGCGATATGGTTAGGTCTATGGTATGTAATCCTCTCAACCATATTATAAAATTTAGAAAGGAACATAACAAACATATTTTTAGGGAAAAGGAAGAGAACACAAAAACATTCTATAATAAACTAGATATTAAAATCTCAATACATTTAAATTCCTATGCAGGATCAAGAAGAAACATAATGTGTGCATCTTGGGATGAGAACATGGTCTAGATCTAGCCGAACCTCATCGTGTAAAGATGGAGGTAGGACATTTAAAAAAACAAACACACTAAACCCCCCAACTAAGGATGGATAAAAGTAAATTTTGATAATGCACTGAGGGGAAATCCAATCCCCTTAGACATTGGCTCCATAATGAGAGATCACATGATAAATGAAATTCTCAAGGGATCTATAAAGCTTCTTGTGAATAAAAATAATAATTTTGATTAAACCACACTCTTGATTGGTCTAAGATATTATCAACAATAGGGACTAATGATTTCAAACATTTAAGGAGATTCTCTCAATGTAATTTGGATCATTTCTACTGGAAAAGTGCCAAGCTAGAAGTCACATATTTGGATCAATGATATCAAGGACATATTGGGAGAGTTCCAAAGATACTTAGTGTCACATTTTTAGAGAATGGAATGAAAATACATAATTCCTTTAAAATCATATGATTAATAAAATGGAAAAAAAAATATGCACAAAGAAAATGGAGGTGTGGAAATGGTTACAACTAAAGATAGAGGTAGATATAGGGGAGGTAGTATAGATTTAGAACTATCTAGATCCCCAATGTTTGACTTAACCAAGAGAAATAATTGGATATGAGTATGATGTAATGGAGAAAATAAAGTTTTTTTCAAATGGAGGGTTGTGACTATAAATATGACCAATGGGAGAGAAAATTTATGACATAATTTTTATTAGTGGCAATGTGAAAGAGGATATGGTCAAGAAAATTACAGGGAAAAAGTTGTTGGAGGGACCACATCACCATAATTTTTTCCTTGTACAGAAGTTCATTTACACAATGGCTCTTACCTTAGGCAACTTCAAGGCCTTGGAGAAGGCCATTAAGAGGATTATAACCTCACCTCAAGGGAGAATTCATTCATATCCCTCAAGAACTTGAACCTAGTCATCCATTGTGTGTTGGTTGTTGATACTTTTTTAATACCTATGTTACTTTGAAATGGATATATGGTAGATGTAATTAATTTTTAATAAATAGAGTGAGAAGAAGAAACACATAAACTTATTGCTCGATCATAGAGGTTAATGAGGGTTTTTCCTTTGATGACTAGATTGAGAAGTCTACATAAGTTATAAAGGTTATTCGAACCTTAGTTTATTCTCTTTGTATTTCACTATGTAATCCTCTTTTCTTTTAATTGAAGGTAGCTACTTCTAGGTAACAATTTTCTAGGAAAATGGTCAATCTATGAAAAAGAGCTTCTAGGTTTTGAGTTCTACTAAAAGATATTTCCATATTTTAATAGAAGTACCTTTAGTTGAAAAAATATAGAGTTGAAATTGATTTTATGTTAATTTTTCTCCAAAAGAGAGGTTAGGATGTCATGTAGAAGTGATGAAGAATACCCCCCCTTGTTAACACACACACACACAAACACACACACACACACACACACAAGAGAATACAAAAATAAACAAAAAATCACAAGAACCAAACAATTTCAAGAACATGAAACTTTATTTCTATTATCTTTAATGAAATTATATTACAATATCTAGAAATATGGCATGTTAAAACCATATGTGCATTTTCATTACAAATATTTACAAGACAAAGTCACCACATACACCATCAAAATTTCCCCGAATAACTCTATGGGCCATTTTATATAGCGAGATCTTTAACTTCCCAAGAAGGTTCAAGAAATTCTAAACCCTAATTTTGAGGCTAACTATCCCTTAAAATCTACCATTTATCTTTTCTTACATTAAAATAGGCCCCTAAGAAATTTTGAAACTCAAAAGAGATTTTGAATGAATTTTATTTTTCTATGTTGAGTAATGCAACCTTCAAAGACCATAACCCTTCACCTTTTGATATGATTGGTTATTATAACCTCATTATAGAAACACCATGAAGTGGTCTACATGCATGAGTTGTGAAGCACTACTCTCACCAAGGTTTAATCCCTTTTTGGATCTTCTGAAGCCTTCAAAATTGATTTCAAATGTTTTTTACCCCTATGCCAAAATTAGAACCTTTCAATATCTTCAAAATTAAACTTGATCTTGTAATGAAACTTTACTAGCAGGTTGATTTAACTAAAGTAAACCTCCAGGGAGTAAATTAGAACATTATGAGCTCCAATGAGAAATTTAATAAATGTTGAAGTTGATGAAAGATCAACCCCACAACTCCCAAGAATCACTTGCATTCAAACACCTGTCATAAAAAAAGAGTTGCAAAAGGTATGGAGGCTGAAATTCCCAGATCCATAGAGGATGCGACATTCTTAATGTGTAAAAAAGAATTGCAAATTGTATTGAATGAATGAGTAGATTTACAATTACCATCCTTATAAAATGAGAAAGCTAAAACCTAAAAGGTATAAACCCTAAAGGAAAATATCCTACATTGCATGATAATAATTAATAAAATAATTAATTGTTATATGCCCAAAGTTTAGCTTAAGTAAACTAGAGATAATATGTGACTTAATAATTAAATCAAAATGATTTAATTAATATGGAAATAATTTATTACTTAAACAATAAAAATAATTAATTTTTAGAAATAATAACTATCCACAAAGATAGCCCTTATTGAAAAATTAGATAATATTTTTTGGGTGATGCAATACTGCTCATGCAACCTAGGTTCTCTTGCATCAGATAGTTTTAGGCAAAAATATTTCGACTAGAACTCTCTCATAAAAATAAAAGTCAACAAAAATTATGCATAAATTCTACCTAGTTTGAGTTTTAAAATTATATTATATTGATTTCAGAAGCTTAAACAAAGGAGCTTTTCTAGAAACTCTTTGTTCCATATGTTGGAAGTCTATTGGGAAAGTAAGATACTAAGATGGGGGTGAATCAAGATCTATAAAACCTTTAACTCTTCAAGAAAAATTAAATGCATTCACCATTAATCCATCTCATATTAGCATCATGCATCATATAACCATAAATTGAAATAGATCTATCTATCCATCACATGCATAAAAATGTAAACATAAAAAAAATATTTGGTTACCTAGAAACCCTCCAAGGTGAAGGTAAAATTAGGGTGGGGATGTCACCCATAAATCTTCACTATTGCACCAATAAAGAGTGCATGTTAAGGCTACAAAGTTTGATCACTTTTGGTGATCTACCTTATGAGGGGCCTATCCTGCTAAGAGCTTACACAACTTATTTAGACTGCCTTGATTAAAGGATTTAAACTTTCAAATAAGTAAGCACTATGTTAGTTGATTTGAATAGGCTTATTCATACCACTTTGTTAAGATATTTACCCTAATTCACTTGCTAGAATGTATTAGTACCAGATCCTTCAATTAGCACTCTAATGCTAGATTATAGATCTTCTCTTTCTAGTTCTGATGTAATCTCCTTATTTGATATTCTTTGTCTTGTCCTTCACTTCTAGGTTGCTCTATCTAATATCTACTTCTAATCATCAAACATAGCCTTCCTTCACTTATACACTTGACTCTTCAATATCTCCTTCATCTCTCATACAGACATACACATTGATTTATGGTTTAAACTCTTCTTAAATAAACATCTAGAGAAAATTCTGGATCATAATCAATGATCCATATTTCTCCCTTTTTTTGCATAGTCCTTCCAATTTTCTAATCCATTACATTGCCATCACAAGGATCGATGACCTTTGAAAAAATGCATAAATAAATCCTTAGTTGTCTCTACAATCATAAAATCATGTCTAGAAGTTAAATAAAATATTTTACATAAGTGTTTGCTCCATCATAAATACATATTCCAAAACTAGTTTACTCAAGACTTGAATACCCTCATGCTTAGTCATAATTGATATTCATGCTATCCATTAGCTTTTGTATGCTCAACACTATAAGTGAAACTCAACATGAAGTAACTTTACTTAACTTAGTATCTATTGACTTCACTTAGGATAAAATGACACTTAGTCCATATTGGGTTACTTCGCAACCTAAGACTTGCTTGGCTTAGACTGAAATATAAACAAATCTATAATCATTCAGCCTTCATTGGATGGCTCAATTGTATTGATGACCAACCAAATCTTCCTGGGAAATGACTAAGTGTTTGACACTAATAGGAAACAAGACTTGGAGATCAACAATCTCCCCCTTTGACATTAGTTGCAAAAACACTTTGTCATGAATTATCATTACATTCAAAATTACAAAATAACACTCCCCCTTAGACTATGACTTGGTCTTCATAAATACTCCACTATATATATCATATGTATGTGTCTACAAAAAGGAGTAATATTACATTGTCATACCTTTGATCTTTCATTTATTCCTATTTTTTATCTTTCATTTGGTTTACCCCTTGAATATCATGATTACTATTTCTCCCTTGTTTTTTTCACTCATGGCTTAGGGTTTGTTTCTGGTCAAATTATACTTATCTCAAAATGTTTTATGAATCTATAAAATCATAGCCAATGTGTGATCCCAATTGGATATGAAAAATTCCAAAATTTGTAGCTTGATCTCTAGTTGAGCAACTAGATCCACTTAATTATCTATTGTAGAGAGATGTAGATCTCTCTAGACTAAATCCTTTACAATTGAAAGTTCATTTTGCATCACCTCCAAATGACATATCAACATATATTGGATAGAGATGAATTTGGCATTAATGTTGTAATATTTAGCCATTAACTCAACTAATCTCCCTTGTGCAAAAGTCAATTTATTGAAATGAATGGAGCTTAAATTTGCATCCATGCTCAAAGAACTAGTTGGCTTCAAATTCGATTGAAGTTTATCAATAGACTGTTGATTCTCCAAGGTGAAGAACTTAACATTAGAAATATTTTTATACAAAAAATAAACATTTTGTATAAATTTCTCTAAATTATGTACAAGGGTGGAAAGTTCAACCTTTCAATGAATTCCTTTCATGTTTCAGTTCATTCTTCAAATGCTCATTCTCATATTTCAGATTTGCAATCTCCACATTATTTCTATTGAACTCTTGAGTTGTATGAAGCAATTTGTTGGCCATATCAAACTAATTTTGAGTAAGATTTTTCACTTCACTATTCTTTTCATCAATTCTTGTAGATATATGATCTTTATCTTCTTCAACTTTGTTTTTTTTCTTAGTCACTTTACATAATCTTACTAATTGGATTTCATGTTCTCTCTTCAAATCTCTTACCTCTTCATTCAATGTGTTGTTCCTTTTCAATAGGTCTTATATTTCTACATCACTTTCACTAGAGTTGTCATTGTCAAGTACTCCTTCAATGTCTTCTTGATATAAAGTGTCATTCTATTGAATATCCAAGTCCTTTCTTCTCTTCAAGGATTTCTTCAACTCCTCTCTTGCTACTTCAAGCTACGACATTATGATATGGATGTCAAGATTTTGTTTCTAAATGATCTTTCCCAACTTATAAGCCTCCATCTCCAATATCTCAACTCTCAAGTTTTTAGACTTCTTCTAAGAGAACAAATCTATGGTACTAATTGTTGGAAGTCTACTGGGAAAGTAAGATACTGAGAGAGGGGTGAATTAGGATCTATAAAACTTATGACTCTTTGAAACAAATCAAATGGATTCACCATTAATCCATCTCATATCAACATCATGAATCATATAACCATAAACTAAAATAGATCTATCTATCCATCACATGCATAAAAATGTAAACACATAACACAAAAGATTTGCTTACCTAGAAACCCTCCAAGGTGAAGGTGAAATTGGGCCAAGGATGACATCCACAAATCTTCACTACTAGAGTAATAAAATGTGTCTTTTAAGGCTACAAAGTTTGATCACTTTTGGTGAAGGGGTCTACCTTGCTAAGAGTTTACAAGACTTATTTAGTCTACCTTGATTAAAGGAGTTAAACTTACAATTAAGTAAGCACTCTGTTAGGAGATTTGAATAGGCATGTTAGGACCACTCTGTTAAGAGATTTATCATGATTCGCTTGCTATAATGTATCAATACATGATCCTTTAGTTATCACTCTAATGCTAGATTATTGATCTTCTCTTTCTAGTTCTAATATGATCTCCTTATCTAATATGCTACATCCTATCCTTCATTGCTAGGTTTCTCCATCTGATCTCTACCTCTAATCATCAAACATAGCCTTCCTTCACTTGTACACTTAACTCTTCAATCTCTCCTCCATCTCTCATGCACACACATTGATTTAGGGTTTGGACTATCTTTAGATAAACATCTAGAGAAGGATCTAGATCATAATCAACAATCTAGATTTCTACATTTTCTGACTTAGTCCTTCAAATTTTTTGATTGGTTACACTGTCATCATAGGGATTGATGACCTTTGAAAAAATATGTAAAAAACTTCTTGGCTATCTCTACAATCATTAAATTGCATGTAGAAGTCAGCCAAAATGGTTTACATGTGTTTTTTCCATCACAAGCACATACACCAAAACTAGTTTACTTGACACTTGAATACCCTAACACTCGGTCACAATTGATATTCATGTTATCCCTTAGCTTCTGTATGCTCAAAACTATCTATGAAACTTGACATGAACTAACTCTACTTAGCTCATTATTTGTTGACTTCATTTCGCATCAATTGGTACTCAATCCATATTGGGGTGCTTGCCAACCTAAGAGTTGCTCAACTTGAACTAAAATATAAACAAGTCCATAATCATTCAGCCTTCATTGGGTGGCTTGCTTGCAGTGATGATTGACCAACTCTACCTAGAAAAATACTAAGTTTTTGGCACTAATAGGAAACAAGACTTGGATATCAACACCACATAGGTGACAACTAATTTCAAGTTAAATGGTTTTGTTGAAAATAACTTGTTTATTGAAATTGTGATATAACTATAAATTTGTATACAAGAGTTCTTTGAGGATGAATAAGTGGAGTATTTGCTGAAGCTTAAAGGGAATAAATAAGAGATTTAATACAAAAGGAGGTATGCAGAAGTTTCTAAATAGATAAGTGAGTCTCAAAGTCACTAAATAACAAAATATTTTATAGTTATTCTCCAAACACATCAATTTTTTTAAAGAGAAAGATGTAAATGCAAGAGTGGAAAGATATCCTTCTTGCAAATTTGTAAGGATAGTTTGTCAAATTTTATGATACATGAGAATGTGAGGATATATGTGATTTATAAATGATACTTCTATTTTTTTTAATGTTTTCTATTATTTTTGTTTGTATATAACCAATTAGACCAGTTCACATTATCTTGTTGACAAATATATGATCACATGGAAGTACTGAATTGTAAACTCCCATAATTATTGCACACCTACTCCCATGGACACTAATCCACTTGATTACGTAATTAACATCTAATGTGCCTACTATAGATCTTTGAACAATTTAACCTTGCATTCCTTTCTAAACTTATTTTCATATAAGCATGCAACAACTCTGGCATTTATTGTTGCAAATAACCACACTTAGAGTTGTACACAAAACATAAAGTAATTAAAGAATAAAAATTATTAGCTCCTACCAAATGTGAGAGACTCATGCAGTCATTGATTTCATTTTTCCAATTAACTTGACTAATCATATTACATTATTAAACAAAATTTTAATGTTTGTATTTTATTTTAGCTTACAAGTTTAAATGAATCTCAATTTTCTAATATCTTATTGGATAATACTAATTTAGGTAGGGGAGAACATTAATTTTTATCACTAGAAAATACAATACCTTGTCCTTGCAACTCTATTAGAATTCTTCAAGACTTAAAAATATTCATAAAAATGAAGTACATAGGCACCTGTTATGTGGTTGGATGTCATGCCCTAAGTGCTTCCTATTTGCATACTAGTGTATCCTGACTGATATGACCATTGCAAGTGATTGTACATAAGAGGGAGAGAGCCCCATTGAAAATTGTTGGTTATACAATCAAATATTGAATTTAATTGATAAATAGTATGGTCATATTAGATACAATTATTATGTTGCACTATTCAAACAATAGTGAAATACTTGATGATATTGAATACATGTATATGTTATTGAGAAACAAATTTAAAAAGTTTTGATTTTTAATTTTTAATTTTTATTTTAATCTATACATTTTAACTTTTATGTCTTAATGTGATAAGAAAGAGAGTTTTTAAGTTTTAAAAATATATATTTTTTTATTTTTAATAATAAAGTAATAGATTATTAGAATTTGATTTTTAATTATATATTTTCTAGTATATGATTTAACAATATTAATAAATATATTATATAATAATTTAACAATAATATTACTTGACTTTTAAAAATTATAGATGTATAGATAATATTATTAATGTAGAGAAAATAGTGTACATGATTGATTTTAGAAATAAAAATATATAATTTATATTAACATATAAATTTATAGATAGTTTTTATATAATATATTTATTAAATCATTCATATTATGGTACTATAAAAAACCTATAATGTGAAATGATATTTGAGTCTTTAAGGTCAGATAATTAGATTTGTTACCATAATAAGATATCAAAGAAGACTAATTAATAGCTCTTGTGTAGCACTCTTAAGGAAAGCAAGAAGGAAATCACTTTCTAGTCATTAAATAACTATGAAATATGAGTCTAGTAAGTTAGAGCTTTGAAACAAAACTAATGGTCACTTTTATTTTTAAACATTTTTCAAATAAGCTCTATGTGTTTCATATATAATTTCATATATAAGTCATCTGTAAATATAGTAGGGGTAGTGCTTCCTAAAAATTTGCTCCTATAAGACTCAAAATATACCAACCAATCAAGTTAGAGTAAAATAGTTTAAATCAATTTAAAAATAAAAAATCTCACAAATAAACATTAGAAATCATTTTTTTTTTAAAACAACTTAAATCTAATTGGTTGATATAGAAAAGATTAATCACCACTGATTACAATAGTATATTGCCTATGACAAATACTGTAACAAAAACTTTGATTCTTAAACAAAAAATTATACCATTTCTAGCATGTAAATTTGAAATATGTATAAAAAATTTACTAGTATGCGTCGCAAGGACTTTACCAAGCATTGTTTTCTCATTTACATTTCTCATTAACTTTCTTATATAGTCTATAGTTTAACTAGGTTTGAAACTTGATTTTGACATTTATATACATGTTAAATTCTAATTTCATATGTGTAAGAAAATAAAGGAGAGATATAGAGATAGAACTAAAATAAAAGAGATGAGATATGAAGAGAGAGGTAAAAGAGATAGAATGATTTCTAATTATATACAAAAATATAATGAGAGAGATATTTGGAAGAGAAAAAAATTATATTTAAATAAAACAATGAATTTATAAATTTTCCATTTTTGATGAAAAATCCCTTCTCTATTAAATAAAATATAAAAGTTACATATTAAAAAAAAAAGAGGTTGGGGGATACAAGATCACCCTATGAGAGTCCACATAGCACAAACCTGGAAACAACTAACAACTATTCATAGAAAAAAAACATATCTACCCTCGGGCAGCCAAAGTAGTGCCAACTGAGGGAGGAGGATCTTACCTATCACGAAAACCCCAATGATCTATAGTGTTGCCAGAGGGAGGCTTAGGAGGATCCCACCTGTCATCAACATCATCAACTTCTTCTTTATCTTCTCCCTCCACCTTGGGAGGCAAAATGATTAGGTCTAGGTGGGGGAAGGACCACTTAGGATTAGAGGTAGGAGGAACTAGCTAGCCAACAAAGGTAGAAGCAACAAGAGGAACAACCAGGGACCACATAGAGCCACACCATGGAGAGGTACAGTGACAATGATGAACATCCTAGCTACTAGGAGAGTCACATGGGGCCTAAGAATGAGGTGTCCATGAGTAGTGGGCCAAAGAGTTATGCCCATGATGATGCCCATGAGGTGGAGTCTAGTCCACCAAAGTGGAATCCGGTGGCACTAGGGCACGTACACGAAGCATTTCCCCAATCATTGAGTAGCTCCTATAGCTGGGCCACCTCTAGGGCTACCTTGTTGGCTTGCACTTGGATATCTAGTTGTACATTATTACATATACAAGCTTTATTATACAAAGAAACATTGATATCAAATAAAAGTACGAGTAAAAATCATGGCATTTCTATCTTTCCATAAAGTAAATAAAATCTCTAGCCTAAAAGCATGCCAAATCTAAGAGAATTTGAAGGGTATTCTAGTGAAGTCCCCAAGTAGGACCACATGCCAAGAGAATGGCTCTAGCTTAAAGGGTCTAATGAAATCATGTATCCAAGGCCAATACTATTGTGCTCTACAACATAATCAAAAAATGTGTAGAAAAGACTCAAGTTGTCCACAAAAAGGACACTGAGGGTGAGGAATACCCAGATGCTTGAGCCAAGATCCCAGATAAAATTCCTAGAAGAGGAAACACTAGGAAAAGTGTACAATCTTCATCTTAGTGATGGATTTCCAAATAGTATTTCCCATTCTGTTGCATGAAGTGGACATGTTGGCATTGGTTAAGAGTCTCAACCATGGGAAAGTGTGCCACCAGCCATAGGAATCCCATTTTTGTCTTGTAATTGACAAATGGAGTGCATAGATACTATTTCTAGTCCTTCTACCAAGGCTTGATTGACCAAATACGAAGCTTGTAAAGCAAGTGAGAAAGAAAGGAAGAGACAAGTAAATCAAAAGTCTAATGATCTAGGTGAGTCAGATGAAACTAGACCTGCATATCATTCTAAGATTTCATACTCATGGTGACATTAGAAAATAAATCTTTTTGTGTCTTAATGCCACATTTGAAAAAATGCAAACCACTGATAACTTGAATCTTGGGCAGAGGAACACCCAACTCAATAGAAAACAAGGGCAACCACCACAAGTTATGATGATTCAGGGAGAGCCCATCTCTAACAATGCTTCTAGCCCAATGAAGCCATGGCTTGACTAACTCCCAAGCTCTCCAAATGCTCTTGACCACAAAGGAGACTTGAATGTGCATAGGTTCTATGGTGATGAGAAGGGTTTGAAACCCTATCCCCTTCCATGCTAGCCTGTGAATAGGAAAACCAAAGGAGATGAAATGCCAGAGGAGAATTTTCCAAGCTTCATCCTCGGAGAGGTCTGAAGACCCACTTGACACACAAGGAAATGCCTTGTTTTTGAGTGGAGATAAGGCCCAAACTTCTAGACCCTTTGGGGACAAAAAAATACTTCCAAAAAACTTGGTGGAAACTATGGTGTTCCACATTTGAGGCCCAGAGAAGATCTCTGAGAAGTTTTTCCAACTTAGTGTATGAGGCATTGGAGGGGGCCTATCAAGAAGAGTAATAAACATGAGTTGCAGCAAAAACTTTGGAGTGAATTTGGAACTTTCCAACAAGCGAGAGAGGCTTAGTAAGCCTATAGTCCATCTTTTTAGCAATGTTGGTGTAGACACCCAAAAATTGGCAAAGACCTAAAATAATGCAAATTTTGATCAAACGACACAAAATTAAGGATAAAATTAGTGGAAAACAACAAAATTTCAAATCAATGGTAACATTAGGTCATTAATTAATCAGATCACCTATCAAATCAAAAAGGACCTAAATCAACTTTAAAAAGAGAAAAAGCAATTCATAAAATCATAAAATTAAATAAAAAGGAAAAAAGGAAAAGATAAAAGTTGAAAATAAATGAAACATTTAATAAATCAATGAAATTTTTTTATCATCACAAAAGTGAAAATCCTCTTTTATCCTCACAAAATAAGTTTGTTGGACTCTTCCTCTTGGTGTGTTATGAGATATTTATAGTTTCACCATTACCCTCCAATCAAAAGTGAAATCCTAATATTTACCTCAACCCCTTCTAAAATCCTATAAATAGGAGGGAAATTCAAGAGCAAAAGAACCCAAGTTTGATGTATCTGCACTATAGGTATATTTAGAGTTATCATGTTAGCATGTCATTCTAGTATCTTTTTAGTATTGTTATTTTGTTCATCCAATATCATTTAGCACTTGTTTAGCCTATTGCATGCACATATCATAACATTCTAGGGTTATTATTCTCATATAATTTGCATTCTCACATAGATCTTGCAATATAGACATTTGTAGATCTACATTCATAGCATACTCCCATTCTAGAACTATCATTGAGATGCTAGTCCAAGAAAAATCTTAATGGTTGTGGTTAGGGAAACATGGGATTTTCATAGAGTCTCCATTTGACAATGATTTCTTGGGTCTAGATTATTTTGTTGTCATTTTATTCACACTCTACATTAAGGTCTCATAAATACCTAATTCCACCATGTACAAATTGGCACCCATCGTAGGGTTTCATTTGAAAGCCTCTCTTTTTTATAAATTTTCTTACTAATCTTTTGTTTTTCTTCTAGATCTACATTTTTCTCTAGTTTCTTGTGCAAATCTGACTCATTGCAGGTTCCACAGCATTTAGGAAGCTTCATAACAAGAACAACAAACCTTCAAAGAAATTCCCAAGCTCATGAAGACCAAATCTGCAATTTTCCTGATGCTTTAATGCTTCTAAATTCTATTTTAATGCTTCCACATAGTCTTTTAACATATTTGAAATATTCTGCAGTGCATTTGCTATATTCTGCAATGCATTTGTATTCTCAAATAGCACATTTGACTAATCTTGTAGTGTATTTTCACCTTTCTATAATGCCTATGTTGTTTCCTATAGTACATTGGATCTAGGTTATCAATCATCAAATCTAGCTTATAGATCTAATTGCTAGTTATTTACAGATCTCTTCTAGGTTGACAAGAACTCTAAGGCTACTAAAATTGTGAGGCAAGAATGAAGAACCTCAAAAATGTGCCTAGTCTTTGCTAGCATTGAATCAAGCAAGTAGACCTAGACCCTCATCAATTAGATTGTGGAATTTCTAAATCCATAACCTAGTTTAAGTAGGAAGTTTGATCTCGTTGATCAGATTAGAAGTAGGCCTATGATCTCAACTCACAAGAGTTGACTAGAATGACAAACCTTTTGTAAGGGGTAGTAACAATTAAACAAGGAATGAACAAACACTTAGCTCAATTAGGAGCCCCATTGTCTTCTGAATTTAATGGTTCATAATTGAACAAACTTGTCTATCATGTTTGGCAAGATCAAAGTAATAGGGATATGCTTTCTCTTTTAGAGTGATCAAACTCCCAAACCTATTTCTGATTTCTACCTTTCTTTCTTTCTACTAGCTACATTATTTGGCCATAGAAAGGCTACCTCTTGAGATTTTCCTTAGCATGATTGGTGAGAGGGAACCCCTTATAATCTTGCATTCTTAATAAAATGCAAGCCAACTATATTCAAAATATATCCTTCCCCTAGTAGTCTCACAAGAGATTGTATCAAACCTTCTTAGCATTGGTGGGAAGCTCTTTGTCACATAGAGGTAAATTCAAATATTGTTGGTCAAACACTTAAACCTAGTAGTCACAAACTTTAGACACCCTTGTTAGGAAGCCATTTATTTCATTTTCTAGATGTGTGTGGGTTTATTTCATTGTCATTTCTACTATAGTTGTGTTTCGATGTGTCTAATTTAATAAATAATAATCACAATCCTTCAAATCACAATCCTCCCAAGAAGAAATAATTGCAAACTGATACAAAGCCAAGCTCAAAATTTTTTGAATAACCTAAAATAGCACATCCAATGCTTTAAACAACACATTTGCATCCTGGAATAATGCATTTGACTAAAACAACAATGCATTTGAAGAATTAAATAGCACATATACCCTACAAAATAGTGCCTGGTGAACTATAAAATAGCGCATGCAACCATTGAAATAGTGCATTTAAGACTTCCTATACCACATTTGAGGAAAATCCTTAAATAGAGGCTATTTGCATGTGCAACTTTCACAAGAAAACAATAGATTTGGATACCCTTTTTTCTCTTCTTCATTTTGCAAAAAATGAGAGATTCTAAAATTAACCATCACCATTTTTCAAACAAACAATATTATGACTCCAACTAGAGATTTTTATCCAATATTTTTTGTTACTTCAACTTCAATTATCAAGTTAGAAACAAGCTGAAAACACACATCTATTCTCTACCTAACTTTGTGAAGATGACTTTGTTCTTTATCAACATGACTAAACACTTTTTCAAACATAGCTTGTTATTCAATGAACTTCGATCTACAAGAAATCCTTGTACTGTCAAAATGAAAAAGAATTAAAGGAATCCCATCTACATCTTATGCCACTACGTAAAACCAGTGTAGCTATGAAACCAAAATGATCACCTATATGATTGAGTGCTAGAATAGCCAAGAGAACCATCAAATATACACAATCTCCAAAACTTAGTGAGCCTGTCACACCCACCAACTATTCACCAAATATAACTACCAATGAATCACCCTTGTTTAACTAGATTTTAGAGCCCTTTATCAAAATGGGTTCATCCAGCACATGGGATGAAAAGAGTATTGAAACCAAAATTAAGGATTTTTAGAAAATCTCGAGCTTGTGGACATCATGGATAAAATACTTGAAAGATAGAAAGAATGCTACCTACTAGCATTAGCACAAAAAGGTGTGAAATTACGTTACAAACCTTAAATGAGATGAAGAAGAACCACCCTTGGATGTTGTTACACAAAAAATCCAAGATTTACAAAAAGAAATAGAAAGAATGAAGTGAGAAAGGTCCAACCCATTGAGTTTAGTTTTGAAAAAGTGTGCCCCCTTCCATTTGATAAAAGTATCACCTTCACGCCTTTCCCACAGAATGTGCAACTACTAAAATATGAAAAGTATTTTGGTACATCTGATCCTCAAGATCACCCTAGACAATTCTATACTCTAAGTATGGAATTTGTTAATGACACAACTTATCTAATGTGACTATTTCCTAGAAGCCTAGGAGGGCAAGCCATGGAGTGGTTCTTGAAACCCCCCTCCAACATCAAATCATTTGACCAACTGGCTTTTGTGTCTATCACACAATACTCATATAACATCAAAAGAGACACTACCATGATTGACCTATGTAACACAAAACTACTGCCAAGACAATCCTTCAAAGTATTCCTACAAAGATGGAGGCATACCTTTGCCAAATATCATTGGGACATCTCGAATAAATAAAAAATGGACATATTCATTAATAGCCTCTCCAAATTGATGAACTACTAGCTGCAACTTCAAGGTCCTAAGGACTTTAAAACTACATTAGAAAATATAGCCAAAGCAGGAGAGACCCTAATAAACAATGATATCATCAAGCTATCAAAAGATGGTAAGGGTTTCTTGAACAACTCCTCACAAACTCACAATACATCTGATCAATCCATAGATAAAAAAAAGTCGTGGTGGAGAAATAACAACAACAACATAGTCAACGATGGGGTGGTTAAAGCTAATCATGTTAAAGCACAAACTCAACCCCATCCAAAATAGCAGTATCCTATCATCAATAACACCAATGTAAATACTACACAAAACCCACCCAGACAAGATGATGATGTTTATCAATTTTATTGATGCAACATAGCTACTCATTCAACATCTAATCAAAAAGTAGCCTATAATCAAGCTCCTTCCCCAAGAGGATACTAGTCTTCTGACATACCCAAAGAATACACACCCATTATAGTGTCTTATGACAATGCATTGCAAATAATCTTAGTAGATAGACTTATTGTACTCCCTAAGGCCAATCCCTATAAACCACAAGTTAAAATAAAGTGGTGGAGTGACAAAAACTTTTGTTTCTACCACCGAAACAAGGGGCACTTGACCAACAACTATTATGCCCTTAAAGGGGCTATACAAATATTGATCGACAATGGAACTATCAAAGTGAATAACCTCTGTAACAATAAAGATGACATGGCTTTCAAAAATCCTTTCATGAGTCATGAGAAGGGCGAATTATCAAGAGAAAATCACAACACATCTTCCCATGATAAAGTTAATTATGCTCATCATTACAATAACACTATCAATATGATCTTCAGGTTTGATGATGTCATAAATGTCATCATGATCAAATAAAAACATAAGAAAAAATTGTTAAACATTTTTACATGAGGGAAAGCCTCAAAAGTCATTCTACCAGGGCCAATAATTAGTTTAGGCTAGGCAACTACAAGTTTTGTTGTACCCAAATACAATTTAGTTAACCAATTATTGAAACTCCCATGCACATTTCTATCTTTGAACTACTATAGATCTCACTAGAACATAAAGAGATCCTCACCAAAGCCTTAGTGAAAAATGACCTAGAAGTTAGCAAACTTCAAAATATGGTAAGTAATCTTGTTGCTCCACATTGTGTATATTTTTTAGCCCAAGATGACATGTCTGTAATTCACCCATAGAACTCTTTGTTATAGATTGAAGTCTTAATTAACATAACAAAGTCGAAAGAGCCTTGGTTAATGGTGGAGTGAGCCTAAAAATCTACACTTTGAATTTGGTCTAAACACTAGGATATGCAAAGGATGATGTTGAAATTAAAAAGAAGATTATGATCAAATCCTGTGATGATGAGGAGAGACCCTCCAAGGGCATTCTCATTCTACCAATAAGGGTTGGCCCTATCATAAGCTAAATTGTTTATCAAGTCCTAGATTTGAAATTGACCTACAACATCTTGTTAGGTAGGTCATGGATCCATGATATGCAAGCTATATCTTCCACCTACCATTAATGTTTGAAATTTCCTTACATGGGTCAAGAGGTGACCATATCAGCATACCAAAATGATTCCCAGTACTATAACACTATCATCCATTACAACAGGGAAGAGGTAAACATTCTGACAAGTGTTGTTAGATAATCTACATTAGAAGACACCTCCACATCCATAGGCCAAGCCAACAACCACTTATCCACATTAACTACTTGTGTAAAGAGAAAGTAGGTTGTTCTAGTGCTTCCACCCCCTCACTATCATCATCAAAGGACTCTAAACAATCACATAATGAGGAAATGGACCACTTAATGAAAGAACTTGATTGGAAGTGCAAATTAAAACTCAAAGGGGTAGACAAGTATTCAATCTCATTGATTAATCTCCCACTATCTCTAAGATCTCATGGAAAACCATCTTCAACTGCTAGGTCTTATCATGACCATTTCATCAAAGAAAGTGGTGTACCTTCAAGTTCCATAGAGGAAAAAAGTAAGTGTATACAAAATATTGATATTTCCCCCACCCCTTGGGAAAATTTTTTGATCTCATGAAGAAGATGGGTTACATGGGTGATGGTACTTTAGGGAAAGTAAAAGGTATCATTGAACCCCTGGCAGCATAGTTCAGGTCTAACAAATAAAAAATAGGGGTAGGATATTTAGAACAAGAAAATGCAAAGACCATTTCTAGATCCCATTCCAAACACAATGATTCCTCCTCTTCCACCTTGGTATGGGTATGCAAGGAAAAGGATGTCAATAACTAGAAAACATTTGATACTAAGAATTTGAATCTATCCTTCCCTGATTTAAAATATTCAAGAGAACCATCCATAGATTCCCCTAACAATGAAGATGATGAAGATTTCACCAAATGGGAATTTGACTTGTTATCTAAAGAATCTATCCATGACAAAGAATGTGATTTTGTTCACATTCCTACACCTAATAGTTCCACAATAGACCTTACTCCATTAAGAGTCAATCCACATTAGCACAACTTAGAAGAGGATATAGAATAGACACATGACATCACATCACAGAAGGATGATGAACCTAATGATATGTTCCAATTTTAAAATTTATTTCCAAAATTCTTTCTAGTAGAAGTCAAAGTTGAATACTATGAGTTGCTCATAAGCTCTACCTTCCCTAAAACTTTAAAGGAGGCACACATTATTGACCTAATAGATATAGCATATGAATCATCAAACAAGGTCATGTCTTTAAACCTCACTGAATCTCATTCCTATTATGCATCACTATCCTTAGTCTATCCCGAGCTTATTAGTTAGGACTCAACTGAACCTCACAACTTCCCACAATTTGACAATGACCAAAATGTTTTCATATACCTTAACACAATTGAACCATCTTGTTCACAAAGAACAAGATAAATGTATGCAGATAGGTCTGATATCAATCATCTTAGTCATATGCAAAAGGGGAGAACACATCCAAGAACCAATGACCAAAACCACACTACAGTAGGTTTTGACAAAGAAATTGAAACAAACAGAAGTGACACATCCAATGGTGAAAACCCAACTATGGAACCCACAGATGGGATGATTGATACCTTACCCAAACATTCAAAGAAAAGGTCATCTATTTTAATTGAGGTTACAAAAAAATTCAACATTGGAACAAAGAAAGAACCTAGGATAATTCATTTGGCACAATCCTTAACTACAGAGGAAAGAAGTGAATTCATTCTCTTCTTCAAAGAAAGGCAAACAAATTTTTCATGGTTTTACGCTAACATGCCAGGGCTGGATCCAACTCTAATTCTTCATCACCTCAACATTTCTCTAGATTCCAAGCTAGTTAAACATAAAGTAAGGAAAATGCATCCTCACATAGTATTATTGGTCAAAATAGAATTGGAGAAATTTATTAGTACCAACTTCATCTAACCATTAGTCTATGCATCATGGATATCAAATATTTACCTATCTCAAAGAAATATGGAAACATATAGATTTGTATTGACTTCCAAGATGTCAATAAAGCATGTTCTAAGGATGATTTTCCCCTTCCAAACATCGATAAAATTGTAGATCTGACAATGGGACATTCTATATTTTCACTCATGGATGGTTTTTTAGGATACAACCAAATTAGAATAGCACCACAAGACCAAGAGAAAACAACTTTTACTTGTACATGGAGAACACACTATTGGAATATCATGGCCTTTGGTCTCAAGAATGCAAGGGCTACTCATTAGTGGGACATGACCACCATTTTCCATGATATGATGCACACTTTAATGGACAATTATTTCGATGACCTCCTTGCCAAATCCCATATCCAAGAGGATCATCTTTGTATCTTGGACAAGATCTTCACATCCTTAGAAGAATTCAAAGTTAGGCTAAATCCTAAGAAATGCAATTTTGGCATGAAATCTAGAAAACTCCTAGGGTACATACTCTCTACCAAAGGAATCAAGGTTGATCCGAAAAAGGTACATGTCATTATCAACATGTAACCACTAAAGAACTTGAGTTAGCTATGTTCTCTCCAGGGAAGACTTCAATCATTTGCCATTTCATATCTCAGTTAGTAGAAAAGTGTGTTGCTTTCACTCATCTCCTCCATAAGGACATAGTTTTTAAATGGGATAGTTAGTGTCAGAGGGCCTTTTATCTTCTCAAAAACTACTTGATGAATCCACCTATGTTGGTACTTCCAGTACTACACAAACCCTTGTTTCTCTATATCTATCTAATGGACAAATAAATTGGAGCCATCTTGGCACATGAAAATGATCAAGGAAAAGAAAGAGCCTTTTATTACATCAGTCACACCCTAGTCAATTATGAGATAAATTATACTTTTATTGTAAAGGCTTACATGACCATAGTTTTTGCTTCACAAAAGCTACATCATTATCTTCTAACACAAAAGGTTAAGCTCATATCAAAAATTGACCCTCTCAAATATCTTCTCAGCAAGACAGTGTTAATAGGAAGATTAGCCAAATGGGTAATGATCTCGAGTGAGTTTGACATTGAGTACATTGATAAGAAAGCTATAAAAGGATAAGTCATTACCGATCAATCGGTAGATGCACCCATAGAAAGATTAAACCTTATCCTAGAAGATTTTCTAGACACTAACATTATCCAAACATAACCAGTCACATGGAAGTTTTACTTTGATAGTTCCTACACAAACCATAGTTTTGGTGCCGACATATTGTTCATCACGCCCCTAGGTGTAACTATCCCCAAGTCTAAAAAACTACTCTTCCCATGCACAAAAAATATGGTGGAATTTGAAGCACTAGTCTTGGGTGTCAATATGGCCTTATAATGGAAGTTAACAACCCTTGAAGTCTAAGGAGATTCTCAATTGGTCATCAATCAAGTCACATATACATATCAAACCAAAGATGGAAAATTGTTACCTTACAAGCATATGGTTGATATTCTTTAGGCATGTTTTCTTCATATTACTTTTAAATAAATTCCTAGAGACAAGAACAAGGAAACAAATGCCATGGTCACCCTAGCTTCCTTGCTTCAGTTACTAGATCAACATGAGCGATATGAGTTCTTAGTAGAAGAGGTGGTTCAACTAACATTTACTCAACCTAAATCCCTCATTATTTTCCATTTAAACACCCTTGATTCCCATTAGTATGACTCCATCACCACCTTTCTCTATGATAACACCATTCCCTCTAACCTCTTGTGAAACCAAAAGTGTAACTTCATCCTACAGACCTCGTGTTACACTTTGGTGGTTGATACTTTGTATAGGAAAGGTCTTGATAGTACTTTATTTTAGATGTCTTGAAAGGGACAAGTCTAGGCTCAATTTTCAAGAAGTACATGCAAGCATTTGTGGGTCATAGTCTAGTGGGTTTACATTAGCAAAGAGAATTCTTAGAATGGGCTATTTCTGCCCAAGCATGGAAAATGATTCTATTGACTATGTAATTTTTTTTTTAAAATGTCAAATCCATGGTAACCTTATTAATCCACCAACACAAGAACTCAATATTTTTTCCATGCCATGGTCTTTCTATTAGTGGGTCTTTGATTTGATTGGTGCAATCCACCCACCTTTCTCTGGCAGACATAAATGGGTCATCATCGCAACTGAATATTTTACTAAGTGGGTTGAAGTGGCACCAATTGCAGATTCTAGTGGAAAAAAATATCTTCATTCATACTAAACCATATCATTATTAGTTTGGCATACCTTATGCCATCCTTATAGATAATGCCTTATATTTAAAGAATTAGATGGTTGATGAGCTATGTGACAAGCTTCACATTATACACCATTTCTCGTCCATTTATTATCCTCAAGGCAATGGCCAAGACGAGGCTACCAAGAAGAACATTATCAACATTCTTAAATGAACTATCACTAATATTGGTAGAGATTGGAATTTACAATTAAACCCTATCCTATGGGCCTATAGGATGAGTGTTTGAATGCCTATAGGTGCCACACCCTTCTCCTTGGTTTATTCTTGTGAAGACATTCTTCCTTTAGAGGTTGAGATCCCTTCTTTGAGAGTTACCCTCTATGATATCCTATCAAATGAAGTCTATAGAGTGACCCATTTGGAATAGTTAGAACTAATGGAAGAAAATTAGCATACAATGCATGAGCATCTCAAAGTGTATTAGAAAAGGTTGTCTAGACACTACAACAAGAAGGGAAAACCCTGTGTCTTTCAAATTGGAGACTTAGTTCTCTAGAAAAACCCTAAGAATCAGGTAGCTAAGGAAAAGAAAGGAAAATGGGAGGCCAATTGGATTAGTCCTTACATTATCATAGAATCCTTTGGGATCAGTACCTACAAACTTTTAGCTTGTGATGGAGAAGATTTAGCAGATCCCATCAATAACATCCATCTCAAAAGATTTTATGTCTAATGCTTTGAAGAAGCACCTCATCCTTGAAAATACCAAAAAAATTAAAAAACAGCAAAAAAATTTATTCAAAAATAAATAAATAATTAATTAAAAAAATAAATAAAAAATTAAAATAAAAAATTTAATTTAATTTGGTACAAAAGGAATGAGAAATATCACCTTTGGTTTAAAAGGAGGGAGAGGTAGAGCACCTTTGGACTTCCCTAAACAACACAAGTCCTTCAATGTGATAGAACAATAGGACATGGCCAAAACAACGCTCTCTGAGACAAATTTTGCTTGCTTGTGGCCTTTTCACTTCATATTGCTACCCTACCTAGCATAGTTGAGTTAATTTCACACATTCCCAATTGACAAACACTTGTGGGTTATAGTTTAGTGGTTTCTTGGTGCCAAACACAATTACCAGTAGTGGAGACAACCAACAAAACAACAACAAAGGGAAGACAGGCAACTCAAAGTAAAGATGGAGTTTGATTATGTTCTAAGATATCATAGACATGAATTGTATGAAAATCAATGCACATCTCAAATATATGCCACAACCAATAGTTCCCAACATCCATTTTAGCCTTCATAAAATCCATCTAAAGTCTCAAGACTTCTTTTTCACCTCCATTATCTCAAATATACATCTTCATGCCTACTTTTAGCCTTTTTAGCCCACCTTTGGTCTCCCTAACTCTTTATGTGCTCCAACAAGGAACCAATTATCTCCATATTCCAAAAAATCTCACTCACATCCTCCTTTTCCTTGCACCAGATCAAAAATCATCAAAAACATTAAAAAATTCTCAAAAAAAAATTCATAAATTCTCATAAATTCTCAAAACATTCAAAATTTGTCAAAAACCTTCAAAAATATCAAAATTTGTCAAAAACATTCAAAAGTGGTCAAAATTTGTCAAAACAGTCCAACATTCTCAAAAATTCTCAAAAACATTCAAAAATTCTCAAAAACAATAGTAAAAAAATCTTTAAAATGTCAAAACAACCCAAAAATCAGGCCAAACAATAACAAACTCATCTCAAACAAGCTATTTAATTTTGCATAAATTATTTTTTTATTTTTCAAACCAATGATCTATTGATTTCATGTTGAGCTAGTGTTTGTCTATAATTGTTGCTCCTTCAGTATAGGTTTGTGCACTGTTGTGACAAAAGTTTGCACCCTTGCCTAAAGGAAATCTTGTGAAACATGGAAACAACCCCCAAGTTGTGGCACTAGAAAAATTTGGTTGAGTCTCTAGAGAAGGCCAACTTCCTTTACTATCAAGGTGCACCTAACTATTCTTGAGAGGAAAAGGGAGAGGGAATGCATGAATGCAAACTACTTAATCTATTCTAAGTAGGAGGTGATGCACAAAATAGAGTGTTCAAACCAATCTCTACCCATACATGCATAGTAACTATCATGACATTAAAAAAAATATAGATTTAGACTTGTTTTAATCTGATAACCACATGTAGATCAAATAACCAAATGGATGACACAAGAAAGAAAAATTCACTAGATACCATTCATTGGTCAAAAGGTGATACGGTCATGCAAATTATAGATAACCACAATACATTTATGAGAGGCAAATGAATCTTACACAATACATCAATGGCTGAAAGGGATAAGGAAGAATATCATGAAGTTTAGAGGCAAAGGGAATTTACAATAAGCATGCCAAAGTAATGACAAAGAAAGTAGAGAAGAGTCAATCATTACAAGGGTTTAGAAATGTGTCTTTATAACTTAGACATAACCTTTGGATTGCTTCACAACTTAGCCAATGCATTCAAGACTTCCAGAGGATGATTGGATGCAATCTAGATAATAGATTTGATCTAGTACATCTTCGGAGGCAAGAAAATTATCAAAACCTTGACTTGGAAGAAACCTTGAAGTGATAGAAATAATTCCATTAATGTGCTAACTAGGTAGATGGATAAGCAGTTGGTGGAGGGATGTCCTTTGTATTCTTACTAGTCCTGCATTCATTCGAAGTGGTTGAAATTGATCACAAAGATCAAATCACATAGGAAAACCAACTTCTTTCATTCTTGGCTTGGAAAATAAAAAAAGTTACTAGGTCAACTAGGTCATGCAACTAGAATGAGTCTCATGGACCAATGGTTTTGTTTCTTTTCACTAGCTTGCAAAGTTTTTGAGTGTTTGACTACCCTACTAGTTCCATTAACTGCTTGCCTCGTGAAACCACAAGCTTAACTTCAACAAACAATCAACTGCTACTAGTATTTACCACCTGGGCTCAGAAGGAAATGTGTCCTCATGTTGCTTCCTCACATTGTCTAAAAACCTTGCATCTTCAAAATGTGGGAAAGAGACAATTGTTGATCACCAAGTGATCAATGCTCATGAGAACCTTTAGTATTACAACATTTTCCTTCAATATTTTTGGGCCCACTAAACACTCAACATCCACCTCATAGAACACATAATCTTCTTAGTGAATTAGCATGAACTGAATGACACATATTCCACAGCAGCACCACTTGTCGACCTTTGGAAAAGATGACCCAACATGACCAAGTGTTGAGATATCATTTCCTTCCATTGCTTAAAGTTTGAGCAATGTTAGAATGTGGGAAAGTGATCATCATAGATTTGTGCAAGATCTAATAGTAGAGGAAAGTTGAGGGGTCAAGAAAATAAAATTAGGCTTATATGGAAATATTAAAGTTTATTTCATATTTTTTTTGAATATTTGAATATTTAAATATGGAATGTGACCTTTGGACTAAGCTATTATCATTTGAATTCAAATATTTGGTGGGAAGGCATTTTGGTTAACATTTTTGGAAACTCAGAGGGAATGCAAGACTGCTATGCATTGACCAGTGACCATAAAACATCCATTGGGCTATGGAGTTCCTAAAAATATGAAGACCTACTCTGCAAAATTCTAAACCACCCTTCTACAACTATAAAACTAGGAAACAAATCTTTGCAACTTCTGCAAGACTTCAAAAACACCATGTGCTCATGCACTTCTTGGAAAATAGAGAAAATAGAAAAAAAACTACTCTAACTATATACATAAAAATTCATCTCCATAAGAAACATGACTTAAGATATATTTCATTGACTAGAATAGGCAGAATTTCACCATTAGGCCTAGTTAACTAGAAAGCATTTGACTACTTGCAATTGATTATCACATAGGGACTACTCCATAATGCATCAAACTTTGAATGTCTTCCTGGTTTTTCTCTGTCTGCATCTCATTTCAGCACAAGATCACTCTCCTTGAAATTCTTGACCTTAGCCCTCTTGTTAAAGGACCTTTTCATCTATTGTTGATGTGTTTCCAAGGTTTCCATTACTTGATTTCTCTTCCCTTCCAACTCCATAAACTCTACTATCCTTACTATCATAGCATCATCTTCAGCTAACTCAAGTTGATGAGCCAATTCAAGAGCAAGAAATTCCAAGGATATAGGAAGCCTAGCTTCTCTAACATAAACCAACATAAAAGGATAATTTTTGATGGCTCTCTATTAGGCATTATCCTATCAGCCCATAGATTTTTTTTCAATTTCTGATGCCAACACCTCTGATTATCTTCTAGGGTTCTTTTCGTTATCCTAATTAGATTCTTGTTGGAGGACTAAGCTAATCTATTACATTGAGGATAGTAATTGGAAGATTTACTTAAATAAATACCATGCTCTACTGCCCATGCACAAATTTGAGCTCATACAAATGATTTTGCATTATCTGAAATGATGGTGGAAGGAGTATGAAACATTGTGATGATTCCATCTAAGAATTCAACAATTGAATTCTTAATAGAATCCTTTAATGCAATTGCCTCTATCCACGTGGTAAAATAATTTGTAGCAGCTGGAATCCATTTATGACTAGAACTAGAAGGAGGGATAATAGGACCTATGAAATCTAACCTGCATTGGGCAAAAGGCTGATCCACCTAAATAGGATGAAGTGAAAGGATTGCTAGTCTTTGCTTACCTGAAAAGAGGGCACATTTTTCACACTTCCTAACATAATTATGGAAATCATGGAACAAGGGTGGCCAATAGTAACCTTCCCTCATTATCTTCATGGCAGTGGTTCTTGCTAAAAAGTGGCCACCATTAGGATCATCATGAAGTTCCTTATCATTCTCTCTTCTTCATTTGAATCAATACATCTTAACAAAGCTCCATTGAAGTCCTTCCTTAATAGAATATGATCAACTATGACATAAAATTGAGTGAAATATAAAATATCTTCTTTTAGCTCTATCTAATCCTTGAGTATGTCCATTTCCTAATAAGAATGTCATCATGTCATTTATCCAACTCTTCGGATTATCATCTCTCACCTCCTATTGTTTTATCAATACCAAGGTAACTTCTTGATTTGATTCTTAAGATGATATCATCTGGTTGCACAATCTCTTCCCTCTTACCAACTTGGTAATCTATATGTCCACATCACACTCCATCACTTTAGTGATCTAACCTTCTCTTTTCTCATTAATATCTTTTCTTAAAAGGAAGTACTTCACACTTGCATGAGGAACTATCAAATGGATCTTATTGTGGGATAGAATATGTTTGAATTTCTTCAAAGTTCTTATGAATACAAGGGCTTTCTTTTCCACATAACTATAGCTATCTTCATACTCCTTAATCCCTTCACTGAAGAAGGAAATAGGCTATTCTTCATTCTTATCATTCAATTGAATCAAAATAGTAAAAATACTTGACTCACCTCCTAAGGTGTAAAAGATGAAATCTATCTCTAGATTCGGATTGATGAGAGTAGGAGCTGAGGCTATCTCTTCAAAACTCACTTTCCCTACCTTGGTCCATGAACATACCATGTTTTTCTTGAGAATATCTATAAGAGGTTTCACCATGGTAGAAAAATTAGGAATGAATCTCCTCATAAAATTAATCCTACCAAGGAAATTTTGTAGCCCTTTCTTATGATTAGGAAGAGAAAGAGCAAGTATTTCTTTGGTTCTTTCTAGATCAATAGTCAAGCCATCCTTAGATACAATGTGTCCTAACAGCTTTCCTTGATTAGTGGCAAAGACACACTTACTTGGGTTCAAGGATACTTTGTGCTCTCTACATCTAATAAACACCTTTCTTAGATGGTCAAAATGATCTACCACATTCCTTAAATATACTGTAATGTCATCAAGATAGACCAATACAAATTTTCCTATCATATTCTTAAAGGCCATCTCCATTTCCTTTTGGAAAGTGGCAATTTAATTTGTTAGCCCAAATGACATCTTATTGTAAGCATAGGTGTCCCATTTTGTGGTAAATGCAGTCTTGTATCTATCAACCTCTTTGACCAAAACTTGATCGTAGCCTAAAAATCCATCTAAGAATGAGAACCTTTCTAAACCACTGACCTTAGATAGGATTATCTCCATAGAAGGAAGGGGATGATGATCCTTAAGGGAGGCTTGGTTAAGATCCCTAAAGTCTACACATAATGTAATTTCTCCACTCTTCTCCTAATAGGGACAAGGTTTTCTACCCAAGAGGAATTCTTAATAGGGAAAATGATGTTGTCCTCTATTAGCTTAGATAATTCCTTTCTCATTAATGGTTCAATCCTAGGATTCACTGGCCTTTTCTTTTGTCTTATTGGTTTGGCATATTCTTTTAAATCTATGGTATGCTGAAATAGACTTGGGTCAAAACCCTTTAGGTCATCATATGTCCATGCAAACACATCACTAAATTCTTGACATAGATGAATTAAATTTTATTTGTCTACTTTGGTACATACCTTTCCCATGTTTAGAGTTCTTCCATCAACAACAATGACTGGTATGTGATCATATTTTCTTGCAACAAGGTTCATGCCTCTATCTCTTACTTGATCATCAGGAGTGAAAGAACTTTCTAAGGTAATCAAACCCTTAGGTAGCTTGTTGGAACTAAGATTGATTATCTGATCCCCATACTAGTCATGTAATCTTGACTAGTTTCTATCTAAGAACTCTTCGTCATTCTATAAGAAACTCACAATTTGTGCATCAGATTCAAACACTTTCCAATTGATATTATTATTAGGTATATTAGGCCTAACCACCACTCTAATATGCTACTCCTTATCATCTTCAAGGCTCTTTGACACATCATAAGATGCACCCACTTTTTTAAGTCTATTAGGATGTGTATTTCCTTTCCTAGGGATGCTTTGAATATTAAATGCATTGAAACTTTCAAGAAAATCCCATACTCTATGTTTATAAGATTTGAGCAAACCATTCTTGGTGATAATCTAGTTTCTCACCTAAAAAAATATTAATGTACTATCTTGATATATAAATAAGGCTTGAATTCCTCCATTTTGAGCAAGTAGAAGACCTCAGAACAATGCCTCATAGTCCTCTATATTATTAGTACAACTAAATTGAAGCCTAAATGAGAAGTAGTACCTTTCTAGTGTAGGAGACACCAACATCACACTAGCCCCTGATCCATTCTTATTTCTTGATCCATAGAAGTACATGCTCCATAACCCACTTGCATCCTCTTTGGTCTTCATAAAGTTAGGAACAAGAGCATCCTTCTCTGATATACAATAAGTACTGAGGTCTATCTCTAGGGAATCTGATACAAGATCAAACTGATATGCATTAGTCCCTTCATCTAAGAGAAAATTAGGTATCTCTATTAGGGAAATGGTAGGATTATTTACTATGTAATTTTTATCTATCTCTAGGATAGTACAATTCATATTGATGATATTAGGAGTGTGGGGCTCAATATGATTGAGGGCTAAGGATTCTACTCTGATCAAAGCTTTAGTTCCATATCTTGTTCTAAAAAACATGTATGACCAATTAGAGGATATGTATCCACCTATTTGGGTGGTAAAATCTCTTGAAAGATAGATGGAAAAGTGTGGCTTAACTTTAACAACTAATATATCTTGAAGTACAATACAACTAGGGCATGCATGCAGGGCCATTTCAACATTCCTAAGGATTCCTGCAATTTTGATAGTACTACCATCCAATTACAATACATCCCTAACAATGGCCTCATGTCTCATTTATAAGACATGAGCAACACACTTGGGCATCACTAAATTTCTAGCCCCTAAATAAATCATGTAATTGTGGACTAGCTTATTCCCTATAATCAGATAAACATAAAATTTAAGGAGGTCTACCATTTTGTTTCCGATCCACTACTTGTTCTTGTGTAGTTAATGCCAAATAATTCTTTAACCTTTGACACATACAATATACATAGGAGAAGTTACAAGAAGGGTAGAAGTTTTGATCTTGAGCGATATTATTTTGAAGGACTAAAGCCATATTTAGGTTTGTATTCATAGTATGGGTGTTGTCGATAGGTCTATTCTAATTATAGGGGACATGAATTTGGTTTGGGGTTCTATTATGTATGGGACCTTGATACTGAAGTTTGGGGGGCTTATTATTTTGAACCCATTGCCTCTTCATAGTCACCAACTCATTACTCATTTTTTGCATTACTGCACTGGTGTCCTCCATCCTCTTTTCTTTGTCCTACAACCTCTTATCATTACTTTGCATCAATTTCTGCATCATGGCTTCAATCTTATCAACTCCATTAGAAAATGTGGAGGCTATTAGGACCATGACAAGGGACTGACTTTTAGAGGAAGTATGGATAGGGGCTACAATAGGCCGATGATTGGGCATGTCAGGAATGAAAGGTATTGGAGGCCTTGGAGCTAACTTCCCTCCTTGTATCAAGATATTTTCCACTCTTATGGAAATCTCATAAGTATTTGGTAAATTGTCCCCTCCCATAGATTGTAGAGTGGTAGCAATATCACTATTGAAGGCTCTAAGGTAATACAAGAATGTATTACCAGGAGAATGCTTTATTGTAGTGGGTATTCTATCCCATGTATTCTAAAATCTATAATTAAAATCTATCATATATTCATGAAGTTCCCTCTTCATGGTTATTAGCTGCTCTAAAAGTGATAGTGATCACTTTTGTCCTCAAAATGCTTACAAAGTCCTACTCCTAACCCATCCCAATTAGTAATAGAGTTATGAGGAAAACATCTATACCATTGTAGTGCTTTTCCTTTCAAGGATGAAGCTAGAAGCCTAACAACAACATCATCCTCTGTAATACCATGTATATTATAGACATTTGATATCTCTTGAATATGTTCTATAGGGGAGATGGAAGTTTCACCAGTGAAAATAGGTATTGTTTTGAGAGCTGACACTAGAATTTCATGTCTTTGAGCTAGAAGGAGAGGACTCCTAGCATTAAAGATGGAAAATTCATGTACCCTAGGCTGACCCATATGGAATAACAACCTATTTATATGAAAATATGACAACCTAGACTATGATCTATCAACTTGAGGAGTGGAAAGAGATCTTGCAAGTGTATGGGCTATTGTTGTTCTCCTAACTAGTGATAGAGACAATCTATTTCTTATTTTTCTAGGGTTTTAAAAATGAAATCTCAATGTATTGAAAATTGCCTCTAGAAGATGCTCTTGTATGAGTTTTGGGAATGAATCACAATAACTTGGTCTAAAAACCATATATATTGTAGGATAGAGTTGCCAAGTACTTGAAAATGAACCTCTTGAAGGCCTGAAAATATTGAGAGCAACACTATCTTCTCAGCACGTATTGTAACTTTTCTTCTTTGACACTAATGAACTTATAAAGCTTCAAGAGTTTGTCCCACTGGGCATGCCAAAAAATATTATCACAAAATTTTGCACCCTTGCCTAAAATCTTTTACCTAAAGGAAACCTTGTGAAACATGGAAACAACCTCCAAGTTGTTGGACTTGAAAAATGAGGTCGAGTCTCTAGAGAAGGTTAACTTCCTTTGCTATCAAGGTGCAGCTAACTATTCTTGAGAGGAAAAGGGAGAAGGAATGAATGAAATAAAACTACCTAATCTATTCTAAGGAGGAGGTGATGCACCAAAATAAAGTCTTCAAACCAATCACCACTCATACATGCACAGTTAAGCTATATAACTTTTTAAAAAAAAAGATTTAGACTTGTTTTAATCTAATAACCACATTCAGATTAGATAACCAAATAGATGACACAAGTAAGAAGAATTCACTATATACCATTCATTGGTCAAAAGGAGATATAGTCATGCAAATTCTAGATAACCACAATACATCGATGAGAGGCAAATAAATCTTACATAGTACATCAATGGCTGAAAGGGATAAAGTAGAATATCACAAAGTTTAGAGGCAAAGGGAATTTACAATAAGCATGCCAGAGTAATGCCACAGAAATAAGAGAAGAGTCAACCATTACAAGTGTTTAGGAATGTGTCTTTATAGCTCAGACATAACCTCTGGATTGATTTCCAACTCAGCCAATGCATTCAAGATTTCCAAATGATGATTGGATGCAATATAGACAATAGATTTGATCTAGTACATCTTTGGAGGAAAGAAAATCATCAAAACCTTGACCTAAAAAATACCCTAAAGTGATAGATGCCATTAATGCTTTGACTAGGTAGATGGATAACCAATTGGTGGAGGGATGTCCTTTGCATTTTTACTAGTCCTACATTCATTCAAAGTGATTGAGATTGATCATGAAGATTAGATCGCTTAGGAAAACCAACTTCTTTTAGTCCTAGCTCGATAAATTATCAAAATCAACAAGTCAACTGGTTCATGCAACCACTGAAATGAGCCTCATGGACCAATATTTTTGTTTATTTTTTCTAGCTTTAAATTTTTTTGAGTGTTTGACTACCCTATTGGTTCCACTAACCACTTGCCCCATGAAATCGTAGACTTAACTGCAACTAACTATTAATTGCTACCATTACTTACCACTCGGGCCAGCATGGACACATGTCTGCATGTTGCTTCCCCATATTGTCTAAAAATCTTTCATCTTCAAAATGTGGGAAATCAACGATCGTCGATCACCAAATGATTGGAAATCAAAATAACTTTTAGTATTATGATATTTTCCTTTAATATTTTTGGGCCCACTGAACGCTCAGCATCCACCTCATAGAACATGTAATCTTCCTAGTGAATCAGCATGAACTAACTAACACGTATTCCACCATAGCACCACTTGTTGACCTTTGGAAAAGATGGCCCCACATGACCATGTATTGAGGTGTCACTTCCCTACACTGCTTAAAGTTTGAGCAATGCTAGAATGCGAGAAAGCAACTATGATAAATCTGCACAAGATCTGATGGTAGAGAAAAGTTGTGGGACCGAGAAAATAAATTTAGGCTTATATGGAAATATTATAGTTTATCTTTTTTATTTCATATTTCTATTGAATATTTGAATATTTAAATATGGAATGTGATTGTTAGACCAAGCCATTATCATTTGAACTCAAATATTTGGTGGGAAGGCATTTTGGTTAACACGTACCTCGACCGTTTTTATATGAAATCAATGGTGAGGCCCCCTACATTGAAAAATATTGAAATATTTTGGCATATTTTATTACCTAATTACCTTTAGAAAAAACAATAAACAAGTGCACCAATTAATTAAGAATTAGTGTAGTTATGTCTTGAAGCATCTTCTTATGCTTTGGAAAATCTAGCACAACATGAATTGCAAAAAAGGCTCTAGTAGAGTCCCTTTTCTTTCCTCCTATCAAGAACAACAACCCCCTAATAGATTTATAGTCTTATTTATGTTGCAGAGACCAAGATTAATCCAACAACCTTTCAAAAAATATATCAATGCTATCTCGAAAGGGCCAGATATCCATTGGACTCTTTCATCGTCATCTAATAGGGGCTCAGAATAAGCATACATTTGAAAGATTGCAAGGCCCTCAAATGCCTCTTCCAACTCCCAACATCTTTTGCAAGGTCCCATAACACCTTTTTAGACCTTAACTCTAGTTTAAGGCCCAATTGGTGCCTTTTCAAGCCTTAATGCATTTTTAATGTCCCATTAGCATATTTTCAGGCCTTAACACCTTTTAAGGCCCCAAAATGCCTTTTATGGCTCAAACACTTTTTTTGAGGCCCCGTTTCGCCTTTTCAAGTCCCCAACAACTTTTTTAGGGCCCCATAGGATCTTGTTAGGTCACCTTTTTCAAGGCCCTATTTCACCTTTTTAGGCCCCAAATGCCCTTTTCAAGGTACTATTTCACCTTTTCAGGACCAAACACCTTTTTCAAGGCCCCTCTAGCACCTTTTTTGGCTATTACTACCTCCCATAGGCCCAAGCACCTTTCATAGACCCTGTCAATGTCCATCTCAAGCCACACCTAGAGAAAAATCTAACCTTTGGCTCATAGCTTGTCTGTAAAGGCTATCAATATATATAAAATTGTATCTTGCAATTCATGGTTTAACACTTCCTACTTTTTCCACCTTGAACACCATAGCTCTCCAAATGTTACACAAGTTTGTACTCATCTTTCATTGAGAGCCCATACCAACATTTAGTTCCCACAAATAAGTGAAGGTCAATCTTCCTCTACATATCTCATTGATCCCACTTTTATGGAGATTGACGACCTTTCCAATATTTACAAAAGAATTCCAAAAATAATAAAATATTTACAAAAATCCACATATTCCCAAAATGCCAAAAACATTTACACAAAATAGAAAAAAAAGAAATAACAATGTTTATCCAATGTTTTCAATCACAATATTCATTAACATGCACACTAGTCACCCCTTTTTCTTGCCACATAAAAAATCTTTTTATTTTATTATGATGGCAACAACAATATTAAATTCAAATAACATTTGGCAGATCATTTATTCTGGCCTTCCTTGGGCAGGTGGCAAGACAGTGTGTCCAATCAGGGGCATTTTTGTAGACCCAATCCTAGAGGATGAGGCCCCTAACATCAATCCTCCTCACACCCACATTGCATCCATGGAAATTGGAAATCTCCCACCATGAAATTGGGCATTTAGCAATTGTGTAAATTCCCTATCTACAAATTGAGTCTCTCATCACTTCTCATTGGGGAGGGATTGATGATAAAGCCACATGTAATAGGCAACTTCCCAGTGCACTTTCATAATATATTGCATATCCATGAACACATTCTCCACCAGCTTGTTTATACCTGATATAGTGATCACTTGTTGGGCCACATCTCACTCCTATTGCATCTAATCAGTTGCCATCCTCCAACACTCCACATCCACTTTCCCTTCACTCAATCACTATTGTAACTACCTCACCTTTGACTTTCTCAATGCTAACTAATCTTGCAACTACAATGATGGGGTGTTCAATTTTTCAATTGTCTCCCTAAAAGACTCACTGGGCTCACAATAACACCAATTCATTCTGCACACTTTCCAAACCCACTTGTGCCATCCTCAATGACTCTTGTAGTCTTTGTGCTCATGATTGCTCCACCCATAGACCCACATCATTTTCCTTTTCTTGTGATGGTTTCACTTGAAGTTCCACTTCCAATAACCACACTCGAGCCCATTTAGAATTCACTACTACTTGGAGCCACCTCGCTTCTATTTGTGCTCTATCCTAGCAAACTTTCTCCATCAATCCTAGAACAATGTGACTTATTGCTCCACATTGTCCACTCAGACTCTCTCTGTGGACATCATTTTCTAAATTCCTCCACCTCACTTGTCACTTTGGCTCCACCCTCCACCTCTAGCAGTGGCTCCACTACACTCGATCTACCCCTTTCCTCTTTCATCAACTTTTTCCCTAGAATCCCAAGGCTAATCAATTAACTTACTACACTTGTCACCTCACTCATGCTAATGTCTTCTACAACTCTCTAAGATTTTCTCATGGTCTTCTTCAAAGAATCCATCTCCCCTACCTTCGTTGCTGCTTTTGACACACTCTTCATCACCCAAGGCTAACTATTCTCCTCCTACATCATTGGTTCATCATCCAATACTACTTGCAATAGCTGTTGTGTTGCACTCCTTGACAACATCATTAATTCTAACAATGGAATTCATTCCACCTTGACTCTCAAACCCTTAGCCCATTCTTACACTAATCCTGCATGACTTGATTCACCTTTCTCATGAACTAACGCTTGAAGTTTGGACTAATACACTAGTTCCCCAGAGGTCCACCGAATGTGCTTTGTCATCCATCCTTGCCTCACCCATCCTCCCTGGCTAACATCACCCTTCTATTATGATTGATCTAGTGAGCCCAACATACTTTCAACCAAACACTTACCAAACTTTCCAAAATCACTAACCAGTTGTGCTATCTCCTTCAATGTGCTTCCTTCCATGGACACACCCCTCATATATTTATAGTCATCACTCAACATGAATTACACTTCACTTGCCTTAACACATGTTCTCTCTATACATCTTTTCGCACTAGTATGATGTAAGTTTACCACTTAGCTCTAACATTTAGACACCCTAATCCACACCAACCCATATCTTCCACCACAATCACCAGATCCTATTGCTAATTTTTGTATCCACTAGGAATTGGACAAACTTGACACTATTTCACACAACTGTCAACACCACTGGGCCACAAATTATGATTTTCCTTCTATTATGTATTGCTTATAGTACATTAATGATGTACTTGACTAGAGGTATCAAGATGATACCATGTTATTTTATTTGGCTTTGGTTTTTCACTATTTTTCTCTAGTGATCCTTTCATTTTCTACATTATTAGTGTCCACTTGTAAGTGCCTCCTCTTGTTTAGAAGGCCATGTGTACCTCGACCACTTTTGTATGATATCTTAGGTGAGGTTCTTTACCTGACATGTGATTGTTTGCATGCCTATTTTCATTTACTATGTTCTTAATAGTTTTCTTATCTTTCATGTGCATTGGTTGTGTTTGGTTGTATTTCTTGGTGTGATACAGTATTCATATCACTATAGCTGAGCTAGTGGTGGTTGTACTAGGTCACTTTATACTAAATGCTCTATGATGAAATTTAATTTGCATCTCTTTACAAAAAGTGACAGTTAGGTGCATTCATCTAGTTTTCATTTCATCTTAGGTACCTTAAAAAAAAATGGTTGGCACATAAATTAGTATTACACAAGAAAGACTACAAAACATCATTCAACAGATCAACAATTTTTTTTTGGACTGGTTATCAAATGGCAGACAAAAACATCAACATCAAGGTGAGATTTTAACACTCAACTATTGTGGACTTTGTCTCATCACAACACCACCACCATGCATCACACTTCATTATCTCATAATATTCATTCCACCTATTGCATTGTGAGACCATCTAATCTCAAACAATTCTCATCGCTATTTCCTCTTCTCACATTTCATTCCCTCATTATGCCATATCCCCCATATCATTCATTTCATTATGTGACCTTCAAATCTCAAATAATTTCGGTAAACACTCCCTCCTTACCATGCTTCTTTTTCTCCCACCATTCATCACATTCTATGTATCCATTATTTCACCCTTCTCACTATTTCATCCACTATAATTCCTAATTTGCATTTCATATTCATTCTTATTTTTGTCTTTATTTCTATATTGTTTCATACCCTCTTCATTAGTTCATTCTTCATTTTTCATTTTCATTTTCTTCTTTCATCACATTTTATTTTTATCATATATCACACATTAAATATTTTCTATGTATTTCACATTAAATCTTTTTTATGTATATCACACATTAAATCTTTTTTTTATCATATATCACAATTATTTCACCCTTCTCACTATTTCATCCATTATAATTCCTCATTTTCATTTCACATTCATTCTTATTTTCATCTTTATTTCTATATTGTTTCATAGCCTCTTCATTAGTTCATTCTTCATTTTTCATTTTCATTTTCTTCTTTCATCACATTTCATTTTTATCATATATCACACATTAAATCTTTTCTATGCTTCTTTTTTTCCCACCATTCATCACATTTTATGTATCCATTATTTCACCCTTCTCACTATTTCATCCATTATAATTCCTCATTTGCATTTCATATTCATTCTTATTTTCGTATTTATTTCTATATTGTTTCATACCCTCTTCATTAGTTTATTCTTCATTTTTCATTCTTCATTTTCTTCTTTCATCACATTTTATTTTTATCATATATCCCCCATATCATTCATTGCATTATGTGACCTTCAAATCTCAAATAATTTCAGTAAACGCTCCCTCCTTACCATGCTTCTTTTTCTCCCACCATTCATCACATTCTATGTATCCATTATTTCACCCTTCTCACTATTTCATCCATTATAATTCCTCATTTTCATTTCATATTCATTCTTATTTTCATCTTTATTTCTATATTGTTTCATACCCTTTTCATTAGTTCATTTTTCATTTTTCATTTTTATTTTCTTCTTTCATCACATTTCATTTTTATCATATATCACACATTAAATATTTTCTCTCTCTTCTTATCATTTCCTTCCATTTTTCATCTTTATTTCACTTGACCATTTTCAATCTTTTATCTTTGGTTTTTACCTAAGTCCATTATTATCTTCACACCATTTTTCTCTCATTAATCTCTTTCTTTCATTCTAGTTTTTGATGCAGAGGAATTTTAGAACCTTTAGAAAATCAAATGCACGACTTAAGGCTTCACATGCATGAATGCAAATTTTAGAAAATGAATAAAAATTTAATGAAATGAGGGTCAACACATGAAGATGTTGCCCATTCAAATTTGCATTACAACTGGGTTTTCCTATAACCTGATATGAGACAACAATACAAAAATAAATAAATACATGAAATTATAGAGGATCCTCCAATGGCTAACAAAGACCATTGGAGGATCTTTAGAAAACCCCCATGCAAAGACCACTCTCAAAACAACAGAGAGATCCAGCTGATAGGAAATGAACAATAAGAAAATATTAAACTATTAAGATCTGATTTTCAGATTTCTTCCAAGATGTTGATCTAAATACAAATGGAAAAATGTATGTAGAATACTACACAATCACATCTGTACACCACTAGAAACTTCAAAAAATTACAGGAAAACTCAAGAACTTCATTCTATTAACTTTCTCCCAAAAAAAATATCTCTTCAAAAATCTCTCTTACAATATGCACTCTTTCTCTTTTTGAAAAACCTTCTAATGTAACTCCCAAAAATCCATCATAGCTTTCTTGTGGCGATTACATTTTGAATGCCTACACATGGTGCTTTAGGAATATTCATCATTTTCTTCCTTTTGATTTTTCTCATAAACATTTTCAAAAATTAAGAACCTTTAACACACCCAAAATAATCTAAAATAAACTCATACTAAGTCCTAAGTGAATAATGTTGGGTAGGCTTATAAGAATGCCACCTAAACATTTCCACCACAAAAAAAAGGACATTTATTTTAAAACATAAAACTTTAAACTCACACACACAAACATTTCAAATTTTAGATTTTAAACTCAAAACTTTTTGATATTTGCTTTGTGCCCTGCATTTTAGTCATATTGTAGGTTGTCTTCCTGTCGCAGACATGCTCCTGCACCATACTCCCAAATTTCAAAAGTTTCCAAGTCCCTTGGAAACACCTGCAAAACAAAGCATTAGAAAAACATATGGATCTCTTCATCTTGACTTTTGGTTTGTACTTTTCCTCCATTAGAATACTTGGCCTTTCTTGAACTTGTATCATTTGAATTTTCTCTTTCTCCTTCATCTTTACCTTTGGTTTGTTTTCCATTGGTAAGATAAAAAAATTTTGTTGCTCACTATGCATCCACTTCATAGTCTGAATTTGTATGGCTGCTACATACACTTGTAACTTTATCACATTCTGAATTTTTATTATTGCTGCATACACTTGAATTTTTATTCTGAATTTTATGTCTTGAAAATAATTTTTTGCCCTATCATAAATATATTCAGCCTCATCTTCTTTGTCCATAACATCATCTGATACCTCTTCTTTGGAAATTTCTTCATGCTGAGTCTCCATACTACCACCATTCCTTTGCCATTCTCCCATGATGGCTGTAAACTCTTCCCATAAATCAAATTCTTCTTCAGAACTTGCTGCTACACAATCTTTATCTCCATCCTCATGCCATTGCTCTTGACATTTCACTACACCATGCATTTTGAAGGCTTCATTATTTTCCTCCAAACTCTCTTTCATAGGAGTACCTTTCAGCAATGTACTCATCTCTATTTTCAAAGGACACATTATTGTTCCAACCATAACTTTATCACACTCAAATCCCATAGGACTTTCCTCTTTATTCTTCTCATCAACATTAACTTGCTGCACTGCTTCTTGTTGCAATTTATCTTCTTTCTGCTCTTCATGTTCTTTCCCTTCCAAAGGACAACTTACATCTATCATTGTTGAGATTTCTATACCAACTTCACATACATCTACACTCTTTATGGTTGCCTTCTCTGTAGTTTCATTTGCCTCTACCAAAACTTCTTTCACTTCCTCTTTCACTTCATCATTCATTGAAAATGATATCCTATCAATAAGACCTAAACTTCTTGATTCCTTCCATGTTTCATCATCCTTCAATGGAAGGAAAACCATCTTCTTCCCATTCTTGTTGACGGTATATGTGTTCTCTCTACAATCATATATGGTTGACTTGTCATATTGCCATGCTCTTCCCAAAATCAAGTGACAATCTTTTAAAGGCATAATATCACATTCAATGGTATCAAAATATGGTCCAATATTAAAAGAAACATATGAATTTTCAAACACATCAATCTATTGTTCATCTCCTAACCCATATGCTCTGTAAGGTAAATCATGAGGTACTCTTGGAAGATTCAATTTCTCAACCATTTCTACTGAGATTATATTTTCAAAGGAACCACTGTCAACTATAACTTTGCATACCTTATTCTTGCACTTGCACTCTTTTTGGAATATAGAATGTCTTTGGCTATAGCTTTGTCTTTTTTCTTCTTCTTCTTCCATTATGATGTAGAGCTACACTTTGGAAACCTTTCGTGGATATACTCAACTCGAAGGGTTGCTTCAAAGGCTAAAACTCATCAATCTGGAAACCTTCACAATCTGCACATTGTATTTTGCTACAGTAACATAATCTGCTACATGGACATAAAATGCTTCAGCAACATAGGAAACTTAAACAAAACAAATATTTTTCCACCCAAAAAATCAGTCTTTTTCTTTCACTCATTGACTCCAAGTAGTGGTAATTGTGTCTTCATAGTGATAGGAATTTTGTCAAACACTTATCCCCTCAACTAAAGAAAACTAACCATACTTTAACCATGACCAAAACAAATTGTCCAACTCAATGCTGCTGATTTTAGAGCTGAGAATTTATTTTCAAATATTAAAATTGAATTTCTTTCAACCAAATTCCTTCTTGACACCATGAAAATCAAGAAAAAAAAGACTTTCCAAACTGCTGCCTTCCTGTAGCAACAGTGACAGTAAATAGGACAGTTTTTAGAAACAGGTCTGTTTGACCCCTCAAATCATGAGATAATTTTTTCTAGAAAGAATGAAAGTTGTTCAAAACATAATGAAATATCCTCCCACCAATTTTTGGGTCTCTATGAAACCATACGTGACTTCTATAAATTTTTCTTTGGACTGTAAATCTAAAATCTGAACAGACCAGCTTCACAGAATTGTGCATAACTTGCTCATTTCTAAATGAAAATGAACCAAACTTGAACCAGATGAGAGTATATTCAATGATATTTACAAAAATATATCATTCATAATAAAGAAATACTTAATGAAAAAATAAGGAAAATATTTCCACCACACTGCCCGAAATCAGGAAGCTTCAAATTTAAGGAATCTTGGCATGCATGCAATAGTTTCAACTTCAGATATTTCTCTTTCAAATGATAGTGATTTACTTCCTTTGATTCATCCAAGTGATTTAATAACAAATCAATCCAAAAATCCTTTGGATCCCTTCTCCTTCAGCATTCATAAACAAATATGTGATTTGATTCTTTCCTCCATGGAACCCCATATAACTTCAAAATCAAATACCAAATCACCTTTCCCTACCCAGATCTTTTTTTGGGCTCTGATACCAAAAATGATTTAGAGGAATTTTAGAACCTTTAGAAAATCAAATCCATGACTTAAGGCTTCACATGCATGAATGCAAATTTCAGCAAATGCATAGAAATTTAATGAAATGAGGGTCAACACATGAAGATGTTGCCCATTCAAATTTGCATTACAACTGGGTTTTCCTGTAACCTGATATGAGACAACAATACAGAAATAAATAAATACATGAAATTATAGAGGATCCTCCAATGGCTGACAAAGACCATTGGAGGATCTTTAGAAAACCCCCATGCAAAGACCACTCTCAAAACAACAGAGAGATTCGGCTGATAGGAAATGAACAATAAGAAAATATTAAACTATTAAGATTTAATTTTCAGATTTCTTCCAAGATGTTGATCTAAATACAAATAGAAAAATGTATGTAGAATACTACACAATCACATCTGTACAACACTAGAAACTTCAAAAAATTACAAAAAAACTCAAGAACTTCATTCTATTCACTTTCTCCCAAAAAAAATCTCTCTTCAAAAATCTCTCGTACAATATACACTCTTTCTCTTTTTGAATAACCTTCTAATGTAACTCCCAAAAATCCATCATAGCTTTCTTGTGGCGGTTACATTTTGAATGCCTACACATGGTGCTTTAGGAATATTCATCATTTTCTTCCTTTTGATTTTTCCCATAAACATTTTCAAAAATTAAGAACCTTTAACACACCCAAAATAATCTAAAATAAACTCATACTAAGTCCTAAGTGAATGATGTTGGGTAGGCTTATAAGAATGCCACCTAAACATTTCCACCACAAGACAAATTACATTTATTTTAAAACATAAAACTCTAAACTCACAAACACAAACATTTCAAATTTTAGATTTTAAACTCAAAACTTTTTGATATTTGCTTTGTGCCCTGCATTTTAGTCATATTGTAGGTTGTCTTCCTGTCGTAGATGTGCTCCTGCACCAGTTTTACCATTTTAATTTTCATATTCATCCTCATTTCATTCTTCTTCACTTACTCATATCTTAAACAATTTTTATTGTTGTTAGTTTATTTTCATGATTTCATTATCATCTATTCTGGTATTTTATTTTTCATATCATGTCATTACATCACATTTCATTTATACATCTTATTACATCACATTTCATTTCATTTATACATCACATTTCACTTTATTAAATTTTATTTCATCACATTTTATTTACACTTCATTTCATTTCATTTATCTACTTCATTTCTACATTCACTATTCAAGTATCATGTATCTATATGCTACATTAATCATTCACATTACATCAACAACTATAACTATCATATGAATTAAATCACAACATCACATACATGCATCCATCCATAGCATCAGATATATAAAGTCCATGATATAACAAGTGCACAAGTTTGAACATCAAAAAGCTCGAATAGTCATATATCAAAAGATTGAATCATCAACATCAACATCAAAAAGTCATCAACATCACCTTCTAAAGGTCAACATCATAAATGACATACATGATAAGCCAACAAAATGCAAATACATAATGATACACAAATAAACCTTGTGTCTTACCCCCTACATCATCTGTATGTGTCTGATCTGGAGGTCCTTGTTCACTGGGGGCACTCATCCCATCAATAATAGATAGGTAAATCCACATCTATCCATCACTTGTTGATTGACTACAATAATCTATTAATACTCTCCAAGGGCCATGGGTACAATTCCTGAACCATGATCATTTTTTCATCACAAGTGATCATCCTACATCAATCAAATACCAACATCTAGCTATTTAGCTAATGGTTCTATCTTGAACCTATTATTTTTCCTACTTTGCATCTTGAGATGGACATATTAGTTTTCCCTACTCTGTATCCCGGGGGCACTATTTTCTATCTATCCCACATCACTAGATTGATTTTACACATCACTTTGTTGAAACACATTGTTGAACTAGTTGTTTTTCCTACTATATATATCCTGAGATAGACCTATTAGTTTTCCCTACTTTCTATCCTAGAAGGTGGGGGGGGCACTTTTTCTATCTACCCAATATCATGTGATTGATTCTATACATTAATTTGTGAGTACACATTCCCTATCAATTATTCTCATCAACATTTTTAGAAATAAAATTGGAATATCCCCTTTTTTTTGTACATCAATTTTTCCAATTTCATTTCTAAGGGGGTAGTATACTGGGGCATCAAAACTTTTCAAATATAAATAGTCTTCTACCCTAGCCAAAAATTTCAACATCAAATCAAACTAGGGAATCCAATCAAGTTATCCTAAATGAAGGATTTTAAAACATCAACATTGAATCAAACATCAAACTGTTAGCAATCAGCCAAAAAAAATCAACAATTAGGCATCGTATCAACCTCGAATCAATCAAACATCATTGATCAGACATTCAGTTATTAGAATTTGACCTAAAATCAAAAAATTAGTCAATCTTTAAACTAATATACTTTGAATATTAGCTCAAAGAGGGGCATTTGTAGACACCCAAAAATTGGCAAAGACCTAAAACAACACAAATTATGATCAAACAACACAAAATTAAGGATAAAATTGGAGGAAAATAATAGACTTTCAAACCAATGGTAACATCAGGTCATTAATTAATCAAATCACTTATCCAATTAAAAAGGACCTAAATCAACTTTAAAAAGAGGAAAAGTAATTCATAAAATCATAAAATTAAATAAAAAGGGAAAAAGAAAAAGATAAAAGTTGAAAATAAATGGAACATTTAATAGATCAATAAAAACCATTTATCCTCACAAAAGTGAAAATCCTCCTTGTTACATTTAAAAGAACTGAAAAATCCTCTTTTATCCTCACAAACTAAGTCTGTTGGACTCTTCCTCTTGGTGCCTTATGAGATATTTATAGTTTCACCATAGTCAAAAGTGAAATCTAGATCTTTCCCCCAACCCTTTCTGAAATCTTATAAATAGGAGGGAAATTCAAGAGCAAAATGACCCAAGCTTGATGCATCTACACTATAGGCATATTTAGAGTTATCATGTTAGCATGTTAGTATTGCTATTATAGAAAAATCATGTCATTCTAGTATCTTTTTAGTATTTTTATGTTGTTCATTCGATATCATTTAGCACTTTTTTAGCCTATTTCATGGACATATCATAGCATTCTAGGGTTATTATACTCATATAATCTACATTCTCACATAGATCTTGCATAGACATTTGCAGATTTGCATCCATAACATACTCACATTCTAGAACTATCATTGAGATGTTGGTTTGAGAGAAATCTTAGCGGTTGTAGTTAGGGAAACATGGGATGTTCATAGAGTCTATATTTGATAATGATTTATTGGGTCTAGATTAATTCTTTTTCATTCTATTCGCACTCTACATTAAGGTCTTATGAATACATGATTCCACCATGTATAGTTGGAAACATACAATTGGAACAATTGTTGTTTTTTCATTCATGTCAAATCTACTGATAAGACATATTGTTACCTAATCTAAATGCTATATCTATTTGATTGATGAAGAGGATTTGACAAATTTCTCATAGAAATAACACCTAGAGGAAAGGTTGAGTTATGAAAAGGAAGCTATAATGGACTTTTGATTACTTATACTTTGATAAGACAAAGTGATTGTTTATATCAAGAATGTAAAGCTAAGCTAAGAAATAGAGTAAAATGTTGAGGAATGTCAAGTGATACTAGTGTCAACCAAGCCACAGTAAGTGTCAAGAAAATTTGGTGTTGGTCGAGCATCAGTATCAACTGAGTAAGATAGTTGATGTTGAGCTAGAAGTTATTTAGTAAACAAGTAATTAAGTGATGACTGAGTGTCAAAACTTAGTGATTGCTAAGTAAAAATTTTGAGAATGAATTTGAGGAAATTATGAATTCTAGCTTACTCAGTTGATTTCTTGGGAGATGTAAACTATATTGAAGATAGGATTGATGATTTGTATTGTTAAATTCAAGGTGAGGATTAGGTATAACATCTATGATCTAATTTGATAGATGAGAAGATTTTAGAAAATAAAGAAGATGAATAAATACAATGAACTTGATGAACCAAATCCTAAACCCTAACATCTATGGTGATCATGGAAAATGAAAAAGCAAGAATTACCTATTTAAAGAGGTATAGAGCTGAACTCAAGTGAGAGGTATAAAAAAAAAGGTGGATCAGAGATGCACAAGGTTGGACACAAGTGTGTAAGAGTGAAAGTGAAGAAAAAGATATTGCTTGAATAGATGTTGTTGATATTGATAAGTGAATCTGAGCATATCTCTTAAGTTTTTTTGAGAAGAGAATATTGATTGTTTGAAAGATTATCAAGAAAATAAAGAAAAGAGATGACAATGGGGAGCTTATAAGTGAGTCATCACATGAACTAAATAGTGATATGAACCTATAAAGTGATTTGTAATCATATAGATAAAAACCCTATTATTTTCTTTCTAATCATTGTAAACAATTTGTATTGAAATCCTTTTAACATAGGTTGACCTAATAGTCATTTAAAAAACTTAATAGTCTATGTAAATCCTTTAACAAAGTGACATTCTAAATGGAATGATCAAAGTTGTCTGATAAGGCTACTCTTAATAGGGTGATTAAATCCTCTAACCAGGTCACATTTAACAATGTATATTGTAAACCTTTAATAGGGTTGGCTACTAATAGAGCTCACTTTGAAAGAGAGAAAAAGTGGTAACATGTTGTTGGTGGTTTTTACCAAATTGGGTTTCCATGTAAAAATTCTAGTGTCAAACTTGTATTGAATTCTTTATATATTTTACATTTGATAAAGTTTATATTTAGAAAAGTATGTTATATTTGGGACAATAATTTTATTAGTATAATAGAGAGCTTGAGCAACAACTAGATAAGTAGAACAATGAATGTTTTATGCTTAATTGTTCAAATGGTACTTATAGACCTTGAGTAACCGATTCACTCCCCCTAGTTACTCTAAACATTTCTAACAAGTAATTTTCTCTAACACAACATTCTAGAGATCAACCGATGAAGCTTAGAAATAAAGAGGGATTCCCATAAATTGAAAGATCTCTCCATGTTGATCCATCTCCACTAGAATTGAGAAAGCCATGGTGGAGTGGGGATGAAGGACTATTTATAGAAAATCATCTTGTGCCATTGAATGGAAGACCCAGGAGCCAAGTAAAAGGTTTCCAAGCATCAAGGCACATTACTAACATTTTTGTCATCCACAATAAGGGTGAGAAAGGAGTCATCAACAAAATTTCCATTGACCAGCTAGGATGGAGACTCTAGAAGAGAAATGCCACAGACCGAGCTAGAAAGAAATAGAATGAGCCAACACATAGCCAAATCCTTTGGTAGCTAGGACATAAAGAGTAGGGGCCAGAGGGAATCCCTAGTGAATGGATCTAAATAGGCTAAAGGCCTCAGATTTCCTACCATTGATGGTGATGCAAGTGAAAGATTTTCCAAAAAGCATCTACACAGACAAAATAAAAATTGGTCCAAAGTTGAAAGCATGAAGCATAGCCAAAATGAAATACCATTCTATGCAATCATAAGATTTAGCAAAGTCAATTTTAAGAAAAAGAGCTTCCTACTTAGATCTACAGGCCCATCTCATACCTTTCTAGATAACAATGATGTTGTCTAGGATAAAATGAGATTTGATAAAACTAGTTTGCTTTGGTCGAACAATCAAGAGCAGAAGATGGCTAATTTTTAATGGAAAGGCTTTAGCTATGATTTTGTAGGATACATTTAGCAAGGTGTTAGGCTTCTAATTACAATTCTCCTCTGGATCCCCATATTTAGGTATGAACTTAATGTTTCCCTTGTTGATAATATATCCTAACAATTTGGAATGGTACACTTTTAGGTCCATCATATGGAGATCAAGCCTAATAGAGTCCTAATAAACTTTGTAAACTTCACAGGGGAACCCATCACACTTGGGGGCCTTGCCATCCTCCATGGAAAATACTACCTCCTTAAGGTCACCGAGGGTAAAAAATTTCTCACAAAAAGCATGTTTCTCAATCACAATATGGTTTAGAGTAACAACAATGCACTCCTTCAATGCTTGCTAATGCTTTAGAGTGAAATCCTAAGCAGTGAAAACCTTCTTGTAGTAATGAACAAAGGCTTGAAGAATGTCAAGAAAGTTTAAAAGAAACTATTGCTGATCCTTGATTAATTTTATCCCCATAGAGGTGTGACAAACTCAAAGATATTGAAAAAAATATTTGGAAGCATGGTCTCCAACTTGGAACTAGTGAAAGAAGGTTTTGGTTTGGGCTCCCCTTGCTACATAATTATCAACAATTTTATTTTGATGATAAAGATGGGAAAGCTATAGTTGAAGGTCTAAATCAAAAGGATTCAAGGCTAAAGTATATGAGGTAGCACATAGATCTTTGGTGGTGGCTTCATATGAATGCTTTTGATACAGTGCAAGCTACCTATCATAGATCCAAAGAAATCTAGCCATACAAGTGATGACATCATTCCACCACTATATCCACCCAAATTGTGTGTGGGGTCAAGGATCTAAATTCCAAACATGTAAAATATGAGCCATAGTGGGCTCATGACTTAACAATGACATGGTGAGAAAAGATTGAGTCTTATAAGGACATATCTGAGCTATTTGATAGGTGATACTAAATAGAATGGGGAAATAATCTAACAAGGTCACATCCAATAGAGGAATGATAGGTAAAGGTATTTCCTTAGGAAAAGAAAAAAATATTGTGCAAAAATCACATCACATGATCGAGCCTTTTAAAGATCTTGGAAGATCCAACTCTAAAATTAGACCAAATATGCCAAATTTGACTAGGCTAGTAGCAGTGAAAATTGGGATAAAAAGAACCTTATTTATTTTGCATGTAGTACTAGGCCTCACATTCTCTAGTAATCCATTGAAATGATAGAATGCCTTCCTTGTCAAAAGCCAACTCAACCATATTAAAGTCCCCACAAACAACCCAAGTGGAAGGTGGCAAAGAATATACCATCCATCACCAAAGTTAGGAATGTTCAACATCATCAGGAGAATAAACATTAACAATCCAAAAGGAATGATTTTGGAAGGACAAAAAAATCTATACAATCCTGTGCATGGGGTCAGAACCATGAGAGATAATAGAAGAAATTAAATGAGGTGAGAGAAGAGAAACAAAACCACATCGACCAGCTTCATGTTGAGAAGAAAAAATAATGCTATCTAGCCAAATAACATGGCAAACAACACTTAACATGAAATCTGAAATCTTAACTTCCTGGAGACAAAGGATATCTAGGATACCAATTCTACATCTAGTATCTCACACATAATATTTGCAAGAGAGGGAGGTGAGACCCTGAACATTCCATTAGAGAACATCCATGGAAATAACTCTTATATATCATCCTAATTCCCAAGATAGGAGAAACTATTGTGCAAGAAAGAATTGGAGGTGACTGTAGGGGAGGTGACTCCCATAGAAATAGGCTCCACTTCTCCAAACCACCATCTTGGTCTTCACCATGACCTTTAGGGCTATGCAAGCAATGCAAGGGTTGATACCCATGAGGGACAACCATGAAAAATACCTATGGAGTGCGGGCCAAAGCAAGTAGAGAAGCATTTACAATTGAATCCACCCTCTAGGAACCAAAGTTTAAAATGGGTGGCTAGATTACTAGAGTGACATGCACAATCGAGGTGGTAATACGAAAAATCTTGAGTGAAGGCTAGTAAGAATAAGACCCATATTTCTTAGATGGTAAGGAATTCTTACCCTTGTGTATCATGGTTGTCCACTTATTCTTTTTTATTTTATCAATAGGCTTTTCTTGCATTTCCTTAGCAGGGGATGGCTTGCGAGGCACGACCAAGGAGAAGTCATTGATCTTGTGATCAATCGACTGACACCTATAATAGGCGTTGGATAGTTAAAGGTAAAGAAAATTCTAAGAGAAGATATGCTCAAAAACCTAAATATACACATATTCTTTGAGATCACAGGAGAGGTCTACCTCAATGCAAACCCTCCTTTGGGGATGTGCATTGAAAAAATTCTTTGGCTCTACACAAACCATCCTTCCAAGAGTTTATGCAATAGTATGAATAAACTTCCAGCAAGAAACTAGGAGGCCCAGAAATCCAACACAAACAAGAACTTTCAACTTTTTGTCATCTGACACCAAGAAGTCTTGAGAGCACCACTAGAAAACCATCAGTGAGGACCTAAATAACCATGACCCATATCCCTTTTTAAGGCTCTAAATGTTGTCAAGCTAGACTCCATGAGGAGTCTAGTTCTTGGCAACCCATTCTTTGAGCATGCTTTTAGGAGGAGTGCATCCCCCAAAATACCCTATCAAGTTATGGTGTTCTAACAATTTACATGCATCCTCAAACTCTTCAATATTAAGAACAATATCAGGGGAGGAAGGCTTATCTCATGAAACACTTTCTTAACAAGCTTTCTTGCTCATTTGTTCAGAGGAGGCACCATGAGCATCTATTGTAGAAACTCCAACACTAGTAGAACCTACTAGGCTAAAGTTGGCTAGAGCCATAATTTAAACCCGTATTGATCCACAATTAATGTGGTATAATAGGTGCAGAACTAGAAGTGATTTCAATAAAAAAATTATACAACATGCAAAACCCTAGCAAAGTGATTTCACATCCTTGATTATTTAAAATTTATATGATCCAATTTATAAAATATTTATTATAGAATTTTTGAAAATAAAGTTAAATAGTTTAAACATACGAGTATTTACAATTAAGTTGTCTTTTAGATTAACTAAAATTAAAAAGTTCTTCATGATAATTAGTTTTTATAATTAAAATAGAATAAGAATGAAATAGAAAAAAATAATAAAAATCAAAACAAAAAATGCACTTATTAAATCTTAAAATTAATTTATGAAAAAAAGAAGTAAATTCTAATATATTGAAAGCAGAGATTATAAATTATAGATAAACATTACAATCAATGAAATCAATAGTTATCTATAAATTTTCTACAATAATTTATATTACTAAATATACCAATATATAATTGTAATATCATTGTTAATCTAAATTTAGTTACAATATCACAATTATTAGTACAATATTACATTCCATATATCTATTTATTTGCCTCATTCATAACTTGGGGCCCTACATAAATAAGAGGTCATGAGTTCCATTCTGCTCCCCAATGAAACTAGAAAGAAGAGGAGTAAAAATAGGAATTAGATAATAGGCTTTTATATTATTATATTACTTTTATCTCTATTTCATCATTCTAATGTAATTATTCTATTGGGGAAAAATGGGTGAAAGAGTGGGAATTTTATAGGGGATTCGGCAGGGGTCATTCATGGGGATCAAACCAGACTAGTTGGATCAAGGGACAAAGCAAGCAATTACAGATACAGATTCAGGTAGGGATGCTCGATTTGCATCAAAAATAAAGGAAAAAGAATTTCAATTTGTGAGATTTGCAAAAAAATTTAAAGGATTTCATGATCAAGATTCCAAAGCTGGGCAGAGTGTTTTGTGGAACAAAATATTCTACAAAAAGGTAGTGGTGCAACTAGCGAAGCTGTTCTTGGTTAATCCACAATTTTGAACAAATCAAAAAAGAAAGGAAAAATGGCAGGATCCATTTGACATATGTGTAAGAGAAACACCTTTCAATGGAAAGATTAGTAGAGAATTTGAAGAGTAGAATGGTTTTCTAGAGATGGCAAGATTAACGAATTGGGAAGGTGGAGAATGTTCTCATTCAGTGAAGAAAGACAGTAAGATTTCAAAATCATCTCAGTGAGCTTCCTTTAATCTAAATCTTGACTATGGAAATGTAAAGGGTTTGTAGAAGAACACAAAGGTCAAACAAATTTGGAGGAGAAAACAACTTGGAGTAAAGAAATCAAAGAAAAGTGATATCATATGCCAAGAGACTTTAGAAATCACCATTCTGGAAAGGCTTTTAGCATCACATGTGGATTTTTTGAGGAGTACAATACTGAGAGTGCAAATTCAAGATAATAAATTAAATCGACAAGAAATTTAGGATTGGGCAAAGGAAAGTTGGGAAGGTATGAAAGAAATTTTGTTTCATGAATCAGTCTTAAATTGTTTTACTATTTTATTTCATTCAACCATGCATAAGGATAGAGTGCATAAATTAAAAGGTTGGTTCTATAAGGGATTTGGTTTATCTACATACCATTTTACACCAAATTTTGTTCCAAAATTGGATGATTTGATCTTCTTCCCACACTAGGTAGAATTCCTAGACTTACCTTTGGAATACCGAGATCTTGAGATTATTGAGCTCATAGTAGATAGGATGGGAATTTTTATCAAACATGATTTGATAAGTTATGAGCAACTCTTTAGGTTGGTAAGGTTATGTATTTTGATAAGCAATAAAAAACCAATAACCAAAAATTTAATATGTCATTCAAAATGGGGAGATTGGTATCAAAAGATTATTGTTCAAGGGCCAAAGGAGATTGAGAAACATGCTCTATCGTTAGGGCATTTTAATTTTGTATGTCAAGGTAACAACATTGATAGGATTATGGTTTGTGAAGATCACTCTATGTTGGATGAACATTGTAAGTTTTGGAAAGATGTAGAGATACTTAAAGATGGGGTTGCAGAGGTATCATCTAGTTGAATTGAGAGTGAGGAGGATATAGAGGCAAATCTAGAGAACCCAAATGTAATAGCATCTCTAATTCAGCATGAAACTATGCAAGAAATTTTTCAATTGTAGGATTCTAGTATTGATAAGGCAATAGTTAATAAGGTGGGTGACATGTCAGATTTTAGTTTAGTTGTAGTTGTAAATAGCAGGAAGAAGGATTTGTTGTTTAAGCCAATTATTCAAGATATGAGATCAAATCAGCAAGAGGAGTTTTTAACAAACTCGAGTTAGAGTTTTCAATTGCCCGAGCAACAAAACGTAGCTCTAGAGGTAATCTCACACAACCAAATTTTATCTTACCAAAGGTATATGTCTAAATGCCACTTTGCTCTGATTTTCCCTATTTGCATAATAGGTTTAAGTTTTAAGGACCAATTTAAATTCATGGAATACACTAAAAAAGTCCTTCATTTAACAATTAGATATCCTTTATGTAAAGATATTTTTATTAGAGTTTATTCTAAGGTTTCCAGAGCAAACTATGGTAAGTCTTATGAGGATACTATCACTCAACAAGTCATGTTTAATAATTCCTCATTGGATGATTTTATTCCACAATGCCAAGTAGTTATGAAAACTATTAAGCTAGGCCATAATGTAGAAAAGGATATGAAAAATTTGGCAAACGGGATATCTAATTTTATTGTTTTGGAGCAATTTAAATTGTTAGAAAATGAAATAAATAGAGAAGTTAATATTCAAGAGTCAAATTTCGAGTGTAAGGAGAATGATTTGTGTCAGGGGTCAGTTGAAAAGATTTGGGAGGAAGCATGTGCCCATGATGAACAACATTTTTGTAATAATTTGAAGGTAGGTGAGGAAAAGTTTGATTTTTCACAAACCTTCTCAATAATGCAATTACCTGGAGAAAAAAAAATGTTGTTCATACTCCTAAGACCTATGGTAGGAAAAGTGAAAGCATGAAAGAAAAAAAGGAAATTGCTATGGGGACTCAATCTATGCTAGAAGATAAATTTAAATCAATTAAGAGAGTTACTAGGAGGACTAGAGGTCCTCTAACTATAATATGATGATTATTACATGGAATGTTAGGGGCATTAATGCCACTGAAAAAAAGGGGTAGAATTAAAGATTTATTAGATAATTTGAAGAGTGACATCATTTTATTGCAAGAATCAAAATTGTCAGATGTTAAATATTAGGATACAGTTGCTAAATGGAAAAATTAGAAATTTGTTCATGTTTCTAGAACTAGAGCATCAGGAGGATTAATAACTTTGTGGAATCCTAGACCAGTTTCAGGTCACTTGCTTGATAAAGGTATGGGTTGGCAATGTTGTCAATTTGAGCATTTTGATATTTCTATAATGATATTTAATGTGTATGGGCCAACTAGTGGAGTGGAGAAGGTAAAGCTTTAGGATGAAATATCTTGCAAACTTAGAGGTCTAGTGGTTCATTCAAAATTGCATTATAGGAGGTGATTTTAATGCTAGCAAAAATATTAAAGAAAAACAAGGTGGGATTTTCCATTCTATGAAAATTATGGGGGAATTTGAAAAATTTATTTGTGACAATGATTTGACAGAAGTGGTGTCTTCTAATGGTATTTTCTCTTGGTTTAACAAAAGAGATGGGTTCTTGCAAATTGCAAAGAAGCTTATCATATTTTTGATTGCTAAAGCTTGGAATTTAACATCAGTATGCTTCACCTTGAAAATTTTATCTTTTCTAGGTTCTAATCATTTTCCAGTTGCCTTAAACTTGGATAAAAATAAACTAAAGAAAATGGTTAAGTAGGGTCCTCTTTTAAGTTTGAGAGAATGTGGTTTACGCATCCTCATTTTTTACCATTAATCAAAAAATGGTGGATTGGTGCACTAGCAGTTAAGGGAAATCACATGTTTAAATTCTTTAAAAAGATGCAATATCTCAAAGACAGAATTAAGGTTTGGAATAAGCACGTTTATAAAAACATTTTTGAAGAAAAGAAAGTTGTTTTTCAAAAATTGACAAAGATTAATGAAGAAATTATTAAGTTTGGGTTGAATTTGAAGTTATTTTCCATTCAAAAGGAAAAAAAAGCTGAGTGGATGGAGTTATGTAGTAGAGAAGAAGAGTACTAGAGGCAAAAATCTAGGGAACTTTGGTTAGGTGAGGGAGATCACAATATGAAGTATTTTCATACTACAACTTTTCAAAGGAAAGCTAATAATGTTATTTTTTCTATTTTGGATTAGAAATCTAGTAAGGTTATTAATGAGCAGTTAGAAATCAAGAGGATAGGGGTTAATTTTTTCTAAGATCTTCTTGACCTGATGCATAAGGAAGATTTATGTGAAGACAAGCTTGCTAAATTTCTTGATGCTATCCCAAATATAATTTCAGAGGAGGATAACCAAGGACTTATGAAACCATTTTCAATGGAGGAAATTGGGGAAGTGGTGAAATATTTCCCACCTGATAAAGCTCCTAGACCTGATGGTTGGGAACTATTTTTAGCATTAGAGTTTTCCAGGAAGAAAGAGAGTATGCTAAAAGAATTCAATGCTACAAATTTTGCTATCATCCCTAAAATTGGAGATCCATAATCATTTTTAGACTTTAGGCCCATATCTTTATGTAATACCATTTATAAGATCTTTACTAAAGACATTTACTTCAGACTAAAAGCTATCTTGCCAAATATTATTTCTTCAAAATAGGGGGGTTTTGTGCCTGGTAGAGAGACACCAGAGGGAGCAATAGTGGCACATGAAACCTTACACTTCATTTTTTATAAAGCTTGATATGATGAAAGCTTATGATAGAGTAAATTGGTTTTTTCTTTTTAAAGTTTTGGAGAAAGTGGGATTTGGAAAAAAAAGGTGTAAATGGATCAAAGCTTGCATATTTTTCAATTCTTATTAATGGATCTCTAAAAGGTTAATTCCAATCTTCTCAAGGTATTAGGCAGGGAGACTTGTTATCTCCAGCCCTATTCATTTGATGATTGAGGCTCTCAATAGAGCTATTATTAAATCTCAACAATCAGATAGATGGTAGGGCATCCAATTTGGGGGAAAGGAGTTAGTTGTCACCCATTCTCTATTTGCATACGACACCTTGTTGTTTGGGCTAGCAAGTATCAAAGAAGAAAAATATATAAAGTCAGTATTAGATTTATATACAAATTTTTCTAGACAAAGGGTTAGTAATGCAAAATCTAAGATTTTCTTATTCAACACAAGTCCTAATGTGGGAAAAAGAATTTGCAAGATTTTAGAGTTTGAGTAGGATCATCTTCCTTCTACATATTTGGGAGTTCCTTTTTTCATGGGAAGTAATAAATCTTCTTATTGGAACAATATTATCAAGAGGATTAAGAACATAACTATGTCATGGAAGGTGAGATGGTTAACTTTATCGGGTCGTATTATGTTAATCAAGTCTATGCTTGCTGCTATACCAAATTACTTTTTCTCTATACTTTTAGCTCCTATTAATGTTATCAAGTAGACTGAGAGTATAATTAGAGGATTTTTATGGTCTCATAACATGTCAAGGGTTAAAAAAATTCCTTTAATATCACTAAGTGAAATGGAAAATGACAAAAGTAGTGGGGGTGTTACCTTGCCAAATCTACAATGGCGGAATAAAGCTTTTAATGCTAAGTTAGTATGGTTTATGTATGAAAGAACTAATGAAAAATGGTGTAAGATTATGCAATGGAAATACTTAGATTCATCTATTCCTGCAAGGATTTTTACATTAGAAAAATTACCTAAGGGTTCTTTGATTTGGAACTTTATGGCAGAGTCTTGGGATTTGGTTACCAAATGTCTTTCGTGGAAAATAAATAATGGGACTACAATACTATTTTGGGATGATTCTTGGAATGGATTTCTAGTTTTAAATACAATGCACTCTTTTGGGATATGGAAACATATTTTTTTTGAGAATTGGGGTATCCATGGTGTAGATTATTTTAAGAAGGTGGATCCAATATTAGGCATAGTTAGTTGGAAGAATCCACTAGATCTTCCTATCCCAGAGGAGGTGAAGAGGGATTTTGTCAATATATGTAAAGCCAGAATTGTGTTGGTGTCTATGAAGAATGATGAATTAATTTGGATTCCTAATCAAGAGGAGAAATACTCAGTAAAAATGGGTTACTTGGCAGCTTCTTACCAATAGTCAAGTTTGAAGAAATCTAGGGCTTATATGTTTTGTTGGAATTCAGCAGTTTTACCAAAAGTTGGCTATTTTGCTTGGTTGGCACTTAGAAAGAGAATTATTATAGGAGATCTATTGCAAAAGTTAAAAATAGTTTAGAATTTTAAATGTGTGATGTGTTCAGAGGAACTTGAATCAATTGATCATTTATTTATTCATTGCAAAGTGGCTCAGGAATGCTGGTCATTTGTTATGCAGAAGTTAAATGTGATGTTTCCATTGTGAAAGACACTTTGGGATTTATTTAATGATTGGCCATTTCCAAATAATCATTCTTTTTATGCTTGTTTATGGAAATGCATTCCAGCCTTAGTCATTTGGGCCTTATGGTGGGAAAGGAACAAGCGTATCTTCAGATAGCAACATTCAAATTTAGGAAGTGTGTTGAAAGGTTTAGAGGGTTCAATAGTTGAAGTGACTTTGGCTTATTGAAGAAAACTAATGAGCATATAACTATAATAGGTTGGGATATTCTAATGTCAAATAGATGGAATAACATAATTTCCCCTAGTTATAATTTTATTATCTCAGGGCCAAGTGTCAAAATGAATAGAAGGAAAGTTAGATGGATTCCTCCTAAGAAAGGAATTTTGAAGTTAAATTTTGATGGTTGTTCAAGAGGTAATTTGGGAGCTTCAAGTATAGGGGTGTGTATCATAGATCATGAAGGTAAGATTATTGAATTGTTAGCAAAAAAAATAGCCTTTGGTACTAATAATTGTGTAGAAGCAATGGCTCTTTTATTTGGAGTTGATCTAGCCTTAAATATGAATTATGAAAATATTCATATAGAGGGGGACTCAACCTTGGTGATAAATTCTTGTTTGCAATGTTAAGTGGAAAATTGGAAATTTGGGTACATTTTGTATCAAGCTTGGAATCTAATCGATAGATTTAATTCTATGTCATTTTCTCACACTCTGAGAGAGGGTAATTGAGTAGCTGATATTCTATCTAATTTTGGGTGTGATTTATAGACACCACACATGGTATTAAGAGCTTTTGATGTCACATTATTTCCTAATCTTTTTGAGGAAATAGAGAAGGATAGAATTTGTATTTCCTAATCCAATATTTTCAATGCTAGTATGATGGAATTTACGTAAAAGGACATTGTCATCATTGGGCATAAAGCTTTCTAATTATTAGTGTATCCTTTGTAGATAATATGAAATGTTTGGTACATCGTGTGTATAAAAACAAGGTGATTTATAATCATGTTAACTACTTGCCTGTGAATTTAGCATGTTTGGTACAAGAATATGTCATATTGAAGTGGATTTTTTGATGGAAGTGGATACTCACATGTGTGAGGTGATTTTTTTAAAGAAAGATTATTCTTGTTTTGTTCACATCCTTGTCATGAAATCCAGATGCAAAAATGATAGTGGTTTCTTTCTTCAAAGTTATGGAAGGGAGTGGTAAGTTTTTTAGAGTCATTAGGAAATGTTATGAAAGGGAAATTCCATTTTTTGGTTGGCTAACCATGGAAGATCTAGAAGAAGTTTTCCACTTTGGTTGTGCTAAATACCATGATGATGTTATGGGCATTCTGGGTTCCAATTTCCTCTATCCAATTTTGCTGAGGTTGATCCTATCGTCGCATGTGGTTTCTTTATTTTTAACTTATGTGATGGATCTTTTTTCTAATTGTGAAGTTGTTGTGTGTATTATGGATAAGGTGTTATGATATAGTGTGTTTGACAAGCCAGTAATTATAGAGGAGTTAAGGAAGTTTGATATTGTTATGGGACTAGTACTAGTTGGGGGTGTGTTTACCAATTTGTCACTTAAGAGAGATGCAATATTTCTCATCCTCCTATCCAATTTGAAGAAAAAAATTTAAACAGGGATCTTGGCATGCTAAACGATATTCTATGGATTCATAGAGACCTTATGTTGAGAGAAGAGGTTTATTTGATATGAGAGAAAGTTATGTGTATCAGTGATCTCCTTTTTCATGTTCATGATGTTCCAATATCTTTGTAAGGTTGTGGTGGACTTGGGTTCCCATTAGCTTCCTATGAACATGGGGTAGTCAATCTATTGTAAATTAACAATCCAATGGCTCGATTGAACTTATTTGATGATGGAGCTCTAGTTTTGATGGACTAGGAGTCAATTTTGTAGAATGATATTAAGTAGATTTTGCAATTTGTAATGGTCTTTATTTTTTGTAGCAGATCTACTCTATGATGGGGTGGTTTTAATCTGAGGTCTTAGTAGTTTGTTTTTTGGGACCCCAACAGGTAATTTTTTGAGTATGAAACATGCAAATTTGAATTTTTTTTGGGATGTTTTTTGTATAGTTAAGGGCTGATGTAAATGGTTTGGTATTATATCACATACATGTATGGTGTAAATAGCTCAAATTTTATAAGGGCTTTGGATACTAGTATAGTGAGAGGCTCTAAATGTATAGAATCTCATATAACTTTGTATTTGGTGATGATTGGAGGGTTTCTTTCTAGTTTTTCCCTTCATAAACCATTGAACTAGTTTAATATTAATAAATATATCAAAGTGGCATGCCACTTTTTGCCAAAAATTAAACTAAATTTGATAACATCATTTAAGTAATCCTATTTAGTCATCTCTTAAGACATCATTGGTTAAGTATTTAATATTTAATTAATGCAATGTTATCCCCTAGTTAATTACAATCTAAAGTCTAATTATCAATTAAATCCTTATTCTCCTATTAAATTAAATAAATAAATATTATATATTTAATCTAATCCTAAAATGCCCCTTGATTTAATAAATCATTTAAAATCAAATCACCAACCTCTAACTATTCCTATATCCCTATCATTAGCTAAATCCAACCCATTCACCCATTCTAACCTCACTTATCCAACTAATTAACCCACCTCATTAATGCCACCCACTTGCATCCCTCTAACATGCCACTTTCCTCCTAAATCACCTCTTAAGATTAGCCTAACCCTTTCCCTAAACTTGTGCACAACTTTAAGCAATGGTTAAGAATTCCCAAGCCAAAGAAAAGTCAAACTTCCATCCCATCCCTCATAAATTCCTATATAAATATATTAAAGAATATTACATAAACATTTAAATCCTCCTACATCCCTCTTCCATACTCCATCTCCCTCATAACTCCTTTGACTATCCATTTTTCCCTTCCTCTCATATCCAATCTCCTTGTGACACTTGTCACAAGGCTATGGATTTGAGAAAATGCAATCCAAGTGCTTCCCTCTACTTGAATCCTAGTCTTTCCTCATCCCTCATCCATCCTTGCATCTTGGCCCTCCATCCTCACATCCTTGTCCTATAAATGAACCACTCTCCCTTCGCAATTTATCATAAACTCTTATGCAAACTTATAATGCTCCTTTGGAGAGAAAATCTCTAAACCATACCTTTACTATACAAGAATCCATACTCACCTTAGACACCATGTTTCATCCCTTGAAGGCTCTAATCCATCGAAGGCTTGGAGCAAGCTTTGAGGATTCATATCTCCATCTTAGACACATCTATTCATCAAGGGAAGCTTGGAGTGCTACTTGGTAGTTTGCATTCCCTTTTACATTCTTTTCTCATTCTAATCTATATGTTGGTATGCGATTAGTTTGTGAATATTTTTTAATTTCTTATGGCTCATTGTACACTAGTTTTCATTTCATACATTTTGGAATGCCTAGTTGGACCCATAAATGGGTCATTCTTTCATCTACTTTATCCCTTTTTTCTTGCAAGATAACAATCCAATGTTTGATGAAATTTGGGTAGGAATGAAGGGAGCGGGAGCGCAAGTTCAAATTTCAAATCTGGAGATAGGCGAGAATTCATTTGGAGGTGGACCTCGATCACAAGGCACATAGGAGGGGATCCAAGCAGGCATTGGGGAGGAGTCAGGTGATGGGGACCCATGTGAGGACATTCCAAGGATTCTCCCAAAGTGCTGGACCTCACTCTTTGGAGTCAAGCCATCAAGTAAATCCTCTTTCCCTCTAGTTAAGGTTGTGTCAGGTCTAGAAAAGGAATCTTGCCTGATCACTATTCCAAATGAGATTGTTGATCACAACATTGCCTCTATGGCCTCAACACTCATCGAAAAGTTTATTGGTCCTAGACCAAATATTGATGTGGTCTGAGCCTATACTCTAAAAAAATGGAGCTTTAAAGGTCAGGTCTCTGTCACTGTAATGGCTAAGGGTTTCCTTTCTTTTGAGTTCTCCTATCATGAGGATATGGCTGAGATTCTGTGTGAAAGTCCCTGGAGCTTTGGAAGGGCCACCCTCATGCTTCAGAGATGGTTGTCCCAATTGGACTTAAACGAATCTTTCCTCTATTAAGCTCCGGTATGGGTCAGACTCTTGAAGCTACCTTTGGAGTTTTGGAATGAGGATGTCTTCAAGGGAGTGGCCAGCTCTTTCAAAGAGCTTCTCTCCATCGACCCAATCACTGCTTCGAAGAGTAGGTTGACTTATGCAAGGATATGCATTGGAGTAAGGGAAGGGGAGGATATGCCCGAAGTGGTTTATTTTTAGTCCAAACTTGGTACCCATAACTAGCAACTGGACTTTGAAAGTGTTCCTTTTGGGTGTTTTCATTGTTTAAAAACTGGTCATAACACATTTCAGTGCCCGAAAGCTAAGATGACTAGTAAGTAGAATCCCCCTTCTTCTTCTCAACAGAGGTTGAAGAAAGTTTGGAAAAAAAAGACCACGGCTCAAGGCCAGAAGGACCTATCTTCGGGGACCCAGGTTGCAGCAGAAGACTCTAAGAGGTCAGACCAAGCATCTAAGGGAAAGACTAGTGAGGAAAAAGAGTTTCCCAATTTCTCTTTACCTGTAGCCAAACCCCAGCCATTAGTGGATGATCAGGTCAAGGAAAGGACCCTCGAGCCTGGAGAAGAGGAAGTTAAGGGTGTCTCACAGAATGATCTTCAAGAGGATGGTTTTGACCTTCCCCCTAGAGAGGAGCAAGCGGTTCTGGGCTCCATGGAGGAGATCAAGGAAAGAGATAATAGAGAAATTATCATCTTCCAAGATCCAGAGAAGAACTTGGTCTCCACCATTGATGCATCAACCCAAACAAGAAATAAGGAGGATAAGGAGATAGATCAGAACTAAAGGGTTGATCTTCATAGCACCCCAAGGAATGCTAATAAGACTTCTAGATCCCTGAAGTTCACAAATAAGGAAGAGATACTAAGGAAGAATCAAATCAGAGATCCGTCCAAGGCTTCTTTGACAGTGACCAGGAGTAGTTGCAAACCAGACATGGGCTCTACAACCAAAGCACACAGGAAATCAAAAAGGGAGTCTAGAGAAGAAGAGACTAGAAGATGTTTGGCGAATGGGTGCCAAAGCACCCTAAAGGACTTTTCCAAGAGTAAAAAATGAAGATCATCTCATGGAATATCAAGGGCCTAAATGGAACCCATAAACAAGAATTCATTATGAATTTGATCAGAGACTAGAGACCAAATATTTTGATGATCCAAGAAACAAAAATGAAAAAGGATTCTTTGAGAAACATAGAGTTCAATAACATGATGAGCGAAGAGGCTGCAGACTCTGATGGAGCCTTTGGGGGCCTGCTAACTTTATACAAGTCAAATCTTTTTAGGGTGGAATCGATTTCCAATGCTGGTAACATTTTGTTTTTTGAAGTGTACAATATTCACTCCAATGAATTTTGGTTCTTGCTCAATATTTATGCCCCCAACAACAAGAGAGAAAGAAATTCCTAATGGTCCAAAGTAGTAGGGATGGTTCAAAATAGCAACTTGAAAAAAGGTATCATTATGGGAGACTTCAATACCCCTCTTCTGGATAAGGAGAAGAAGGGCAGTCTACCTCAGGACTAGGATAGCAAGCATGATCTTTCAAACTTCATCAATGATTTGGCCTTTTTGGATCTAGACCTCATGGGTGGTAACTTTACTTGGTTCAATAAATGCTTAGGTAAGGAGTGTATTCAGGTTAGATTGGATAGAGCCATCATTTCTCCTGATTGGCTATAGTCCTCTTCCTATAAATTAGCTTTTTTACCTAGAATTGCATCTGACCACTCCCCCATTTCCCTCTTGATTATCCCTTTTGACCCCTACAGACCTCCTCCTTTTCATTTCGAGAAAATGTGGACCTCCCACCCTGATCTTCTAGAGAGATTAAAGGGTTGGTGGAGTATAGATGTGGAAGGCATTGCTATGTTCAGGGTAGCAAGGAAACTCAATAATGTTAAAAGGATGTTAAAAGCATGGAATAAGTTAGATTTTGGTCATTTATTCTCCATGAAAGGGGATCTTTCTTCTAATCTCTCTTCCATCCAAGCCTCCATTCAGGAAAATGGGTATGATGCCTCGCATAGAGATGCAGAGCTATCCATCCTATCTGATTTACATGAAATCATTAGTAAAGAGGAAAATTTCTGGAGGCAGAGATCTAGAATCAACTAGCTCAAGGAAGGAGACAAGAACACAAAGTTCTTCCATTTATCCACACTTAAACATAGAGCTAACAACAAGATTTTTGGCCTGAAAAAAGACTAGGGTGTGTTGACTAAGAAGATGATATTTCACTTGAAGCTGTCTCTTTTTTCTCCTCCTTTCTTTCTTGAGATCCTTTTCTCTCTAAGGTAGATTAGGATGATATTGTCTCTTGCATCATTCAGATCCTCTAATTGCACCATAATAATATGATCTGGGCCATTCCTTCTGATTCTGAAGTGAGAGTAGCTCTTTTTTCTCTCCTGGCGGACAAGTCACCTAGACTCGATGGTTTTCCTACCTTCTTTTTCCAAATGTACTGGCATATCATTATGAAGGATGTTGTTAAGGCAGTTCAGGATTTCTTTGGAGCCAGATGCATCCTAAAGGAAATCAACTCCACTTTCTTAGTTCTTATTCCAAATGTGCCAGGGGCTAACACTTTGGATACGTTCAAACCATCAACTTATGCAACTCATTTTATAATATCATCTCGAACGTGCTAACTTTGAGGCTACTTAAACTCCTCCCCCTAATCATCTCTCAACAACACTATGGTTTTGTCCCAGGAAGATAGATTTTAGACTCGATTATCATGGTGCATGAAGTGATTCACTCTATGGAAGTTGGTAAGAGAGAAGGGATGTTACTCAAACTTGACATGTCTAAAGCTTATGAATGGGTGGATTGGTCTTTTTTGGAGTTGGTGTTGAAGGCTTTTGGCTTTGATGCCAAATCTTGCAAGCTAATTTCCGAGATGGTCACCACCCCCTCGCTAGCTATTTTAGTGAATGGATCCCCCTCTGATTTCTTCAAACCCACTAGAGGCCTTCGTCAGGGAGATCCTCTATCATTGATTCTCTTCATCATCCTGGTAGAATGTATTGGTAGACTCATGGAAAATAAAAAGAAAGATGGGAGGATCAAAGGCTTTAAACCTTCTTCCAAATGCACTCCCTTCATGCATCAGCAATTTGTTGATGACACCATTATGGGAGGAGAGGCTTTGTTCAGGGAAGCCAAGGCTTTGAAAGGCACTTTGGATACCTATTATAGAGGGTCGGGGTAGCTTATAAATTGGGACAAAAGCTTTGTTTTCTTTATCAACACTCCGGAGGGAAGACAAAAAAGAATCTCTAGAATCTTGGGTTTTCAGGTGGGGAAGCTTCCTTCTTCCTACCTTGGTCTCCCCTTGGGCATGGCCCCTTCTAATTCCTTCTAGAATGGCATCTTGGATAGGTTCAGTAAGAAGTTGGCTGGTTGGAAAGGATCCTCTCTCAGCCAAGCTAGAAAATGTCAACTGGTGAAATCCATCCTTCAAAACCTGCCTATATATGCCTTGAGCCTTTTCACCATACCTAGAAAATATGTCAAGAGAATGGAAAAAATTCAAAGGGCTTTTTTATGGATGGGAACTGATAGAAATAAAAGGTACCCCCTTGTTGCTCGGGACAAACTTTGTCTCCCTAAAAAGAACGGGGGTCTAGGGATCAAGAAGATCACTCATATCAACAAGGCCCTCCTGGAAAAGAAAATCTAGCACATCTTTAGTAGCATGGGGGAATGGAGAGACACTTTGGTGAACAAGTATATAAAAAGGCCCTCTTTTCAGTTCACTCTTTTTAGTGAGGATTTACCTAGAAGCTCAATTGTTTGGAATGGCTTCTTAAAAGCCAGGGATTTGGCTAACTCTAAGGTCTCTTGGAAGCTAGGAAATGGGGAGAACATTCTTTTTTGGTCGGACAACTGGCTCTCTCAGGGCCCACTCATTAATAACCCCACCTATGGTGTTTGGGCTAATGATTGCATCAACCTTTTTGGTCACAAAGTTAGTAACTACAAGATTGACCAGAGATGGAAGGACCTTTCTATCATCTCAGAGGAACTCAAACCAATTATGATCATGCTTAACTCCTTATCCCTTAGCACTAACAAGGATGAATTGGTTTGGAGGGATAATGCCAATGGCCTCTATTTGGTTACCTCTGGGTACTCTGCTTTATGGAGTACAAATGTGTCCCCCCCTTGGTCGAGGGCCTACCTCTCGGGCCTAACACCAAAAGTCAACATGTTTTTTTGGTTGGCTCTTCAGGACAAAAATCTCACCCAGGAAAATCTCATTAAAAAAGGTCATATCATGCCCAACAGATGTGTTTTATGCAAAGACGAGTCAGAGATAAGTAATCATTTGTTTGTTCATTGCTCTTACTCGAGAACTGTCTAGGACTTCCTCACCTAGGACCTTGACCATAGCTGGTGCATTCCTTCCGACCTCCTGGACTTCTTCTGCCAATGGCAAGGAATGTTCAATGGGACCGCTTTGAAGGAAATCAGCTCCTGGCTTCTGCCCCATTTTTGTTGGAGCATATGGAAGGAGAGAAACAACCAGATTTTTAGAGATAAGGAGGAGCCAGCTTTGGTTGTTGGAAGGAAGATCTTCAGTAACATAAAGAAAAATATTTTTGTGAGAAAGGGAGGAGCTTTTGAGATAGGGGGTAGGAAGAAGGAGAAGGTAAAAGACAAAATGAGAAAAATACAGGAAGCCAAATGGCACCTCCCCCCTAAAGGCTAGCACAAAGCCAACTTTGACAGAGCCTCCAAGGGCAATCCTGGATCCTCAGGTAGTGGAGGTGTGGTTAGAAATGAAAATGGTGATAGTATTGCAGCTTTTGCTCTTTCGTTGGGTTTCCAAACAAATCATTTTGTGGAAGCCAACGCCGCATGCAATGTAGTTAAGCTGGCTTTTGAAATTAGGGTCACCAATTTATGGTTGGAGGGGGCCTTGAGTAACATTATTAAGTGCATTAATGGAAATTTGTATCCTTCTTGGACAATTGTAAATCTTATCAATGAGACGAGAGAGACACTTTCCAAATTCAAAAAATTCCATGTCACCCATACTTTTCGGGAAGCAAACCCGGTTGCTGACAGGTTGGCAAATATAGGGGTCAGCACAAATGAAAAAATGACATGGCTTCCCAAAATTTCTTTGCTAGCGGACGTCAAGTGTCTGATCAACTTGGAGAAAATCCAAGGAAGTACAGAGGATATCAAAATGTAATTATGAATATGAAAGGGTTAAGATATATGAGTACTTTTCATTATAGAAAAATGGGAATTCGTAAATGCAGATATCCTACTATGATTAATTGCCACGCTTTGTGGGTTCTGCACTGCATTCATTTCAAGGGAAACAATAGAGTTATTTTTCTCTACTCCTTGCTTAATCTTGGTGATCCTTTCTAGTCTCCTAGTGAAGAGCTTATGAGTAAGACGGGTGCACAGAGTGAGGAGATGGTGGGCAACAGATGCAAAAAGGAGCTAGCAGGGGACTTTGAGAAATGGAGAAGTAGGTCAAAAGTTTGGGAAAAGCTGGAAGAGGGTAGGGTAACCAAGTATCTCATGAAGTTGCACGGTTATGATCAAGAGGTGACTAACAGTATGGTGGGGTCATGGAAAGAAGGCAGGGTTAAGGTGAACGACATCAACTTCCAAATAATGGAGGAGGTTATTGCGGCTGTCACAGAGATCCCAATCGAGGGTTTCAAATTCTTCAGGGGTAAGAAGCTCTCAGCCAATGTGGTAAGGGAATTTGAACTATGTCCCCAACTCCATGAAGAAATGGTGGAGGTATGTGCTGAAAGCTGTCATTGAATATATCACTTTGGACCCAAGGTTTGATAGAGCCTACACCCACCACTTTGTTATTTTAAATCATTTTTGGAACAAAGCCAGAATTTCTTTTCCTTTTTATCTATTAACCTCTATGAGTAAGGTGATGGACAACTTCAAAAAGAAGCCCAGTGCAAACCTAGCTCTGCATGAAGGGCTGCTGCTTCTTATCCATGAGCACTTCAAAGCCCAGACCATTAGTAATGCCCCCCTTCAGACTAAGACTGTGGAGTCTAGAAGTTCTTGTTACTCCTCTAACTCGAATGACATTCAGAGCCTCAGTTCTGAGAAAGGGAGAGTCTACTCCTCAAGGAAAGTTGCGACTATTAAAAAATCCCCCTCCCCTATAACCCCAAGCAGAAAAAGCCCTAGGGATCTCAGGTAGAAGTAGGCTAAGAAGGCTAAGGAGGGAAGCAGTGATGATGAGGAGGATCCAGAGTCTAAAGAGGTGGTGAAGGAGATGCAGGAGGAAATAAAGGTCGATAGTGGAAGGAAGAAGCGTAAGAGGGAGAGCCTAGAGGATGTGCACTCTCATTATGAGGAGACGTATGCACTGCCCCTTTCTCTTGTCCATCTCCACCCTGAGGATCAAAAAGAGGAGAAAGTTGGGTATGTGGAAGGGGAAGTGCAAACCAATGACAGGAGGAAAGCGTGGATTAATTTCAATGTCAAGAACGACAAAATGGGAATCTTTAGGGAGGCCATGAATCCCCAAATCCTAGTGGATAATCAAGAAGATTAGCGGCTAGAAGAATTAATTGATCTGGTGATTGTGGCTATTTCGAACAAAGCTAGGGAGACAAGGATGAATCTTTTAAACAATGCTCGCAACATCATGATTGATAATTTTACATCAATCAAATGGCTCTTCCATGAGCTCGAGAAGGTTAAAGACCAGGTGAAACACATTGAGGCAACAAGGGAAGGAAAGGATGCTAATAGGAGGATAGACTTGACTGATAGGCTCACTCTGGCAGAAAAGAGGATACACAATCTAGAAAACTACAATCACAACCTTGCCAAATACATGTTTTCCTTGTTAAGCTCCATCAACAACAACATCATCTCTCTCATGGGCTAGATCAAAGACAAAGAAATGCACGAGGATGAGGATGGAAATGATAGAGATGAGGCCAGAATGGAGGGTGAACTTGCAAAGGACAACTCCACTCCTGCACTGGACCAGGGGAATCAAAGAGGGCAACAGATGGAAATGGAGGAGAATCAACAGGCCTTTGAGGCTGCTCAGGTGATGCAGGATCTAGAGCGAAAGAACGAAAAATAACTCTTCCCTGTTCCTTTGTTTTTTGTTGTATTTTGGCTTTTTGTGCTGGCTTTTGGCCATGGCTTTGTCTGTTTCCTTTTCTTGGTCTTTTATTAGAACTTTTTCCTTTGGCTGGGCTATCACACTTATTATCAGCCTTCTTATGTACTAACTTTTAGGTTTTAGGTTCCTTGTAAAACCTATTTATCTAATAAAAAACAATCCAATGTTTGATAGTTTTTAGTGTTTCGCAAGTACTTTTGTTGTTTGTGCAGGCTTGAAAATGTACTTAGAAGATGGATGCATGCTTCATAGATTTTTAAAAGTGCTTAAAAACCATTCAAACAATCCAAAAAAAATTATGTTGGGCCATTTTGACACATATACAACTTCCTATAGTGCATTTGTATCTTCTTTAGTGCATTTACATAGTTTTATAGCACTTGGTAAATAGTTCCATAACACATTTATCAGTTTAAATAAAACATTTAAATCATGTTTCTCTGCATTTAAAACTTTTTTCAACGCATTTATCTAGTCTTTTAGTGCATATCTATTCTTTTATAACACATTCATGCCTTCCTATAGCACATCTATTAAATGTTGTAACACATATGTATATTCTACAAGTTTTTCACCTACTGCTACATCTAAGGGCCTAAAAAATGGTTTAGCACTTTTTCTCTATCTTTTGGTGCATTTTTGCTTTCTTTTACCACATTTTTGTATTATTTAGTGCATTTATGCTTTCTTTTATCGCATTTGTTTTATTCTATAGTGCATGTGTGCTTTCTTTTAGCACATTTGTGTTGTCTTTTAGCATGTTTTTCTTATCCTGTTGTGCATCTATTTTGTGTTTTAGCGTATTTGCATAATGTTTCATCCATTTGTTTAATCTTGTTGTCCATGTGATGTTTTCTATAGCACATTTGTTGAAGTACAAAATCTTAGAGATTAGATTGTGGATTTCATCTTTTGTAAATGCAGAGAAGCTTAGGAAATTACTATTTTAGTAATTGTTGCAAGTTGTCATTTAATATCACTTTCTTTAGAATTAACTTGAATTCTTAATCATGGTTTAATCACATTTTCAATTTGGGCTTATTAAATCATCAAACAAGTCTTGAATGCAAAAGGATAAAAATGAACAAACTCATCACATTTTGATTTTGGTACTAAAATTAACAAAGGATCAAAATGCAAACTCTTTCTTGAATGCTTAAATGGATTATAATAGATTTTGTTTGAATGAATGCATATGAATCAAACACAATCTTGAATGCTTAAAGAGGAAAAAGGACAATGTTATGAAATCACACTTCAATTCAAACCTAAAACAATCTCATCAAATCTCAATTGCTCGGGGATCAAAGAAAATTACAAAAGCCACACATTTGTTTTTTGGGCTTAAAAAGAAAATCACAAAGTCTTGAATGCTTTAAATAAAAATGCTCTTATTCCCACCCTTTTCCAAAGCTTTCATGAAAGATTCATTATATTGACTTTTGACCTTCACTGTCAAGTTGGAATAATAATTTTATGCTAATCACAAGTGTCTTCAAAATAGACAGAAAACCTAAAAGCTTCAAAGATTGGAATAAAGCAAGTTTTTTGTGTGTCTTAAAGCTATCTTTCATTTCTTGCAAAAAGAACCATTAAAATTGCATGATGAATGTACTAAAAGTTGTCAATAAGATTATTCACAAAAACCTAGGAGTGCTTCTAGCAAGTTCATCATCCTTTTGGAAGCATCTCCCCTTTGGATAGAAGCTCAAATTGGTAAACCCCTCTGATCAGTATATAAATGAGAAGAAATGTAATATTTTTTCTCCATCTAGACAAGTTTAAGAGATGTGCTTCTAATGGTAGCCTAAGGTGTGAAAACTTTCCCACAATTTTAGAAGGGTCATAATAGACTCTTAAGTGAGTCACGTACATAACAACTATTTGACCTAACTCTACATATCTTATTACAAACCAATTAGTAGCTACCCTTTTATCCTTGGTATGTTATTTGTAGTGCAAGAGAAACAACATTCCTCAAGATTACTCAGCATCGTGCTCCCCTGGTAGAGGCGTAAGGCTACTTGGATTTTATACCCAAGATTCATTGTCCCCACAGAAGGGGAACTTCTATTTTCTATGCCTTGAAGACTCTTTGATGTGTATCATTTGTCGATCGACTCTTGTATCGACTCATCTCTTATATTGAGAGGGCCATATTGCACTAGAATTAGGAGACATCAAGTTGTAGGCCATGGAATAACATATTGAAACCAAATTGACCATAGGGATAAAGCATGCTTGAACTATCTTATTGATGAAATGACCTTGTGAAAAATATCTATCAAAACATACACATTTGGTTCTATCAAAATCCTTTTGCTAAAGAGATCATCTTCTTGTCTCTTTCAAAGTTTCTTTTTCTTTTGAAAGATTATTTTCTCACCTATCCTATCTATTATCGGTGAGTCTTACCATAATTTTCTAGAAGTTTGTTAGCAAGTCTATTCAAAATAGCCCTAGGTCTAGCTTATTCCATTTTACCTCTTACTTTCAACCTAAGCTATTAGATCATCCATTGAGAAAATCATTTTTTTGCATACTTAGACTCACTTCTATCCAAAGATTCATGTTTTCCAACCTAAGTAAAATGTATACTTAGCATAGTCACTTCCTTTAAGCAAAGTTGAGAAAAACCTATGGCCAATTAGTAGAAACCTCATGTTAGACCAACCAAAACCCAAGTTAAAAAATTCAATCTTAAGAAACCAACAATATATAGAGAGATAGAAGCAGAATGCAAGAAAAACACACCTGATCTAAGAGTTGCTAAACTAGATAGAATTGAGAAAGAAGTTATTGAGGTTTCCTTACAAATCAAGTGGGGTCAAAAAATTTAAAACATAACCTTAAGACATGGATTCAATCAAAGCCTCATTTACTACACTAGCTATACCCACTTTGATTAGGTCATGAAACTAGACACATGTTGCACTTATCACATCATAGATTTGTTCCTTATGGTTATCATATAGGTTATTGTTAATATTTTATAGCTTCCATTGGATAAAACATAAGGTAAAAACTTAAAGATCAAATCTTTGTTAAAAAATATTATGATTTCCATATAATTATATAGATATATATTAGGGCAATATTCATAACTCAATATTCTCTAATATATTTAATATATATAATTTTATCATATATATTATATATATTCTCATATTATGTATTACATTTATATTCTCATACTATTTATTAGCTGATAGGCTATTATAGGTTACTTGTCTGACACCTAAAACTACTAACTTTTTTAGAAGGTGGTTTGGACGAATTGGGTTTTGAATCTTATAGTAAATATTTGAATTGTGGATCTTTTAGCATCAAAGAAAATAAAGTATCGTATCCAATTGCAATAAAGGGAGATATATTTTTGTTTTCCTCTTTTTTGTTGCCCTGCACAGCCTACAGAATTCATTGCATCGACCAAGAAAATGGGAGTTATGCGTCATCATGCAAGGGAGGACTAGTCATGTAAAAGATTGTTGATTGTTGTCTCTCTCAGTGCTTGAAGTTGCTGCAATGAATGATGCCCCAAAGAATTTCCTTGCTAATTACTTTCTTAGAATACATATGCATCTACTAGTTTTAGAAATGATGTTAATCCCAAGTGTGACATGACGTGTTATTTATCAAATTTTTGTTTGATGTATTTTAGTTAGGAAGACATCACTTTGAATAATGTGATTTCTTTTGCTTCTTTGCTTCAGAAATTTTAATTGCATATTCTGATCTATTTTCATCTTTTTTGGCCTCAATAATGTTCTCATTTAAAAAATACAAGAACATTTACTTGCCTATATGAAATGGCTACCTACACCAACTGCACCTCCCTTTACTTTAGACCATACCCCTTATCAATCATCCCCACTAATAAAAGGATTTAATCTTTCAAATATTTGGTTGATTGATAGTTGTCACTTTACTCCTTGATTTATGTCTCAAATCATTTTGGGACCCTAAAGAAAAGTCTAGTTGCAAGTTTGATAAACCCAATTCCTCATATTCTTTAGTTGAAAGGGAGTTCATGTGCAAGAACATGAAATTTTCATGACATTTTTATATGCTTTGTATATTTTGTATTTGGCTTTTTTTTACTGAAATTGGGTCATAAAGTTAAACAAGCATCAAGAAAGGTCAATTTTTGTCTTATATACATTTATGCATTTACTCAAGAATATTGAACATAATTTTAGATCAAATAATGATATTCATTAAAATTGAGGAGCATAGTAATTTTGAAAAACTTCATCTAAATCTTAGAAAAAGATTTGAGATCACATTTAATGATTGACCAAAATCAAGAAGATTAGAAATGAAAAGCTAATATGAGTCTTAGAAAAATATTTGAACTCATGAGTTGGTGAGACTATAATACCATAATAGTCATTTTTTATGAGCCCATGAGCAGGTACATTTTACTTTTAGTAAAGAATAAATGATAAGTTTATCCAATACCCATTTAATATTAATGTAGGCCATATTGCATGCTCAAACCTATCTTTATGTCCATCTACATGTTCAAACTTTTTTTTTGTTAAGGAACATTTAACTTTTTCCCATCTATAATTGTTTGATTTTTTCACAATGCATATTAGGATACTAACAAATAAATGTTTAAGAATAATTCAAAGAAATAATGTTTCATCAGATGTTTGATTTTAGAATAAATTAGTAAATACATTAATATGAGTAAAAAATATAAATACCATAATTTATAACATACAAAATTATAGCTTGAAAATAAACCACCAACTTAAACTTTATATCAAAATTATATTTTAAAAAATGATTAACACAATCAAGCACAATAGATAAATAATATGGATGATTTAAACATCAAATAGTCAAATTTGATTTACTTTTTCCAAGCTTAATTGTTTCCTTAGTGTGATGTTTAAGGGTGGTCAAAACAATACTGCATAATTAAGTCATTCATTAGGGAAGGTTGGTAGCCAAATCTATGTTCTTATGTTATTAATTTGGAGTTTTTCTATTTTTTACAATGTTTTTGTAGTTATTGCGAAGAACAAATATGGAATGGTGAATTGGTAGTAATTGCAACAGGCAATCCTTGAGGCCCTAAGCAGCAAAGAAGTAACAAAAAGAGTTAATTTTATCACAATTTAAGTGTTGATTTTTTTCCAATTTTTTGAAACCCAAAGTTTAAGCAATGCCTTCATTTGATGTATATACAAATAGTAATCTCTGATGCATTAAAATAATTTTTTTATTAAAAAATATAATCAAAAAAATTAATATTGTCATTTTTAATATATTAAGATAGTAAGGAATGAGGAGAACATCAACTTTGATAAGAGTCTAACTTAAGAAATATAATATTCATCTCTAATGACTCTAGCAAGATATATTGAGTGACTATCAACCATAAAGTTGCATCGCTTTACATCATATACATCAAAATATAAGTTCATTGGAGATCTTAATAATAAGTTTCAAAGCTTGTCCCTTTGGTGAAATGGTGGGGCTTCTTACTTGTAGAGCCTATAACCAAGGTTCAAGTCCCCACAGGGCCATTCTCTACTGTGGATCTTAATTGAGAATGTTTTTCCATTGACTCTTGGTGAAATAGTGGGGCTTCTTGCATGTAGTACTTACAAACAAGGGTTAATAAATTTAAAAAACAACAGGTTTGACCAAAAACCCACTCAGGAACCCCGCTCTACAATTTTTTGAATTTTTTTCCCGCTTGGCTCCCTACACCTAGCTTTGGCTTTGGCTTCGGCCCTTTGCTTCAATCTAGTCTCTGTGCCTAGACCTACATGGACTCATAGAAATGGATTCATTGAACAACTCTACAATTTTTTGAATTTTTTTCTGCCTGGCTCCTTGCGCCTAGCTTCAATTTTGGCTTTGATCCAGCCTCTATGCCTAGATTTAACTTTGACTTTGGCTTCTGTGCCTGGCTTTGACTTTAGTTCCTATGTGGGTCTTGCTCTAAATCCTACATCTAGCTTTGGTTTAGGTTTCTTCCTATTTTCAACTTTATGGCGGTCCCTTTAGCTTCTATGGTTTGTTCGCCTAGTGTGGGTGGTTCAACCATTTTCTATGCTGATGTGGCTGCCTTTGAGGCTGGTATTGGTAGTCTTTTTGAAAAGTTAGGGTTTTGTGATTCTTTGCATTCAAGGGTGCCGATTGTGATAAGTAACCCATTAAAGATTGATTTAAAATCTGATATTGTTGATGAGATCTCTATCTGTATGGCTGATTTCTTAGTCAATGTTGCTATCTTTTATTTTAAGAGTTTTTGGCCTTCTTCATCAAACCTGCATGCATGGATTTCCCTTTTTTAGGACCCCATCATTTTGGAGATAGCCCATATTTACCCTATTACTAGGGGGTTTTTCATTGTTAAATTTGAATCTACTATAGATAGAGATGCCATCCTTCACCATGTTTTCTATTGGGAAGCAAAGTTTCCCTTGATGGAAAAACCTTGGCATAATGATTTCAACCCATTGGCAGAATCTTTTAATAAGTTCCCTGTCTAGGTTAGGCTATTGAATCTCCCACTTCACCTTTGGGTAGATCCTATTTTGGAGGAGGTGGGGAGATCCCTTGGTGGATTTTTCTTCATAGATAAGGATTCTATCAATGTGTTTCGAATGATGCATGCTCGCATTTTGGTAGAGATTGATGTTTCTAAGGGACTCCCATAAATGATTTCGGTGGCTTCTACTTTAGGATCTTGGAATATCCTTCTTGACTATGAGGATATCCCCTTCTTCTACAGGAAGTGTCACAAGGATGGTCACCTAGCTACAGGCTACTCCACTTGTAAATCTAGACCGAAAATGCCCCCTTCTTGGTGGAAGGGGGTCTCAGAAGATCACTACACGGTCCACAAGGTCCTCTCTACAGGGAATGGTGACTCTCTTCAAGATATTTTGGTGGAGGATTCAGTTGTTGTTCTTGGCTTTTTGATAAAGGATCATCCTTTGGCTCTTTTGGTTGCAGTAGATCAGTCTTTGGATTCTATTGTCCTATCTTCTGGTGATTTGATGGAGGATCTTGCTTTGGCTCCTTCTACAGATGTAGTTGGTCTGTCTTCTAGTGATTTGGGGGCAGCCACCTCTCTAGCTCCTTCTCAGGTTGTTGTTCCTTCTCTTGTTTCTATTGTAACTTCCTCTGCTACAATTTTTTCCCTGGCTTCAGGGGTTTCAGGGTTTGGTTGTGGGTTCGCTGATTCATAGAGCCAGAAGGCTACTGGTTTGTTGGGGGTTGGAAGGACCTTAGTATAAGGAAATAATTTCATGCCCTCCACTTTTAATTTATCAAGGATGGACCTTCATGTAGCTTCTTCTTAGGTTGCAGAAGTTCCAGTTGTGGTCTCTTCCTTGGTCTCAAGGATTTCTAGGATTGGCTCTGGTGTTGCTGATTTATGGTGGCAGAAAGCTATTGGTTTGGTGGAGGATGGATGGATCATAGTAAAAGGAAAAAAGATCAAGCCCTCTACTACCTCTTTTTATATGGCATTATGTTCTCAAAAGAAGGGATCTATGGCACAGCCTGACTGGTTTTTTTGGCCTGTTGTTCTTTGTTTTGTCCCCTGGCTTTTGGCCTATTGTTCTTTATTGTGTATCATGGTTGGGGACTTTTTTCCCTTTTCTTCTTATGATTTGAGGAGCCCAATCAAAACCTATGTTGATGGCTATTGAGATGCCACAATGGTTATCTGTAGCACTGGCCTTTTTTTTTTCCATTGTCCTTTGGTTGGGCTTTAATTGCTTATTTTCAGTCTTTTGAATTGTTTTAACTTGGGTTTTAGGATCCCTGTAAAACCTATTTATCTAACAAAAAACAATAAGTTTCAAAACTAGCCAAAAAATGAAATAACTAAGAAGGCAAAGATGTTAAGTCCCAAGCACCAATAATGATGTTGTCATAGTTAGCATTATCATCATCATAAGCTACAAGAGGGGGATCCACACCTAGTGGAGTGTATGGAGTGACCTCCCAGCTTGGACCAACATGATCCCACTTTTCTTTGATGGTCTCATTCTCTTTCTTTATGTTAATAACTTTTTACTTAGTAAACCAGTGCAGTGTATCCCATTCTTTCCAATTGAGAATGTCCTTATAAGTTTGAAAAATGTGTAGATTGTATGTCCTTGTAAATGATCATTGTACCTTCTCTAAAAAAGATGATGAAGGGTACTCCCCTTAATATGATAACACAAAAAATAAATAGAGAAACAACTGTAATTTGAGAGAACAAAATATGGGATTCTTACTATCTCCATAAGTGAAAAATTACATAATTTAGAATTACAATATGCAAACCCACATGAGTGCCTTCCTTACAAGAGTCTACTAGACAAAGTTGCAACATCACCCAGAACTTCCCTACACAATCTACAAGCCTTCCTTATATAGGCAATTTTCACCATCCAAGAAGGTTATAAACACTAAGGCCTAACCCTTGAGGCTGACCAACCACATATTATATTATTTGATTATAATTTATTACATTGGATCAACTCAAGACAATTTACAAATAATATTTTTGGATGGCCCACTTCTGAAGACTATAACTATAGTGCCTACCCCTAAGTTACATTTTGCTATCATTGTCAAACTCTTTTAGGCCAATTTTATGTTTGATGATTAGTAGCATTATCTTGAGATTATTAGATATTGTTTTAGATTCAGTTGATATATGATGAGATTACTTGGTACTCTCTACTTCATGTGTGCATGATGATTATTACAGTATTTTTTAGTTATGGATGATGTTTAGCTAGATGGATTATCATATGTGTTTTCATATGGATACTTACCCCATACTTCATGTGTATGGTGTGCATGTTTGTTTTCTTTATGTATGGCATTTTTGATGTGGTTAAGGAAGGGAGTTGTAGTCACTTGCTAGTCAGGATCTACATGATGCACCACTTCCTGCCATTTCCTATTTAGCTTAGTATATATTGTGTATGTACATGCGTGGATTTTATGCAGGTTGTAGGTACTAGGTATCGACTTCCCTAAATTGTCAGGATGAGTGTACCCTATCACATTATCTCAATGGTAAGAGAGGGGAGATAAATTCTTAAATCCAAATCCTAAACCTTTAAGCCATTTGTCCTAATTGAAAATTAGAACAAGTATCTGAGTTGAGTACCCTCCAAATGCATCAAATAATGTTAATTCATGATTATAACCCTTCAGTTTGATTTTGTATATGTTTTGCTATGGTAGGTTTTCGTATGTTATTTTATGAGTCTTTGGTGATTTTCTATTAATTAAATCTAATTAAAAGATTAAATTAATGATTTAATTTATTGAAAATTATTATGATATTTTTAATATTTAATTATATTTAATTGAGAAATTAATTAAATAAAAAGAATTAAATTTGAAGATAAAAGTTGTAAGTTTAAATATAGAATGTGATACTATTTAGTTAATTTAATAATAATATATTTAGAGTTCATTTTTAAATAAATGCTAAATATTAATATTTAAGTTAATAAATATTTTATCAATTAAGTTTTGAAAATAAATTAAGAAGTGAAAATATATTAATTTATGAAAAAGTTTTAAGTTCACATGATGCGTGCATGAGATGAAAATATAAGAAATTAATTAAAAGATAAAACAAGTGAATTTAATCAAGACATTTTAATTGCATAAAGTGTGCATGGGATTACTTTCAATAAATTAAATTAAAAAGAAGTCAAGTGAAAATTAAATAAAGTAATTCAATCAATTAATGAATGTGCATGGGAAAAGATAAAAGAAAGATAAATAAAAGTTAATAATGAGTTAAAGATTGTGAGCAAGGAGTTCTCTAGGGGTGAATGCACAATTAGTGCCCCAATTTTTGGGAGAGAGCTCCATATCACAACTTGGGGGTTCATTTTTGAATCATCGCAGATTTTGGAGAAGGGAGAATTTTTTGGAAAGGAGAAGGTTCTGGGAGGAGGAATTTTCTCTATAGTTTTATGGGGTGTAGCGATTAGCATTAGTGTCCAAGTAGATGCTTGTGATTTTCACATATCTTAATACACACTTTTCTTTCTTGTCTTCATTGTGTCTATTTAATGAATGCCTGGATAATCTTGTGATGAAATTTACCATATTATGATTCTCTGGTGCATGCATTAAATCTTCTATGTATGGGAAGTTTTAAATGTTTAATATAATATTTCTTTTCATGGATCTTGAATTTGGAAAAAGAACGGCATAGGGTTGTGGAATAAAAATTGAAGATCTTATTCAAAGTTCAAATGTTCTTAATCGATCAATTAGATCTTTCTCTCAATGGATTCAAAATTGAGAATTAAATAGGAAAAGGGTTTTGCTTGAAATTAAAAATTTAAATGGAAAATTTTTTTGACCAATTGGTCATATTTGCCCTATCAGAGTAGTGCTAGAATTTTTATTAAAAAAATATATTCAAAAAAAATTAATCGGGGAGGGTTTTGAAATTAAAAAGGAAATTTAAAGAGAAGATTCGATTGGTTGCTTGAATTTTCTCTATTAGGTTAATGTTGAAAATAATTATTAAATTTTTATTTTTTTTTTAAATTTAAAAAAAAAAAATGTCGGCAAACTTAGTAAAACTTTAGGTCATTTCTTTTGGGTCCCTTGCCGAGGCATTACAATAACTAACAAACTGTTGAAGCCATGGGCTATTATAACCCCATTCTAGAATCCTTAGATAAATTTCTACAATGGTTAACCACACAAACATCCATTAGCCACGATTTGACCTCATCTTAGAGCCATTTAGGCCTTCATCATTGAGCCTGAAGTTTGGATAGCCAAAATTCATATAAAAAATCTGAAATAACTATACTAATACGTATGATATGGAAATTATGAAACCTCATTTTCTAGGCTCATATGTCTAAGAAAAACCTTCACATATGAGATTAGAACAATTTGAGCACATATGATTAACTTACTAAAACTTGCAAGCCTCCACAAATAGAAACTCTACATAGGAATAGCCCTTATTGAAAACATAAAACTCAAAATAGAAATATCTTTTAGTGATGCAAGATTGCCCTTGCACCCAAGATTCTCGTGCATCACAAGATCATGAATCTATACTCTAGGATCTCAAGAACAACAAAAACATGTGACATTGTGAAAAAAAATGAGTTTAAAGTTAAACTTAGTAAGACCCCTCCTTTTGTTTTGAAAAATCTCTTCATCCCTCTTTTTACAAAGATACCAAGGTACTTCAATAGAAAAGGTAAACCAAAACCTATTTAATTTGAAACTATTAGCATCAACATAACCAACTAGGACCACATGTTATGATAGACCAACACAACCATCCCAAAAAATTGGCCTCCCAAAAAATAATGACCAAATTTCAACAACAAATTCACACTCAATAAAAAGATGCTTAGAAGTTTCAAGCCAATTATAAATAGAGCACACAAAGGTTTTAATACCAATAAGGGAAAAAATAGACTTAACAACTAACTTCTTAAGAACAAGAAACCATCTGAAACAAGTCTTCTTAGCCTCCATAGGAGAATGCCAAAAAAAGCTCAAAAATAAAATGCCAAAAAGAGATGGACCAATCAAGGCCCCAAATTTGGTTAATGTTGCTAATAAAACCTAAATTGTCCTTCATCATATTATAAAGTTATTTAGTCAATATATCAAAAAACATAGTATTATTATTCCATTGCAATTGAATAACAGAAGTATCATTGTCATATAGTTTACCTAGAAATAAATTATCCATTGTTTGAGTGATCAAAGTATATGTTTTCTTCAGAGAGGAAGGATGGCCAAATTTCTCACTAACCTCCTCCTAATAACTTAACCGGTTGTCAACCAAAAGATCCTTAACCAAGAAATGTTATTTGACATTCCACTCTTTAGCAGAACAACATTGGCTAAGGGAAAGAGGCTTAAGATTCATGGAGACCTTCACGATAAAGATCTATCAAGGACAAAATATGCATGAGATTTATTAATGGCTCCTCTACAACAGAGAAGCTTTGTCACTTAGCACTATGCCTTCCATAAGGAATGAAATATGGAGGAACCAAATGCATTCATCTCAAAATCCCCAAAGAAAAATCACATATAGGGACATCTTTCCATTGTTTACCTTTTTTTATCCCAAACCTACAAATATTTTTTCTAATAAAAACTTTCCATGGTTCATTTCTAACCAAGGCCTTGAAAATCCAATTGGTAGATAGAGGAACACCATGTATTTAAGATCCTTTAGGCCCAACCCATCAAGTACTTTAGGGACACAATGCCTTATTTCAAACCATTAGACCAAAAATAGCTCTTAAAATATTTTCTAGCATATTGATATAATAAATGGAAAATAACAAAGTACAAAAGTAATAGACCACATAAGATTCCAAATTTTTTTACATGATTTGGACCCTACCAACAAGATACAATAGTTGAGTTTACCATTTTTTATGCTTATGTTCAATCCTAGAGAACATCCAAAACCACATATCCTTAATAAAAGGTTGAATTGAGAAAGGAATGCCCAAACATCCAACAATGTGAAGTTGCAAGAAAATTGAATTTAAGAACAAACTATGTACATGCTTGACCCTTTTATTATTAACTATTTTTATTTTGTGCTCCTCTTTTAAATTTTCTTTCACATTATATTAAATTCTTAACAAGAAAAGTACACAATGAACCATCTTATATAGACTTGCACCTTTTTAAAACTATCGATGTACCCCTTGCATCACCTTTGGATGCAAGTGCTAGTATGTATGATATCTATAAATCAAATTTTATATGTATTAACCCTCAAATAGTTGTCTTATCCATTGAATAAGTGATCCTACATATGCTTAGGCTTGTGTAATGGTTTCTATTCTACATATGATTACCATTTTAGCAACCAATGAATATGATCATTACAAGACCTACAAGTATGTTGTATTTGCATTGGGTATCACATAAGATGAATCCTACTCAATGTATGTCATGCCACATTGACACGAGATGGAATTTCTAAAACTATTTGTTGTTGACCTATGTTAACCATGTATGGCTTAACTAGTTTGACTAACCATCATTAATATTGATGTACTTGAATGAAAGGTTTCTTGTAGGGGTCATGTCCCCTTTGTTCATGCCTCCCTTATTATATATTAGAGTTGTTGCCACCTATCTCCATATATTGAATTGTGATATTGATAAATTCCTCTCTATGAAAAGTTGTGATAGTAATAGTATTGTTATTAAACATTGATTCAAACTTCCTTCATATAATACAAAGTATAGATTGCAAGAATATTTATACACATAAGTATTTAATATAAATCTAATCTAAATTTCAACATGGAATCAGAGCAGGTTTAAGAGACAACCTCAATTAGATTTATTTTATCTAGTGCACTAAATTATTGCCAATTTTCTTATCAATCAAAATGGTATGCAATATGAAGGTTGAGGATAGACTCAAAGGTGATTAAAATTATGCAGCATGGAAATTACAAATGAAGATAACTTTAAAGGATAATGACTTCAAATAATTCATTGAAAAACTTGGCCAACCTCAAAGGGGAATGATGAATTGAATAAATGGGAAAAAGATAATACTAGGGCCATGAAATTAATTATGCATGGTGTTAGGGATCATTTACTCCCTATTATCTCAGAATTAGACCCAACACACAAAATGCTCAAAAAAATTGAAGAAATGTTTAAGATTAATAATACAATGAGAATTATAACTCTAAAAGACAATTTATCTAATGTTAAAATGAACAATGGAGAATCTATTGCTTCATATTTCATGAGGATAATAGAACTAAGGAATCAACTCTCTAAAATTGGCCACATCTATCATCAAAAGGAATTAGCCATAATAGCACTAAAGGGACTGCCACCATCATGGAAAACCTTTAGACAAGGAGTATGTGCTCGATCGAAACTCCCTAAAGTTGCCTGACTAAAGGATGACTACATACAATAGGAGTGCATGTTAATATCACAAGGTGATACTTCTATTGGAAGTGATGTTCAAGCTCTCACAACTCAAGTCAATATAAAGAGGAAATCTAAATTCAAAAGGAAAAGAAGATAGGTAGATTACTTTAAAATACAATGTTTTAGATGTGACAACTATGGCCACTCCACATTCCAATGCCCTAATAGACTAAAACATCAAGCATTATTCACCAAAGTTAGTAATTACATTGAAGATCTAGAGAAATATCCATTTTAAAGAACTTCAAAATATCCATAATATGTGAAATATTGGCTTAAGAGGGAGTTCTTTATTATATTCATTAAAGTGTAAAATAATTAGGAAACTCTTTGAAAATAAAAACTTAGCTTGTTAAAATTTCTAAGATGGAGTCTCGGAATATCAAATTATTGCATTATATTATCCGTGTGCATAAGAGATATGTGCTTTGACCTTTCTATTTTAAGAATGTTATTGCAGGAAGAGGGAGCTAAATGAGGAGCTCCAATTATTGATATTAAGAGGGAGTAATGTCATTTTGTTTAACTATAATGAGCTTATGTATATCGCATAGAAGTGACAACATCTAAATAATATCGCTTGTATTTGTAGAAGTCAATGTAAGGTGAAAATTTTACAATAACTTATATTCTGAGATCAAACAAATTGAGTGTATGGTGAATGTCTTGCATCTCAACATTCTAGGAAACCATTACTCAAAGAGTACTTGGTGAATTCCATTGACATCAGAGAAGGAGGTAGAAGAAATCCAAGCTAAAGACATGGAAGGTGTAGAAACATCAACTGTAGAAGGAGGAAAAATTTGATAAAGAAAGCAGAATAAATATGTAGATGAATGGATGAAGATATTCCTAGAATTGTTGAATGCCATCTCTACAAATGATCATGATTTCAAAGACCCATTCACATTTTCCAGAGATGCAATTTTCTCTAGTGTAAATGTATATGAGTTGTTCTGGGAGGCCAATACTCTTGATATTAAAAGTGATATCAAAACCTTTAGAGTACTTGGTGAATATCATTGATATTTTGGGAGGCCAATACTCTTGATATCAGATGTGATATCAAAAGCTTTAGAGTACTTGGTGAATATCATTGATATTCTAGGAGGACAATACTCTTGAGATATTAGATGTGAAATCAAAACCTTTAGAGTACTTGAAGAATATCATTGATATTTTGGGAGACCAATACTCTTGATACCAAATCTTAATTGTGAAACTAGTGAATAGTACATGTTGATTTTTTAGATGACCAATAATTTTAATATCAAATATGATATCTAATGATGGAATCTTCTAAGATATCAAAATAGATTTTTATTTACGTTGAAGTAATATTCTTCTATTTATCCTTACTAGCTAAGAGGTAGTGTTAATATTGTATAGCTTTAGTCAGATAAAACATAAGGTATAAACTTAAAGATCAAATATTTATTAAATAATATCATGATTTAAATATACTTTTATAGATATAAATATTAACATAATATTCATAACTCTCATTGGATAGATGAATATGATGTCCAAATTATGGACTATTGTAGAATGAGTCTACATCTAGCTAAAAAGGTGCTCAATATGGAGATATCTCTTAAAGCATGGGACAAGGATGTCCCCAAAATATTAGATCCCTTGTACAATAGGGATAATATTTATGAGAGGCCCATAATGAATGTAGAGATTGGGTGAGAAGAGAATGATGATATTAATCATTAGGACAAACATGTGGTGGATTTAACAAGAGAATGGATCATGAAGCATTTTTGTATGGATCTAGTTCCACAAGCTCCAACTCTTCAAGCCACAACCAAACCTTAAAAAGGCAAGGGGACTATGTTCACCATACCAACCTACCCTTCCAAATCACTAGTGAGGCCAGAGATGGTACACCAAAATGAGTAGGAGGTTGAGTACTTTGAGACTAAGAAGGTCAAAGACAAGAAGAGAAAGAGGGTTTCTCGGGTGAGGGAACAGGAGGAAGAGACTCAGGATAAACTAGCTACCCAAGCATAAGAAGCCCAACCTAAGCTAGAACAAGATCAACCTAAGCAAGAACAAGCTCAACTAGCATAGGAAGGAGCTCTAATGCCTCTATTGGCTCCCAATTTAATAGAATTTGAACAACCAAGTATGCAAGGAAAGAATGCATCTATGGGTAGCTATTTCCAATAATGGACACAATTTACCAAGAACTTGGGCTAACTATAAGGCTACACTCCTTCTACACTTCAGGCTCTACAAAACCTAGGTGGGTGAACCTCTTAGGATCCAAGTGACCAGTGCAATGAGCATAATCGGAATCTAGAATAGAAAATGAAAACCCCTAAATCTTCTATACTTAACCAGGAAATCACAAGCATGAAATAGCTAAGAACATAACTCATGAAAATGGCAAGCTAAGTGCAAGTTAACATTGAATAACTTTCAACATGAAAGTGGAAATGTTTGATTAATGATGTTGATTCAACACAATTCCAAATATGCAAAAGTATAACAAGTGATCCTATAACTTATCAGTGCCTAATCCATTGGGTAATTCCATGAATTAAAAACATACATCTGTGACATCAAGACATATTTCATATACCCCAACATCAGATCTATATAATCACCTTGTGATTCAGACATCAGTGTTCATTTAGATCTCATTCTCACAAAATATCCTTCTCAAGTAACCAGTAACCTTGTTAAACATATCAAGCATTTACTTGGCCCTTTGGTCCAATAGAAAAATACATCAAACATACAACCTAAAGGGGATGCAAATGGATCTTAGATCTTTGTTCCAAAACCACATAAGACTTACAGATTGCTAAGATAGGAGACAAGAATTAGAATGAAACTAGTGAAATTATTGCTCATATGTATTCATTTCCTTGAAACTATACATTCAGATGCATAAAATTAAAACATGAAAACACCTAACATATCAGAACTTGTTGTATTATCTACACTACTGATGTTCACATGAGAGGATTATGTTGAAGAATGGTGTTATAGTATTGGAAATACATCAAGACTGGAACCAAAACTCGGTATCACAGTAATGTGCAAATTTCCTCCAAAGAACTGAAACCTCTAAAATGAGAAAGAATGAGATTGATATAGAGGAAGGACTTCTTGGATTGAATCTACAATTGACATCTATCCACATGAAATTCCCTCTACCATGAAAAGACCCTCTCTAATCTCTCTCCTCAACTACCTATCAGATCCCTTTTCAATTTGCTTTTAGAGGCATCAAATATCTTAGAAATGTCATCATGAAAGATCATAACTGATTTTGAGGTAAAAGTGAACTCAAGGTAAAAGGTAAAAATTAGTTGAAATGGCCTCAAGAATACAAGAAAACTTATTAAAATCAATTTTCTTCACTTTTACATTTCACCAAGCCTTTATATCTGCCTCATGACCAATTCTAATGATGAAAACTGCTCATTCTATTGAGAATGTCCCAGATTTTACAAATTGTCTTATAGCTCAAACTGGTGAGCACCTGTGCACAATCTGACTTCAGAAATGGAAAATTTGAATTCTCTCAGTTTTGGTGGTATATTGAAGTGCGCATTTTCGATAAAAATTACCCTAGATATGGCCCTCTGAAGTTTCATGTCTCCATTCATGGCTTCCATTTAAAATTTCAAAGATTGAAAACTTTTAAAATATTATAGCTTGAACTATTAAAAAATATTTTTGAAACAAAAATATTTTTAATCTTTCAACTAAACGTGAGAGACAGGATATCATTATAAAAGACATTATTTATTTATTTTTTACCCTAAAGGGGATGCAAATGGATCTTAGATCTTTGTTCCAAAACCACATAAGACTTATAGATTGCTGAGATAGGAGACAAGAATCAAAATGAAACTAGTGAAATGATTGCTCATATGTATTCATTTCCTTGAAACTATACATTCAGATGCATAAAATTAAAACATGAAAACACCTAACATATCAGAACTTGTTGTATTATCTACACTATTGTTGTTCACACGAGAGGATTATGTTGAAGAATGGTGTTACAGTATTGGAAATACATCAAGACTGGAACCAAAACTCGGTATCACAGTAATGTGCAAATTTTCTCCAAAGAACTGGAACCTCTAAAATGAGAAAGAATGAGATTGATATAGAGGAAGGAATTCTTGGATTGAATCTACAATTGGCATCTGTCCACATGAAATTCCCTCTGCCATGAAAAGACCCTCTCTAATCTCTCTCCTCAACTGCCTATCAGATCCCTTTTTCAATTTTCTTTTAGAAGCACCAAATATCTTAGAAACGTCATCATGAAAGATCATAACTGATTCTGAGGTAAAAGTGAACTCAAGGTAAAAGGTAAAAATTAGTTGAAATGGCCTCAAGAATACAAGAAAACTTATTAAAATCAATTTTCTTCACTTTTACATTTCACCAAGCCTTTATATCTGCCTCATGACCAATTCTAATGATGAAAACTGCTCATTCTATTGAGAATGCCCCAAATTTTACAAATTGTCTTATAGCTCAAACTGGTGAGCACCTGTGCACAATCTGACTTCAGAAATGGAAAATTTGAATTCTCTCAGTTTTGGTGGTATATTGAAGTGCGCATTTTCGATAAAAATTACCCTAGATATGGCCCTCTGAAGTTTCATGTCTCCATTCATGGCTTCCATTTAAAATTTCAAAGATTGAAAACTTTTAAAATATTATAGCTTGAACTATTAAAAAATATTTTTGAAACAAAAATATTTTTAATCTTTCAACTAAACGTGAGAGACAGGATATCATTATAAAAGGCATTATTTATTTATTTTTTACCCTTATATCCCCTCAACCTCTGAGATAACGTCATGTGTTACTCCATGATTTGTAGATGACCTCATCTTTGCTACCATGTGTTGTCACCACATCAACCCTCACCATGTCACTATGGTAATTCTCGTGCATCTTTTGTTGGCGACATAGCGATGACCACACGATCAGGACATGTGTCAACATTTGGTGACCTCTGAGATTTTCCCACCACATCATTGCTCATTCATTTTATCTGTTGTGACTTGGCATTGCTTGATTTGTTGCCAAATTTTCAGGTAGGACCCATCTCTATCTGCCAAGTTTTCATGGTTTTTTGGTGACTCGCTATGTTGCTACTGGAAAACCTTTCCATTTTCTGATGGCGACATAGTGAGTCATCAAAATTTGCAAATTTTTTGGTGAGTTTGAAAGTGCTGACATCATCTCTTTGGTCTATGTGTCAGTTTAAAATTATACTAAATTTCCCTCCATCTATCCGGGTCGGATCCACCTGCGCATGGGCTTGCCTTTTCAAAAGCTTGTGATTTTAACACAATTCATCAATGTGTGCTTTTTTATTTAAAGACCAAAATACCCTTCTGCACGAGCGATGTGGGATATATGCTATTGACTATTCTTCACTACTTCTCAATGACTGCGGCTTATCCCTTTGATATTAGCATGGGTCCTTGTTTTCATGTGTTGCCTTTGCTAACCTGCATGGGTGTTCTGTTCCCTATGTTGGTCAGTGACTTACTCTCTATATGTGGGTTCTTCCTTGGTTTGCGGCTGCTTCTTCAGACGCAAATCATGCTCAAGACGTGGGACATTAATCCCTTTACAAACTATGAAATTATCTCCCTTGTTATCTGCTAACTACTCATTTACATGGCGTTGATATAAATCATATCGCGTTGCATAAGGAAAGGTCTCTTGTCCACCCTGGTTGAGACTATGAGATTATTCCATGCTGTCTTTATCCATTTGAGATTGGTGACTCAAATTCTTATGATTCGACATAATTTGTGGCATAATGACAAAAGGAATTCCAAATAGATCTAGAGAATTCACAAAGCAATAATAGTATTTTAATCTTGGCTTCTTCTTTTTGCAGACATCTCCTATGCTTTTTATATCTTTGCTGCGTGTGAATCTCCTTTCAAGTCTTCTTGTCATAGGCATCTTCTTTTTTTTGTGCCTTTTTTCACCGTGGGATTCTTCTTTCCCCACATGAGCTTGTTTTTCTTCACATTTACTGCCTCCCCTACTTCAACATGGGCTTTTCCCCTATTTTCTTGCAAGTTGCTTATATCCTTGATGTGGACTGGCTTCAATGCATGTGCAGTCTTTCTTGTTAATACGGGGTGTTTCTTTTTACCTGTGGCTCTTATGCAAGACATGGATTGCTCGTCTACCTCCAAACGTGGTGGCTTCTTATCTTCATTTAGTAGCTTCCCTATAGACTTAATGGTTTCTTCCTTTCTCCACTTCATTCATCTCATGTAATGCAATATCCTTTTGATTTGCCTCCTCCTCTAGCCTTGCTTACGTTTTGAACTCGAGACTTCCTCTTTGTAATGATCTTTGTCTTTAGCATGGAACTCCCCTTTTCATTTATTATGTGGCCTTTGTTCCTTCAATAGGCAATGCATTTAAGACTGCATACATTTAAGACTGCATAGCATGATATGAACAAATAAGTCAGCAAGTTGAGCTTCTTTAACGTGTAACTTAGCTTTCAACACAAACTTTGATACCAGGGTTTCAATCTTGGTGTCTTTCTCGTCTTCCTTCACCGTAACGTCTGGAGTCTCTATGAAGTGGAATGACTAGTTTCTTTTATTCTCAAATTATTCAGAATGGTTAAGAAACAAAAAACAAAAGAGCATTCCTCCATATTTGGAAACAACATCCCCAATTAATGCCCCCTCAATTGCACATCTTGATTTTGGATATTGGCCATTTAATCTCTGAGGAAAACATAAGTTCACCCAAAACACATAGTGATGACATGCATCATAATCCTCTCATGGAAAACTTTAAACCTTAATGTCTTATCATTCTGCAACAATCAGTCAGAACTGGCTGGGCCCCAAGTGGGTCCAGCTAAAAAAAATTCATTTCTGAACAATTAAATCTTCAAACTGATCTATCAAACCCATCATACTGATTTGAAACAAATTTGATCATTGAATAATCAAATAAAACTCTTTTTATCACTATTCTACAAACTATCAATTTTGCACCAAGAGGTCCATTGACTAGCCTTAAAAATTGATCAAACCACCTAATCAGGCTCTGAAAATTGGCACACTAAATCATTGTTCTATATTATTTCACCCTATCAAATCTTGTCTCATGAAGAATTTGGGGTCAAAGGATATTTTCTATCAAAGTTGACTCTTCAGAATTGCCTGCAAGAAAACATGTCAGAAGACACTAAACTAGGTTCAGAATCGGCTTTGAAAATTGGGCAAACTGACACTTGGGAAGACAAAAATTGGGGCATTGATTCTCTGTCATGAGGAGAGTATGGATCTATGATTTGGGCTCATGATGAATAATAGGACGCAAATGGAGAGCAGTCAAAGTGGGCTACTTAGAATTTGCAGATTGAAACAATGGCAGAAAAGCAATTTTTTGCAAATGGAATTGACCTGGAAAAGTGTGAAGACAGATTTATCATGATTTGAAAATTGGCACACTTAAATTATTTTTAGAGGTTAAAATAGTGGTACAATCCATTAAATCTTACCAATCATGGATTAGGAGATATGACATCACAAACAAGGGTTCGAATCAATCTACATTTGCTGACACCAGTAAAAAGATACAAATTGGGTAAGGAATCACGTTTGAAAACTGATCAAATGGATTCATCATAAGCTGAAACTTGAAACATAACAAGTCTTTGAAATCTACAATGTAATGCAAAAGGAGTTTCAACATTTGGGTCAACTAGGTCAAATTTATAGCACGTCAAAAAGGGCTTCCTAGAATTTAGAATTACTTGCAAAAGCATGAAAATAGTAACTGACCAACTTTGAGGGATTCAAAACCTAGTCAAACGGACTCGAAAAAACTTGAAATTTGAAACATAGGTTCTTAGATATGGATGCTAGACACTCCCAAAGCAGTGAATCACAAAACATTTCTGAGTGCAAGATATTCATATGCAAACATGGCCTCTTATCACTGTTTGACACTTAGGGTAAAATGTAGATATGGCAAATGCTCAAAATAGGACTTCACGGAATGACTCAGAATGACAATTTAACTTCATAGAACACTTAGATAACCTAGCTAAATGGTTTTAGAAACATAAAAAACCACTTAGGCCTCAAAGGTATAGTCAGGTATAGCTGGGTACATATGAATTTATGGGGCTTGATTTGACTCAAAATTTCAAATGAACGCTCAAAATGAGAATGCAATTTTGAGGGCCAACAACCTCAAGCCCCTGTAGAAGAAAAATCCTCCTTGTTAGTACCCAAAAGAGCCAAAATAGAGACAATGATAGTAGATATAAAGAGGATGAGACTAAAGAAAAAGAGAACCCCATCACCACAAGTGTGGGAAACCATCCCTAAGGTGGAAGATGAGGAGGAAGGAGAGAAAATTGAATTTTTCCCTTTGAATAGAAGAACCCACTCGGCTATAGTTGTAGAGGAAGAGAGTAGAAGGAGCTCAGCTCAACTTTTGCCTTCTGCCCCTTAGGAATCTATCCATGTTGAAACCTTGGATGAGGAACAAAAAAGGTGGATTAAAGAAATGGAAGGTGAGGGAGGAAATATTTTTCACTTCTTATATTTTGGCTTCATGCCTATAGGGATAGAGATGGTAGGAAAAAATATATGAGATACCCCTCAAAATGAACCAATTGGAAAGGATTGGGATCAATTGCCTCTCTTACAACAAGGGCCTCTTGGTATTCCTCCTCCACAAACATAGGATACACCATCAATAATGGATCAAGGATATGTTTTCCTACCTCCTTTGATGGTTAAACCTAAGAGTCAAACTCTAGAGGAAGGAGAATATGAGAAATTACATGGCGATGAAGAATTAGAGGAAGGGTATATTGTGTAAGAAAGAAAGAAAGCTCCTCCTGATATAGAGGCTAGTTCCCCAACCCAACATGACATAAAATATCACTCTAAAGTTTTTCTCAACATAAGAAGACTCCAGAAAGGAGTGATAAGGGAAAAGAACTTTCATCAGAACCTACCTCTTTGTCTTAGTATATGTCACTGATGGGGACAACACCATTATGGCTCAAGAAGGAAGTCTTGTTCAAATAGAAGAGACAATTAGAGTTGATAGAAGAGGAGGGCATGACGGAATTGGTAAAAGAAATCAAGAAGCTTAAGCTACATAAGGGTGATGCAAAAAATAGCCTTCTTAATGAGGAATCAAGATCAAGATCTTCTAGCACATATTATCATTCTACCCCCTCATGCAGATACAAATAAATTGAATCCTAAGGACTACAAAATAAAAGAGGTGGTATTAGGGAAGCCCATAGTAGACAAAACAAAGCTTTTGATCATTATAGGTCTCAAACAAGTGTTCACACATTAGAAAAATATGAATCAAAGATTTTAATGCTAAGGAAATAGAATGAACTATTGAGAAGTAATTTGAATGAGTTAGTGAGGCCTACAAACCAAATAATACTACGATTGTTCTTGGTCTGACATTGGAATGAAAGGAGACGAGGAAACCTTTGGATTATTTCCAAAGATGGCATCATAGTTTTGAGGAAAGAGGAGTGAAAATATTATGAGGTAATTTGAACCTTATGCACAACATCTAAACTGATGCCAAAAAATTGGTTACCTTGATAAACCAAGATTTTGGGATCATGGATGAATTGCATACTTGGACCTATGATTTACAAGTGCTAAAATCTATAAAAGGGAAAAGCTACTAGATGCTAATGGTGATTTATTTGGAAGAGGAGGTAGACAAATTAGATGGTTAGATAGATAATATATCTTCTAGGAATAAATTCATGAAAGGACTATACAAAGATATTTGACAAATAAAGACAAAATCTCAAGGGCAGGTTTTGGAAGTGGACAAATAATACAATGTCGCTAGCCTTGATATTTTTGAAGATGAATCTAGAACCAAACCCTTCTTGGTATAAGAAATAGTTCAACAAATTAGGGCTTCATTCGAATCAACTTCATTAGAAGATGATGTTAGAAAACCATTCAAAATAGAAGAAGCATTATTGAAACTAGATTATAAGTTGGAGGATTTTGCTAATACAAGGATAGAAGTAAGTTACTATCAGTAGATAGTTTGAAATAAGTATGAGTCATTAGATTTTCCAGAGACTAAGGAAGTAGCAAAGATAATAGATAAATTCAAAAGCAAGCATCTAGACATCATTTTGATATAAATGAGAAGAGAACCTAGATGCTGGAAATCAAGTTTTGACACAGAAGAATTTTTTGATTTTTGGGTCTTGTCACCAAGGTGTGATTTTCCAAGGTGTACTTTTCCAAGGGATGCTTTTCCAAGGTGAACTTTTTGAAGGTGCACTTTTTTCAAGGTGCACCGACAATTTTGAAGAAGAAGTAGTGCGATGACACTTAATTGTCAGTTGCTATTTTAAAGCATTCAATGCATCAAAAAAACATTTTGATGACATGTCAACCCCCAAAGACACCTAGAGAAGGTTGAGCTTCCATTGTTAGAGATCTCAGTGACTCCTAGATCATTGCATTGCTTCTATCTTCATATCTTCTTCTTCTTATATTGTTTTAAGTCATGTAAAGGCTCATGAACCCATTAATTGATATAAACAAGGTCGGAGACCTACTTAGCACCATTTAGAGAATTTATTTGTATGTAAATAGCTTTATTTTATTAGTTTTTTAGCATGAGTTGCATTAGAAGATCTCTCACTCCTAATACAAAGGGAGGAGAGGATATATTTTAAATACATGGATGTAATATGTATTTAAGGCCGATATTTTGATGCAATAATAAATGCTACTAGTGCTCTCATTCTAAGTGTAATAAGTCTTGCTAGAATGTGTTATTTTGTGAGTGCATGTTCATGAATAATAATGGAGATAATGGTTTTATTGTATTTATATAATTGTGTGATCTTTTAATTCTAGTTTTTTCTTGATGTTAACAAATTCCACTATTGTGATGAATTGGACAAAGGATCACGATTGTTCTTATATAGTGTTTTTCTTATGTAAGCACACTTTTCATGGCCTTTCAATTTGATGAAATGTGAGACATCTTTTAGGTTATTGAAGTTACCATCGATGATTGTATCAATGGATTTGAGGAAGTATTGCTCCCAATTTCATTTGTTTCATACCAGATCCTTTTGATAATTTAATTTGCTCACATGTTGTTACTTTAGTTTATGTCCATTAGGAATTTCCCTTTTAGTAACTTACTTCAAATAACTTGTTACTCTATCTTCATTATTTTCTTTTCAAAACATTTGGTTAAAATAGGAATTCATATAGTTGCATTGATTGGAAATTTCATTCATCATATTAAAAAAAAATTAAAAATATATATCTCTTGTGTGGTTACATTTTAGAAAAAAATTTCAGATTGGTGGGTACCAGCAAAGGCCTCCTTATGAAAATTCGCAGTTATCTTCAATTGAGTTACCCAACAGGTTGAAAAGTAGCCATCTAGAACCTTGGAGTTGTTCAGTGATCATATTTTCAAGAGAGAGATTTGAAAGGATTCTTATCATTAAGTATTGTGAAAAATAACCACTCAAAATAAGTGGTGCTAGAAGGAGGGCTCAAAACTATTTTGCACAAAAACCCAAGATACTATTTGAAAGTTCTGCAATTTTTGGAAGTTCTAAAATTTCCCCATGTTTGTCACTATTAGAAGGTGCACTTTTTTAAGTGTTCTTTTTGATAGTGTACTTTTTCAAGGTGTGATTTTTAGAGATGCACTTTTTTAGAATAAACACAAACTAGAACATCTTGATCCACCATCTTCATTTTTGTGAGCTTTAAGATCTTCACCCAATGGACACAAGTTCCTAGAACTTGATTACTTTTGCAAGCCTTGTAATGATAAGGGAATACCAATAATTCCACCCTTGAACTTACCTCCACCTAATCATCCACCCATGGCTTTCTTTTCAAACATAGTAGATTCACCAATCAATTTCCAAGGTCCACTTAATAACCTTCCCAAGGACCCTCATAAATTATGTCCAAGGTTCTCTATCGAGAAACACAGACAACTAAGGATCAAATAAAGGTTTTCAAAAATTAATGTAATAAAAAATAGATTAAATAAGAGAAATTGGTCATTCATTTGTTCACATATACATTGGGAGAGGTTGCATTTAACTAGTAGGTGAATATGCCACCAGGATCTATTCAAAACTAGGCAATGTTTGAAAAGTTATTCATGGATCAATTCAAAATATTTATCAATCCAACTATGATACACCACTAGTTCATATCTATCAAGAAGGATCCAATAGAGACCATCTCACGCTTCAATCATCACTTGCACACGGCCTACCAAAAGTTGGAAACCCCTTACACCATACTAGTTGGGGTTGCAATTCAAATCTATCTAAACTTTATGGACCACCTCATTGCTATCTTCCTAAGGAGGTTTCCTACTATAGATATTGACATAGTAGAAAAATTCTTCAAAGAAGTAGTCACCTTTACTAAAGAGGCTAATCCTAAAGGAGGAGGGATGATGGTTCCAACTCATACCAGTATGATAGTGCCACCATAGCATCATATAGTGCAAGTGTTTCCTAGTCACTTCATTACATTAACTCTAATCCCACTATAACATACACCATTTATGCCAGCTCTAGCTATAAACTACCCAAGATACAAACCTCAAAATTCTTCCTTTTTTGAGAAAAAGGCAGCAACATCCATTGAGGTAGAAAATAATGTCACAACTGATCTCGATCAAAAGAAAAAGACCATGTCTCAGATAACCAATGAACTAACCTATTTGAGGTTTCCACAAGGGAAGAATAATAATTTCCAAAAGAATTTGATTACAGTCATAAAATATTTTCTCACAAAGAATCCAAAAGATTGGTATACCCAATTGAAATACGCATTATGACAGACAAGGTCAGTATAAATAATTCTTTGGGAACATCCCCATATCTACTAGTCTATGGCCAAGAACTAGTAGTCCCTCTCAATATCAAGATTCCAATGTTGAAATTCATGAGAAGATATGCTAAGGATTCTAGCATGGTCCAAATTAGGTTGATGAATCTTTTGGAATTGGATGAGAAAAGGAAAACCATTTTAGAACATATGTCAAAACATCAAGCTCTCATAAAACATTGGTTCGACCAGAGAGCCACCATCAAATCTTTCAGAATCTCATACCTTGTTCTTCAATAGATAAGGCAAAAGAAAAACTAGGAAATCATACCAAGTTTCAATGTTTTTTGATTGGTCCTTATTAGATTTTAGATATTCTAGGGGAAGATAATTTTAGGCTAAGTACTATAAAAGGAGAATTGGTCCCATTACTAGTTAATAGCCAATTTCTAAAACATTATTTTGAAGTAAAAGAAAACATCTTCAAAAAAAATTATTGTTTGTTTGCTTTATGTTGTGTATTTTCTTTTAGTTGTGTGTTTCTTTTTATTCATATATTTACTTTATGTTTGATGTATTTTTTTTTTCCAATCTAGGGGTTAGGTGTAATAAAGATTCCTTCTTGATGCATAACCAAGACCATCCCATTTGGTTTTGATTTTAGGGAAGAGGTATTTCTTTGTTAAAGAATTTAGATAACTTTATTTCTTGTACCACCTGAAGTATAGGTGTTATAGTCATAAAGAACTTGTTTCCTTAAAGTCAAAATCTAAGATTGATCGCTCTCAATAGTTTGCAAATTTAAAGTATTAATGATCTAGGTTGTCTTCAAATATAGGTTGGTAGTAGCAAGGGATAGTTCACAACTTACTAGTTCAAATAGAGGATCTCTTCAAAGACCTATAAAGATCATTGTTTGGCATTAGAGTTTCCAAAAAGTTCATTAAAAGAGGAACACAAGAGTTATCTAACTAAATATCAATCTAGAAAAGAACACCAATACCCTAGCCACACAATCTAAATGTGGTCAAGGTAGAAGAGAAAGAAAAAGAATCATAAAGGTTCCACATAAAAGAATTATAGAAAAATGTAAAGGTAGTTAAATATAGCGATAACACTTTTGAAGTATTACCTTGTTCTAAACAAAAGGCTTCAAGGAAGAATCAAGTAGTAACATGTGAGCTCCATGAAGAAGGTTACAGGAAATTACCAAAGATTCAAAGAAAAAAGATTGATAACTCATTAATATCCCTCAGAAAAAATTCTCTCATCTAGTCATACAATGATGGATAAATAGGTTCATGGGGATTTCTAATGTATCTTATGATTAAGAGAAAGATTGTTTCCAAGTTGCTAGAAAATCATGATAGATGACACTTTGAGACATCAAAAAAAATTGGAGCTCTAAGCACACACTGAGCTTGAAGATTTGAGATTCTAAAGTTTTGGCTTCCAAAGTACTTGAAAGATGTTTGTAGCATTTGGAATCCAATTATCACTTGACACATATTAGAAGAAAGCTTGTTGATGAAGAAATGCCTTTTTCATTTCTTCCCTTTTGTTAGGGCTATTTTTTGTGGTCTCACAAAACATGCCCCATTTTGAGTCACAAAATAGGGACCCCTTAATTTCAAAATCCTCTTAGAGCACCTAGTCAAGTTCCTTGCTCAATTGGGACACCCCTTTGGGTCTTGATGAGTCCCTAACACCTAGATAGGAAACCACAAGTAGTATTGAGGTGCCATATATTCACTTTTGGCCTTAGAGTGAAAAAGTACACACATACATACATGTGCATGATGCACACTCACCTCCTTCTAAGGATGCATACTTGTGCATGTGCACACCATCAAGGGTACATACATTTAGAGGTATGCACTCTTGGAAGTGCACACTATCACAGCTAGGCCTATAAATAGACCCCCCACTAAATGAGACATTATTTTCTCTCTTTTTTTGAAGAACACTACACATTTGTACCATTGGAAATTTTGCTACTCTACACATCCATAGCTCTGTGCCTAGGCTTCTACCTATTAGAGGTATGAAACACCAAGTGTTGAGGATGCACACATGAACATTTACATATGTGCACACCCTTAATAGGTGTGTATGTGCATAATAAAATCAAATTCCCCTCCCCTAAACACTTCTTAAAGCAAGGATCATGTGTGTAGTTACGCACATGCATAGGTGCACCAAGTGCACACTAGTTTACTCAATGAATCCAATGTTGGTAAAGACTGCACTAGTGATCCTTCTGCACATTGATTAGAATGTTTTTATGAATTTGTGTAACAAACCCAAACTGAAGTGAGCTATGGTGTCAAAACTAATCCAAAGTGTGTTGGTGAACATTTCTTCTCACCTAACATTAGTTCAATCACCTGAATTGATCATGACCTTAGCTCATCACTACATACTGGAGGAGAAGGTGGTTAAGATTATGACTAGAGAGATAGTCTTGGACCTCAAACATCCAAATATTGAAAAGTTCTTTCACCTTCCACAAGTAGACTACTACCTTTAGATCACCTATGATGGTGTAGAAAAATGCTATAGGGAGAATAAGGTAGAATCCAAGAAAAGTACCTAATGGATAGGACACCCTTGGGAAGAAGAGATGGTAAGGTTGACATGACACATGGCTATATGATAGATGATATTGGCTACTCAATTGTTCTTATAAGTAGAGCTATGGGCCTTCTTGCAACAAGTCATCTAGAGACATGGAAGGTACATTTCATAGAAACCATCAAGACAGGCAAGATGCCAATTGACTGGGCCACAATACTAAGTGATAATTTAGATGAGCAGTTGATTTTAGTGAAGAATGACCCCTGCTTCTACATGGCCTCCTATATGGTATATGTTTTGGTGGAAATAACCATGAATTGACCAAGATTATACAGAAAAGGAAGCATGCAAGATGAAAATGCTTAGCCTTATATAGTTTACTCATAACTGGTAAAGAAGAAACTCCCTCTACAAAGTGTGGAATATAGGGTAGTCAATAATGGGTTCAAATTCACCATCACTAGGTTCATTGAAGGAGATTATGCAAAGAGGATTTTGGTGGAAGATGAAGTAATGATAACACAAGTTGGTGTGTATTACATATAGTTGAAGATGTTCACCTATATCCAAGTATCTCGGACCCTCTTTTTCCCAAAGAATCTTCCTTGATACCTCTCTAATAGGTTAATATTATTGGAAATAGCTAGGAAGATCACTTTTGCACATGATAGTGTTAGAAAACAACATAAGAAAATGTGGGTGTCGTCCATTGCTATCAAAGCTTTTGAGGTAAATCAAAAGCATGATATTGCTACATTTGATTCAAAGTGGAATTAGTATCCTCTGGAGGATTATCAAGCACCTTGCCCTTATTTTGACAACATCGGGATGGTACAACATCTAGCAGGGAAGAATTTTGTGCCTGAAGAGGTACTTGAGGATTTTTGGATGAGTGCAATAGATGACTACGATGCCCACAATATGGACTATTTTAGAATGAGTCTACTTCTGGTTGAAAAGGTGCTCAACATGTAGATACCTTTCAAAGCATGGGACAAGGAAGTTCCCAAAATATTAAATCCCTTATACAATAGGGATAAGATTTATGAGAGGCCCATAATGAATGCAGAGATTGGGCAGGAAGATAAAAATGATATTAATCACTGGGCCAAACATGTGGTGGAATTAATAGGATAATGGATCAAGAAGCCTTTCATATGGATTTATTTCCACAAGCTCCAACTATTCAAGCCACAACTAGACCTAAAAAAGGAAAGGGGACTAAGGTCACCATACCAACCTACCTTGCCAAATCACTAGTGAGGTCAAAGAGAGTACACCAACATGAGTGGTATGTTGAGTACTTTAAGACTAAGAAGGTCAAAGAAAAGAAGAGAAAGAGGGTTTCTTGAGTAAGGGAACATGAGGAAGAGGCTTAAACTAAACTAGCTACCCAAGCATAAGAATCCCAACTTGAGCCAAAACAAGCTCAACTTGAGCCAGAACAAGCTCACTCTGAGAAACAACATACTTGGCTGACACAAGGAGTTCTAATGCCTAGAGCCCCCATAAAAGAAGAATCATCCCTATCAGTACCCAAAAGATCCATAATAGAGATGACGATGGTAGGTGTAAAGAGGAGGAGACTAAAGAAAAAGAGCACTCCCTCACCACAATTGCCAAAAACCATCCTTGAGGTGGAAGGTGAGGTGGAAGGAGAGAAAATATAATTTTTCCCTTTGAAAAGAAGATCCAACTCATCTATAGTTACAGAGGAAGAGAGGAGAAGGATCTCAACTTAGACACCACCCTCTACCCCTCAGGAACCTATCCATGTTGAAACCTTGGATAAGGAACAAAAAATATGGATTGCAGAAATAGAAGGTGAGGGAGAATTATTTTTTGACCTCTTAAATTTTGACTTCATTCCTATAGGGATAGAGATGGTAGGTGAAAAGATATGAGATATCCCTCTAAATGAACCAATGGGAGAGTATTGGGATCAATTTCCTCCCTTACCACATGGGCATCTTGGTGTTCCTCCTCCACCAACACAAGATACACCATCAATAATGGATTAAGGATTAGTGGCCCTACCTCCTCTGATGGTTAAACCTAAGAGTGAAACTCTAGAGGAAGGAGAATATGTGAAATTATATGTCGATGAAATGTTAGAGGAAGGGGAGATTATGGAAGAAAGGCAACAAGCTCCTCCTAATATACAAGTTATAGTCCCTAGCCCAACATGACACAAAAGCTCACTCTAAGTTCTTCCTCAATACAAGAAGACTCCATAAAGGAGTGATAAGGGAATGGAACTAGAAATAGAGCCTACCTCTTCAACTCAATATATGTAACCAATGGGGACAACACCATCATGGCTCAAGAAGGTAGTCTTGTTCAAACATAAGAGACAATTAGAGTTGACAAAAGAGGAGGGCATGATAGAATTGGTAAAATAAATGAAGAAGCTTGAGCCACCTAAGGATGATGCAAAAACATTGGCCTTCATAATGAAGAGTCAAGATTAGGATCTTCTAGCATATTCAAAGAATAAAGAATAAAGCTTGAGAGATTTTTTTGGAAATGGACAAATACTACAATGCCACTAGCCTTGATATTTTTGAAGATGAATCAAGAACCAAACTCTCCATGATATAGGAAATAGTTCTATAATTCAAGGCTTCATTCGAATTAGCTTCATTAAAAGATGAAGTTAAACAAGCATTCAAATCAAAAGAAGCATTGTTGGAACTAGATTCTAAGTTGGAGGATTTTTCTGATGTAAGGATAGAAGTAAGTCTCTACCAATAGACAATTCAAAATAAGTATGAATCAATAGATTTACTGGAGGCTAATGAAGAAGTGGAGATAATAGAGAAATCAAAAGAAAGTATTCAGATATCATTTTGGTGTAAAGGGAAAGAAAACCAAGATGTTGGAAATCAAGTTTTGACACTTAGAAGAATTTTTGGATTTTTGAGTACTTACACAAATGTGTAATTTTTGAAGGAGTGTTTTTCCATGGTGCACTTTTAGCAAGGTGGGCTGATAATTTTCAAGAAGAAGTAGTGCACTAATAGTTAACTATCAATTTCTATTTTAGAGCATTCCATGCATCGAATATGTGTTTTGATGAGAGTTCAACTCCTAGAGACACCTAGAGAAGGTTGAGCTTCCATTTTTAGAACTCTCAGTGATTCCCAGATCATCTCATGGCTTCTATCTTCTTATCTTCTTCTTATTTTATTGGTTTAAGTTATCTAAAGGCTCATGCACCCATTAATTGATAAAAACAAGGGTGGAGACCTACTTAGCACCATTTAGAGAGTCAGTTTGTATGTAAATTTTTTTATTTTATTAGTTTTTAGCATGAGTTGCATTAGAAGAGCTCTAACTCCCAACACGAAGGGAGGACATGATTTATTTTAAAGACACGGATGTAACATATATTCAAGGCTGATATTTTGATGCAAAAATAAATGCTATTGGTTCTCTTAGTCTAAGTGTAGTAAATCTTACTTGAGTGTGTTATTTTTGTGTATGCATGTTTATGAATAATAATGGAGCTAATGGTTTTATTGCATTGTTATAATAGTGTGATCTTTTACTTCTCATGTTTTCCTTATGTTAATGAATTCTGTTGTTAGGATGAAGTCAAGAAAGGATCACTATTGTTCTTACATTGCAGTTTTTTGTGTGAGTGCACTTTCCATGACCTTGTGATTTGATGAAATGTGAAACATCTTTTGATTTATTAAAGTTCCCATTTATGATTGCATCCATAGAGTTAAGGAAGCATTGCTCCCAATTTCATTGGTTTCCTACCAAATCTTTTTGATAATTTAATTCGTAGATGTGTTGTTACTTTAGTTTATGTCCATTAGGAATTTCCCTTTTAGTTATTTGCTTCAAATATCTTGTTACTCTATCTTCATTATTTTATTTTCAAAAAAGTTGGTTAAAATAGGGATTCATAAAGTTGCATTGGTTAGAAATTGCATTCATCATAAAATATAAATTACAAAATATACCTCTTTTGTGGTTACATTTAGCAAAGTTGTGCAGATTGGTGGTTACTAGAAAAGGCCTCCTTGTGAAAATTCACATTTATATTCAATTAAATTACCCAAAAAGTTGAGAAATATCCATCTAGAACCTTAGAGTTGATCATTGATCAACTTTTCAAGAGAGAGATTTGAAAGGATTTCTCCTGTTAAGCATCATGCAAAATGATTGCTCGATAATTCATAACATGAGTGACCGACATGATTGAGAACATAAAACATGAGAAAGGTAAGGAATGATTTTATCCAACAATGTGATAGCTCTACCATGCAAAACAAAATAAAGGAGAGAAATGATTAGAGTTAGTTCATACAACAACCTCATAGGGCACAAAATCAGAAGAAGAGTTTTGCTGCAAAAATTCTAAGAAGAGGTTGGGCTTAACTAGCCCAATAAAAGTGTAGAATACTTCAATGGCTGATTTGGGAGACAACCATAAACCATTTGGTACTAAGATGCACGTTTAGATAGTAAGTGGTCAAATTCTCTCTAATGTTTTTCTGTAGTAATGTATGAATTTCTTTTGTTTCTAGTGCATTATATTATTGACAAGAATGACTTTCATCCGTCTTAGGGAGAGAGAGAATTTCATTCTTATGAAAGAGATTCTTTAGCTCTAGGTTTATGACACAAATATACTTTATTATGGTTGCAATGGATTATCCTATACTTTTTAGCCTTAATTTTTTCAATGACTAACTTGTATATCTTATATTAAAATAATGAATTTAATTTTGTCAAAAACTCTAATATAATCTATATCATCTTAAAATTAAAGCACTTTCAAGTTAAGAATGTTTAGCCCTTTGAGTAAGTGGTTTGGTGTCATTTCAAGTTCCTTGAATGGATGTTTGACTTGGATATGTCTTTTTCCCCCCTTTTCTACCCCCTTTTCCACTTTCTTTTTGCATTTTTCTAGCATTCTAGATTGAAATCTTGAGATTCTTAACTTTTGGGTCAAGGACAACCTCAGGGTCAAGGATGACCTTTTAGGTCAAGGTCAACCTCAACCTTGACCTAGGTCAAGGATGACCTTGATCTTGACCTAGGGAAAGGTCAATCTCGTTCCTAACCCCAAGTCCAAATTTCAAGGTTCCATGATTTCTAGATGTTGTGTTTTGGAAAGAATTGTTTTCTTGCTTTTGGGTCAACTATTTTGGTCTCTAAAATAGTAAACTCTTAAATTGAATTTAATCTAGGTCTATTTCTAGGGGTTAATGTTGATTAGAATTTAATGCTCCTATGTTAGCCTTCTCTAGAAGTTTGTGCCCAGATCTCTCTATAAGAAAGCCTCCTCCTCTCATTTTCTCTAAGACTTAAGAACACTCAAGACAACTTAACAAGGAATAAGAAGATGATGAAATTATACTCTTTCATGATCAAGAATTCAAGCATTATCAAGTTCAATCAAGCATCCATCTTCAAGCATTCAATTTATCAAGGAGTTCTATTAGTAGCCATTGAAGGATTCAAGCTCTATGGAGCCCTCTTGTTGAAGATTCATCCATTTCCATTCAAGCTTCTTTCTAATCCAAGATTCATTCAAAATTGGTGTTGAAGATCTAATTTCATTGATTCCAAACATCTTACATTTGAATCTACATTCATTTGGAGCATACCTACTTGTGGATTCAAGGATTTGAATCCTCCATAAGGATTTCTACATAAGCAAGGTGAATAATTCCATTTACTTTGTTTATACATATTACAATTTCAATTACATTTCAAGGTTGATTCCAAACTAGGATTTGACTAAGGAAAACCTCGATCAAAAAAACAAAACCATTTTTCTTGTAGGTATAGGTGTGGAACAATGAATATCAATACATATTTGGATACCCTTTTTGTTGAACTTGTGAGATTTGCAAATGCAAATTATGTCAGAGCAATATAGGTCAAGGTTGACTTTTTGGGGCACAATTGTGCCCTCGGGTACAATTGTGCATTTCTAATTGGGTCAAGGTTGACCTACCCTCAAAAAAGAAAAATATTTTTGAGTTTTGAAGATCTCATAGTTTTGGCTTTAGATCACAAAAATTGACAATTTTTGAGATCGTTTGATAGAGTTTTCAGCTGATTCTTTCTTGAAGGTAAGTACCTTTCATTTCTTCATTTCAATATTAATCTCCTATATTTACATCCCATATCATAATAATCTATATTTATGTGTAAAATATGGACTTGAGGTATCTTTCATGTGCATTATTCTAAACCCTATTCATCAACCATATTTTACCCTATACATAATCATAAAGAAATAATTTTTTAAAATTTAAATACATTAATTTAGTTAGTATTTAATTATTATAAACTATTTAATTTTTATATAAAAAATAATAATAAGTTGTTAGTAATTATAAATATTTAATAGAATCACCTTTAAATCATTTATTGAACTAAAAAATATTGTTATGATAAATTTAAATGTTGAATAGGTTTGTGCATTTGTTTCTATACATAGATTTATGTAAATAGGAAATTAGTATGACACAAAATAGATTTAGTATATTTGGGTAAATATGAATTTGGTATGATGCAAAAATAGGTTTAGTACATTGTTTTGATTCACTGCTAACATGGGTGGTAGGAATGATTGAGCACATAAAATGCGAGAAAGGAGAAGAATGATTTCGTCCAACAACATGATTTCTCTAGCATGTAAAATGTGAGCAAGGAGAGGAATGATTAGAGTACATCCATAAAAAAACATCATAGGGTAGAAAATCAAAAAATTGGAACAAGAGTTCTTGTGTGAAAATGGCAAGAAGAGGTTGGGTTTAACTAGCACATTCAAAGCATTGACCACTTTAGTGGCTGGTGTGGGGTCTAGCCATAAAATATCTAGTATTAAGATGCAGGTATAGATAGTAAGTAGTCAAATTCTCTCTAATGCTTATGTAGATTAATGCATGAATTTCTTGAGTTTCTAGTGCATTAAAATTATTGACAAGAATGACTTTTATCCCTCTTAGGGAGGTCAAGAAATTCAAGCCTATAAAAGAGCTTCTTCGACTCTAGTTTCACCCCACAAATGGACTTGATTATGGTTGCAAGGGATCATTGTCTATTGCTCAACCTTATTTTTTTCAATGACTAACTTGTATGTCATATATTAAATAATCAATTTAATTTTGTTAAAAAATATAATATACAAGTAAATAAATAATTAATATTTTTATATTAATACATTAATTTATTTAGCATGTAATTATTATAAACTATTTAAATTTTATATATAAATAAATAAATGATCATGAGTTGTTAGTAATTATAAATATTTAATGGAATTAACTTTTAATCTTTTAATGAGCTCAAAAATAATGTTATAATAAATTTGAAATCCTAAATAGGTTTTTGAATAATAAATTGAGCAAGTAAAATGCAAGAATGGAGAAGAATGATTCCCTCCAACAACATGATCACTCCAACATGTAAAATGCAAGAAAAGGAACGATTTATTAGAGTCATTATTTACAAAAACCTTATAAGGCAGAAAATCATAAAATTGAAAGAAATGTTCTAGTGCAAAATCAACAAGAAGAGGTTGCTCTTAACAACCACACTCAAAATATTTGGAAAGCATTAATCTAAAAGGTTAACCTTGTGAAGATGGACTTTGGATCTTGACCAAAAGAGATAAAAAATCAAACAGATCAAGTTAATAAAAATGACAAGGTCAAAACCATCAAGACATAGATAGAGTTCAACCCAAGAAAATGACAAAAAGAAATGATAAAAAGATAATGGTCAAGATCCATCATCCATCAACATTAGGAGATACTCTAGGACTCATACTTTGTCCTAATTTTTTACTAAATTCAAGGGGTTTTGGGTTCAAAATGAGGATTTAGTAGATTGGATATGCCAGATGCAAGGACCTTAGAATGAAAAATGGTGTTTAGGGTGTCAAATGATGTTCTAGGTTATGTTCAGAGTGAGGACCTATACAGGCTTCTAGAGGTAGTTATAGGGTCCCAAAATGCAATCTAGATGTCCAAAATAGTCATTCTAGTCACCAAGCACACTATGATAGCACCAGGCATTCTATGATAGTACCAAGTGCATTCTGACAATACTAACTACACTTAGGGTGCATTTGGGTCTAGTTTGAGTGCAGTTGAGAAGCTAGGTTGAAAGTTTGTTAATCTTGCACTAGTTGATTGTTAGATTGTTATAACAAAGAGCTAGTTGGTTGGGGATGATGTTATGATTAGATTAGAGATGGAAAATGAGGGTTATGAATTGAGGAATGAAGCCTAAGGTGTGAAAACTAGGGTTAGGATATGTAGAATGAAGTTTAGGACATTATCAATAAGGGGGACCTATATAGGCATCTGGTGGCACTCCTAAAGTCCCAAAATGACATTTCAAAGTCCAAACTAGGTGTTCTAGAAACCAAGTGTTCTTAGATAGAGAAAAATGTGCTCATGGTGTAGTTGGGGCTAATTAGAGCACAATTGGTAGTTTTAGAGCACAGTTGGTAAAGTGGTCTGAAACTAGAGTGACTTTGGATTTGGTGGCTTCCATATTGTTGTTCCAAAGAGATAGATGATAGGGGATAGTTTTATGATCAGAATGATGATGAAAACTAAAGGTTAGAACATGAGGAATGATGGCTAAAATGTGAAAAATTAGAGATAGGGCATGCAATAATGTAAGTTGGTGGATGCAAGATGAAGATTTAGGGCTGGAAAGTGAAAACTAGGAGATGCAAAATGAAGCCTAAGGGATGCAATATGAAAGATAAGTAATGAAAAATAAGGACTAAATGATGCAAAATGAGGCCTATGAGATGCAAGCATGAAGCTCAAAGAATGATAAATGAAATGATGTGCTATGCAAGGATGAAATCTAAATTATGCCAAGGACTCCTAAGGTTACAACTTTCAATATTTTCAATGTTTCAAGTGTTTGACAAAATTTTGCAATGGTTTTAAAATATTGTAATGTTTTGAATAAATTTGATAGTATCCAAGGTTCAAGGTGTTTTGGTGTGAGTTATTAGATTTGGTATTATCATTAGTAATGTTATTTAAACACACAAGACATAATAAGAAAGAATAATTCTTGTTAAACTCAAAAGATACATCACAACCTAGGCTTTAAGACTATATCCACTAAATTCCCCCTTGAACTAAAGTTTAGCCACACTTATCCAAAGTAGACAACTTAGAATCTTGGCACCACATGCTCCCCCTTATAGCACACTCACTTCTTGGGGCTACCAAGATCCGCTTCCCAAGGATCACCACTTCCTAAGGGACTTTTGTCTCTACTAATGGCCATGAGAATGTGGTATGTTTTCATGGGCATTGGTCACCCCCTAAGCCACTAGATATAAATTATTTTGGTCACTTAGACAAGGTGTTTAGCTTGGGCACTCCATTCGACAAGTGAATGGTAAACTTCTGTAAAAGGTCTCCCAGCCCCAAGAACCAGACTTCGATGCACCACAAGGGTACTGGAGGAGAGCTATCATCCAAAAATACTATCAATGCAATATTAACTATATGAAGTTTGTTATCAAGGCTAGAGTGTTGACCTGGCTTTGGCTCATAACCGCTTTGAGGTCAACCCCTGGGACTAACCAAGTGGTGAGTCTTGGTTTCAAGGTGAGAGTCTCTAAAGAAAATGATTGAAATGACATAGGATTAGATTATGGATTATCTAATCCTATATGATAAATTAGTAAATTATTGTCCAATATGATGAAATAAATATGATAATTTCCTTTGATAAAATGTGATGACTATGCAGATCGACTAGGATAGTGATGGGTAGATCAAAACCATGATCAAATTGAATGACTGATAACATACCAAAGATACATGAAATGGATTCAGAACATGTGACATTTAATAGACATTGTAAATTCCATAGGATTGAAATTGGTTAAAAGTAATGATCATGATAACATTTATGGACATTGTTAATATTACTAAATTGGTTTCATAATACCATGATCTGATACTAAGGAACTTGATAATGTCCATGATCAAATAATAAAAATGATAGGTTTGACCTAGTGCTAAGGGACATGATAGTACTAAGGTCAAATTTGATGGGTTTGATAAGATTTGATAGGTTGCCAAGGCACTAAGGGACACAACAATGTCTAGGGTTTGATAGTTAATGATTAATTTGTGATATTTGACACATTTTGGGTTGATTAGGGCTAATTTAGGATGATTCTTGGTTGATTTGGGATAATTTTGGGTTGATTTGATGTGACTCTGATGATGTTGAAATGGTTTTGGGTTGATTTTGGGAAGTTTGGATAAAATGGGAATTAATTTCAAAGAGATCTGTAATTGATTTGAAAGGGGATACAAAATATAAAAGATATTGTTGAAATATTCTTGAATAATAATCAAGTTGGAAAAAATATTAGAATTAGTGAAATAGGAAAATGGGATGAGTTAGTATGAAAATGTGATTAAATAGTAGACAAGAACCATTTTTTAGCATCTACATTTTGCCCCTCTTTGTTACAATGTGATTTAGAGCATTGTGTCAAAGAATAACTAATGAGAAAGTTGTAAAAGAATGCCCTAGCAGGGGTGGTATTTATGGGTTCCTCCTTGATAGATTGACCTAAAAAGGAAACTAAGAGGTCAATTTTTTGATGACAAGAAGATCAAGTCGTAGCAACTGGCGAATCACAAATTAGAGCTCAAATGTGAAAGTTATGGGGTATAGAGGGTAGAAAGGATCACAACCAACACATATCATGTCTCTTACATGACCATATAGGTAGAAACATGGCTATAAAAGGGTTTGGAGAGGTTTTGGAGCTCATTTTCACCCTCTCAATTGGAAGAAATATCTCTGGAGCAAGAAGAATGGACTGGTTACCCAGTGAACAACATTACGGAGAACAAGTGTGTACCTACCAATAGAGGGTAGACACAGGACCACCAGTGAGTAAATACAACCAAATAGGTTCACCTAAATTAGAAAATAGGTTTAATAACCTATATTCTAACCCAATTTCTAACCTAGATGCATCAATACTATATTGGTGAACCTTAAATTTGAATCTAGATTCTAGCCCTAATATACTAAGAAATTGTAGGACTAGAAAATGGATTAGAACATTACATACTATGAGAAACCAAAAAAATCAATAAAAATACACTAAAACCTTATGATGTACCATTAAAACCAATTTAAGAATAAAGGAAATAAAACAAATGAAACTTCCTCTTCAATTGTAGCTCTGGTGTCCTTCTTTCATCTCCATTTGATGTAGCTCCAATTGCCTATAGTTCCTATACAATTGAAAGCAAAGATTAATTCTATTGAGAGTACTAGAAGCATGGTTTCAAGCCTAATGCATTCTAAGGGATCGAAAATGACACAAAAATGGCTCAATTTATAGCCAACATGCAAGAAGAGAGGATTGAATGAGAGGATGGACTCTTGTCACTTCAAATGTACAACTTAGACTAATATTCCTTAGAATATCTATGACAACCATGACACAATATCCCAAGTCAACATGGCTAAAGGTAGAGGAGAATCTATGATGTGCATATGACATCTCAAAGCCACTCGTAACCAAGAAGCTATGATGATGGAGGCTTATTATAGACATGTGTAAGGAATAAAATATATCAAATCTAATATATTTTTTCCAAATGTGGGGAGAATATCTATGACACATCATGTCCATGTGTTAAGGCTAGGTGGAATATTTGAATTAAAAATTTAAAATTCCACACAAATGGAAATTAGAAGTGGAAAATAGGACTTAGGAGATTTGAGAGTTCCCATAGTTTGTGACAGATGAATCAATTAATTAATAAATAATAATTAATTTAGGACGTTGGTTAGTAGGAAGAGTAATTAATAAATGTAGGGAAAAAATAATTGAAATGACATAGGATTATATTATGGGTTATCTAACCCTATAGGATAAATTACTAAATGATTGACAAATTTGATGAAATAAATATGATAATATCCTTTAATAAAATGTGACGATTATGTAGATAGACTAGGATAATGAGGGGGAGATCAAAGCCATGATCAAATTGAATGACTAATTAAGATTGATAACATGCCAAGGATACATAATATGGATTAAGAACATGTGACATTTAACGAACATTGTAAATGCCACAAGATTGAAATGATAGATAGGATAGATCATAATAACATCGACAAACATTTTCAATGTTATTAAATTGGTTTTATAATGCCATGATTGAACGCTAAGGGACTCAAAAATGTCAATGATCAGATGATAAAAATGGCAAATATGACCTAGCACTAAGGGACATGATAGCACTAAGGTCATATTTGACAAGTTTGATAAGATTTGATAGGTTTCCAAGGCATTAAAGGACATGTCAATGCTTAGGGTTTGACAAATAATGATTGATTTGAGATATCTGACACATTTCAAGTTGATTAGGGCTGATTTGAGATGATTCTAGGTTGATTAGGGGTGATCCTAAGTTTATTAGGATGATTGGATGTGATTCTGATGATATTGAAATGGTTTTGGGTTGATTCCCATTTTATCCAAACTTTCCAGAATCAACCCAAAACCATTTCAACATCATTAGAATCACATCAAATCAACCCAAAATCATCCCAGTCAACCTAGAATCATACCAAATCAACTTGGAATCACCCCAAACCACCCCAGAATCATCCCAAATTAGCCCTAATCAACCTAAAACATGTTAGACATCTCAAATCAACCATCATCTATCAAACCTTGGGCATTGTCATGTCTCTTAGTGCCTTGGAAACCTATCAAATATGACCTTAGTACTATCATGTCCCTCAACACTAGGTCAAATCTATCATTTTTATCATCCAATCATTGACATTGTTGAGTCCCTCGGTGTCAAATTGTGGCATTATCAAACCAATTTAATAACATTGACAATGTATATCGATGTTATTATAATCAACCCTATCAATCAATTTCAATCCTGTGGCATTTACAATTAGTCTTAAATGTCACATATTCTTAATCTATGTCATGTGTCCTTGGCATGTTATAGATCTTAATCAGTCATTCAATTTGATCATGGCTTTGATCTACCCATCATCATCCTAGTGGAACTGAATAATCATCACATTTTATCAAAGCATATTGTCAAATTTATTTCATTAAATTAGCCAATCATTTACTAATTTATCCTTTAATGTTAGATAACCCATACTCTAATCCTATGTCATTTCAATCATTTTTGTCCTACATTTAGTAATTATTCTTCATACTAACCAACTTCCTCAATTAATTAATATTAATTAATTAATTAATTCATCTATCGCAAACTATGGGAATTCTCTAATTTCCTAAGTCCTATTTTCCATTTCTATTTTCCATTTTTACTAATTTCCATTTGTGTGGAATTATGAATTTTTAATTTAAATATTTCACCTAGCCTTGACACATGGGCATGATGTGTCATAGATATTCTACCCACACTTGGCTAAGATATGTCATATTTGATATATTTTCTTCCTTACACATGTCTATAATAAGCCTCCATCGTAATATATTCTCAATTACAAGTGACTTTGAGATGTCATAGGCATAGATTCTCCTCCACTTTTAGCCATGTTGACTTTCATGTGTCATAGAATCTTACATTTGGAAAATTGTGTCATGGTTTTCATAGATATTCTAAGGAATATTATGCCAAGTTGTACATTCGAAGGGACAAGTGTATATCATCTCATTCAATCCTCTCTTCTTGACATTAGCAATAAATTGAGCCATATTTCTCTCATTTTTTATCCCTTAGAATGTATTAGGCTTGAAACTATGCTTATACTACTCTCAATAGCTTCATCATAACATTATTCTTTGCTTCCAATTGTATAGGTACTATAGGGAATTAAAGCTACATCAAATGGAGAAGAAAGAAGGACATGGGAGCTACAATTGTAGAGGGATTTGATTTGCTTAATTTATTTTATGCTTCAAATGGTTTTCATGGTAGATTAGAAGGGTTTTAGTGTAGGTTTATTGAGCTTTGTGGTTGCTCATATAATTGTAGGTTCTAACCCATTTTCTAGTCCTATGATTGGTGAATCCAATGTGAAGATCATGATTACTAACTTAGTTTTCTTTGTTTTGTGCTTGTAGGTGCAAGGAAGGAGCTCATTCAAAGGAGTGCAATGTCTATATTGTCTTTCTTATCACATCTAGTCTAATTAGGAGGCCCAATAACATGTTTTGGATTTGTTTTATGTATTTATGTAGCTTTTTGTCTCATGTGTGCACTCTGCTCTGATAGTGTGCCCTTGGGACCTTTGGGATGTCATTTAGGGGCCTAGGAGTTAGTATAACCTATGTTTGTTGTTCACACCTAACCAACTACACTCCAAAATGACCATTGTACCCTCCTAGGCCCCAAGTACACCATGAGTACACTCTACCCTATCTTAGCACACTTGGTAGGATAACTTTTAGTTTTTCAAGTTTTGGGTATTATTTGGGCTTCATTTTCCCATAGTCTACACCCAATATCCCAACTATGCTATAAAACTACCAACTATTCTCTAACTAGCCCCAACTATACCATGGGTGAAATTGACACTTTCTAAGCATAGTTGGGGATGTCTTGATTGTTTTTGGCCTTCTAGGGCATAGTCTTCTCTATCATAGCGCAGTTGGTTCAAATAAAGTACATGTTTTAATCATAATTTGTATCTAGGGTTTTGATTTCAATCTAGGACCTAGAGTAGATGTTTTTGTGTTGCCAATGATCTATTTGTAGCATGTGATAATCATTAGGAGAAGACATATCCATTAAAAACTACTAATTCTTGTTTGTAGGATGTTGTTGAAGACCCATGTACTTGTTCAAATTTTGTGTGTGGCTTTCTTACATTAAATAACACTTTGGTGCTTTAAAATGAATTTTATTTTCTATTTTCCATGTATGCATTGTTTAGAACCCTAGGAGTTTCATGAATGTGTCCTCTCCCCTTGCCACTCATGGATATTAGGTGTAAGAGAAATTTTTGAAATTTCTTTAGAGAGGCCTGCCTTGGAACTAAGACTCACCACTTGGTGAGTCCTGGGGGTTGATCTCAAAGTGGTAATGAGCCAATTCCAGGTCTACACTCCAACCCCTATAATAGGCTTGATATAGTTAATGTCAAGTTGGTGATATTTCTACATGATGGCTCTCCTCTAGTGCCCTTATGGTGCATCAAACCTCGGTTCTCATGGTTGGGAGACCTTCTGCAAAAGTTTATCATTCACTTGTTGAAAAAAGTGCTTGAATTAAACAACTTATCTTAGTGGACAAAATCCTTTCTATGCACTAGCTCAGAAGGTCACCCATGTCTGTGAAGACATCCCACATACTCATGGTCCTTAGTAGAGACAACAATCCCATGGGAAGTGATGACTCTTCAGAATTAGATCTTGGTAGCCCCAAGAAGTGAGTGTATTGTAAGGGGGAGCCTATGATGCCAAATTTCTAAGTTGTCCACTTTAGATAAGCATGATTGAACTTTAGTTCAAGTGGGAATTCAATGGATGGTCTTAAAGCCTAGGTTGTGATGTGTCTTTTAAGTTTAACAACAACTATTCTTATTTATTGTGTCTTGTGTATGTGAATAACATTAATCAAGATAATACCAAATCTAAAACCTCAAACCAAAACACACCTTGAACCTTGGATACTAGCAAACTTTTTCAAAATTTTACACCTCTTGTCAACACATTACAAAATTTTGTCCAAACACTTGAGACTTTGAAAACATGGAAACTTGTAACCTTAGGAATCCTTGGCATCATTTAGGATTCATTCTTTCATAGTACACCATTGAATTCATCATTCTTTGAGCTTCATACTTGCATCCTTTAGGCCTAATTTTTCATCATTAAATCCTCATTTTTTATTCTATATCTTTCATATTGCATTCCTTAGGTTTCATTTTTCATCTCCTAGTTTTCACATTTGAGCCCTAAATCTTCATCTTGCATCCCCCAACTTTCATTCTTGCATGCCCTATGTCTCATTTTGCACATCTTAACCATCATTCCTCATGTCCTAACCTTCATTTTTTATCCTTATTATGATCATAATATTGTCCCCTATCCAATAGCTCTATGGAACACCAATCTAGAAGCCACCAAGTCCAAAATCACTCTAGTTTTGGACCACTTTACCAATTACACTTTCAAACTACCAATTGTGCTCTAACTAGCCCCAACTATACCATGAGCATATTTGTCTCTTTCTGAGTGCACATGGTTTCTATAACACCCAGTTTGGACTTGTAGATGTCATTTTGGGACTTTAGGAGTGCCATCAAGTGTCTGTATAGGTCCCCATTGCTAATCATGTCTTGGCCTTCATTCTGCATATCCTAACCCTAGTTTCCACACCTTACAATTCATTCCTCAAGTCATAACCCTCATTTTTCATCTCCAAATTTATCATAACATCATCCCTAGCCAATGAGCTCTCTGGTATAATAGTCTAACAATCACGTAGTCTAGGATTAGCAAACTTTCAACCTAGTCTCCCAACTACACTATAAAACTAACAATTTCACTCAAACTTGCCCCAACTACACCCTAAGCATAGTTGGTACTATCATAGTGCATGTGGTTTTTTCATAGCACACTTGGTGACTAGAACGACCATTTTGGACCTCTAGGCTACATTTTTGGATCCTGGAACTACCCCCAGAAGCCTATATAGGTCCTCACTCTAACATAACCTAGAATATCATTTTGTACTCTAGATGTCATTTTTTACCCTAATATCCTTTCATATTGCATACCTAATTTGCATAATCCTCATTTTGAACCCAAAACCCCTTGAGTTTAGTCAAAAATCATAACAAAGTATGAGTCCTATAGTATTTCAAATGTTGATGGATGATGGATCTTGACCATTATCTTTTTATCTCTTCTTTTTGTCATTGTCTTGGAGCAAGCTCTACCTATGTCTTGATGGATTTGACCTTGTCATTTTTATCAACTTGATCTTTTTGATTTTTTATCTCTTTTGGTTAAGATCCATAGTTGATCTTCAGAAGGTTAAACTCTTAGAATAATACTTTCCAAATATTTCTCCTATGTTCAAATCAATTTGTCCAAATCACTTATCAAACCCACCATTTTTCTTGATCCCCTATCCCCATCTTGCATATCATAAATGTCATTATCAACCCTAACATACATCTATTTGCATAATTTTCATTGCATAAATCAACCTTTAACATCATTTCCAAGTCCAAATTCCAAACCTAAACTTCATTTTGTATATCTTAGAGTAATTTTCATACCCCTTATTCAAACTCCAAAACATCATTCACATCTACATGTTTGCATCATTCTCTTAGGTTAGTTACATCTTTCATATCATATCCCTAGGTCATTTTGCACTTCCTTAGGTTTCATAACACTACAAAAACCCTAAAAATCCAAAAAAATCCATATCTTTCATACCCACTTCTAGATTATCAAAATTTTCTCTATTTTACCAACCACACCCTTGTTTTACCAACTACACACTTCATGTAGGTCATTGTTAGTTTTAGTGCATAGTTGGTAGTTTTAGAGTGCTCTTGGTAACTAGGAAATTCATGTTAGGTTCTAGAACCCTGAACTACATTCTTATAGCTTGCATTGTATCCCTAAACCCTAGAAAACACCTAAAAACACTTAGATCATCCATTCTTTGTGTATTTGTCACCCAAACATCTTTTAAAAAATGCACCCTTCTAAATACCAAGTTTACACTCTAGGGTGCACTTTGTACTATTAGAGCACATTTGGTAGTTTAGGTGCACACTTGGGAGACAAATAGTGAATTTTGACATTTCACAATTGCATCTGCATATTTAGATATCATGCCAATATTTACAAGGACACAAGCAGTTCATAGACCGAAAGAGTTATATCAACCCTTATTTTCTTGAGTACAAAGACAACCTAAAGCATGTCCAAGATAGAAGAAAACTAAGAAACCCTAGCAAACACTTGATATAGATCAAACTAAAGCCTCACAATACTTTCTTGAGGACCCATTGAGCATGTAACTGCAAAACCTTAACAATCAAGGAATGAGATAACCAACTATCAACACCACATTTACCAATAAATTCCCTCAGAACTCTTCCCCTACACATGGAATGGTTCAATGGAGCCCTAATTTTGAACTCATATTTGTACCTATACCACTTAGATGTGGAAGTATACCTACAACACCAGAGAATGAAGAAACTCACTCATTCAAATTTGATAAACCTAGCACAAGCACCTTTAATCCTTCAAGCATACAACAAAGTACTTTACACCTAAGTGACAACTTTGACATAGACTATGGAATCACTGATGAAGAAATGGCTAGAGCTTGCCAATACAAGACTTTTTGAAATAACTTTAAAATCTTGGTGGCCCAAGAAATCATCAAATTTAATCAAAATTTGGAAGGACCCAAGTCTAAATATCAAGACAATCCAACATTTGAAAACATACAATCTATGATTAATTTAGACTTGGACAAGGGGAAACAACCTTTGGAGTTTTCAAACACAAAGATAACACCTATAAGATATCACCAAGAATCAACCATTGAGATTCTCCAAATTACTTTCAAACACATTAATATCGACCCTTTGTTTGATGAACCTTCATTAATCAACAACAACAAGACTCTTCCAAAATACCCAAAGAGGATGTTGAGAATTGACCTCAATCAAATAATGCAACAAGAAGAGGCACCTAAAGGGACTTGCACCATAGGGATGCCAAAGGTACCTCCTTTGGAGGAAACTCAACAAAGTGCACCCTTGCTCCTAACTCTACCTACTATTATGACATCAAATACAATGGAGCCCCCTATGATTGCACCATGTGAAACATCAACACTTATTACAAACACTGCTATTGACACACAAAGGAAGAGTCTTATCGACATCTCACCATTCCCCAAAGGAATGTAGCCCATTTCCATATCAATATGATGTCTCAAGGTGAAACATCAAACACCCAAAAGTATCAAAACAAAGACCCTAACATGATGTTCACCTCTAAAGAACATAATCAAATTCCAAGACAACAACAACCTCAAGTGGTACAAGGATATAATGTCCCTAACACATAACCTAGTCTAAATCAACTTGACTTACATGCAGTGTACCAACAAAAATTCTAACAACAACAAGATATATTCACTAAACAACAAGAGCAACTAAAACAATAGCTTGACTATCAAAGATTCCTAGAGAAAAAAATTGCCTATAAACAAAAATTGTTGCAACAACAACACATGCCATAGTGAACTCAATAGATATCTCCATAACAAAAGTTGCATACATGGCCTCACATTCAACCAATAGAGCTATCTCAACAAAAACCACAACAAATAGAACAAAAAAAACCACAACAAGTGATTCAAGAACAACCTATAGTATAAAAATTATAATCAATTCCACAACAAGAACCTTTCTATCTTTCAGGGGTCAACGTACCTTCACCACCTAGAGACCTATCACCCAAGTCTCTAGATACAAAAATGTCAGAACTAAGTAGACATAGTTCTTACCATAGAAAATGATCTACTCATAGACGTTAAAGACTCAAAGAAGGCTTAGCACTCAACACCCTAATGATGATTTACTTCAACAATTAAAACAATTATCCAAACAAATTGAGTTATTAGGAGTTTGGAAGAAACAAGTCCTATACACAAAAAATGATTTATGTCCTAATCCATTTATAAAAAGTTTGTATATACCTCCATTCCCAAAACATTTTGAGGCACCAAGATTTAAAAAATATTGAGGAAAAGGCAGCCCAATTGACCTCATCAAGGAATTATGTGCCTCTTATACCAAACTCAATGATGATCCCACATATCTTATGAGGCTACTCCCTCATTATCTCAATGGGCTTGCACTTGAATGGTACAAAAAACTACCTAGTAATATTAAATCTTGGCTAGAATTAGCAGAAAAATTCATATCCCACTTCATCTTCAACATAACAAATGATGTGATACTATCATATCTATACTCAATGAAACAAAAGATGGGAGAACCGTTCATAACATTCCTATTATGCTAGAGAGACCTTGTCAGTCAATGTTCACTGGATATTCCTAAAGAACAAGTTAATCTATGCATTAAAAATTTGGTCCCTGATTTAATGTACAAACTCAAGATCAAAAGTTTAAGAACCATTGCTAAGTAGATGAAAAAATAAGAGGATTAATTGAGAGGGAAGGGGTGAATCAGTTACTACTAAAATATTTCCTAGATCCCTTAGATGTCATTACAAAAAGTAAACTCTAAAAATTGAACACTGCTGATGCTCAGAAAATACTTAACATGAAAACTTTAGATGTTATATGTGATTACCATTACTTTGACTTAGTTTCAAACACATAAAAAAAAATATCTTGAACACATTTGACACCAATATTTAACATGGAAACCCAATTTGTGAAAAACCACTGATTGCAACTAATTACTATTTTGCACTCTTTTGAAGTGAGTCCTATTAGGAGCCAACCTGTTAAAGGTTACAAAACACACCATTAGGTGTGACCTTGTTAGAGGATTTAATCACCTTGCTAGGAGTTGGCTTGTTAGAGTTTTTTAGAAAATTCAATAGAACTATGACCTTGTTAGAGGATTTACAAATAGTTGTTAAGCGAACTCTGTTAAGAGATTTAGAGAGCTACTACAATGGTTAGAGAGTAACAATGACATGACCTAATTTCTTATGCAACTAAATTGTTGATTATAGATCTCAATTATAGCTTGTATACTTGATCCTTCCTAATCAAATATATCCTTTCAGCTCCATAGGATATTCTTCTTATCCTTTTGATTTTCTTCCTATTTCCATCATCAAATCTTCAATACACTCATATATCCAATTCATTCTTCTAATCCTTAACTTGACCTGATACTTATAGCTTTCATATTGTCAAGTTGGTTCAAATAAAACTTAGAATATTTAATATTCATCTTCTCATCCAGTTAGAACCAAAAAAATAAAAAATTGAACTTAATATGCCAAAACAAGAAAATCCTTTGTTGGCCAGCCTTGCTCAATAGACACTAACTCAGAAATGATTTTCCTATGATGACCAATTGAACTTAGTTAACACTACATACTCACAAAGTTCTTTGGTAACAAAGTGAACTCAATTAGCACTAGTTCCATCCAACATTTCCTTCATTGATCGAGTGAGCTCAGTTAACACTCATCTTCCACAAACTTTCCTTTTGCACCTCAATGAACTCAGTAGACACTGCCTTTCAAACTAGGCAAACTCTAGAATGCTCAGTAGACATAGAAAATTGTTTTCACTGCTCAAGTGAGCTCGACAAGCATTGACTAGTAATGATATGACATTTTGTGTAACATCAAAGAAAATACACAATTAATCAATTGTTTCAATAGTCTATACTTGAATGGTACTCCAAACTACCTAGTAATATTAAATCTTGGCCAGAATTAGTAGAAAAAATCATATCCCACTTCTCCTTCAACATAACAAATGAGGTGATGCTATCATATCTATACTCAATGAAACAAAAGATGGAATAACCATTCATAACATTCCTATTTGATGGGGACACAACCCAAGAACAGAATGGACACAACAGAAAAGGGAAATTGTATTAACTGAGAAAATAATCTAGTACAAACAGTACAGAGAAAATAAACTTCAAAACATGCCCTAAGGGCTTACAATAGCATAAATTTGGAGGTAATTTCTCCTTTCAGTACCTCCTCTCAAACTCCACTCCGAACTGCCTTTTACAATGCCAAAAATCTCCTTAAATAGACCCCAAAGGGTTAAGGACTAGGAGTACATTCTAGAAAGTGCTAGTAGGCTTCCACTGACCAAATAGAAGGTTCTAGAAGCTGCGGTAGAAGTTGGCGCAAATCTAGAAGAATCTAGAAACGGTAACCGAACTTTTAGGAGGCATAACTTTTGAACTGTATATTTCTGGAAAGCTCTTGAAGCGCTCTATAGCCCTATGGACCAGCTTTGCTCATCCCCCATTTTTTGTCCCTTTTCAAGGTCATTTAATGCCCCTAACCTAACTTTGAAGCATTCTTAGGAGGTCTCCAAAACCCGAAAAATTGCAATAACTTTCAAACCGTGGGGCCTTTTGACCTGATTCTTTTTTTAGAATACTCTAAATCAAAATTACATTCATTTGGCCAATTCACACCTTCTAGGTCACCAAAATGATGGCCAAATTGCATGCTCCTATTTTTTCAAGATTTTTTAGCACACTGATAGTTGAACTGTGAGAGTTGGAACCTTTATTTGACCCAAATGGGTATCCAAAAATGTAAAGACATGAAACAAAAACTAAGTCTAAGTACATTTTTTTTGGGTGACACAGGATTGCCCTTATACCTCTGGATGCTCCTGCATCAAACACCGAGGGTAGATTGAAAAGTGACCATGTCACTTTATGGATGGTAGAGAAAATCCCAAATGGGAAACCTCAGCTGTTGAAATCCAAGTTAAGTCCTCGATTGGCAGTCCTTTCCATTTTACCAAATACTCTTCATACTGCCTATTTTTGGTACTCCTACCCACACGATGATCTAGAATGTCTTCTATCTCCTCCTTCTTAGAAGCAGGAATTGGACATGGCTCTAACACTAGCTCCTCATCTACACCATCATCATGATACTCTGTTAAATCTGCAATGTTGAAAATGGGAGAAATGTGAATACCATCTGGCAGCTCCACCTCATATGCATTTCTTGAGTCATGTTTCTTCAAAATTTTGCAAGGGCCAAATTTCTTGATTTTCAGCTTGTTGTAAGTACCAGCTAGAAATCTTTCTTTTCGTAAATGCACCATGACTAAATCTCCTACTTGGAATTCCTTATGTCTTCTCCTTTGATCAGCCTTAGCTTTATACTCTTGATTCATCTTGGTTATGTGTGCCTGAACCTCCTCATGTAGACGCTTGATATGTTCAGCAAATTCTTCAGCTTCAGTGCTCATCCTTTCCCTGTGTTCTATCTTCCTCAGCTCTGGTGCAGTCCTTGGGCTATTCCCATATACAATTTGGAATGGTGATTTTCCAGTACTCCTATTTACAAAGTTAATATAAGCAAACTCTGCTTGTGGTAGAATCAAATCCCATCCCTTAGGCTTATCCCCAACTAAACATCTCAGCGAATTTTCCAGACTTCTGTTCACCACTTCTGTTTGGCCGTCAGTTTGTGGCTGATGCGTGGAACTGAATTTCAAGTCTATTCTCAACTATTTCCATAATGTCCTCTAGAAATACCCCACAAATTTAGTATCTCTGTCAGAAACTATACTCCTTGGAAGACCATCTAGTCTTACCACCTCTTTGAAAAACAAGTCTGCAATATGGACAACATCATGAGTTTTGTGGCATGGAATGAAATGTGCCATTTTGGAGAACCTATCAACCACCACAAATACTGAGTCATTACCCCTTTATGTCCTTGGCAGTCCAAGAACAAAATCCATACTTATGTCCTCCCATGGCCTTGATGGAACAGGCAATGGCTGATATAGGCTAGTATTGTGACTAAACCCCTTGGCAACTTGACAAACCTGGTAACTCTGTACAAACTTCTTCACATCTTGTGAAATTTGAGGCCAAAAATAATGTTCTCTAAGAATGGAAATGGTCTTATCTTGACCAAAATGTCCTGCCATCCCTCCACTATGTTTCTCCTTAATTAGATTTTCCCTCATGGAACTCCTCGGAATGCATAATTGACTACCTTTGAACAACATACCATCCTGAATCAAATAGTCTAACCACTTGGTTCTATCTATAGCAACAGGTTCTTTACAAGCTTTCTAGGCTTCAAAAAAATTAGGATCCTCAGGGTACAAATTCTTGAGTTCATCAAACCCAACTACTTCAACTTGCATTACTTTAAGCAACAACTGTCTCCTACTTAGTGCATCTGCAACCCTGTTAGATTTTCCACTTCTATGCTTCAACATAAATGTATAACTCTGCAAGAACTCTACCTACTTCATATGCCTCTGATTCAATTTACCTTGACTATTTAGGTACTATAATGCCTGATGATCAGTATACAAAACAAATTCCTTTGGCAATAAATAATGCCTCCATTTCTTTAAGGCCTAAACTATTGCATAGAACTCTTGATCATAAACAGAATACTTCTTCTTTGTATCATTCAATTTTTCACTAAAATATGCAATAGGCTTACCTTCTTGGCTTAATACAGCCCCAATAGCGCTGCCACTAGCATCACAATCCACCTGGAACACTTTTCTAAAATCTGGAAGTGCCAACATAGGTTGTTCTGTTACCTTCTTCTTTAGCAATTCAAAACTTCTCGCAGCTGCTGCAATCCATTTGAATTCTTTTCTATCCCCTCTTATTGTATTAGTTAGGGGTGCACATATGCCACTGAAATTCTTAATAAACTTCTTGTAAAAACTAACCAGACCATGAAATGATCTTACCTTAGTAGCAAACCTTGGAGTAGGCCATTCCAAGATGACTTTTACCTTCTCCAGATCCATTTTGAGACCTTCAGGTGATATAACAAACCCCAAATAGACTAACTCCCTTTTTGCAAAGTTACACTTCTTTAGATTAATTAACAGTTTCTCTTCCCTTAGCCTTTCAAGGACACTACGAATATGCAATAAATGTTCTTCCAAAGTCTTGCTGAAAATTAAAATATCATCCAAATAAACAATAACAAAATTTCCCAAGAACTTCTTAAGTACCTCATTCATGAGCCGCATGAAGGTGCTTGGGGCGTTCATCAATCCAAAGAGCATGACTAACCACTCATAAAGACCCTCCTTGGTCTTGAAGGCTATTTTCCACTCATCTCCTTCTCGAATCCGTATCTGGTGATAACCACTCTTCAGATCTATCTTTGTGAAGTACTAAGCTCCACTCAAGCAGTCCATAATATCATCCATCCTTGCTAAAGGAAACCGGTACTTGATGGTGATCCTATTTATAGCTCAAGAATCTATATACATCCTCCAATCTCCATCCTTCTTTGGTGTGAGTACTACAGGTACTGCACATGGGCTCAGGCTCTCTTGAATCAAGCCCTTCCTCAACAACTCCTGAACCTATATATTTAGCTCCTCTATTTTAGTAGGAGTCATCCTGTGAGCAGCCTTGTTAGGAAAACTAGCTCCTAGAATCAGATCTATCTGATGACTAATTTTCCTTACTGGTGGCAATCCATCTAGAACATTATCAAAGATAATATCTCCAAATTCCCTTAGTAAATCTAAAACTTCAAGTGATATTTCACTACTACATTCTTTATCTTTCCTAGGAATCAAAGCATAGCACATATGCTGATGTTTCATGCCATCTAAATACTTCCTTTCATCAACAAGACAAATCCTAGCACTGCTACATACCTTTTCACCTTCCTTTTTCATGGGCTTCAATTTGTGGTGAACTCCATCCTTTGTCAGAGAGTATGTGTTTGCATGCCCATCATGCACTGCATGTCTATCAAACTGCCATGGTCTACCCAACAATAGATGGCAAACATCCATCGAAATAACATCACAGAGAACTTCATCATGGTAACTCCCAATTTTGAATTTCACTAAACATTGTTCACTTACCAGGACCTTATGATCATCTTTTACCCAAGCAATCCGATAGGGCTGGGGATGTTTCTCTCTCTTGAGCTTTAGCTTAGAGACCATCTCTTCTGATACCAAGTTATCAGTGCTACCACCATCAATCATCACGTCACAACATTTATCCTCACACTTGCATCTGGTACGAAACAAACTCCTCCATTGTCCTAGTTCAATCTCACCACTTAGTAGGACTCTTTCATTTACCAAGGTCTCTCCTCTTTCTACATCCTCTGAATGTGATGATTGTGCATCCTCATCCACGTGAGCAACCCTAGCTTGGCCCTCAGCTCTCCTATTTTTCCTTCCTTGTCGTTGAGGGCATTCAAAGGCACGATGACCTTCTTCATTGCAATGGAAATAGGTACCATGGAAGCCTCCTCTTCCTTTTCCATGTCCTCTACCTCTTCCTCTCTGATTTCCAAAGTCTTCATCATGGGAGCGGTTGAAACCCTCATTCCTTTGGTTCCTGCTAGTACCCACATCTTCATTTTTCTTTTAGGTTTCATTGCGACCTCCAAATGATCTATCGCTTCCCCTTCCTCCTTGAACATTCCCCCTTTGTCTTCCTTCAAACCTTTTATTCAGCTTCTCTTCAACTTGTAGGGCAAACTGGTATGCCTCTTCAATGCTGGTCATTCTTACCAGACTTAATTCCTCCTGGATGCTAGGTTGCAACCCACTGATATAACGAGAAACCTTGTCCTTATTTTCTTTTGCATGCCCTGCTCTAATCAAGAGTCAGTAAAACTCCTCTTTATATTCTTGGACTGATCTTCCTGCTTGCTTTAACCCATGCATCTTCTTAAATAGATCAAGCTCGTAGTCCACAGGAATGAACTGCTTCTTCAATTTGTCCACCATGCGATCCCATCTTGTGATCTTCTCCTTTCCTCTTCTATTTCTTTCCAATTGAACCTCTTGCCACCAGATTTTGGCATGGCCTTTCAATTTGGCCTTTGCAAACTTAACCCTATCTATGTCCTTGATATCCTCATACTCAAAGTATTCTTCCAGTTCATTGATCCAATTGATCAACTCATCTGGTTTCAGATTTCCTAAAAATACACCCACTTCAATTGTAGGTCTTTTCCAAAACTTAGTAATGGCCCTAAAAAGCCTTTCCTCTATAGGATTCAGAACTTCCCTGTCAAGTTCCCCTTCTGGTCCCATTTCTTCTTCTTCATTGTCATCCTCACTGTCGTCACCTGCAACAACATTTGCTCCTCTACAGAGCTCCTCTTGCAATGCTTGTACCTGGCTTTGGAGGGCTCTAACCTCCTCAAGATTAATAGCTATGGCCCTTCCGCCATGCTTTCTTCATGGAGGCATCTTCTAACTCGAACCCACAACCACACAGTCCTGTGCAAATTGGCTCACAGTTGACGTTCTGTCTACACACTCAGGAAAACCAGCTCTGATACCACTTGATGGGGACACAACCCAAGAACAGAATGGACACAACAGAAAAGGGAAATTGTATTAACTAAGAAAATAAGCTAGTACAAATAGTACAGAGAAAATAAACTTCAAAACATGCCCTAAGGGCTTACAATAGCATTGATTTGGAGACAATTTCTCCTTTCAGTACCTCCTCTCAAACTCCACTCCAAACTGCCTTTTACAATGCCAGAAATCTCCTTAAATAGACCCCGGAGGGTTAACGACTAGGATTACATTCTAGAAAGTGCTAGTAGGCTTCCACTGACCAAATAGAAGGTTTTGAAAGCTACGGTAGAAGTTGGAACAAATCTAGAAGAATCTAGAAACGGTAACTGAACTTTCGGGAGGCATAACTTTTGAATTGTAGCTCTGATTAATGAACCGTTTACATTTCTGAAAAGCTCTCGAAGTGCTCTATAGCCCTATGGACAAGCTTCACTTGTCCCCCATTTTTTGGCCCTTTTTGAGGTCATTTAATGCCCCTAACCTGACTTTGAAGCATTCTTAGGAGGTCTCCAAAACTCAAAAAACTGCAATAACTTTCAAACCGTGGGGCCTTTTGACCTGATTCTTTTTCTGGAATGCTCTAAATCACAATTACATTCATCTGGCCAATTCACACCTTCTAGGTCACCAAAATGATGGCCAAATTGCATGCTCCTATTTTTTTAGGATTTTCTAGCACATTGATAGTTGAACTGTGAGAGTTGGAACCTTTATTTGACCCAAATGGGTATCCAAAAATGTAAAGACATGAAACAGAAACTAAGTCTAAGTACATTTTTTTTGGGTGACACAGGATTTCCCTTATACCTCTGGATGCTCTTGCATCACTATTATGCTAGATTAACCTTGTTAGTCAATGCTCATTGGCTATTCTTGAAGAACAACAAGTTAATCTATGCATTAAAAATATGGTCCTTGATTAATGTACAAACTCAAGATCAAAATTATGATAAACATTGCTAAGTTAATGAAAAAAGAAGCAAGCATTGAAGATTCCCTCATCCACAACAACATCTCAAAAAAATCAAAGAAAACACCAACACAAACTCATCTAATGACAAGGCCATTTTTTTCTTTGAAAGCAAGAATGTAACCAATGATAGTATTGTGGATGCACAAATGATTAGATGGGCACAACTTCAAATGAATCTTAAAGGTGCAAACCCTACAAATATAGAAACTCTTAACCAAACACCACCTCAACAATAGAAAATTAAGGCCTTGACACAAGAAAGACCATGAAGACACCCCATAAACAAAGATAGAAAATTTACACCCCTAGGGATACCACTTGAGATTATACTTCAATAATTACTAAGAAATAAATTCTTGTAGTTACCTCTCATCAAATATGAACCATCAACAAAGCCCTCTTCATGGGATGACAAAAAAAATTGTGATTACCACTACACCAAAGGACACAAGACCACTTCATATTTCCAACTTAAACATGAAATCCAAGACCTTATTGATTATAGTGTGATCATAGTTGATCTATCACTTCTACCATCCAATTCTAATCATACTTATTTTAAAGATCCTTTGGGTAATCATGACAAAGGGAAAGCCTTTAGTTAAAACTCAAGCTCATAGGCCAATGTAAATTATACACACACTAGATATGACTACACCATCAGTTGTTTCAATGAGTCTAACTCTCATATATCCACATTCATCTTAAAAGTTGAAGACCCTTGGTGTTTTGTCACTACATGCCACACTCAAATTACCTTACCTAGAGCCTAGCTATACCTATAGCCCTAGTTAGACCTATTTTCTTTGCTAGATACACAAACCCTAATAGACTTTATCATCCTACTTCTTAAGATTATAGCCTTGTATCTCAACTTGGAAAAATCCCTACACAAATATCCATCTTGGATTTTCTACGTGCATCACCCCAGCATCGAAAGATCCTTGACCAAGCTTTAAAAGAGTCCATAGTACCAAATAATATTAATGTTTCCCAGTTCTAGGCCGTGGTGTAGAACCTATCCACATCACAACATATCATCTTTTCACCTCAAGATATTCCTAAAGATAGACCCAACTGCAATCATCCCCTTCATCTTGAAGTCTCTAACCATAATGCCAAGGTCTTTCATGTCTTGATAGATGGAGGAGCAAGACTAAACATCTATACCCTTAAAGTTGTCAAGGATTTGGGTTACTCTAAAGAAGAAATGGATCCCTCTTGTAGAATCACAATAAAGGCCTATGATGATGGTGAACACTTCTCCAAGGGCATTATCATATTACCCATAAAATTTGGTCTAGTTACTAAGAATACATTATTCCAAGTCAGAGATATCAAAATGAATTACAACATGATACTAGGATGCTAGTGGATTCATACTATGAAAGTGGTGCCTTCTACATACCACTAGTTCTTAAAATTTTCCTATAATAATGTAGTAGTTACCATCCCTAGTGATCCAAACCCATTCCAATTTTTTACCAGTCTTAGAGGAACTACCGCATACCAAATCTCAATAAACAATGCAGCAAATCCACTTGATTCCTCCAAATATTTTGATCCTTCCAAACTCACAACTGCATTAAAATGAAAGATCAAAATTGAAGGTCAAGGTTGTGGTGAGTATTCCATATCATAGGCCTTTCACATTAGGAAATTACCCCTTTCTCCCAAATCCTATGGGAAACCACAACTTATACAGATCAGACCTAAATTCACATTACAAAAGAAACCTCCCATGACTTTTACTAGTGGAGGTGATCTGCATGAAGAGCATGTTTATGAAAATACATCTACATGGATTGAAAAAGATATAGTAGAACAAGAACCTTCTCCTATATCTTAAAAAAATTGTGGGCTTGGATTTACAATCATGCAGAAAAAGGGATATTATGGATGTATTGGCCTAGGACCTCAAAAACAAGGCATTACTAGGCCTATTACTACAATAGGATGAACTCACAACCTAAGACTTAGATTCAAGCCATTTTTATTCGGCCTCCCTAATACTAATTCATCCTCATCTAAGAATGTGAATGCTTTAACTGATGAGAAGGCATCTGAGAATGCCCAACCTAACACCATAGAAACTAAACCTAACATTAATGATCCCAATAGCTCCTATGTTCTTGACCACATCTTTGATCTTGATGAACTACCAATATAGGATAAATATATCATCAGCATCCCACCTAGTCCCACAACCCATCCAACATCCTATGAAGAAGTATAGTGGGACCTAAGTCCTCCTACCTCTGAACATGGAGCTTATGACCCATATCTTTTCCTTTGATAGTAACAACCATATCTTTTCCTTTGACCATATTTTATTCAACATCAATGATGGCATTTCCCTAGTTTACCCCAAACTCATTGATTGGGACCAACAAGGACCATCGACCTTTGATCAATTTGAAAATGATGAACACATCGCAAAATCCTTTGAGCTCCATGAAGATTTACCATGAGGAGACCACAAGTTAGGATTTTACATTGACCTAAATATTATGGCATACTTTGGGGAGTCAACTCCATCTTCCAGTTGCAAAATTGGAAAAATAGAAAAAAAAAAAAAGAGACAAAAGTAGGTCTCTTGGTGAAAACTGAAAGGTGTCATTAGACCATGAAAAAGTAAAAACAATGGATGTATCCAAGAGTAAAAACCTCTCTGAAGTGTCTTAGGATAGAAGATTGGAGATACCCAAAAAAATCAGTATTGCTTGTGGAAATGATAGAAGAAAAAAAATTTGGGAACACCTAAAAACCCTAAGATCATACATTTTTCAGCCTCATTATCACCAGAAGAAAGAGATGAGTTTTTCATATTATTTCTAGAAAGGTAGATCAACTTTTCCTAGTCTTATGAAAACATGCCTAGATTTGATCCTAAACTAATCCTTCATCACTTGCCATTAAAACTAGGAGTGAAACCAGTAAAGAAAAATTGAGAAAAATGCATCTTCAACTTGTTCTCCTTCTTAAAGAAGAATTGAAAAACTATTGGATCCAAGCTTCATAAGACCCATTGAATATGTAGAGTGGATATCCAACTTGATACCAATAAGAAAAGACTCAAGGGGCATCTGAATATACATAGAATTCCATGATCTCAACAAAGCATGTCTGAAAGATGATTTACCATTACCAAATATAGACATAATCATATGCATGATAGTTGGATACAAGATGTTATCACTAATGGATGGCTTCTCCATATACAACTAGATCAAAATAGCTCCAGAAGATCAATAATAAACTACTTTTCACATGTCCTTGGGCAATCTATTTTTGGATTATCATGCCGTTTGGCCTTAAAAATTTTAGGGAAACATATCAAAGGGAAATGGCTACCATCTTCCATGATTTCATGCACATCCTAATGGAAGACTATGCAGATTACTTACTTTGCAAATCCCCTAGAAGAAGTGATCATTTGGGCACCTTAGACAAAATATTCAACATAATGGAAAGCTATAAGCTCCTATAGTAGAGTCCCAAAATTATATCAAAAATGTGTTACTTATAAGTGCACAAAGCCACTCTCCACCAATACAACCTAGGGCTCTACAAATGGTTCCCAGAACTCACACTACCTGGACTAGATCCAATTCAAAGTATAAAACAACTCTTCAAGGCCTAACAAAAAAAAAACTCAAGACCAAATGTTACAGGGATGGAATATGGTCTTCTTCAATACTAAGATTCAATTCCCAAATGTCTAAAATACAAACTCTAGAATATTTTCTTTGGAAAATCAAACTACACATCTAGACCTCCATATAATGTTACAAGGAAAAATCTTGGAATTTGTGAAGGAAACCTTCTTGAAACTCCATCACAAAAATATTTAACCAACTTCAAACACTTCAATCCATTAATCAAAAGCCCTCACCAAGTTAGGTCCCTTGACCAATCCCCTAACTCAAGTTGCTTACAATTCTCTCCTAGGCCTAATAGGGCTAATTAGGTCACTTTTATAAAGAAAGTATAAATAATTAAATTCATCTTCCAAAAAAACTATTGAAACACTTTAGGTACATTCCAAAACATCTAAATACAAGAAATTAGATTTCTATTCCACCCCTAGGCCAAGTTGTGCTCAAAAACCCAAAACTAGACAATCACATGTAGATGCATGTCTAGAGGGTTTAGTATTTACTCCCCACATCTCCTACCTCCTAGTCTGAGGTGCAAAAAATATTATACTACATCCTCCCCCTTTTCTTTCCACCAAAGCTTATATTTTTTCCATGGTGGAATATGGGAAAGAGAGACTTTCTCTAAAAACCCTAGTTAGGGCCTTCTTGTGACCAACAAGCACACAAAAATGGATTTATTTAACCAATATAACTTGAATACTTAAAACACCTTGAAAATAATTTATATGAAATCAATTACAAATTTTCAATCCTTAATAGTTTCATGTGAATCTATACAATTCTGTACAATCAAGTTTTTAGATAGTTTTAGTAGGAAACAAAAGATTTTTATTGATTTCAATGCCAAAAATACATTAGATTCTTTACTTATATGTTGAGAAAGGTTTCTCAAACTTATTTATCACATTCCCAATCAGTTCCAACTCATAAAGGTATTTGGGAACATTGGGATTCAAATCTTGCACTTTTGCACAAAAGTTGCATTATGCAACATTGACAACTTTGACAACTTTTTGAAAAATTGTCAAATGTTATCAAACTCTTTTAAATGTTAATCCTAGACTCTACCTAGGAACCTAGAAAAGTTATCATCATAATATAATCATTATTCAACCTTCTAAACTACTTTTTCTCATTTCTACTTAGAAATTTCCCATAAAATGACTAAGGTAGACAACTAGGTTTATAATACACCTAATGTCTCCTTGCCTTACAAGTTGGACATTGTTTCTAACATTGGATTTTAGATTCAACTACTACCCTAACCCTTTTCATTTGATCCTCTATATGTTCTTGAAATGGATGGAATTGAAGGTTCTCCTACACCATACTCCAAGGGTGCATTGATTTCAAGTCCTCTTGAGATAAGCTCTTGCAAAAATAGGCCATGTTTCTGGATCTTTTGTTCATTAATCAATATAGACTCTTCTTTAGGACATCCTTTCCATTGAATTAAATAGTTCTTGTATACATTCTTCCTAGTTTGTTTGATGACATTGGTATCCAAGATGTTGTCAAGTCTCCCTGGTTCATGGGCTGGTATCCCTACAACATCTTCCTCAAACTCTTCAAGCTATATTTTTGAACTTTCATTCATATCACCTTTATATATAGTTATATCACAAATATTAAATATGGGAGAGATACCAAGGTGTGAGGGAAACTCTATCTCATAAGCATTTATTCCATGCTTCTTCAATATTTGACAAGGGCCTACTTTCTTCATGAGTAGTTTGGTATGCTTGCCCTTTGGTAACCTCTCTTTTTTAAATTATGGCTAGACCAAGTCTCTAACCTACAACTAAACATCTCTTCTATTTTTTTCTTTTGTCTACTTACACTTCTATGTACTCTTCTCAAGTGCCAACCTCACTAAATCATGAATCTCCTTCATACTTTCTACAAACTCTTCTCCACGAGCACTGATTGGAGTGTTGGAAAGTAGTTCCCTGAGTTCTAAGATACCACTTAGATTCTGCCCATACACAATTTGGAAAGGTCTTTTTCTTGTACACCTATTGACTGATTCATTAAAAGAAAACTCTCATTGGGGTAGGCTTGATTCCTACTTTTCTCCATACTTCTTTGTCAAGAGCCTAAGTATATTTCCAAGAGACTTGTTGACCATGTTTATCTACCCATTTGTTTGTTGATGGTAGGTAGAGATAAAAATTAGATTAGTTCCCAATTTCTTCCACAAGATCCTCCAAAAGTGACCAATAAATTTCACATCTCTATCTAACAGTATGGTTTGAGGTAACCCATGTATCTTAACAATCTCCTTGAAGAATAAACTTACAATTGTTGATGCATCATTGGTGCTTTTATAAGGGATGAAGTCGGCCATTTTACTAAATCTTTCCACTACAACAAAAATTCTATCATTTCCCTTTTGTGATCTAGGAAATTCCATCACAAATTCCATGTTGCAACTATCCTAGGGCCTTGTAGGAATAGGCAAAGGTTGGTATAGTCATGCATTATTAGATGTACCCTTGGCCCTCTAACAGATTGTACATGTCTCCACAATATTCCTCACTTTAGTCTAAAGTCTTGGCCCATAATAGAACCTTCTCATTTTTTCCAAGGTCTTTTCCAAGCCAAAATTTCCTTCCATGTTTCCTGCATGCTTCTCTCTAATAATGTTCTCCCTCATTGAACATTGTGGAATGCATAGTTGATGCCCCCTGAACAGTAGCCCATTTTGAATCAAGTAGTCTACATATTCAGTGTAATATATTTTACAAAATTCAAAAGAAACCTTATAGATGTCTTTGAAATCACTACCCTCTTTATACATGTCTTTTAATGCATTGATCCCCACACTTTGGAGTTGGATTTCTTGCACAACTAGATTCCTCCTACTTAGTGCATCTGCCACTTTATTGGCAACTCCCTTCTTTTTTCTTTTTATTGAAAATATGAAGGCTTGAATTTATTCTACCCATTTCATATGTTTGTGGCTTAGTCTCTCTTGGCTATTTAAGAAACTCAAAGCTTGGTTGTCTATAAAAATAATAAATTCTTTTGGAAGGAGTTAGTGCCTCTGTTTCTTCAATGACTAGACTAATGCATATAGTTCCAAGTTATAAGAGGAATATTTCCTCTTGGATTCATTTAGTTTCTCACTCAAAAAGACTATTCACCTCCCTTCCTAACTCAAGATAACCCCAATAGCTAGGCTAGAAGCATCACATTCAATAGTAAAATTCTTCTAAAAATCAAGAAATAGTAGGATAGATTTATCCATTACTTTCTTCTTCAAAATTTGGGAGGCCTCCTCTACATCCTTTTTCCACATAAATTTACATTTTTTTTCCCACCCTTGTTGATCTCAAGGATAAGAGCACACAATTGACTAAAACCCCTAATGAACCTTATATAGAAAGAAGCAAGCCCTTGAAAGCTTCTGACTTTAGTCATGGTCCTAGGAGAAGGCCAACTCAAAATGGCTTCCACCTTCTCAAAATTCATTTTTATATTTCCTTCTAAATTTACAAATCCAAAATAAACAAGTTCTCCCTACATAAAAACACACTATCAAAGTTTATGAAAATATCTTCTTCATGCAATCTTTTCAACACCAAGTCAAGGTGTTCTGAATGTTCCTCCTTATTCTTACTAAAAATAAGGATGTCATCAAGGTACACTATGAAAAATTTCCCAAGAAATGGTTTTAGCACTTCATTCATGAGTCTCATGAATGTTCTTGGAGCATTTGACAAGCCAAAAGGCATCACCCTCCATTCATACAAGCCCTAATTAGTTTTAAATGCAGTCTTCCACTCATCACCATCCCTAATCCTTATTTGGTGATAGCCATTTTTCAATTCTATCTTGGAATAGTACCTTTCTTCTCCTAGTTGATCCAATAAGTCCTCTATTCTAGGCATAGGGAACCTATATCTAATAGTGATTCTATTTATTACTCTAGAATCATTGCACAATCTTCGTGTGCCTTCCTTCTTAGGGGCTAAAGAGCAGGTACAGGATAAGGATTGATGCTTTTTGAAATCAAACATTTATCTATGAGTTCATGTATTTGTCTTGCCATTTCCTAATTTTTCTCTAGAGTTATTTTATATGTTTCCTTATTAGGTAATGGCACTCCTAGGATCAGATCTATGTTATGACTTATGTCTCTGATTGGGGGCAACTCACTTGGAAATTCTTTGGTGACAATGTCTTTATATTTTTCCAATAGGTCTAAAACCTCTTTAGGACCTACATGTCTCAAAGGCTTCACTTCCTTCACAACCTTCTTAGGTCTATCATCCTTTGGAAAAATTACTAGGGCATAGCATGGAGCCTTTTCCTACTTCACAACTTTTAGAAAATATTTTCCATCTAAAAACAAAAACTTGGGATTCTTTCATTCTTCTGTAGAATTTGGTAAGGGTAAGAGAGTTACCTTTTCTCCTTTATGGTTGATGGTATATGTGTTCAACTTTTAGTTATAGTGTGCCTCCTCATCATACTTCCAAGGTCTCTCTAGTAGAAAATGGCAAGAATCCATTGGTACAATATCACAAAGAACTCTATCCTTTTACTTTCTAATCTAGAATTCACCCAAGCTTTCTCCTCTATGATAGTTTGCTACTTCTTTGTGAGACAAGAGATCTTGTAATGGTTTGGATGTGGCACCCTTGTCAACTTCAAGTTCTTTACTACCTTTTTAGACAAGTTGTCAGTAGATCCACATCAATTAGCATCATCCAGACTTTGTCTCCACACCTGAAGGTGGTTCTAAACAAATTCTTCCTCTGAGGTGGTTCATGAGTGCTTGGATAATTCAAAAGTATCCTTTTCGTCATAATGGATTCTCCCTTCTCAAGTGTTGCATAAGATCCTTGTGTTTCTTCTTTTTGACTAGCCTCTTCCCTGACTATGTTTTCTCTCCTATTAGCCAAATTCTTTTCCTTTTCAAGATACCTAGATGCTAAGTGCCCTATTTGGTTACATCCATAACACCTTGGAGGTCCTAATGATGTCCCTCCAAATCTTCCCTTTGAGTCTCCTCTTCTTCCTCTATGGGATCCTCTACAATTTTTCTCGCTAAAGGAATTATCCTAACTAGTTTCCCCATAGTCTCTAAGAGCTTTTCCTCTACCACCACTTGATCCTCTTCCTCTATTGCCAAAATCTCTCTAGCTTCTTCCTTTTCCTCCTTGTTCTTGCTTCGTCTTAAGCTTCTCCTCCACTTTCAATGCAAATTAAAAGCATTTCTAGACTATGTTAGGAGAATATAGACTTAGTTCATCTTGAATATTCATTCTCAACCCTTGCATATACCTAGCAAGTTTGACACACTCTGGTTTCCACCAATTTGGACTTCATAGTGAGTTTCTAGAATTCATTAGTGTCACTAGAGACATCCATCTCCTTTTGCCTCAGAATCTACCTCTTCTTATGAAATAGAATATCATAGCCCTCAAGTACACAAACATCCTTTATCAATGTCACCATCTTCTTCCATGTACTTATCTATTTTTTTTCCATCTTCATCCTCTCTGCTTGAGTGAAATTCTAGAAAGTTAAGGTTGATCCCTTCAACTTATATTTGGCTATATTAACCTTTTAATGCTCTTGTATCTCCTCACAATAATAGAAACTAATGATTCAATCAATCCAATCCATCAGTTCTTTTGGATCCATCTTCCCACTATAAATAGGAAGATCAAGTCTGGTGTCCATGGTCCTTCTCTCCATGGATTTTAAAGTCTTTATTAATAGCCTCTATTTTTTTGGAATCTCTTCTTCTTCCTCCTTCCAAGGGATTTCCTCATCACTCCACTCCTTTTCATTCTTAGAGTTACCCCTGAATCCTCTCCTAACTTGTTCTTTTAGTTTTTCCATTTCTTTCTTCATTTTCTTCTTTTCTGCATCATTCTCCTTCACCACCCTTAGTAGTTCAACATTTTTCATTATGTTAGGAAGTTCATTATCATTCTCTTCTCCACCATCTGGCATGGTTGCAACTTTTTCTTTCTCCAAAGATCTACTTAGTTTCTCTAATACCACTTGGAGTAGAGTCCCCAAATTATATCAAAAATATTTCACTTCACTCTCCACCAATACAACCTAGGGCTCTACAAATGGCTCCCAAAACCCACACTACCTAGACTAGATCCAATTCAAAGTATAGAACACCTATTCAAGGCCTAACAAGACACAAAATCAATATCAAATATTCTAGGGATGTAATGTGGTCTTCTTCAACACTAAGATGTAATTCTCAAATGTTTGAACCACAAACTCCATAATATTTACTTTGGAAAATCAAACTATAGATCTAGACCTCCATATAGGGCTACAAGAAGAAATATTTTACTTTGTGAAGGAAACCTTCTTATAACTCCATGAAAAAAATCTTTAACCACCTTTAGAAGCTTCAATCCATTAAGAAACAACTGTCACCAAGTTAGGACCCTTGACCAATCCCCTAACTCAAGTTGATTACAATTCTCTCCTAGACCTAATAAGGGTAATTAGGTCACTTTTACAAATAAAGTATAAGGAATTAAATTAATATTCCTAAAAAAACTATTGTAAAACTTTAGGGACATTGGAAAACATCTCAATCCAAGAACTTAGATTTCTATTCCAACCTGGGCCAAGTTGTGCCTCAAAAACCCAAAACTAGATAGTCACATGTAGATGCCTATCCAGAGGGTTTAGTATTTACTCCCCACATCTCTTGCCTCCTTGTTTGAGACCCAAAATTTCTTATATTACATCCTCCCCCCTTTCTTTCAACCAAGGCTTAGATTTTCCCATGGTGGAATCTCTAGGAAAGAGAGACTCTCTCTCGAAACCCTAGTTAGGGCCTTCTTGTGACCAACAAGCACTCAAAAATGGATTTCTCTTAACTAGTATAACTTGAAGACTTAAAACCACTTGAATTTTTTTTATATGAAATTCATTCAAATTATCCAATTATTCAAAGTTTCATGTGAATCTGTACAATTCCATACAATCAAGTTTTCAAACAATTTTAGTAGGAAACAACATATTTTTATTTATTTCAATATCAAAATATATTATATTCTTCTCTTCTATGTTGAGAAAGGTTTCTCAACCCTATTTATCACATTCTCAATCAGTTAAAACTAATAAAGGGGCTTGTGAGAATTGGGATTCAAATCTTTCATTTTTGCACAAAAGTTGTATTATGCAACATTGACAACTTTTTCAAAAATTGTCAAATCCTATAAAACTCTTCTAAAATTTAATCCTAGACTCTACCTAGGAACCTAGAAAATTTATGATCATAATATAATAATTATTCAACCTTCAAAACTACTTTTTCCCATTTCTACTTAGAAATTGCCCATAAAATGACTAAGCTAGACAACTAGGTTTATAATAGACATAATGTATCCTTGCCTTCCAAGTTGGACATTATTTCTAACATTGGATTCTAGATCCAACTACTACCCTAAAACTTTTCCTTTGATCCTTCGAATGTGCTTGCAATGGATGAAATTGAAGGTGTTCCTATAGCAACTCCATTTGAATCCTCAAAAGTGTGTATTCAGAATTATTTTTGGAAAGCTCTTTGGGTACATTGTTTCTCAATGAGGCATCAAGGTTGATCCTGAAAAAGTGAAAGAAATAATTAAAATGCCTCCTCCAAGAAATCTAAGAACATTAAGAAGTCTACAAGGTATATTACAATCTATTCATAGATTCATTGCACAATTAATTGATAAATGTCATTCATTCCAACATCTATTATGCAAGGGAGTATCCTTTCAATGGAACAACCAGTGTGATGAGTCTTTTCAATAGCTAAAAGACTATCTTCTGCATCCACCTATTTTAATGACTCTTTTGGGAAAACCATTCATCTCAACTATAGAAATAACATTAGGCACTCTCTTAGCACAAACTGATGAATATGGGTGAGAGCGAGCCATTTGCTTCATTAGTAGAACACTTGTGGGATACAAACTAAACTATTCTCTCATTGAACAATCTTGCCTTGATGTCTTTGTAGTCCAAAATATGATGCATTACATGATGCATCATAAAATAATGCTCATCTCCAGGATTGACCCATTAAAGTATCTCCTAAGTAATGTCCCTCTCATAGGGAACTTAGCTAAATGGGTTATGGTCCTTGGTGAATTTGACATAGAATATGTGGACAAAAAGGAAATCAAATGAAATGTGATAGTTGATCAGCTACCAGAAGCACCTATGATAGATGATCATCCTATGTTAATAGATTTTCTAGATGAATCCATATTTAATATAAATATAGCTAATGAATGGAAACTTTACTTTGATGCATCACATACAAGAAATGGTTCAGGAGCTAGAATTATGTTTATCACACTACAAGGAGACACAATCCCCAAGTCATACCGGATAGAATTTAGTTATACAAACAACATAGCATAATACAAGGAAATAATCATAGGACTAAAGTTAGTTGTCCAATGGAACATACAACATTTGCAAGTTTTTGGTGATTCCCAATTAATCATTCACCAAGTTAATGATGCCTCTAAAAGCAAAGATTATAAATTGATACCTTACAAACAAATGGAAGATTTTCCCAAATCAAAATTAGTCACTATCTCTTTTCATCAACTCCCAAGAATATAAAACAAGCAAGATGGCACTATGGTGACTATCACTTATATGATTGATATGCCTCAAAATGTGGAGCATTGTGAGTTCCTTTTCGAGCAACTCTTGATTCAAGAATTTGAACTCTCTCAATCGAAGTTCATGTATGAACTTGTTAGTCTCAATTCCCCTTGGTATCGAGAAATTTATAATTACCTACATGCCCAAATCCTACCCCTTGACTTATCCAAGAATGAACATCAAGCTTTTATTCACCAAGCTACTAGATATATCATCATCAATGCCACCCTGTACAAGAGATCCTTTAACCAAACCCTTCTTAGATTCCTTAACTTGCAAGAAGCTAAAACTACCTTACACAAGGTTCACAAAGGTATATATGCAGGCCATTTCAATGGTTTGATCCTAGCAAATAAAATAGTAAGGGTTAGATATCATTGGCCCAAAATGGAACAAGATGCTTATAATTTTTCTAGAACATTTCATAAGAGCTAGATACATAGTAATCTGATCCATGCACCAATGCAAGAACTTTGGTTGGTTATCTCTCCATGGCCCTTTTCACAATGGGAATTTGATCTCATTGAAGCTACTTCTCCTCCTTTCTCTAATGGCCATAAGTTCATCATCACAAAAACTAAATACTTTACCAAGTGGGTTGAATCTATCCCTTTGACTTTCACCATGAGAAAGAATATTTCAAGGTTCATCATGAATTATATCATATGTTATTATGGAGTTCTCTTGGCTATTATTTTTGATAATGGTAGTTCATTTCAAAACAAAGATTTTGATAATCTCTATAAGAAATACAATATCTACCATGGATATTCCAGTATTTACTATCCATAGGAAAATGGCCAAGCAGAAGCATCTAATAAGACCATTGTCAAGATTCTCCAAAAGACTATCAATGATTTTGGTCAAGACTAGCACTTACAACTAAACCCAACTCTTTGGGTCTATAGAACAAGTGGGTGTTCTCCCACTAGTGCAACACCATATTCTCTAGTCTATGGCATTGAGGCCATACTTCCTATTGAAGTTGAAATTCCATCATTGAGATTATCCCTACAAGATGTTGTTGATGATGAAAACTATAGAGTATCTAGATTACATGAACTAGAAATGCTCAATGAGTGGAGGCAAGCCACCTTGAGAAATTTGCAAGCTTACCAAAATTGACTTAAATTGAGCTATAACAAGAAAGTCTAAGGTCATCATTTTGAGGTTAGTGATCTAGTCTTGAAGACGAACTACAAGACTCAGTAGCATAGAGAGAAACTAGGAAAATTTTAACCAAATTGGAAAGGATACTATGTAATTTGGGTCTGGAGTATATCAACTTGTGGCTCTGGAGAGTGAACCACTACCCATTTCCATCAACAACATACATCTCTACAAGTACTATACTTGATTCCATCTAAAAGTCCTAAAAATAGGGGGGAAATGGGAAAAATTCCTGAAAAAAATGGGAAAAAAAGTTATGAAAAAATGGATGCGTTGATGAAAACTTGGCAACTAGGCATCTTGGCATGAAAATTTGAGTCAAGAGAAAAATTTCATCCAAAAGTGAAAACTTGGAAAATAGGCACTTTGGGCAAGTACCATGGTGAAAACATGGAAAAAAGGTGATATGTGTAATCAGTTGTAGCTCCTCCATCTACTAGGATTCTATCTAGGTTTTCCTCCTTTTTATCATTCCTTGATCACATCCTTCATATTGCAAGACATACCTAGTCCTTGATCATGGACCACAAATAGGTTGATATCCATTGTTATCCTACCCAAGTTTCACTAGTTTGTACATACTCTAACTATGGCCTTTGTACATAGTTTGTGTCTTGTCTAGGGGCATATTACCTACATAGTGCATGAGTTTGAATTTGAACTAAGGGAATGTCCCTAAGCACACATTATCCATTGGAATCATCTTATATTAGATTGGAGCTAACACTTGTGAATCCTTTATGATCCTAACAAAATCCTACAAATTTAAATATGATCTTTAAAAAACCCTTAAAAAATCAGATACAATCCTAAAAAAATCCTTAAAATTGAGATACGATCTTGAAAAAGTCCTGAAAATTTAAACATGATGCTAAAAAAAGACCTAAAAATAATAAAATGTCTTGGAAAAGCTACTAAAAATCATAAAATGTCTTGACATAAACCCTAAAAATAATAAAATATCCTAAAAAACCAATAACATCATAAAACATTCTTAGATAAACCCTAAAAATCATAAAGTGTCTCAAAGAAACGAGTAACACAAAAACATCAAATATCCTCAAAAACCCTAAAAATCACAACAACCACCAAAAACTTGCAATAAATTTTGTAAATAGTCATTGTGGATACTCACCCCTTGTGCTTAAACACTTGCACTTTCATAGACTAAAACTCAAAGCACTGCACTTCAATGACAATCACAATACCTAAGTAATGTGAACCAAGAATCAATCCAATTTTTCATTATCAACCAAACCAAAAATTAAGCCTATCACATCACAAATCTGACACAAAACCAAAAACACTAAAAAGAAAGTAATAATGGATGAGAATATCTATTGGCTCACACTCTTCAGTGAGTGATTTATTTTTTCTCTATTTTTCTTCGATCATGTTCCTATGTCACTCGACGATATAAACTAATCTCAACTAATCTATGAGAGTGGTTGGGATGGTTCATGGTCATCTTTTCCTTTTTTGTCTGTTAAATGTACCTTTGAGAGTTTAGGGCATCTATATATGCCTCAGGAAGGATAAGGTCATTTTCTGTTTGCATCATACTTGTTTATGCAAAAGGTTTACATTTGCACTCTGGTCCTTTATGCCATGATGTGTTGCATCCCATTTGCCATATCAAATAAAGTTCCTTAGACATATAGTGCACTTTATGAAAGAAAAATTCCTCACCTCATTCTAACTAGTCCTCATCTCATCTCCTTTGTCTTCTAACATCCATTTCATCCACCACCATGGTCTCGTACTTTGATACACCAAAACGTTTTCATCCTCCATTCCTACATATGTCTGAAGTCCAAAAAACCCAAGGTAATACATATATTCATAAAACATGGCATTCATATCAATTTTCATTTTATTTGCATTCATTCCATACCATTTTACATTTCACTGCCATTCATTTCATGAGAAACACATGTGGAAAAATTAAAGATATCATTTCCTAAGTGCAACATGTGATAAACCAATGCATGATGTCATCATATAAAGTCCACATATAAAATCATAAATGCATCCATATAAAGCATATATATATTTCTTTTCTCAATTCATAAACCATTTTAGATTATTGGTGGATTTTGTTTATGTCTCTTCTTAAGATGTGGCTCTTGCTTCAGTGGTTCTTATGGCTTGACTCTTGGTGGATATTAGTCATCTCCCTGTAACAATTCAATTTTTTTATCCATTGGTTTGTCCCTTGTATGGATCCAATATCTCTTTGTCAAGAATGAGCAATTAATCTTCTATATTTTTGTTAAAGGTTGTTTAACTTTAAAAAAAATTGTTTTATTTAATAAGCTCTAATATTGGCTCTAAATTTCAATCCTTGATTTGTTGCTCATTTTTTCTATTTTTAGAACTCATTTTATTGTACTTCAAATTTAGATTGTTTGGTCATATTTATTATGTCCATTTTTTGAGTTGATATCATAAAAAATATTTCTTTCCTTTCATACAAATTCTATTCAAAGTACAATCCATTTGTGAGTAGCTTATATACTAAGTCTTCACAAGTAACGGTGTCTCAAAAACCAAAAATTAGATAGGTTGTGCCAATTATTGCAAAGGCTTTGCTCTCATAGGAGCCTTCTAAACTACACAAAATTTGATTCAAAAGCATAAGTGCTCAGTGGAGACTCAGGATATCATGCACATTTCTTCCTCCTTCCCATTGTTTTCTATGAAATAAATCATGTGATGAATGAAACAATGGTGTGGAGGTAGAAATGTGCATGATACCTTGAGTCTCATGCACCAAACAATTATGCTTTAGAATCAAATTTTGTGCAGTTTAGAAGGCTCCTATGAGAGCAAAGCTTTTCCAATAATTGGCACAGCTAAATTTCTACCAAGTGTTAGTCTCAATTTTGATGAAGATGTCTTCCCTTTGTTGTCAAATGTATGGTACCACCATAGAAACTTAAAGGTTCTTTGTTGCAATTTTGATGACAGTTCAAGGGTTCTTGGTCATAATTTGGTCATTTTTTCCATTGAACGTTTGGCTTCACCATCGAAAAAGTCAAGGGGTTTACATCAAAATTTTGACTAGAGATGGACACAAATGAGGAAATAAGAGTTTGGGCTGGACTAATGAAATTGAAAAACCTCTCATCGGTAAGTCAACTATTTGGAAGTCAAATTTTTGACACATAATGACTGTGATGAAAAAATGACTAAAAAAGATCGACGACAGGTTTAGTTGTTTATTCGACCAAATCTGGTCACAATTTTGACCTTTTCACTTCAAAATTTAGGGCTAAATTTACTAGTGTGGGAAACCAAGTCATAAAAAGAAAGATGGTTGTGTGATACTGTACTAGTTATTCTTTGGGGTTTAGGGCATTGCCCAGAAACAAATTTTTGGGCCATGGTCGATGTTGTGGTGGACATATGGCCGACATATGGCCAACATGTTGTAACCCTAAAGTAACATAAAAATACTTGTATAAAAGGGCTTAGGGTTAGGGATTGTTTTAGTGTGGTGATGTGAAAATTGGTTCTTGTGGAAGTATTGAGCTATGAGGGATTACAGATTGTAATTAGGTTGTAATCACTAGATCATAATAATATTAGACTTGCTATTTGGTGGATGTAGCCCAGGGATTGAGTGAACCACGTTAAATCTTGGTGCCTTGTGTTCTTTTCTATGTGATTATTATTTTCTATTATTGGTTATATTTTCATGTAATTTTTATTTCTATTTGTGGTTTAATCCTAACATTCTTTACCCCATCTTTGGACACTATATGATCCAAAAACTTCCCTTCTATAACTCCAATGGTGCATTTCTTCGAGTTTAAGGAAACACCATATTCTAATGCCCTGATAAAAATATTTTCCAGATGTTTGCAATGGTCTTTAGCTTTCTTTGAATATGTAGTCAGATCATATTGATATATAACCATAAATTTTTCAATATATTCATTAAAGGTTACATCCATGGCTATTTGAAATGTTTCCCCTGCATTGATTAGTGTAATGCCCCACTTGGAGATCCTTGGAAACAAGGATAAATATAAGCCAAAGTATTTTTTTTTTTAAAAAAACATGAATGCACATGACATAAAACATATGAGGATCACAAAGATCACAATAGAAGACTAACCAAACATCTTGATGCCAACGGATCTCGAAGTGCCACTACTGACCAAAACGACTGACAATGAAAGGTGCAAAAATAAATTTGAATCAAAACATTCTAAATTCAAACTTTGACACCAAAGGATTGAAGAACACCTAAGAGAGTACCCAAAACAACTCCCAAAAAGTTAAGGTCAAACCAAAAAGTGCCCATTGTTTGCTTGGATGAGCTTTTGCAAATACTAGGTGATACATTAAATCAGCACTAGGTGATACTTTCCAGTATCATACAACATTCGTCAAGAAGGGGTGTGACACTTTCAAGATTTTGGTGACACTTCTCTCAAGGGCCTGTGATACTTTACTAGTATCATATGACTCTTATCCAAATGGGGGTGTGATACTCTCTAGTATCACACAACATTTCTTCTTAAGACGTGATACTTTTCAGTATCACACAAAAAAACTTTATTGGGCATGTGACATAATATTGTATCACCCCATGCTAACAAATGGTGACCTAGGAAGGAAAGAAACAAACTCTAGGGATGATCTACAAAGTAAACTAGAATTTAGAACCTTCACACTAAGGAGTACCAGATCCACAATTCAAGGCATAAACACTCAAACACAAAACTAAAAAATAGAAACACAATCTAATCTAAAAATCAGTGAAGGGAAAGTAAAAAGGAAACATCATAGTTTACTTAAAACAACATCATAATGAAAAATACAACCAAACTAAGTACATGGTTCCTCCCAACCATAATAGCATCATAAGACCATCGTGGGCCCTAGCCATCCCGTTGATAACATCCCAAGCTACCGATCAGATCATTGATACTATGATATAAGGATGTCACTGCTAAAACATGATACAACACAAGCATAAGGAAATCTAACATGTGAGAAGTAAAGCATAAGATAATCCTACAAATATGGATAACATTATCTATCGTATGTTTACACTCATAATAAGGAAATATGTCAATAACTAACATCACCTAAACATGATATACAATCATTCCAATGAAAGCATTAATCACAAGAAAGCATACACCTGAACCCAAAGTACCAAGTGAAAATATCCAGCAACAATCACACTAGGACAATAGACTATCTTTGTACATCATTCCCTAACAGTGGTATAGTTAGCTATGCCTCCCAAACATGTGGAACCTAGAGTTCCACTCCTACCATGCTGATGGAGATAATGATCCAACCACAAACACACCAAAGTAAACAACCATGGCTATCACTCACGCTAGATAATAATGATGACATAATCCAAGACCATGCTATAATGCAATTACAATAGGTTTTATCTAAAAATCTATGGGTAACTATGTAGGGACTCTATGGAGAGTTGGTATCTCAAAATTACCCAAGCTAGAACACAAACAATTGCTCCCCTTGGTACACTCTCAAGAGGCTAATGTTCTAAAATAAATAACCATTCCCCTTGGCACCACCCTTGGGAGGATGACTATAATTTCTTATCTTCTTTAATTATCTATCGAATAATTAAGTTATCACTTATTAGAAACTTCTACATGTACACCACATTGGGGACACTACAAGGGTTATGAGAGAAGCCCCTCCACTACCTTACCCTACATACCCATGCTAATCACATGATGAGTGCCTATAGGTATGCATATTCCCAACCTAACCCCATATGAACATAACTCAATCAAAATACAATGGTAGGTCAAGCCTCATAAGCCACCTAAAAAATGCATGCGCAAATGCTTGTGTGTGATGCACCATCATCACGGAGATCAAGCACAAGGGCTGGATGAGAACACAAGCAAAAATAACACTCAATCGAATAATAGCTTGGGAGGACAGATGCAACACACATCCCAATGCAACATGAAAAATGCAATAAAGGTCTAGCTAACATCCAAATGGATGATCCAAGTCCATGATGAAACTCATGCCAAGAAAACTTGAGAAAACAAGGTGACATGAAAAATGAGGTAAAAACCCCAAAACTGGAAAACTTTGAAATTAAAACCTATTTGGTCTTAGGCACAAAACCCCCAAAAATGCAATAATATTGGGGTTTGAACACCATATGAAAAAATGGCCAACATAATGGTGCAAAACCCTAAACCCCCATCCCAAAAATAGGGAAAATATTCATACCTGACCAATCAAGAAAAACTAGCAAATAGAAACAGGGGGGAACACTAGTTCTCAGCCTCCTAACAAAATGCTACCAAAAATAGAACCTAAAATGGAAATAAAACAAGAAAACAAGAAAGCCCTACCTAATAACAAAAGGGGCATAAACTAAAATCTGCATGACAAAATAAAATGCCCACCAAAACTACCAAAAATCATGCTAAAGCAAGGGCTACCCAAGCTAGATCCAACAAGATTGATCTCATGAAGATCCCACACTCACAGCTCTTAGAATGAACAAAAATATGATCCTCCAAAAGAGGATTCTTATAAAATCTCTCAAATTTGTATTTTCAAAAAGTGAGAAGTCCATAATAAAATCCCTTTTTCAATACTTATTCACTTTTCAAGTGAATAGTAGATTAGGGAAAATAGCTAGTTAGACTAGCTAGACTCCAAATTGACCCAAAAAAATAGGTTATTCCTTGTAATGAGAATTCACAAAAGGAAAAGCTAGTAGAAACTAAATTCAATAAGATTTAAAGCCCAAAAACCCAAAAATCATAGAAATTACTAAACAACTTTTGCTACAATGTAAACCTCTAAATGCATGGACATGCTCACTAGTCTAATCACGTAATGTAGATGAGTTTGAATTTAGTAATCACCAAAAGGTTTAATTTAAACAACAAATTAAGGATATGTCAACCATATAGGGACAAAATTGGTAAAATATGAATAGTTGAATCACTAAACTCCATGTGCCACTGCGAAGGATATAACTCCTACACACTAAAACACATGATCAAGTGCAATTTTGTAATAATATCATAGCCAAAGCAATAATGCCTCTACATCACTCATGTTCACACAAAGCACAAAGATACAACAATGAAGTAAATAACCATAGCATAGAATCCACCAAATAACATAAACATAAATATGTCCAAATACCAGATAATCAAATATCATCATAGATCTACTATCATCTTAAAAATGGCATCAACATGCAAATATGATAAACTAAACAACATAGCAGCAAAGCATCTATAGTACTGAATCAAAGTATAAAATTTGACCCTTAGGTCATCTCAAGTACAAATAATAAGAGTATCAAGTATCTCTTGAATCAAAATAGATAAAGTACATACTACTAACATGACAGGCACTATGACTAGACCAAAGGGCATTCTTACATACACATAGGTCCCCCAAGGAGTAGTAAAGGCTATCTTGAACTATTCCTTCTCATCAAAAAGGACTTGGTTGTACCTTGAGAAACCATCCATCATTGACATTAGCTCTGAGCCAGTGACCCACTACAACATGGCTTCCATGTTGGACATCCCATAATTATCTTTTAATGAGGCAATGTTGAGATTCCTAAAGTCAACACAAAGCCTGATGTCATCATTCTTCTTTCTCTCTAGTACCAAATTAGATACCCATGAGGAATGACTAATTAGCTTTATTATCCCCCAATCCATAAGTTTCATAAGTTCTTGCATCTTAGGGGCTAAAGTGGGATTCATAGGTCTTTATTGCCTAAAAGGTTTTATACCTTCCTTGAGAGGTATTACATGCTAGAAAAAATCTTTCTTGTAAGCTTTAATGTCATCATATGAGCATGAAAAAATATGCCTAAATCTCCTTAATAGATTTATCAAGTTTTTTCTAATTTTAGAGGATAATTTTTTTCCAATGTATATCTTTTTTGGAGTTTTAGTAGTGCCTAGATTGACTTCTTCAAGTGCTTGTGGTTTCTAATTTCTAACCTCTAACTACACTCTATCTTGATTATCAAAGACATTTTCCAAGACAACTAGTCCCTTAGGTACCTTGTTGGATTTTAATTGTAAAATATCCTGACCAAAGATTCTCTCCTTTCCATCTATTGTTTCTATCCAAGAAGTATTTCTTGATTATGATATTTATTCTCATTTAGGAGGAAATTCAATATGACCTTATCATCTTAAAAAATTTGCCAGCTTTCCAAACTATCAGGAATAAATGATCTACTTTGTATTTCAATTGTAGACACACTAGCAAATGAGATATCATCTAACTTGATTGCCACATTAGCTAGTAGAATCAACCATCTTATTATTACTCCTATCCTTCCAAGAAATGCCAAAGGCATCAAATAATTCTATCTAGTCTCAAAAAAATTCCTATACTATTTCAATCTTTTGTTCTTGTAGGAATATGTTTCTTTTATTCTAGCTATCACTAATTCAAAATCCCCAATAATGTGCAACTTTTTAATTCCATGACTAGATGCAACTTTTAATCCTAGTACCAGTGCTTCATATTCTGCAACATTATTGGTAAATGTGAAGTTCAAGGTACATGTAAACTGTCAACTTTCTAACAAGGGTTAGAACTTATGATAGTGCAATGCACTACATTTTTTACTTCACCACCCTCACTACGAATTAAACACTAACTCCAATAATGGTGTGAAGGTATAAAAGTTAACTAAATGATCAATTTGATTGCTTCATCAAAACTTGAAACTTCAACTATGCTTAAACCTTTACGAGCCTGCAATGAACATTTCATTTGATTGCCATATATCCTTTGCAACCTTGTAGATTGAAGACTGTCTTGGCCACCTAACCATGTGATCATGCACTTATGTCATATTTCTTTGCCTTATGTCATAGACCAATCCAACCATCAAGGCATATTTGGATACTTGTCTTCCCTTCATTTCTTTGCAAACTTAGAAGAATCTAGCTGAATTTCACATGTAAACATGTGATTAACCTTTATAATGACTAGTTTCCTTTGTTTGCATAGTCACCACTTCAAAATAGCTGAAGTCTGGAAGACCTTTGACCTTGCACTTATACTCCTTTTGCCCATTCACAACTCAAATACAAAAGTTTCCATTGTGTGCTGCAAAACCATGTAGTACCTAACACAAGCCATTTTTCTCCCTTGCTACCTTTGCAATGAATAGTTAGCAAGGAGGTGCAATGTTGCAAAAAATGAAGACTTCTCAACATCGTGACTTAATCATATAGAAAGCCATGAAAGAATAATGTGAAATATTTTTCATATATGATAAGGATATAAGATATATCAACAAAATTGCATATCCTTATTTTGGAATTTTAAAATAAATTTTGAGAAAAGGGGTTCTACTTATCACAAAGATTGAATATTTTGACCTAGGGTTTTATAAGGATAAACAAAAAAAATAGAAACCCTAAGCAACATAATTGCAATTCTTTGATGATTTTCACTTATAATTTTCAATATCTTTGGCAAGTGGAAAATCAAACCAACACCTCCTTAAATAAGTAATTTTTATCTTTTGTCACTTAAACAACATGGTAGATCATAGGGTTTCAATTAGATTTAATACATAAAATGAATCTATCCACCTTCTCACTCATATTCTTATTTTCTAGAAACTTCTTTATGAATTAATCCTTTGATCACTCACCTAACCCTTTCCTTTCATTAAATAATCCAACTCATCATTCCTTATCTTCAAGATGCTTTCCATATTCCAAGAAATCAATTGTGTCGGATGGAAATCACAATTTCCTCATAATTTGTCAAATGATGTCCCTTGGCCAACTCTATGTTTTGACACTCAGTCATCACTGAGTTACTTGGTTGCTATTATCATTTTTGTTTGGCATATATACTAATACTTGTTCAATACTGATGCTTGATCAAAACTACTTTTTCTTAGCTTATACTATCACTCAATTGACTCTAGCATCACTCAGCATAAACTTCAAGTTCCTTAATGTGGTGCTCTTTTGCTTAGTCAAGCCTACACATTTAGTCATTATGTGGTCACTTATTTAAGACTTTAGTAAAGCTATTTTCTTTACTTGTAGCATGATTAAACAATCACTTTATCTTCTCAAAATCTAATGAATCAAGTGCTCGTTGTAGTTTCCTCATAACTCAACCTTTCCTCTAGGTGCTTTTGTTATGTCTTCTCTCAAGTCCTCTTCATCAATCATCTAGATATTACACTCAAATCATATAGAAAATTGTCTTACCAATTATTTTTGACATCAATGACAACATAAAAATTGTAGTTTCCAACAAAGGATGTACAATCCTTATTATATTCAAGCCTTCACATTTGTTAACTCACTCATACTAATCCTTACCAATCTAAACTCTATCACTCTGTCTTTCTTGAACACCATCCAAACCCCAAAATTCTATTCTCTAGTAAATATAATGTAACTCATTAAACTCTTACTTTTATTCTTATTAATACCATTACATAATCTACAAGCATGCTTAAATACATTTATAAATATGAAACATCTAATCTAATGTACGATAGCCATATTGACCCAATCTTCTTCATTGATTTTTTTTCACTAACTGTATAATGATTTGTAAGAAAATAAATATGTTGACATCAATGGAAACACATCTCTCAAATATATGAGGGCACATATTTTTCCAAAAATCTCCCCTTTTGACATTTATGGGAACATATAATGTGAAAAACTAGATCAATGTAAAAGATCAAATTACCACTATATCATCTTAGAAAGTAATCACTTGCTTTATGTCCCTTTTAGACCATTTTATCCATCCTTAGTGTTTCCCTTATATTTAAGATCTTGAATTACATTTAATTTTATAGATCAATTAGATAAAGATGCTTTATTTTCCTTTAATCTTGTAAACACTTTGTTCTCTCTAATTCCTATAGAAAATTTCCCAATTAACCATTTGTACATAGTATTCACCTTACCTATATTCACCTTACCTCTTGGTCAAATTTTAGCCATAATATATGATATTCCCATTAATTTATCTATTTGTCCCAAAATTCTGAATACCTATTAGATCCTGTACTACTCTCCCTAGAGTTTTCACATCCTAGAATGGGTCACCTCTATACAAAGGTAGGTTGCCCCTAGGTCACCTATACTCTAAGGTCTACATTTTAAAGGGTTTTAGAGCTTGATGAAATTTGTTTTGTCTTTCCAACCTCATGGAGTCAAATTCCCAAAATTTTACTCCTATAACTACTATAAAAGGAAGTTTTCTTATCTCATTTTGACATTGTAATTATATGAATTTTAAAGAAATCCACCTACAACAAATCTACTTTGCACCCAAGGAGCTCAACCAATCAATCATTTCATCAACCATTGGAATTTTTTGTTCCATATATTTAGCTTCTTCCTCTGTAGGAAGAAAATGAGTTGGCCATCAAGGGATGAGATCTATATCATTCATTATTCTTCTAAGTTCTATGATAAATGATCCATGATTCATGTTGAGAGTTGATCTATTGCATAGGTGAAGACATCCTAAATTCAATTTAATCTACATTTCAATATAAATGCAAGAAAGTGGACATCTTTGTAGATATAGATGATTCATATCCACTCACAAGTGTTTGAAAATGAATGTATATTTATATTTATCTTATTTACATGATTTACTTCATTTCAAATTTAATTCTTAAAGAGGGACTTGACCAAGTAAAACCCTTTTTCATGTATATAGGTGTAGATTCATAGATTTATAGATCTAAAAATAGAATTTTTGAAGATACAATTATCTATTCTAGGTATAAATCAATTAAAACCAACCTATACTAGTGTAGGCCATCCAAAAGTGACATTTTCCTTATGCTCTGAGATTTTTTCAACTAGGAGTTACATGTCTCAGAATTCTAGATCTTAGTTTGATCTTGATTCTGACATCATTCAATAGAATTATTTCCTATCTAAAAGTGCATCTTGTACAAGACCTCAAGGTGAGTTCTTATTGTTTCTCTCCCTTATATAGCACTCATTTTGGTGCACTAGAACATATATCTTATTTTTTATCATTACATAAGTATTTACTTACTTTCTTTTCATACATATCACACATCTTTACATAAAATAGATAGGAAGAACTTTAAAGGAAAAAGAGATCTTGGGATTAATGATTCCTCTTAGATGTAAATATTTCATTAGCATATGTCAAAAATAGATTGATACAAGTAGGAGAATGTGTTTCAATCATTTTTTTGTCACTGATGTCAAACTTGCTACTTGTTGGTAAGACAATTGCTTAGATTATTTGAATTCTATCATTTGTTTGATTGATGAACATGATTTGATCAAATGAGGTAATAAGAGCACCTAGAGGAAATGTTGAGTTATGAAATGGAAAAGGAGTACAAGGATAAGTTAAGATAGTGATATTATAGTGCATTGATCTACTTAAGGTTGCAAAGGATGGATACACTAATTAATTTTAGAAGAGAAAGTAAAATGAATTATGTCTGCCAAGATTAACAATCTGTAGAGTAGGTGCTGAGAAAATAAAGTGTAGGCTAAGTAGAAAATTAGTTGGAGCCAAAAAAATTGAAATTTCAGTGTATGTCGAGTGATACAATGTAAGCCAAGTAATGTTTAGTTGATGCCAAGCACTAGTAAACATTAGTTCAAGCTAAGTGATTTGATAGTGGATGTTGAGCAATGCAGTATGTTTCAACCATCAAAAGCAAGTTAATGACAAGTTTCAACATTATGAACAAGATCATGAATTTGATGAATTTGAGCTGACAAGTTTGATTTCTTGGATTATGTGAACTGTGTGGAAGATAAGCTTGATGAGCTGGTGGTATAGAATTTAAGATGAACTATTTTGAGTTGAATTCAAAGAGGATTGAAGGAGAAGTTTCTAGAAGGGAACAAAATGAAAAGATGGGCAGATTCAATAAATCCTACCTAACCCTAAAATAAATAATAGAGGATGAACAAGAAAAAGATCTAAATTCTCTATTTATAGAGATGGTTGGTCAAAAGAAAAACTTGCCATGTGCAAGAACCTAAGGGAGACAAGGATTTTATGGTATTGCTTCATTCAGTGACCAAAGAGAAAAAACTGCTATTAGAAAGAAAACCAAGAAGGCTTAAGAGTATGGATTCTTGAAGGGTGGAAAAGCTATCAAAGATAAAGTGTGTGAAAGCCAAGTAGGATGGTGGATTGAAACAAAGATCAATAATTTGTAAAATGGAGTTGTAAGTTGTTATTAGATCAAGCCTTACTGTTACTTTCTAATCATTGTATCATTCTAGGGTAAATCGTTTGGATTAAGGTTGACCTGATAGTCATTTTATAAATCCTTTAACTAGGTGACATTAAAAGTAACTAATCTAAAGTCCTCTAGCAAGGCTCACTCCCAACACGATGATTGGAATTTTTTAACCATATCACATTTAATAGTGTGCATTTTAACCTTTAATAGGGTTGGTCTTTCATAGGGAATCACTTCAAAAGAGTGAGAATGAGTATCATGTTATTGGTGGTTTTTATCAAATTAGGTTTCTATTCAAAATCATTGTGTCAAATGTGTTATTGAATCTATTATGTTTCATGCTTACATTTCTACAAAGTTGATTTAATAGTAACCTACGAGTTTAAGTGATTGTATGATCTAATGGATGCATGCATGATGGACTTTTTTAATGGATATGGATTCATGAAGCTATGAAGATTTTTATTTGTACATTTGGACCTTGGATGATTGATTCACCTCCCTCTCAGTTATTCTAAGAATTCTAACAATTGGTATTAGATTCATTTGCTTAAGAGGAATAGTTTAAAGTTACAAGAATCAAAAGATCAAGATGTCAAAAAGAGAGGTACCCAAGCTTAATAGAGATAACTTTCCTCCATATAAAAATTTGATGAAGCTACACCTTGGAGGTCTTGGAGATCATGCACAATATACCATCATCATAGAGCATATCAATCCTACTAGAGCCTTAACTACTAAAGATTTGAAAAAGAAGAAAGAACACAACCAGACAATGTTGGACATTGCCTCTACCCTAAGCAATGCTAAGTTCAATGATATCAAGGGTTGTGATACTGCAAAGAAAATGTGGGATGCTCTTCACATTATTTATGGAGGAGACACAAATGTTCTAGGAGCCAAATATAAAAGTCTTATAGGTAAGTTTGATGATATGAGAATGCAAGAAGGTGATAATATTTTTCAATATTGCTCTAGGATAAAAGAGGTTGTTAATGAAATAAGAGGAGCTAATGGTAAGATAGACAATGAGACTATACTAAGTAATGTTTTGAGAATACTACTACCCATTTATGCTATTAGAATTTCTAAAATACAAGAACTAGGATGTGTACTAGGTTCTAATCTAACTCTTGAAGGTCTAGTAGGTAGGATCACTTCTTTTGAGCTATCTAATTTTGATAATTTCAAACCTAAAAAATGTTGAATCTTCTTTCAAAGCCAAGATATAATTGAAGGAACCTAATGAGAAGAAGAAGAAAATGGTAAAATATGTTTCCAATGATAGTGATACATATGAGGAGGATGTAGAATAAATTGAAGCACTACTAGCAAGAAGATTTCATAGAGGTAAATGAAAATTCAAAGATAAGTTACCTATCATGTGTTTTAATTTCAATGAGGTTAGTCATATTGTTGCTAGCTGTCCAGAGAAGAAAAATTATAGAGGTGGAGACAAGTACAAAAGTAGAAGAGATGAAGATAACAAAGATTACAAAGAAAAAGGCAAGAAGTCTTGCTACATTGTTGAAGAGTAAACTAAAGATGGATATGATGATCATGATGATGAAGTGGTGTATGTTGCAATAAAGGATGATTCTAATGAGGATGAGGCAACTACACTGGTGTCTTGTGTGAACAAGAATGACATATGGATCATTGATAGTGGGTGTTCACATCACATGATTGGAGATAAAATTAAGTTCATTACCTAGAATAATAATGATGGAAACAGTGTAAGGTTTGGTAATTATGCACCCTATCTAATAAAAGGAAAAGATTCTATGTGACAATTCTTATTATGTTGAAGGACTTAACTATAATTTGTTCAGTGTGTCACAACTGAATAGTTTAGGTTGTAAGGTTGAGTTTAAGAACAAGATTGATAAGATAAATGATATTGATGGAAAACTAACTGGAAAAGGTGATCAAATTAGAGGTAATCTATTCTAACTTGATATGGAGGGTGCCACTTTTTTAGTTGTAGAATTTGATGATCTATGGATATGACACAAGAGGTTATGTCATGTTAATTTTGATAACTTGGTTAGTATCAGTAACATGAGAAGAGTTAGAGGTTTTCCTAAGTTGAAGAAACCTGACAATATAATTTGCAAACAATGTTAGTTAGGAAAAATGATAATGTCAAGTTTTAAGATTAAGACTCATTCCTCTAAAGGAATATTAGAGATTGTTCATACTAACTTGTGTGGACCAATTGATGTGCAAAGTTACAAAGGAGATAAGTACAGTATGCTATTTGTTGATGATTATTCTAGAATGTTGACAGTTATGCTTCTATAATATAAATTTGATGCTTTCCAAATATTTAGTGGTACTTAGCAAGAGTTGAGAAGGAAAGAAGTAAAAATCTAAAATGTTTGAGATCTAACAGAGGAGGAGAATTTACATTAAATGAGTTTGAGATATTTTGTAATGACAAAGGAATCAAAAGATAGAAATATGCACCAAGGACCCCTCCATAAAATGGAATTGCTGAAAAGAGGAATTGATCTATAATGGACTATGCTAGGACACTCATGATGGAGAATAATGTTGCTTTGAAATACTAGAGAGAAGTTGTAAGTACATCTATATATACCTTGCATCATGTGCAAGTCAAGAAAAGTACTTATTCAACACCTTTTGAACTATGGTATGGATACTCACCCAATGTAAAATATTTTAAGGTATTTGGAAGCAAGTGTTATATTCTCAAGGATTTGAGGAATGGTAAATTAGATGCAAATAGTGAAGAAGATATATTCCTTGGCTATTCCATGAGAAGTAAAGTTTATAAGTGTTTAAACACTAACACTAACAAAGTTGTGAAAAGTGCAAATGCAAAATTTGATGAATATATAGAAGTACATGAGGCTGAACCTATTAAGGAACTAGAGGAATACAAATCCTTTTTATATTTTATGAAAGTATGCCTATTGATAAAGATGTTGTAAATCAACTTGCGAATCAACAAGAAGTTTTAGTGAATGTTGAGTCACATAATATGAATGTTGAGTTGCATTTAGGAACCAAGCTACATTCAGGTGTCGAGTTATAGAATGAAGTTAAGGCACATTTTGATTCTAAGATTAGTGTACATTAAAGAAATGTTGAACTACCTAATAGAGATGTGCATGGTGATTTAGAAGTTAAGAGACCAAATGAGGAAAACAAAGTAGAACTAAGATTGTCAAAGTATATCAAGGGACATCACTCTGTAGCACAAATTATTGAAGATAAAGATGCTAGACCAATGACAAGGAAAAAGTTGAGAAATGATACATGTTTTTTTAGCATGCATGAACCTAAAATAGTGAAATATGCCTTAGAAGATGTCAACTGGAGTAAAGCCATGAAAGAAGAGATTGAACAATTTAAGAAAAATAAGACATGGACTCTAGTTCCTATTCTAGAAGATAAAAATGTGATTGGCACCAAGTAGGTGTACATAAAAAAGTTAGATGATAATGGTGAAGTCACAAGGACCAAGGCAAGATTAGTTTGTAAAGGATATGGACAATAAAAAGGGATAGACTATGGAGAAATATTTTCCCTTATTGTAAGATTGGAAGGAGTAAGAACTCTTCTTTCTTACTTTGCATACAAAGGTTTTAAAGTTTATCAAATGAATGTTAAATTAAAATTTCTAAATGGCATATTGGAGGAAGACTATATAGAACAACCAAAAGGATTTGTTGATGCTAACAAAAAAAAATAGTATGTAGACTACACAAATCTTTATATAGTTTGAAGCAAGCATCAAGAGCATGGTATGAAAGACTTCATAGAAGATTGGATTTGAGAGGACTAATGATAACAACAATCTATACTTGAAGACAGAGAAATGCAAATGTATTTTACTATATGAATTTTTTTTTGATGATATCATATTTGGAGGTTAAGATACTTTAGGTAAAGCTTTTGCAAATGAAATGAAGAAATTTTTTGAAATGTCTATGTTTGTAGAGATCAAATTCTTTGTGGGCTTGCAAGTACATCAAATGAAATATGGTATATACATCACTTAGTCAAAGTATGTAAAGGAGATACTAAAAAATTTTGGATTAGAATATTCCAAGCTAGTAAGCACACCTATGGTGACAACACATAAATTGTCAAAGAATGATGATTCAGATGAGGTGAATGAAACATTATATATGTCTATGATTGAAAAATTACAATATGTAGTACACAAAAAACTTGTTATTGCATTATCTATTGGGATTGTTGCAAGATTCTCTACTAATCTCAGGGAGAATCATTTGATAGTTGTTAAGAGAATAATGAGATAACTAAAAGATATAGAAGATTATGCTCTATACTATAAGAAAAATAAGAAATTTGAATTGAGAGCCTACACTGATGCCAATTGGGCTGGAAATATTGATGATAGAAAAAGCACTAGAGGAGGAGCATTTTTCTTAGGAAAAAGGCTAGTTACATGGACTAGCAAGAAAGAAAACTGCATATCTCAATCTACTGCTAAAGCTAAATATGTTGGTGTTGTAGTAAATTGTACAACTATTGTATAGATCAAACAGCTACTCAAAGGCATGAAGGAGGAAATCACTGAACCTATGATACTTTATTGTGATGATACAAGAGCTATAAATATATCAAAGAATCCTTTGACACATATAAAGACTAAGAACATTGCAACCAAGTATCATTACTTGAGAGAGTTAGTTCAAGATAAAGAGGTGAAGATGGAATATGTGAACACAAAAGAGAAAATAGATGATATCTTCACAAAAGCATTACCTAAGGATGCTCATGAGTATCTAAGAGGTAAATTAGTGGTGATATCCCTATCCAAGGCTATTTAAGAAGCAAGAGAAGTTCCCTATATCAAACAAGATGATTGACATATGTTACACATTGATGCAATGGATCTTACTTTAGGAGCTACCTAAAGTAATCAAAGAGCTGGAGCTACAAATTAGTCACAAGCTAGGTGACAGAGGGAGAAACTAAAAATGTTCATATTCACATATTAAGATGATAGGCCTTTGGCATTTTTTTCAAAGAGGGAGAAATCCTGAGGGAGAAATGATGGAATGACGAAGAAAATATGGAAATCTAGAAAGAGAGAGATACAGATAGGAGAAACATGGAATGTCTACTTAGAGGGAGATAATGTTGAGGGAGATATAAGAAGTGATCAAGAGTGAGTCATAAGGATGAGTTGATTGATCATCTATTGATCAGGACAAAATTTTGTAACCTATACAGAAGATGAAAGTTGATGATAAAGGGAGACTTCAATACAAGGAATTATTTTATTTTTGGTATTATTGTTGGTTGTACTAATTTAGTTTGGTTTTCCATCAATTCCAAAGAGGGAGATTTTTGAAAATAGATTAGTACAATTATGAGAATGTGTTTCAATCATTGTTTTGTCACCAATGTCAAACTTGCTACTTGCTAGTAAGATAATTGCTTAGATGATTTGAGTACTACAATTTGTTTAATTGATCAAGATGATTTGATCAAATGATGTAACAATAACACTTAGAGGAAACGCTAAGTTATAATATGGAAAAGGAGTACAAGGATCAGTTAAGATAGTGATATTATAGTACATTGATTATCTACTTAAAGTTGCAAAGGATGGTGTAGCAACTAGAAAATAGGTTAAATGCATAACATACTATGAGAAATCAAAAAAAATCAATCAACATACGTTAGCACCCACTATTCTACCATGAAAGCCAAACTAATAAAGAAAGCAATAAAAAACCCCTCTTTTGTTTGTAGCTCCCATGTCCTTGTTTCTTCTCCAAATGATGTAGCTCCAAAGTTTCCTATAGAGCACACAAAATTGAAGAAAAATTCTATGATATGGATAATGTCATGAGAATACTTGAAGTTGTGATTTAAGCTTTGAGAGAAAATGGTGTGAAAATGAAAATAAGCTAAGGATCTAAAGAATTTCAAGAAAATAACTCACAAGGACCGAAAATGAGAGAAAGAGTGTCCATTTTATAATGGGCATGGAGGGTGAGAGCATTGGATTTGTCACCCATAGATATGTGATGTGGCAAGAGATTCTTTTGAGAATCCATGATGAATATGATAAAATATGCCAATTGTAATATTTTATGACACATGGAATTCAAACTTGGCTAAATGTGGAAGAGAATCTATGATGTGTCATAAGATACCTCAACCCACTTAAAGCCAAGAATCTATGACAAATAAGCCAAATAAGAATATGTGTAAGGAATAAGAATATTTGATTATGACAAATCTTAGCCACGTTTTAAAGGAGAATCCATGAGGTGTCACATCCAAGTGTCATGATGATGCAATATTTTATGGAATATTTGAATTAAAAATCCTTTTATTCTACAAAATAAGAATTAGTAGAAATGGATTTAATGATGGAAAATGGAACTTAGGAAATTAATAATTTCCATGGTTTTCAAATGATGAACCAATTAACTAATAAAATTAATTAATTGAGATCGATAATTAGGAAGAATAATTAGAAAGAACAATAGGATTAAATTATGGGTTATTTAATCCTATACAAAAAATTAGTAAATGATTGGCTAGATTGATTAAATAAATGCAACTGTATCCTTTGATGAAAATGTGATTATGATATAGATTGAATAAGATGATGATAGATAGACCAAAGCCATGGTCAAATTGATTGATAGATCAAAATTGATAACATGCCAAGGACACATGACATGAATTGATTGATATGTAACATTTAACTGACATTGCAAATGCTACAGGATCAAGGTTGATTGATAAGGTTGATCATAATAACATCAAACGACACTGTCAATATTATTAAAATGGTTGATGATGCCATGATCTAATATTGAAAGCCTCAAAAACATCAGATATTGAATGACATGAATGATATTTTGACCTAGCACTAAGAGCCATGATAGTACTCAAGTCAGATTGATAAGATTGATAGGTTGATAGGTTTCCAAATCACTGAAAGCCACAATAATACCTAAGATCAGATAAATGATGATTGATTTGGGATGTTTGATATTTTTTGAGTTGATTAGGAATGATTTTGAATGATTTTGAGTTGATTTGGGGTGATTCTAAGTGATATGAAATGGTTTTGAAATGATATGAAATTGATGTGCAGAAGGATACCAATGATAAAGTATGATCAATTTTGGCCAAAAGATCAAAGTTATTAGAATGAGAAAATGGGAAAAATTAGTATGAAGAAGTGATGAAACCATAGATTTGAACCATTTTTTAGCATCTACATTTTGCCCCTCTTTGATGCAATGTGATTTAGAGCATTGTGTCGGAGAATAACTGATGAGAAAGCCACAACATGCCCCAGTAGGGATGATATATATGGGTTCCCCCTCAATAAATTGACTAAGATAATAATATGATAAGTCAATTTTTCAATGAAAAGAAGACAAAACAATAGCAACTGACAGAATGAAAATTGAACCTAAAATGTGAAAGTTATGAGGCCTAGAGTGCAGAACAGGATCAATCAGGAGCCCTAGAGTAATTGCATGGGTTACCACTCAAGAATGAAAAAAAATGATGAAAATGATAGTTCATTTTTCCCAAAACAAATATAAAAATCCAATGCAACTAATATATTGAAAATCCAAGTTAAGACACAAAAGTTATGGGCTCCAAAGTGCAACATAGAGGCTCTGGGAATAGTTCTGGGTATCCTAGGTCCCCAACTATGCCCAAAACTCAACCAAGTGCATCATTGACATAGTTTGTAATCCCAAGTGCATCCAATAGTACCAATTTCATCAATGACACACTTGGGAAGCCCAAGTGGTCTCAAAAAGTGCAAAGTGTGCCCGAGAAGGCTCCGAGGGCCAAAATCAACATGACAAAGGATAAACAAGAGGCCAAGAGTAATCTCAAGGATTACCACTCCATATAGTGACAAAATAATGAACATTATAGCTCATTTTTTTCATAAGAAATATATGAGTCCAACACAACTGACAGTTCATAAATCGGAGTTGAAACGCAAAAGTTATGGCCTCTAGAGTGCAACCTAGGGGTTTCGGGAGCAATTCTGGATAACCTAGGTCCCCAAGTGTGCCCAAACTCTACCAATTGAATAAATGAAATAGTTAGTATGACCAAGTGCATAAATGATGTATTTGGGAACCCCAACTACACCCTTAAAGGGCAGATTATGTCGTAAAAGGCTCTAGGGGCCAAAAATAGCCTGATTGGACTTGGAATGCCCTGAAACTTTGTGTGCATGCCCAAAATGATGGAAAGATGTCCTATCATGAGTGAAATCATAAAAAATGGTCAGATTTGGTCAAATATGATGAGAAAAATGTCACACTAAGGTTGAACCAAGTGGAAAGCCACAAAAAGTTGATTGACAGTACAGGATGATGTCAAAATGCATGAATGCAAGATGAAGATGATTTGGTGAATTAGAAGACATGATCATCGTGATAGAGAATGAGATGAAGAAGAAAGATGAGATAAGGAGATGTTAGTATGATAGAAAAAAAAATTCTTCTAGAAACTGCACTATATGTCAAATGGAGCTTTATTTTGATATGGCAAATGGAATGCAATGCATCATGGCATAAAGGGCCAGAGCGCAAATGCAAAATTTTGCATAAACAAGCACAATGCAGATAGAAAATGACCTTGTCCTTCCTAAAGAATATGTACATGCCCCATACTCTCAAAGGTACATTGTAACAAACAAAAATAGAAAAAGATGACAATGAACCATCTCAGCTACTCTCATAGATCAATTTATATCATCGAGTAGCATAAGAACATGATCAAAGAAAAAATAAATCACTCACTAAACATCGTGAGCCAACAACCATTCTTGTCCATTGTTACTTTCTTTTGAGTTCTTTTAGGTGTTTAGATGGTTTTTTATAGGTTGATAATGTGATAGCTCTGGTTGTGGATTCAATTGATAGGTTTATAGTGATGTGTTGGATTGGTTGTTGGTCACGTTGTTCGGATAGTGTGATTATCTTGAAAGTGTAGTGCTTTGGATTTTAGTCTATAAAGTGCAAGTATGTACGCAAAAGGGATGGTTATGTATAATTGACATGTAAAAGGTTTATTGCAAATTTTTGATGGGTTTTGTGATTTGTAGGGTTTTTGGGGATATTTGATTTTTTTGTGTAACTAATTTCTTCAGGTCATTTTACAATTTTTAGGGTTTATTTCAAGACATTTTATGATTTTTAGTGATTTTTTTAGGATCGTATTTGAATGTTTAGGATTTTTTTAGGACATTATGTGATTTTTTTAGGATTGTATTTGAATTTTGAGGATTTTTTGAGGACATTATGTGATTTTTAGTGATTTTTTAGGATCATAAAAGCATATACATGTGTTAGCTCTAATTTTTTATGTGATAGGTCCAATGGATAAAATTTTCTTAGGGATATGCCCACAGTTCAAGTTCAAACTCGTGCACTATGTAGGTAATATGCCCCCAGACAAGACGCAAACTATGTACAAAGGCCGAATGACAAAATGTGTGTGTAGATTAGTGATGCTTAGGAAAGATAACAAAGAATATTAACCAATTCATGAGCCATGATAAGGGACCAAGGATGTCTTGCAATATGAAGGATATGATCAAGGAATGATAGAGGGGGAAAAACTAGATGGAATCCCAATAGATGGAGGAGCAACATTGATTACACATGGTGCCTGTTTGCTAGGTTTTCACCATGGTACTTGCTCAAAGTGCCTATTTGCCAGGTTTTCATTTTTGGACAGAATTTTTCTCTTGACTCAAATTTTTGTGCCAAGATACCTGTTTGCCAAGTTTTCATCAAGGCATCCATTTTTTCATGACTTTTTGCTATTTTTTTGATATATTTTTAGGACTTTTAGATGGAATCAAGAATGTCACTGAAAAATTTTGAGAAGATATTTATTGTTGGTGTTACTAGCTGATGAGCTCTGGATCCATGACTGACCATAACTACATAGGATTTTTTGAGTCTGTAGCTAAAATCAAACCACCAAAAAGGCCTCGAGATATATCATCATGTACTGTATGTAAGACAATGTTTGTCTCTTGCGAATCAAGGTATTTGAGGATAATTGGGTCAAAGGATGTTGTATGGAATATCACTGATGATGACATATGCAAAGGCTTGTTGGATAAAGATTTGATCTTGGGTGTTGGGAAAATTAGGTAGCTGGATGTGGGGATAAACAACTGGATATAAGGGAGGGTTGGGAGGGTTGAGACCAATGACCTTCCATGTGAATGTTGATTGAGAAAGAGTTCCAAAAGACTTTGTGGCATGTTGAACACTGTAACACTAATATTCATGGAATCATATTTTTCATTTTGTATCCTTGGGAGCTATAGCTTTTGATTTTTCACAGGCTAATGGTGCCTTTCAGTTTTCACCAAGAGTCCTATGCTAATTATTTTTTTCTTTGCTGTCAGATGGAATTGACTCCCAACAATATGCCAATATGTTCTCTTCAGGAGAAATTACTTCTATATGATTATTATCCATAATGCCTCCATATATTTCAAAGTCTATTGTGAGAGTGTCATCATCGTCGAATTGATCAAAAATTGGTGGTCCACGTTGGTCCCAATCCAATAGTTCAAGATAACTTGAGGGGATTTCATCATCAGTACTGAATGGGATTTGGTTGAAGGTATGGATATGGGTATTAGATTCTATTGTATCATTAGGGTCATGCTTAGAAGCTGGAGGACTATTAGTTTTAGGTGGGATATCCTCAAATGCCATTTCATCGTTCAAAACATCCATAGTGTTACACATAGGTACCGTAGTACTAGGAGGACCTATTTGTAATGGTTTAAATCCAAGCCCCAAACTAGGAGGTTGTCCTTTTGTAGTGATAGGTTCAATGATTCCTTGTTTTTGAGATCCAAGATCGCTATAGCCATCATAGCCTTGTTTCTACATGATAGTAAACCCAAGTCCATACTTGCTAGGAGATATCAAAGTGGGTTCTCATTCTACTTTTTCTTTCTCAATACATATGGATGTATTCTCATTGATAGAAGTATCATTCTTTGTACTAATCTTTGAATGTTGTGCTTGAAGTGGTTGTGATTTACCATGAGATTGGGAGAAACTAGTGACTCCCTAATTTGAGAGACTTGAGACATAAAGTACTCTCCACACCCATTGTCTTCAATCTTCATATTTTCCTTGGCTTTACTAAGCAATATATCAGCATCCACATACTTAGAGGAATTTGTTGGTTGTGCTTCATTGTTTGTTGGGATTTGGAATGTAGTAGCATCTCTTAGATTAGCACAAAATTGGAAAGGATTTGGATCACCGGGGATGGTAACCTCTATGTTGTGATAGGAAAACTTTAGACATTGATGATATGTAGAAGGGACTACTTTCATAGCATGAAGCCAAGGGCATCCTAGTATCATGTTGCAATTCATTTCTATTTCTAGGACATGGAACAATGTATCTTCAGTAGTTGGACCAACTCTGATAGGTAATGTGATGATGCCCTTGGAGAAGCATTCACCATCATCATAAGCTTTTATTGTGATTATTTGAGAGGGACCTACATCATCTTTAGAATAACCCAAATTGTTGACAACCTTAAGAGTACAAATGTTTAGTCTTGCTCATACATCTATTAAGACACGTCTAACTTTGGAATTATGGATGAAGACTTCAAGATGAAGGGGATCATTGTGGTTGGGTTTGTCTTTAGGAATATCTAGAGGGGAAAAAGTGATATGTTGTGACGTGGATAGTTTCCCAACCATGGCTTGGAATTGGGAAAAATCCATGTTATCTGGGACTATTGACTCTTTAAGGGCTTGCTCCAAGATCTTTTGGTGTTGGGGGGATGCACGCAGTAGATCCAAAATTGATATTTGTGCAGGGGTTTTGCAAAGTTGTTCAACAAGGCTATAATCAGATGAAGTAGGAGCAACAAGTCTACTAGGGGGTGCAGGTCTAGTAGGAGCGGTAGATCTAGATGGTGTTCCAGGTAGGGTGATCTTGCTATGACATGTAGTGATAGCATAATGAGGGTCTTCAACCTTTCAAGTGAAAGTGGATATGTAGAAATCTAATTCATTGAAACAGTTGATGGTGTAGTCATATCCCATGCACGTGTAATTAACATTAGCTTGTGAGTTTGAATTTTAAGTGGAGGGTTTCTCTTTTTCATGATTACCCAAAGGATCTTTGAATATAGTGTGGTTAGAGTTGGATGCTAACAATGATGGATCAACTGTGATGACACCATCATCAATAAGGTCTTGTATTGCATGTTTTAGTTGGAAGCATGATGAGGTCTTATGTCCTTTGGCACGATGGTAATCATAGTATTTTTTGTCATCCCACCAATCAGCTTTAGTCAGTGGTTCATCTTTGATTGGGGGTAATTGTAGGAAGTAATTACTTAATAACTGTTGCAATACAATTTCAATAGGTATCCCCAATGGTGTGAATTTTCTATCCTTGGTTCTAGGATATATTTTGTCTTGCATGGAAATCTCAATTTTTTGTTGTTGCAGTGTTGTTTGATTAGGAGTTTGTGAATTTGTGGGGTTTGCACCTTTCAAAGTCAATTGAGGTTGTGTTGTGTTAATTGTTCGAGCATCCACAATGCCATCATTAGTCACATTCTTATTTTTGAAGAAAAATTTTGGCTTGTCATTAGATGAGTTGGTATTGGTGTTGTCCTTGTTTGTCTTGAGGATTCCCTTATGGATAAGAGCATCTTCAATACTAGCCCCTTTTCTCATCAGTTTAGAAATGGTGTTTGGACTCTTGATTTTGAGTTCATACATTAAGTCTAGGACTAAGTTTTCAATGCACAAGTTAACTTGTTGTTCTTCAAGAATGTCTAGTGAGCATTGACTAACTAAGCTTCTCCAACGAAGTAAGAATGTGATGAATGGCTCTCCTACCTTTTGTTTAGTTGAGCACAAATTAGAATGTGTCACCTCATTTGTAATGTTAAAGGAAAAGTGGGAGATGAACTTGTCTGCAAGTTCTAACCAAGATTTGATATTACCAAGAAGTTTGGAGTACCATTCAAGTGCAGGCCCACCTAGAGAACAAGGGAACAATCTCATAAGATAAGTGGGCTCATCACTGAGTTCGGTACATGAAGCACAAAATTCCCTGATATGATCAATAGGGTTTCCTTTTCCTCAATATTTTTCAAACCTTAGAGCCTCAAAGTGTTTTGGGAATGGAGGCATATACAAACCTTTATCGAATGGATTAGGACATAGGTCCCTTTCTGTATATAGAGCTTGTTTCTTCTGGACTCCCAATGCCTCGACTTGTTTGGAAAGTTGTTTGAATTGTTGTAATAGTTCTTCATTGGGGTTTTGCATGATGGTCTTTCCTTCACATCTTTTGTGTATATGAGTAGACTATTTTCTATGGCCGGAGCTATGTCTACTCGATTTTGAAATTTATGTGTCTGATAAGTCTGGCGAAGTATCGTTAGGTGGTGGAGGTATGTTGGCACCTTGAAGATAGAAGGGTCCTTGTTGTTGGAGTACTTGTTGCGGCATTTGATGTGACACTTGTTGTGGGATTGACTGCAATTGTTGTAACATGTGTTGTTGTTGTGCCATGTGCTATGGTTATTACTGGGATACCTCTGTTGGTTGTATGTGAAACCATGTACGTGCTCGTTGTTGTAGAGGTATTTGTTGAGGTTTTTGTGGCACATAATTTTTTTGTAATAAAAATTGTTGGTATGCAATTTGTTGCTCAAGGTGCCTTTGGTATTCCAACTATTGCTTGAGTTGCTCTTTTTGTTTAGAAAAATTGCTTGTTGTTGTTGGAATTGTTGTTGATACATTTCTTGGAGGTCAAGTGGGTTTACATTGGACTGCATATTAGGGATTTTGGATGTTTGCCCCACTTGAGATTTTTGTCATTGTGGTTGATGTTGTTGTTGATATGTGGGATGTGTGTTAAGTGGATGTAGACTTCGTTGCACCTTGGAAGTGTTGAGTCCTTTTACCACTGTAGATTGTTGTTTTCATGGGGGTTGACTAAGTCCTTGAGAATGGAACATCATGTTTGGATTTTTTTTTGGTACCTTTGTGTGTTAGATGTTCCTACTTGTGACATCATATTGACTTGACTATGAGATGTGTTCCTATTGGGAATGGGCATAATGTCAATAAGAATTTTCCTTTGTGTGTCCATAGGGATGGTTGCACTTGATGTTTCACATGTTGTACTTATGAGAGGCTCCATAGCATTTGATGTCATAGCACTTGGTAAAGTTAGGAGCAAAGGTGTACTTTATTGATTTTCCTCTAGAGAAGGTATGTCTAGCATCCCTAGAGAACAAGTCCCTTTAGGTTCATCTTGTTGTTGCATCATGTGAATAAAATCAAGTCTTAATGTCCTTTTGGGGTATTTAGGGATTGGTGGTATTTCATCAAATAAGGGGTTAACATCGATGTGTTCAAATGTACTTTGGAGGATTTTTATGGTTGATTCTTGATGGGACCTTATAGGTGCCACTATGATGTTTGAAAACTCCAAATGTTGTTTTCCTTTATCTAGGTCCAAATTGATTATGGGTTGGATGTTTTCAATTGTTGTGTTGGTTTGATTTTTGGACTTAGGACCTTCCAAGTTTTGGTTAAATTTGACAATTTCTTGGACTGCCAAATGTTTGAAGTTCTTTCGAAAAAAAATTTCTTGATATGCCCCAGCCATTTCTTCATTAGTGATGCCATATTCATTGTCAAAGTCATCACTTAGGTATATAGTACATTGTTGTATGTTTGATGTGTTATAGATGCAGGTACTTGTGTTAGGTTGGTTGAATTCGAAGGAATGTGATTGTTCATCCTCTAGTGTGGTTGGTAAACTTCCACCTCTTAGTGCTATTGGCATGAATATAGGTTCAAATTAAGGACTCCATTGAACCATCCCATGTGTGGGGGAAGTGTTTGGAGGAAATCTCATGGTAGGTGCATTGTTCAAGGTTTTTTGTGCCATAGCTTGATTATGAGGATCTTGCAGATACATGTTCAAGGGGTCTACTAGTAATGGTTGTGATGCCTTGATTTGGTCATTGTCAAAGGTTTTTTGGGTTTTCTTTCTCTTCTTCTATCTTGGATGAGGTTTTGGTTGTGCTTGTGCCTCAGAAAACAAAGGTTGATAGAGTTCCTCAGGTCTCTAAGCTGATTGTGTCCTAGTAAGTGTTGGCATGATACCTAAGAATGTAGATGCAATGGAGGGAAACCTAAATGGACTTTCTACCTCCCAAGTGTGCACATAAAATACCAATTGCACCCTAAAAATACCAATTGTGCACTTTGAAGTGAGAAATTGGTAAAACAAGGTTGTGATTGGTAAAATAGGGTTGTGATTGGTAAAAGAGGTCAAAACTTGATAATTAAGATGTGGGTATGCAAGATATAAGTGTTTTTGGGATTTTTAAGTGTTTAGGGATGTTATGCAATGTGAGGAAATGCTAAATGAACTAGGGTTTTTATGTGAAAAGTGAAAATGTCCTAGGGATATGATGCAAATGGGAATACAGGGTACCGTTTTGAAGCTTGACTAGAGGGGATGAAAATGACTCTAAGGTATGCAAAATGACAATTAGGATTATGTTTTGGACTTGGTGAGGATGCCAAAGGTTGATGTATGAAAGGTATATCATGCAAATCATGATGTTCTAGGGTTCGTAATGACATTTAGGATATGCAAAATGAGGTTAAATGCTTAAGAAGGCAATTTGGTTGATGGACACTTTGATAGGGTTTGGTAGTGAAAATGATGCTAAGGATTTTGATCAATGCAAGATGAAGGGGATATACCACTAGGGTAAGTTAAAATGATGTTTAGAGATACTAGGGATATGATTATTCTATGACAAGGGTATATGCAAAGTTTTCAATTTAGATAAGATCTTTTGAAAGTTTTTTGTCTAGGAGTTTAACCTTGTGATGAAGGACTTTGGATCTTGACCAAAAAGTGATAAAAGACGAAAAGATAAAATTGATAAAAGATGATAAGGTCAAATATATCAAGATATAGATAGATTTTGACCAAAGAAAATGATAAGAAAAGATAAAAAAGACTAGTCAAGATCCATTATCCATCAACACTAGGAGATACTCTAAGACTCATACTTTGTCTAGATTTTTGACTAAATTCAAAGGTTTTGGGGGTTCAAAATGATGTTTTGGGGACTCAAAATGGTGGTGATTCTAAGAAAGTGTGTGATATGGATAATTCCTATGATGCAAAATGGGGTTTTGGGTGCGAGATATGGTTTTGGATCAAGTGCAGAATGGGGAGGTGTAGAGGCTCCTAGATGTAGTTGTGGGGTCCTAAAGTGCAGTTCAGAGACCCAAAATGGTCATGTAGGTACCCAAGTGCACCCTAATAGTGCCAAGTGTACCATAATAGTACTAATTGTATCATTGACATAGTTGGGGCCAGTTTGGGCACAGTTGGTAGTTTCTGGGTGCAATTGGTAAGCTAGGAAGAATGTTTGCTAATTCTAAAAGGTATGGTTGCCAAACTGATATGCCAGGAAGCTAAGATGTTGGGATTGATGTTAGGATGGGTTGGGAGGATAAAAATAGAGGTTAAAACCTAGGAAATGATGTCTTAAGTGGAGGTAATGAAGACTAGGTGATGGAGAATGCAGATTTGGGCAAGCTAATGCAAGGGGAGCTAATCAAGTACCTAAAGATATTGTTCAAGCCCCAAAATGCTATCTAGAATCCAAAACTAGGTCTAAGAACCACCAAGTTCAACCAGATAGTTCCAATTATGCCAATGATGTAGTTGTTAGTTTTATGACATATTTGGTAGTTTCAAGGTGCAGTTGGTAAACTAGGCTAAAACTAAGGCAATTTTAGGAGCTATAATTTCAGGATTGATGTCACAGAGAGGTAAATAGTAGGGGATAGTGTTAGGGCTAGTATGAATGCTCAAAATTATGGTTAGGACACCCAAAATTATGGTTAAAGTGGTCAAGATAATGAATAGGTATGCAAAGATGCAAGGTGGTGAATGCAAAGTGCTGATTTTGAGATGGGAATACAAAAACTAAGGGAGGTAAACCAAACACAAATCGATGCAATATGAAAGGTAATAGATGCTAAATGAGGAATAAAAGGTGCAATATGAAGTCTATATGATGCATGCATGAGGCCTATACTAGGGTGAATGCAAGTGAAGTCTATGCAAGTGTGAGATCTACATTTTGCCAAGCACGTTTAGGAGCACAAGTCACCATGTTTTCTAAGGTTTGAGTGCGTTGAAGAAAATTTTTCAAAGTTTGATAAAGGTTGTAAATTTTTGACATTGTGTAATGTTTTGACAAGTTTTTTCATGTTTCCAAGGTGTAAATTTTAATGTTGGATTTTATCTTGATTATGTTTTACACACACGCAAGACACATTAAGACAAGAATAGTTGTTGTTAAAATTTAACAAACACACCACAACCTAAGCTTTTAGGATGTACTGTATCCATTGAAATCCTACTTGAACCAAAGTTTAGCCACACTTATCTAAAGTGGACAACCTAGGATCTTAGCACCACAGGCTCCCCCTTACAATGCACTCACTTCTCAGAGCTACCAAGATCTGCTTCCCAAGGGGCATGACTTCCCAAGGGACTGTTGCCTCTACTAAGGACTGCGAGAATGTAGGATGTCTTCATAGGCATGGGTGACCCCTTGAGCTAGTGGATAGAAAGGATTTTGGCCACTAAAACATAATTTTTAGTAAGGGCATTCCGTTCGGCAAGTGAATGATAAACTTCTGCAAAAGGTCTCCCAGCCCTGAGAACTGGGGTTTGATGCACTGCAAGGGTACTGGAGGAGAGCTATCATGCAGCAATACCGTCGACATGACTTTCACCATAATAAAATTTTATATAGTAGCTAAAATGTTGACTTGGCTTTTGGCCCGTTACTGCTCTGAGGTCATCCCTTGGCATACCCAATATCGAGTATCTTGGTCCAAGGCAGACCTCCTATAGAAGTTACATAGATTTCTCTTACACTCAAGATCCATGAATGGAGAGGGGAGAGGATATGTCCAATGCAACTCCTAAGGATTTAACAATGTAGACATGATAGGTAGAAAAGAAAAAGGTTCATTTTAAGTACCAAACAAAATGTTATCTAATCTAAGAAATCCACACACATGGTTTTGACAAGCACACAATGGTCTTCAACAACATCTTGCAAACAAAGCATTAGTAGTTTATGATCATGTCTTCATCCCTTGATCACCACATACTAAAAATAGACCATAAATAACACAAAATCATCTAATATAAGTTCTAGAAGGAAATGGAAACCTTATGTGTAGATTCTGATTAATGTGCATTCTTACTGTGAAACAAGTGTGCTCTGATAGAGCAGATTGCACCCTAGAACGCCAAAATGGCTTAGAACACCCCCAAGTGCACCCAGATAGTGCAAATTATATCAATGATGTAGTTGGGGCCTAGTTGGGTGCAACTGGTAGTTTCTAGGCACAGTTGGGAGCCCAGGTGCAAACTATGGGGAATTGATGCCTAGATAAGACCCAGAAACTAAAATTTTCAAAGCTACACTCCCAAGTGCGCCCAAATAGTGTAGACTACATCAATGATGCAATTGGGGCCTAGTTGGGTGTATTTGGTAAGTCAAAAATAATAGAAAGAGGTTTTGGTGGCTTCTTGACTCCTAAAACTACTCCTACGGGTCCCAAGTGTGCCCTAACAGAGCAGAGTGCACCTAGAATAGAAAGTTGACAAAGTGCATAGAATGAAAGGATACAACCATCTTACTAGACCCCTAATTAATCTAGGTATGAAAAAGAAGATCAGATAGGCGTTATACCCTTCCAAGTGAGCTCCTTCCTTGCACCTACAAGCACAAAACAAGAAAAACCAACTTAGATATGCATGTTCACGTCGAGTTCACCAAATGTAGAAACTAGAAAATGGGTTGCATAACATACTATGAGAAATCATAAAAACTCAATCAACATATGTTAGCACCCACTAGTCTACCATGAAAGCCAAACTAATAAAGAAAGCAATAAAAACCCCCTCTTTCATTTGTAGCTCCCATGTCCTTTCTTCTCCAAATAATGTAGCTCCAAAGTTGCCTATAGTGCACACAAAATTGAAGAAAAAGTCTATGATATGGATAATGCCATGAGAATACTTGAAGTTTTGATTTAAGCTTTGAGAGAAAATGGTGTGAAAATGCAAAGAAGCTAATGATCTAAGGACTTTCAAGACAAAAACTTCCAAGGACCAAAAATGAGAGAAAGAGTGTCCATTTTATAATGGGCATGGAGGGTGAGAGCATTGGATTTGTCACCCATAGATATGTGATGTGGCAAGGGATTCCTTTGAGAATCCATGATGCATATGAAAAAATATGCCAATTGTAAGATTTTATGACACATGGAAGTCAGACTTGGCTAAACATGGAAGAGAATCTATGACACGTCATAAGACACCTCAACCCACTTAAAGCGAAGAATCTATGACAAATAAGCCAAATAAGGATATACGTAAGGAATAAGCATATTAGATTATGACAAATCTTAGGCAAGTGTCAAAGGAGAATCCACGAGGTGTCACATCCAAGTGTCATGATGATGTAATATTTTATGGAATATTTGAATTAAAAATCCTTTTATTCCACAAAATAAGAATTAGTAGAAATATATTTAATGATGGAAAATGGAACTTAGGAAATTAATAATTTCCATGGTTTGTGAATGATGAACCAATTAACTAATAAAATTAATTAATTGAGGTTGATAATTAGGAAGAATAATTAGAAAGAACAATAGGATTAAATTATGGGTTATTTAATCCTATACAGAAAATTAGTAAATGATTGGCTAGATTGATTAAATAAATGCGGCTATATCCTTTGATGAAAATGTGATGATGATATAGATCGAATAAGATTATGATATATAGACCAAAGCCATGGTCAAATTGATTGATAGATCAAAATTGATAACATGCCAAGGACACATGATATCAATTGATTGATATGTAACATTTAACTAACATTGCAAATGCTACAAGATCAAGGTTGATTGATAAGGTTGATCATAATAGCATTGACAGAAACTGTCAATTTTATTAAAATGGTTGATGATACCATGATCCAATATTGAAAGCCTCAACAACATCAAATATTTAATGACATGAATGATAGTTTGACCTAGCACTGAGAGTTACAATAGTACTAAGGTCAGATTGATAAGATTGATAGGTGTGTAGGTTTCCAAGGCACTGAAAGCCACAACAATACCTAGGAGCACATAAATGATGATTAATTTTGGATGTTTTATATGTTTTGAGTTGATTAGGACTGATTCCAAGTTATTTTGAGTTGATTTGGGGTGATTTCGAGTGATTTTGAGTTGATTTGGGGTGATTCTAAGTGATATGAAATGGTTTTGAAATGATATTAAATTGATGTGCAGAAGGATACCAACAATAAAGTATGACCAATTTTGGCCAAAAGATCAAAGTTAGTAGAATGAGAAAATGGGACAAATTAGTATGAAGTGATGGAACCGTAGATGGGAAAAAAATTTAGCGTCTACAGATGGATACACTAATTAAGTTTAGAAGAACAAGTAAAACAAATTATGTCTGCCAAGCTTAAGAATCTACATAGTAGGTTTCAAGACAAGTTAGTGTAAGCCAAGAAGAAAATTAGTTGGAGTTGAGAAAAGTCAAATTTTGTGTATGTCGAGTGATACAATGCAAGCCGAGTAAAGTTTAGTTGATGCCAAGCACCAATAAACTTTAGTTCATGCCAAGTGATTTGATAGTAGATGTCGAACAATGTAGTATGTGTTGAGCATCAAAAGTAATTTAATACCAAGTGCAAACATCATGAACAAGATCATGAATTTGATGAATCTAAGCCAAAAAGTTTGATTTCTTGGATTGTGTGAACCATGTGGAAGAAAAGCTTGATGAGCTAGTGGAAAAGAATTCAAGATGAACCATTTTGAGATGAATTAAAAGAGGATTGAAGGAGAATTTTCTAGAATGGAAAAAAATAGAAAGATGGATAGAGTCATTGAATCCTACCTAATCCTAACCCTAAAATGAATGATAAAGGATGAGAAAAAATAGATCTAAATTTTCTATTTATAGAGATGGCTGGTCAAAAGAAAAGGTTTTCATTGGTGAGAACCTAAGGGAGACAAGGAGTCTAGGGTATTGCTTCATTCAGTGACCAAAGAGAAGAGATTTCTATTGGTAAGAAAAGAAAGAAGGATTAAGGGTATGGATGCTTGAAGGGTGGACAAGCTATCAGAGCTAAAGTGTGTGAAATTCAAGTAGAATAGATCTGTAATCTACAAAATGGAGTTGTAAGTTGTTATAAGATCAAGCCTTACTATTACTTTCTAATCATTATATCAATCTAGGGTAAATTTTTTGGATTAATGTTGACCTAATAGTAATTTGTAAATCCTTTATCTGGGTGACATTCCAAGTGAATGATCTAAAATCCTTTAACTAGGTCACATTTAATAGTATGCATTGTAATCTTTAACAAGGTTGGCCTTTCATAGGGTATCACTTCAGAAGAGTGAGAATGAGTAACATGTTATTGATGGTTTTTCCCAAATTGGGTTTTCATGTAAAATCATTCTGTCAAATGTGTTATGTTTCATGCTTACATTTCTATAAAGTTGATTTTATAGTAACCTACAAGTTTAAGTGATTGTATGATCTAATGGATACATGCATGATGAATATGTTTTATGGATATGGGTTCACTAAGTTGTGAAAAGTTTTATTTGTACATCTAGACCTTGGATGACTAATTCACCCCCCCAATTATTCTAAAGAATTCCAACATCATCCCTATATCAATTTTAGTAGTTTCAATATTTTTTTCATATAATAGATATTTTATATTTTAGGATCCTCTTTGTCCTCTTTTCCTAGTCTATAGAATAAAAGTAGTGATCTACCATTGATTACCATCTTTACTATATATTTTTGGTGAACTAGATACCTTTATGCTTTTTTTTTTTTAATAGTTTAGTTATATATTCTTTATGTGTTTTTTTATTATTAGCTTCTCAAAATCCTAGACCCCTATGGTGATGATTTTTGAGGTCGTCATTGCTGGCAAAAAGATTTAAAAATACAAGTATAAGTAAAAGGGTAAAGAAAAATGTTAAAGGTTAAACTATCAGCTTAGGGAGCTCCATCAAAGGTCAAAATGCTACTAGAACTCTAAATTGCTTATCTTGGCAATGATTTTAAAACTTATTGGTGTAGTAAAGAAGAAAAGTAAAAAATAGTAGATGGAAAGGTCTAGAAAATGTAATTAGGTCATAAAGTGAGGCAAAAGGGTATTATTGAAAAATAAGAACATAAGAAGAGAGAAAGGAAAGAGAATAAGAAGAGTTGGAGAGCTTGAGTTCAACTTGAGTATAATGACTATTGAAATAGTTAATAGTATATCAAGCTATCAAAAAAAAGACCAAAAAATAAAGAGTAAAGTGGACCTATCAAGAAAAAGTTAAGGAAAAGTATAGGCCCATTTATTGTTCTTTTTACCTAACAATTTTATCAACAAGATATTAAAATCCCTTAATAAGGTGGTCTTTAATGGGACATAGGAGTTCTTAATTTGAACTTATTATAAATACTGTAATAAGGTAAAGACCATATTAGTGGTATTGAATCTCTTAATAGAGTATTCTTTAATAGGAATTTCAATACTCTTAACAAGGTGTTAGAAAAATTTAATAGAGTGTAGTTATTAAGAAGATGAAATTATTGTAAGCTCTTAACATGGCACCTTGTTGTTGTAGTGATAAATTATTGGTATCATCTCCACCATAGTTTTTCCCTTTGACCAAGGGCTTTTTGCAACACCAAACCTTTTGTGTTATATTTTTATGATTTTATGGTTTGATTGGTTACATTATATTACTACATAAAATGTCAATGCATTGACTATCGGTAATGTTATTGATTACATAGAAGGATTATCAGTTTAAGTGTTTTGACATACTATCAATTTATATGAAGAAAAGGGTTTGAACTTAAAAAATATTAGTACTGATTCACCCCTCCCCTCTATTAGTACCTCACTTTTAGCTTACCAACAATTAGTATCACAACTCTTGATTCTTGAAAGGAAGCTTAATAACTTAAGTAGATTTGGGACAATGACAAGCTGCAAATATCTTAACAAATGAAAAAAAATTTGTAGGATGCAAGTGAAAATATCTTTGAGTTAAAAGAAAAATTAAGAGAATCATTTGTAAAAAGAAAAGAACTCACTCAAAAATTGTAAATGAGTCTTGATGACTTAGATATATTATTAGAAGAAATTGTCAACTCCATGGAAGAAGACACTACAATAAAGGAGCTACTGGAGAAAAATGATGAATTGCTTGACAAGAAAAAATAACTAAAGGAAACTATTAGTCTAATGAAAAGGGAACATGAGAGTTAAGCCATCAGAATGACCAAATTACTGGATAGAATGGGAACTCTTGAAAATGAATAACATGATGTTGAATCTAGTAGCAAGATTCTTTAGAGATAATGAGCAAATAATACCTAGTCATGAAGAGACAACGAAATGACATTCTAGTATGAGAAGATTTGATCAATAGAATTGGTGAAAGAAGTCAAAGTATTAAAACTTAAAAATAGAGACTTAAATGGGAAAATGATGATCTAAGAAATGAACTAAAGTTCTAAAAGGAGATAAATCTTATACTTATAAAATTTGTACAAAGTATTCTTGAACTAGATAAAATCTTTGTGAAACAAAAGGAGCAATTGGATGATATCGATAAGGGAACTATCAATAACATTACAAAGAAGAAAGGTGAGAAATCAAAGTTTGAACAGTCAATGATAGAAAATAATGAAATAGGAAGGCTAAATTATCAACATATTTCTTGCTACTATGGACAATATGATCATATAGAATATATCTATGAATACAAATGAGAAGTAAGTGCAAAAAGAACACCATTTAGTGGTCACTATTAAAACCACAACACATATGGTCACAAATATCTAGAATGAAGGTCTAAAGTTGAAAACAACATATTTGGAGAGAACTTTAATGATCATTTCTACAAATGCAATCAATATGATCACAATGAAGAATATTTTAAGATGAGATCACTAATAACCAAAGAAACTATGCATTATCCACAAAACTACTAAATTAAACTATAGGACTAGAAAATAGGTTAGAATCTAGCATACTATGAGAAACCAAAAAAATTAATAAAAATACACTAAAAAAATCCTAAGCTACCATGAGAAGCAATTGAAGCATAAAGGAAATAAAACAAATAAAACTCTCTCTTTGATTTTAGCTCACATGTCCTTTCTTTCCCATTTGATGTAGCTCCAAATTCCTATAGTGCCTATACAATTGAAAGAAATACTAATACCATGATGATACTATTGAGAGTAATAGAAGCATGGTTTTAAGCCTAATTTGTTCTAAGGGATCAAAAATGAGAGAAAGATGGCTCAATTTACAACCAACATTCAAGAAGAGAGGATTGAATGAGAGGATGGACACTTGTCACTTCGAATGTGCAACTTGGCATGATATTCCTTAGAATATCTATGACAACCATGACAAAAAATGCCAAATGTAAGATTCTATGATGCATGAAAGTCAACATTGCTAAAAGTAGAGGAAAATATATGACATGCATATGACACCTCAAAACCACTTGTAAATGAGAATCTATGATGATGGAGATTTATTATAGACATGCATAAGGAATAAAATATATCAAATATGACATATTTTAGCTAAGTGTAGGGAAAATATCTATGACGCATCATGTAAATGTGTCAAGGCTAGGTGGAATATTTGAATTAAAAATTCATATATCCACACAAATGGAAATTATTACTGGAAAATAGGACTTAGGAAATTTGAGAATTCCCATAGTTTGTGAAGAAGAATCAATTAATTCATAAATATCAATTAATTGAGAATGTTGGCCAGTAGGAAGAATAATTAGTAGACACGTGATGAAAATGATTGAAATGACATAGGATTATATTATGGGTTATCTAATCCTATAGGATAAATTAGTAAATGATTGGCCAATTTGATAAAATAAATGTGATAATGTCCTTTGATGAAATTTGATGATTCATTTGAGATATCTGACACATTATGGGTTGTTAAGGGCTAATTTGGGATGATTCTAGCTGATTTGGGATGATTTTAGGTTGATTGGATGTGATTCCAATGATGTGAAATGGTTTTGGGTTGATTCCAATTTTTTTGGATAAATAGGAATCAATTTCAAAGTGATATGCAATTGATTTGAAAGGGGATACAAAATGATGAAGGATATTGTCAAAATATGCACGAATGATAATCAAGTTGGCAAAGAGATCAAAATTAATGAAATGAGAAAATTGGATGAGTTAGAATGAAAAATGTGATTAAATAGTAGACATGAACCATTTTTTAGCATCTACATTTTGCCCCTCTTTGATACAATGTGATTTAGAGCATTGTGTCAAAGAATAACTGATGAGAAATTTGTAAAAGCATGCCCCAATAGGGGTGGTTTATATGGGTTCCCCCTTGAGAAATTGACCAAAAAAGGAAACTAAGAGGTTAATTTGTCAATGATGAGAAGACCAAGCTATAGCACCAAATAGATCACAAATTGAAGCTCAAACATGAAAGTTATGGGGTCTGGGGGTTAAAAAGCATTGTGACCAAAACATAACATGTCTCTTGCATGTCCATCTAGGTAGAAATAGGGCTATAAAAGGTTTTGGAGAGGTTTTGGAGGTCATTCTCACCCTCTCAGTTAGAGTGAACTTTAAGAAAGCCACCTCTAAAAAAAGGTATAAAATATTGGCGAATCTTTCATTATTTTGAAAAAACAAAATTATTTCTATGGGCGAATCTCTCAATTTTTTATTCTAAATATGATTAATATTGGTGATTATTTTTGAATCATAATTTTTTGTATAAAATATTGACGAATCTCAATGATAATAGGAAGTTCATTAATCACCACGGAATATTACAAATCAAAATTGAACATCTTTGGACTTCATGGAATATTATGAGGATTGTAACATATACATTAAATCAATAGTGAAAACTAAATATTGGTGATATATCTATAAAGTAACTAATAATTATGATAATTATTGGTCAGTTCAATTTAATTTCTCCAATAATATATTATATTTAGGTGACTCAAATATAATCATGTAATAAATATTGTGGTGAATATTTGAGTTTAAATTTTTCAATAAAATAAATTATTGAGCGATTTTAAATATTCTAGAACTAAATTTTATAAAATTATGGCAACTTAGGTTGTATCAAATCTTGAACTATTAGCCAAATTACTAGCTAAAAAATTCTAAAATTAGCCAATTTGAAAATATTAGCCACTAAAAGATACCTTTCTCTAAGTTGGAAGAAAGAGCTCTAGAGCAAGAATAATGGACTCATTACCCAGGGAATAACATCATGGAGAACAAGTGCATACCTATCAATGGAGGGAAGATGAAGGACCACTGGTGATTACATTGAGGCCTCCTTTGTGTATTTTATAATTTTGATGTTTTTCAATGTTAGATAGGGGTCAAACAGGGCCCATTCAGGGACCCAGGGACTAACTAGGGCAACAAAACACCCCAAGTGCACTCAAAATGCACCTAAGTATGCACTAAGCATACTTGGGGTGATCAAGTGTGCACTGAACACACTTGGCATTCCCAAGTGTACACTGATTGCAGTTGGTGCCCCAACTATGCTCCAAGATGCTTTGAGGCCCTAAAAACAATCTAGATGGGCCTAAAATGACTTGAAACTTGGAACACATTCCCAAAACATAGGACAAGGTCAAAAAAATGGTTAACTTGGTCATACATAGTCTAAAGTGATCAAATTTGGTCAAAATTAGGTCAAATTTAGGGTAACCTAGTAGAATGGTGAGAAGGAGTGATGTAATGGGTTGGAAAGAGTGCAAATGAACTCAAAATGACCCAAAATTTGGTTGACATAATCAAAACCTTAGAAAGAGTTTAAAACATAGGTCAAACTAGTCAAACATGTTTAGAAAAAGTTAGAATTAGTCAAACCTAAGTCATATTTGGCCCCAAGTTGACAAAAAGGTAGGTAGAGGGTCAAAACCAATATAGATGAAATCAGGATAACCCAAACCTTGGTAGGCATGTTCAAAACCCTAGAAAGAGTTTAGAACATGGATCAACCTTGTCAAACATGTTCAAAAAAGTCAAAATCAGTCAAACATAGGTCCAACTAGGTTAAACTAGGTCAAAATTTGGTCAAACTTAGATTAGACTTGGTAGAAAGCCACAAAAGGTTGACATACATCGTGTGATTATGTAGGAGGACATGCCCTTATTGTGGATGAGAGTCCATAGACCATAAAGCTTAGATCTACATCATCAGTTGACCATTGATGAGTTGGAGATCCTAGTAGGATTAGGGTTATACCATATTAATTTTATGCTTGAGGTGAGAGGGAAGAGAGGATTACTAATGGCATTGGCAGAGAGATGACACTCAAAGATGAGTTTATTTCATCTTCTCATAGGAGAGGAAACTATGATCTTAGAGGATGTATGGTACATCCTACAAATTTTGATCCATGGGAAGTTGGATGTATATGATCCTATGATTAGGTGAGAAACACTACATCTAATGTTTCAATGTGGAGACATAGAGCTAGGGATCTAAGATTATGAGACTAGATGGGAGATATTGGTGGCACAACATGAGCATCTTATTGTGGTGATCTACTAGGTTGTGGGAAGGCTATTGATAAAATATAGGTGAGGGAATGGATTCCCTATTGGATGGGGCCAAATGTTGGAGAGGATGGCTATGGATGGGACCATGTTTAAATGGGGGAATTGCATGGTCGAGATGCTATACTACAATCTACACTTGATTGCATATAGAGGTGGGTTGACATTTAGTATTGGTGGTACACTACTATAGATTTGGGCTTATGAGCATATCACCGTATTCAAGCTATTGGTAGAGAGGGAGTTGGTTGAGCACATTCCCTATGCATACAACTATAGAGGGATATTGGCATGAGAACCACTAGGATACACCTTATTCTTTAGGGAATAGTTGGACACAATGACACAATTTGTGTGGACAACTTATAGATATTTCTCAAGGTGGGATGATGATGAGGTCCACCTTCCATATTGTAGACAAGAGTGCTATCTGATAGGGTGCATAGTGATTAGGCACTTAGTGATTGAGATGTACCTACCAGAGTGAGTATGCCAATAGTTTGGTAAGAGGCAGGATGTGCCTATAGGTCTTGCATTTTTTTCTTGTTCTAGGGAAGAGATCAAAGAGTGGGGAACACTGATCAAGACATAGGTAACCTATGCATAGTTGGAGGAGCTACAGCCAAGGTTAATGGGGAGTAGCAAGATATGTGATAGATGCGGATAAAATGATAGTGTATGATAGGTAGATTTCTTAGCATTGACCATGGTCATTGACAAATCCAGCAGTGCTAGTACCATGGGTGAGATCATCATTGATAGAGAAAGGTGGAGAGGAGGATAACGAGAAGGATAAAAATGAGGAGGTGATGGATGATGATGACAGGGAGGATGATAAGGAAGATGGGGAGCATGCTAAGGAGGGAGAGGATTATGAGGGGGATGTGGATGATGATGAGAGGGATGGGGATGATGATGAGAGAGATGGGCATGATGATGAGGAGGGTGGGGATGGTAGGGGTGGGAATGATGAGGAGCATAAAGGTGTGGATACTATAATGATGGACATAGAGTAGGATCCAATATGTGGCCTAGGTGGGATGTTAGTACAAGTCTAGATAGGGTCTAGCTAGTCAAAGTTACAGCTAATGAAGGTGATTAGAGGGCTCTGAGGTAAGTAAGATTGGGCTATAGTAGAGTGGGATGTAGCAATGGTGGCACTAGACTAGGCTATGATAGAAAAGGATAGAACTATGCAAAGAGTGGAGAAGGAATTTTAGGAGTTATGAGACTTTGCTAGTAGTATCGAGGATCCATCATTTCAAGTGTTGGCCATGATGATATAGAAACACATGTAGAGACATAGTATTGGAGGGATCACTATGAGATGGTAGTGACACCAGGGTAGAAGGTGGAGAGCTATCGATCAACAAGATGTCACTCTCAGAAAATACACATAAGACAAATTATTGGAGTAGTGATGAGATCGATGGCATCACCAAAGATAGGGGAAGGATCATCTCAAGGCCAAACCTAGGTCGTGAGGCTAGGGATAGTACTAGTTCACTTAGACATGCTCATGTGCAAAGGAGCTTCCTTTTTTTGTTATGATCTTTCATGGTTTACGCCTACATGCAATTAGTGTTGATGTAAACCATGATCATGTGCTTTGATACTTTGTTGAGATATTTATGAGATGTACCTATGCTATGATGACGATATGAGATGGACCATGCACATGTTTTATATAATAAATAATGTGCAAAGGGTTATTCAAATAATCTTTGTACAAGATATTTTAAATGTCATTTAAATTTATAAATAATGTAATTTGGTCAATGAAGAATCAAAATTCTATATATTAATGTGACATTTTAAAAAAAATTGTTAAAAAATGAGGGAGTAAATGTTGGTTGTATGCTATTATGCATAAGTAATTATTAGTAAAACTTATCATATAATTGACAAATCTTTATAAATATGTGATTGTTTTTTAAATGTGTAATGAAATATTGATTAATTAGATTAGTTAAGAAGGTATGTAAAATTTAGAGATTTAGAATAGAGCTAATCAAGGAGATCAAATATTAGTTTTATATGCATCCTTAAGAAGGTCAGATAAAATGTTCCAAGTAGATTCTCAAACTATTCAAGTTTCAAAGGTAACAATAACAATGTTGTATGTTTTGGTGATTTTCTATCTTTTAGTCATCATAGCATTGTAAGCTAACTGGATCACCACTTGATACTGATTGGATCAATAGTGTTCACACCAATGCTTTTGTGACTAGTCTTTTGGATTTGTAATTATGTATGTTGACTAGATCAGCAACTCCTTGTTGTGTTACTCATTAGTGTTTGTTTTAGCTATCAGTTTTGGAAGATTCAACAATCTAGATATACAATGTCTAAGTAGTTGAGGTGTGATCAATTTAAAAAGAGACTAGAATGAAAGTTCCCAAAACAAAAATTGCAGGCCTATGGATGTGATATGAATGCTAGGCATTTGGTGTTTGGGAAGGAAAGAAGGTAATTAAGAAAGGAAATTGCAATATCTTATGGTATGCACCTCAAGGTACTTGAGATTAACTTCATATATATAACATTTCCTTACAAATACATGAATGGATTTTAGTAAATCAAATTTTAGATTTGGTTAAAATGGTGACAAAGAGACTTGGCAACATATTAATAGAAGAAAAACAAAAGAATGATATCTGTATCTGATTTCAAAATCCTTCAAAATGCTCAGCTAGTTATATTCATTTAAAATTTATTATCATTTTAGTATCCACTTTCCAATATTTATTTACCTATAATGCAATTCTCACTTTAATATTTCTTGTTATTTCACCCTCTTTCATTGTCTTTCAGTAGTTCTTCTACTGATTAATAATTCTCTCTATTTAGTCAACTTGTGATCATGCATTACTTTAGATATTATTTGAAAATCAATCAACTATTACCTCCTTTTGTTATTCTTAATCAATCTTAACATCGTTTTGTTATTCTTAATCAATCTTAACATTGGCCAAACATTTAGTAATTTGAATCTATAAACATGTGAATGTACAAAATGAGATGGCAATGGATATACAAAAAGAGGAGAAACTTGGGCATTGGCCCCTGAAGATACCAATACATTCAAAGCATATGAAAATACCAAGCCTATAATTTTCTTTTGGTGGCCTTTAAGCTTCATTTTTACCTGGTTAGTTTAAACAATTTTTGAAAAGACACAAGTTATAAGTCACCATTTTTAATGATGCACTAAATGAGTGAGCAAAAAAGAGACTCATTGATCACACCTCATCTACTCAGACATTGTATATCTGGATTGTTAAATCTTCCATCCCAATTATGATGATGTTATTATCCTAAGGGTGAAAAGCCAGAAAAGTAGCTATAAGAGGAGGTGCCATGAAGGTACTCATAACCTGCTATAAACACTCATTAGCAAGCATGCCATATTTTCTAAAAACTTTGGTTGAAAAAAGGAAACAAAAAACTTGATAAGGAACCGTAGTAAGAATATAACTTCTAAATTGACCAACTCAGTAGTCATGTTGAAGAGGAACATATTTTCAAAAGATGCACCTTGAATGTCATCATATTGAATAAGGAGACCTTTCCACCAGAGGTGTACATTACATAGGAATCATTCTTAGACAAAGCTATGCAAGCATCAACTTCTTCTAGATTTGTAGCACCGATATCATTAGTTGTCACAATCCCACTAGCTAGTTGCCACATTTGTGATTGAATATTGGTAATAGACTATAGAGAAGATCATTTTCTTAGTCACTGAAGATACAATTTTCTAAGTAGCACACAAAAATTCTTTCCAAATTAAGAGCATACCTTTCCAAACAAATTTCGCTCATTCCATGTCCATTTCCATAGTTTGTGGAGTGCATTTGATTCCAATGCTAAAAGAGCAACATGAGAATTGGTATATATTAGTCTTGTAACCTGTACAAAACAATAGGTGCTAATGTAAATATTGAATTCATGAATTTCAAAGAGGGATATGTAGGTCTAGTTATAGATATGACTTTTCATATTACAGGGAGTAATGTATGGTAACACAAAGTCCATATAGTATTTTAGAGGACACCCTTTTTCTTTGATGTCAGAGTATGGAAATAAGTCCTTAAGAAATGTGGAAACAATGCATATAAGATTGATCTTCAATCAGACATAGACCTTTCTCCAATTTTTAGCATTTTTGATCTTTATGCATATAAGCCACCTACTGATTTTTGTGATGCAAAAACAAGTCATAAGGATAGTGCTGATGTTTCTCAGTTACTTAAGGTCATTAAACCTCAAATTGAATGCATTTTGGAAAAGAAGGTTATAAAACAAACTGGGAGAGGCACCTATTCTTCCTACCTATTCAAATGGAAGGACACACCCAATGAAGATGAAACTTGGATGACTCAAATAGAGATTAAAAAGGAAAGGTATCAATTGGACACAATACCAACTCAAAGGACTTGAGTTCTTTTGAGGAGGGTAGCATAGTGTAGGGAACTCAAGGTCATCATAAGGCATTCCACAAGGATCATGCACTACACCACCTTCCTAGAGAATTCATGAGTAAGATAAAAAGGTTTTAAGATGTAAGGAATAATTTCATGTTGTTATAAGCCCATTTGTAAAGGTTCAAGGTTCATTTGGTGTTTCTATAAACCATGAATCATAAGAGACCTATAAGGGCTAAATAGGCTTAGAATAATGAATATAGTCAAAAATGGTTGAAAATACCTTAGAATAATTTTATATAGGTCTTAGGAAGTTTTGAGAGTCTTAGGACTTCATTATGTTCAAAATTGCAAAATGCAACAAAAAGTTGCTAAGCAATTTTTGCTAAATAGTTGCTAAGCATTTTTTGCTAAATAGTTGGTAATTACAAATAAAGGAGTTTGAACCAATTATAAATATTACCAAGGTATTTGATCAGTCAAACATTCTTATAAATTTATGATCCAACCTTCCCAATAGAACAAATTGGTTGATGTACAGATTTTTACAAATTTCAATAAAGATAACTGGTTTTTTGGCTCAAAATTGCTGCATTTATGTTTTCACATGTTCTATATAGATTGGAAAGGGAGTTTGAATGATATAAGGAGTAACTTTATTGAGTTCCCTATCCAATTCACTTGGTTAGAATATCATTGGTGATTTCTATCAAAAGTTATAGCAATTTCTTTCAAAACTATCTAGAAACCCTAGGTTTAGCAAGGTTTTGTGCAAATGGACGTATAGCTCATGACTATATAGTTTAAATGGAAAAAAAACTAATGAAAATGGGAGCCTTGGGAGTGTCCTTTAATATTCAAAAATTAGGAGTTGAAAAACCAAAGGTATTTAATTTTTCTTTCAAGCCCTAGGCCAAATATTTTTATGTATTTGGTCTAAAATTGAAGGAATTTGATTGCTAGAGTTGTATGTGAAGGAAAGTAACCAAATAAAAGGTGGATTGGTAGTTTCCTAGTTACCCCTTGGATTTTTGAAGGTATATTTCTAGTCTATGCACCCATTTCCTTAGTCACCCTTTGAAAACCAAGCCTAAAGGGGCCCATTTAGGTCTGTGTACTTAGGTAGATTTGTAGAGTACTGGAGTAGATTGGAATTTGATCTTTTGGGATATATTTGGGGTTATCAAAAACTTATTATTTCTACCCTTGGATTAGGTATTAGATTTTTGGTTGTGTTGGATGTAGAAACTTCTCACTATTAGCGCTTATAGCCCTATTTGTGAATAGGTTGGTGGAACTTATGAATACTAAGTGATACTTTCCATACTTATCTCCATACTCTCCATACTTATCAAATAGATAATTATGTTTATGAATACTTATTATACTCTTCATAATTATCTCCATACTCTCCATACTTATCAAATAGATAAGTATTCATAAACAAAATTGTATTCATAAACAAGATGGTGAGAAAGTGAGGCTTTTGAATTGCCCACGAAGTCCCAGCTAGGACATTGAAAAATTGTGGGAAAATTTAATAATTTGAAACTTCTATTATTTATGATGATTTGTTCATATTTTTGATCAATTCTATGATCCTCATAAAAATATCAAAATATGGAAAAAAAAAGGAAAATCAAAATATTCCTAAATTAAAATGATGAATGATGAAATTTGATTCAAAACATTAACAACAATAAAATGATAAGATCTGTTTCACTCACCCCGAGCACAATAGTGACAACCCCACTCCATTCCAAAGACCATGATGATTTATCAACACCCTTGTCCAAAAACACTATCAAAGTAGTAGTTTTAATGGATCCCAAAAGTGTTGTGAGTGCTGACAGGGATAATGGGGTTGGAAAGCTTTTCATTGTCTCTGGCTGCATTGCATGCTCTCAATTTTTAGTCACAACTCAAGAATACAACTACTATATAAGAAAAGAGCTTCATGAATGAGACAAATGTTTCTATTATAGTAAAAAAGGACTAAAAACTAGGAAAAGACAATGACAAAATCAAATAGAACCAAGGCAAGAGTCTACAACATATCTATGAATTGTGAGCCTCTCAACTCAATTAATCATGAAACATAATAATAATTGTTCTTAGCTTCCACCTGTACAATCATGGAAGATGGCATGCTTGTCATAGTTGTTAAGAGGTAAATTCATCTAGTGATGGTTTGGTTTGGATTCCCCTCATCTAGATAGTTAGGGATGATGTTTTCTGAGGGAGGTTTTGATGAATGCCAGAGCTAGCTTATAGCAGGACCACGTAGGAAGCTCATGGCCATGGCTCCAAACACACACAACACTGTACCCACAATCTTGGACTAGCTACTTGTAGACTTAATGTCTACTTTCTCCATCCTACAAACACAAAAAAATACCAATTAGACCATAAGAGTATAAAAACCCAATCTTTGAAGAAGTAGAAAACATGTGAGTAGAGAGTACTACTCACCCAAAATACTCACTTTCTCACCATGTTTCTCACCACCTTGTTTATGAATACTTATCTTTCTCACCATCTTGTTTATGAATACTTATCTCCATACTTAGCATTATTTTGTGTCTAGAGTGTCATAAATGTTTTCAAATGTAGAATTAAATGGTTGTAAGTATGCATTTCTACCACATGCAAATGATTTTGAGATATAGACCTATGCAATCCAATCTCCCAAGGAATAGATAGCACCACTTATTGCCATCTTTGCCAAAACAAGATTTGTCATAAAGTGATGTTAGAATAGTTACTAAAATGGTCATAAATTATGTTCTTATAGCAAAAGAATACTTTGACTTAAGAAAAAAACTATACAATATTAAAACATGACATTGTGCTTTAAAAACTAAAAAGGTACCTGTAACAAAGAACTTCATTTGGACTTGCTAATTGGTTGTCACTATTAATTATAAGCTTATCTTTAAAGTTTGAGCTTCACGTAGTTTTGAGAATAGTTTAATATTCTCTACTAAACAAGGCCAACCATGTGAAGGTGGAAGCTCATTTGGCCCCTCCCCCCCCCCCCCCCACTAACATCACTCTAAATTCTCCATTAACATTTAATAACATTCATTCATTCATCCATTTTTGAAATATAACATTCAATCATTATAATCATATGATAACATTCATTAACACAACATTCATGAATAATTCATTAACACGCAACATTCATGAGTAAGTCATTCATGAATAATTCATTAACACGCAACATTTATGAATAAGTCATTAACACATAAAATTCATTAACACACAACAATCATTTCTTTTTTCCTTTCTTCTTGTTCTTTTTCTCATGGAATTTCTAAGAGGAATACCAATGTCCTCATCATCTCCCTCCTCTACTAGTTCTAATTAAAATGCATGTCTCCTCCTCATCTCTTGAAGAACATGAGGCTACTACACCAAAGGGGGGTCCACTGCAATAACAAGTACTTCATGATTTAAATTCATACCATTTTATATTAGTGAATTATGATTTTTTATTTAAGTAAAAGAACTATAAATCAAAAAAATAATTTAAAATAAAAAAATATAGATTTTCTTTACCTAAATGTGCGACATGAGCTACCTATTGATCAGTCTGAACATCCTCTGGCACTCGTTCAGCACAACATGATTCTATATCCTCTAAAATATACACAAAAAGGTTACACCAAGTTCAATTAAAGATGTTAAATTTTATTACTAATTACATAATTAGTTTTAAATAGAAAATGAGCACCTCCATGGATAGTATGATGCACATCAGGGGCTTCATGATGCGGCATATGATCTGTGTCACGATTAACAAGCTGCATTGCAATGTCATGCACATTATTATCAAATAGATTGTTTCTAAAGTATTCAATTTCTAATATATTTTTTGGCATATTTACCTGTGCACATGATGCATGAGACTATTCAATTGGGGCAATGGAAGCTTGTCGTAGGTGTTCAGCCATGGCTACAGAGCCTTGCTTGAAGGAAATTCTTTTGTGTTCTTCTGTGGCCTCCAGATTAAAATTAGTACCCTGCATTTTTTTATTAATTAACAAAATTAGTTTCATTTTATAAATAAATTTTCTCTAAAATCCATTTACTACTACTTACAACTTGTGCTTTGATTGTAAAATATCCCCCAAATCCAAGTCTATGCTGCCCAACCTTTTCCAGCCTAGCCTTTTTTGCCTTTGATGTGTCTTACAACCTATGAAAAGTTTGAAATATGCTAGATGATATAGATATAAATATTAGTACTAATTAGTGCATTATTACATTAATGTACTAGTAATTAATACTATTGCATACCTTCTCGCACTTGTTAGTGTAATTTTTCTTCGACCATCTCCTTTCTCCTTTGTATCCAAAATGAACTCATTCCATTCCCTCACTATAATAAAGGGAGGACACTCATACTTTGGGTTTAGGACGAGACTCTTTCTATATGAGTCTCTCACAACCTTAAGATGTTTGCAAGCTTTTTGTACTCTTTTCTTATGGTCAAAAATATTAATACCAAACTCATGCTCTAAATATTTGATGAGCTAATCTTTTAATTTTTTATCTTGAAAGTTCAACCTTTTAAGAAAAAACACAAAATTGTTAGATATAGCTAGTAAAAGAAAAGACCCGAATGAAAGGAAAAATGTTACACCAATTAATGATATGAAAAAAAAATAGTGCGATAAAATTAGTTCACTTATGATGTTCCACCTTGTATGTATGGTGGGCCTGAATGTTTGTAGTGTGAGGTCATAAAGCTTATTATAAAATGTATCATTTCTTGCAAAAAATGTCATGGGATAATCAATCCAAAGCTTCTTATAAATAGGTAAATGCATATTACAATATAAAAAATAATTATTTAAAGTACTTGGAATCATAGGACATTTTAAAGGCATTGATTCATCATTTTCAATCAACAACAACATTTGCATAGCTCTTGTGCTAGAAACATGGGTAGCTCTAGGAAATGATGGTGAATTATCACCAATACATGCACTATGATCTATATATGGTGTAGCAGATGGTGCAACTCCTACCACAAAAAAATAATCCACTATGTGATGCACCCAAGATAAAAGTACAAATTATCAACTCATCGTTAACACAAAACCAAAGATAGAAAAACAAAGATTTACTAGTTGGACATCCCCTTGTTGCCAACATTACAGTCGACAATCTCATATGGATGTTCGTCAAGCTCCTAGCAGTCTCCTACACTTGATGGCCTGAACAATACATTGTTAGCAAAGACATTCTAAAATAATAAAAGTAAGAGTTAAGAAGTTTTTGAATGTTTGAAATAAAAAATCCTTGTAACTTGTCAACTAAAAGATTATTTTACCAGTGGTAGTTAGAGCTCTCCTACTACTAGCCTCATCGCATTGTCCTTGACCAAGTTCTAGATCAGTTTCCAAAAAATCCTATAATAAGAACACATATTACATATTTTACTTCACAACATAAAAGATTATAAAATATAAATCTTTATTGAACTTTTGTCATAACTAAAGATTCATTACTGCTTACTTCATAACAATGAGCTTGCGCTCTCAAATCAGATAGCCTCTTCATCATCTCCTCGAATGGAATATTTGTTTCATCCAAAATTCTTGTTATTTCTATATTTTTATTTTTATTTTTTTCTTCAACATTATTGTTACATTGGGAGTTTCTACAATATTGTCATTAGAAGGGGTAGCTAGTGGCTCTATACTTATTGTAGGTGCTTTTCCCTTATCTTGAACATCAAATTGTGAGAGGAATATCGGTAAAACTATCATAAAAACTCAAAAACTATAAATAAAATAACATAATAATATAATATTTTTCAACTATCTAATTTGTACAATTTCAATAAGGTTTACCCTTGCTAAAGAATGGGTGGGAGTAGCATCCTTGTGGCCTCTATCATGTGTCAGATCCATATCATTCTATCACAAAGATTAAACATAAAAACTTCAGCTAACTAAAAGCAATAGACAGCAAAAAATAACTTATTAACAAAATGGTATATATTACTTACAACCCTCATGATAGTAACTTTATTTGTATATATGTGATTTAAATGGTAATCTATTACATGTTCTTCCCCTGCACTTATTGATTTTATTGCACAACCAAAAACTTTATTCCCCTCACATGCCTCAAATATGCAATTGGGTTGCTTACTAGTTGAGGAAGGTCACGTACTATTTATTAAACCTGCAATATTACCTATTGCTTTTTGTTTCGCATCAATGTACATAGAAAATCTTTTACTTTGATCATTTTCTTTCCATTTTATATAATTAGCTAATAGTGCATACCTACGCATACTTTTTTTTATATCGAACAATCTGCATCCAATCGTTGTAATTGTAGCATAGACTGACATACTTGAACAATTCGATAATTTTTTTGTAACATACTTTTATCACATTCATGGAAAACAGGCCCAAACCATGTAATGAGGATGGAGCAATTCGATATGTCCTCTCATTAACACAAAAATTGGTGTTAGTTGGAGGTAGTTCATTGGGTACCCATTCTTTCTCAATATGTGTCTACCAAAAGGTGATCTGTAAACTAGGATTTACAATTTTTTAGCTTAATCCCAATTACAGATTTAATTCCTGATCTAGGTAGTAATTGCATGGTTATGTTTCTTAAACCATTGAAATTAGAGAGAATAAGTGTACACTTTCCACACTTAAATCAATTGTGTTTAGCAACATAAAAGAAAGAACGTAACTGAAAATGAAATGAAAGAATAAGAAAGAGATATAAGAGGTGCAAAAAATTTGGTAATGGAGTTCGCCCGGTTAGGACTACGTCTCTGGGTCCGCTTCTCAATTCGGGGACCGCTTTATTAATGTTACTAGGCAAAACACACCTTCTTACAACATCCAAGCTTCAACCTTCATAGTCTCTCTCTCTTTTGCACTTGAAGATAATAACTCTGTGCTTACAATAATCTCTCACCTGCAAACTCTCAAGAATTACAAAAATTCCCCAAATTCCCAAGAGAAATTTTTTTCCTTCTAGCTAATTGTTTATCTCTTCTAAATTCCCCTCCTTTTATACATGAAATTTAGCCAAAAATGGGCTAAAAAAATTAACCAACATAATCCCCTATTTTGGTTACATAAATTCGAATTTGCCCTTTTACCATTATTTTGTTATGATCTTAGACCAAAATTAAGGGTTTGTTTTCAAAAAATGCCCTTATTTAGATAAGATTGGGCGAATTTGTTATGGATAGATAACAACTCTTCCCTTGACATTTCACATACCATAAATAACCTATTGGCTAACCTTAATTTTAGGACGGTAATGGTTGGGAGTTCAAATCCCATTATCCCTTTTCTTAAATTCAAATTAAATAACTATTTGAATTTGAATTTGAACTTTTTCCCTCTCTTTAAGATTTTATGATGTCATGCTGACATCATCAAAATCCACACTTTTATCTAAACTTCAAACTATTATAATTTTCACATTTGATCTTCATTTTTGATGAAATGAACACTGTTGGAAAGCTCTCATCGGGCTCTTCATTTTGAAATCCATTGTTGACCACTTTTGAGATGGTCTAATTTCACCCTTTATCTAGCCCTCTAGTCTACCTATTGACTTGAACTTTGACCAAGTGTAACTTTTTCATATGAGCTCCTTTTTCGCCCGTTCAAATTGCATTGGGTTCTATTCTCTGAGCTCTTTGTACTGATTCTAAATTTGAGAGATTATGAGACTGTTGAATTTTTGGCCTTTTGGATCCACCTGGATCAAAAGGGCACCTTAATGTCAACTTTGGTCTCATCATCATAAGAACATGACCCCCCATTAGCAAGGAAAAATTGCATGCATTTATCAAAAAAAATTCTAATCTTTTGACCTCTAGTTGATCTCCCTATTTCAGCCATACTACATGTAGAGCTTTCATCTACCATTTCCTCATTTCCCTCATTTGATGCAGATAGATCTAATAAGTATCTATTTGGTGGGTCCTGCAATCCATCAAATGGAAATTTGATAATATTTAAATAATATTTATAGAATAATCAAGTCGTGACTCATACGTGCAGTTCTTCTTTGTCTATACATGAGAGATATAAAATGTAGTAAGTTGAAAGTGATTATACAATTATATTTCTATACAGACTTTCTTTGTCTATATATACATTATATGATTATATAATATGTTATGGTCAATGATAAACAAGAAGAATATAAGAAAAATATGTCTATTTATTGACTTATACATGCTGATCCATGTCACTGTGCACGATCCATGCCAAAGGGGTCAAATTTCCTACAAATGTTAATCATTTATCTTAAGTTAGCTAAAAATTACATGATACATTTATGCTACAAATAACTTAGAAGACAACATGAACAATATGCAACATCATAAACATGAACAAATTTACCTTATATATGGAATGCAAGATCGTCAACAGAAGGGGTTACGATGTCTATAGTCAATTGATTGTTTGCACAAAAGGTGATAATCAAACACAATATAAACAATGGTAATTATAAATAACATATGTTGTAATCATTAGAATTGAACATAGTAAGTATGTAATCAAATTTCTTGCATATGTTAATCATTTATCTTAAGTTAGCTAAAAATTATATGATACACGTATGCTACAAATAACTTAGAAGACAACATGAACAATATGCAACATCATAAACATGAACAAATTTACCTTATATATGGAATGCAAGATCGTCAATAGAAGGGATGACAACGTCTGTAGTCAATTGACTATTTGCAAAAAGGGTGATAATCAGACACAACATAAACAATGGTAATTATAAATAACATATGTTGTAATCATTAGAATGTAACACAATAAATATGTAATCATATTTCCTTACATGTGTTAATCATTTATCTTAAGTTAGCTAAAAATTACATGATACGTGTATGCTACAAAAAACTTAGAAGACAACATGAACAATATGCAACATCATAAACATGAACAAATTTACCTTATATATGGAATGTAAGATCATCAATAGAAGGGGTGACGATGTCTGTAGTCATTGATTATCTCCTTCTTCTTCATCCTCATCATCATCATCATCATCATCATCACCATCACACCATCATCATCGCCATCATCACCATCATCATTGCCATCATCAGCATCATCATTACCATCACCACCATCACCATCATCATCTTCAATATCTTCTTCTTCCATAACATTATACTTTATTGGCCTTCCACTTGGATCATGTCTAACAATAAATTACCAACCCTATTTATGCAGAACCTCTCAGTAAAACACTTGCTCACATTGGCTTGGAAGAACATAGGGCTCATCTCTAACTGGCTCAAATGACCTTGTATTAATCATTTTAAATCCATTATCATGTTGAATAACCGTTCTATCTGGATCATTTTGATTTAGTCGTAACCTATAGCATTTGATGACAAATAGAACTACTTTAAATGAGTTAAAGTTTCACTCAATTATATCATCCAAGATGCCATAGTATTGATTTTGAGATTTTTGAGGATGTATGTCATTTCTAGATGATATATTGGTGACCTTGAAAACTGTAATTATCCTAGAATCACAAATTTTATTTGTGTCATCCAACTTTTTTATGCAAAATTTGTGGCCATGATAGTACATAGCTTTGTGGTGCTTGACCTACAATTTTTGAAGCGTGTGTAAGTTATTTGCATCATGAGTTGATATGAAACATATGTCAAGTTATGATCATTAATAAATTTCTACGTACCTCTCCACCTCTTAAACCCTTTACTAGATCAACTACCATCAGTGTAACATTGAAATCTCCATTACGATGAGCTTTTGTAACTAATGAAGCAACACCTTCCCATGTTAATGAGCAACCATTTTGTTGACATTTTCAGTCCATACCGTCATCCAATCAAAATTGTTCACAATATACAAATGTATTGCATCCCACTCTTGATCACCTGTATCAAAAAAAATACACCAATTATAAATAACTTATATTAAAGATTTATAAGAATTAATTAACTACAATAACATCTTAGATTTACCTCTCACTTTCCTCAATCTACCTTTTCCCATCAAGTACTCCCCTTCAAATTTGTTAATTGATTTGGGATCCCAAATATTATTTACATGGATATTTTTTACAAACTTAGGAAGATATTCACTAATATACACCATGGTCTGGTATATCATATATCCCTCCACCATATAACCCTCAGGATGTGCTCTATATCAAACCAAGCCTTTCAAAAATTTCAAGTGCCTCTCAACCATCCACATTGACTTGGTTGGTACAAGTCCACACAATTCAATCTCCTCAACTTGATGTATGAGGTAGTGTTCTTGTGCATTGAAAAAATTTGGAGGTAGACACTTTTTCATTTCACACATAAGAAGAATTTTTTTCTTCCAATATTGTATATCTTCTTTATTGATTTCTTTAGATGACAACCGCCTCATGTATTTTCCAAGATCATATATAACTTGTTTGACATTGTTGGCAAAGTACTGTGGGAGAGATAGAGGTAGAACATACTACAATATTTATAAAATGATCTTGTCAATATTTTATAAAAAATGCAATTAAAACTACATGCAGTATACAAATATATAGTAAATATAAAATAACATTAATTACCTTAATAAATGTATGCCAATCATGTGTTTTCAACCTTGGCCCAAATTCACTTTTCTTTGATATGAGATTGTTTATGTTCACAGCAAATCCTGTGGGAAATCATATTTTTTTATGACTTCCTTTATAGCATTGCTCTGTTGCTCTGACAATAACCAACTAAGGTCACTTGTATCAATCTGGTCTCCATTGTTATTTGATCAAATGTCATTTTTCATTGCATGGTTGGATTCTTCAATGTCACTACAAGTTTTGACAATTTGGTCTTTGTCATGCCTTCCATCCAAGATTTTCCATAAGGTCTCTGTTACATTCTTTCCAATATGCATAAGATCAAACAAATGCACAATTAGGAGTTGCTCATAGTACGGCAACCTAATAAATTGTGTAGGATAAATTTTTAGTCCTTTTGGAAGTTGGTCATTGATGCCTTGATGACCTTCACAAGGATCAATTACATCATCAGTAAACAAAACACAATATCAAAATATACATTTGAAATAAAAACCATCTAATGGAATGACATTACCTCGACAATTTATTTTATTATATGCCAACTTCCATAGGTGAGGTGTCATCTCTATGGCTTTGATGTAATCTGTTCTTTCCCATTGAAAAGATGTTTTTCGATAATTTGGTACTTATGATTTCTGTGCAGAAAGTATCTATTCTCATCGAACACTTTCTTTCTTAAACTTTTTGAATGACAAGATTTTGTCTTTGGACCACAAATTGGACATGCAAATTTTCCTTTCTTTGAAGACCTACAAGATTGTGTATAATTGGCTTGAATGTGTTAACTTTGTGTTTTCACTATAACATACCAAAAAAGAGGTGTTAAATAGAGAACATACCACAAAAATGTGTTAGCCCAGGGGCATCATGTATTGTCCATACAAGCATTGCATGAAATTGAAATTGTCTTTGTCTTATTCATCTACAGATGTCATACATAGTAACCCCATTCCATAACACCATCAACTCATCGATAAAGGGTTGAATATATACATTGATATCTTTAACTTGGTACTTACCTTGTTGAATGAACAAAAACGTTACATAACTATTATGACTATTTTGATGGATTAGTAATAATAAATTAATTTAGATGACCATTAAATCAAAAAATACCAAGAACAATCAGTGTCAACATTATGTGCTCTCTCTTTATGGACAACCAAAGAGGTATGTTATTGTTGATAGCAAAAATAGGCCACGCCAAGTAAGTAGATCTCATCTCTCCAAAAGGATTAACACTGTCTGCTGCCAATGAAAGCTTAAGATTTCAAGGTTCTTGTTTAAAGTGTGGCCATTTTTCCTCTATTTCCTTAAATTCCAAACCATCTATAGGCATTTGTATAATGTCATCTTGACTTCTATTGTATACATGGTAATCCATAAATTATGCCAAGCTATTGCACCTGAATAATCGTTGCAGACATGGAATAATGGGAACATGTTGAAGAACCTTGCAAGGCACCTTTTTTGTTAATCAATCTGATTGATATCTACTAGTATGAAAAATAGGGCATTGAGTTGCAAATTCATGTTGTTTATGATATATAATATCATCATTCAAATAGGATATGTATTATTTGATACTCCATTCCAATATCTTTCATGATGGTAGATAATTCTCAATACGAGTGAGGTAGAATGTTTGATGGTGGTAACAAACTCTCACCTATCAACCTACAACCAAAAATATGTTAATTTCAAGAATATTAATTGCTACAAAAACCAATGTTAATTATAAGGGAACTATGAGTAAAATAATGAAATAAAATGACATACTTTAACATAGGTGTCACTGCTACATTGGACAAACCATTCATAACCTTCAAGTTCACCAACAATAATACAATGACAAGAATAATTGTTTCAAAGCCTTCATATAGGGACCTGTGTACCTTCTCAAGTATAGGTACATCAAACTCTATGTCAACATCATCATCATCATCATCATCATCTTGATCATCGTGGTCTTCTTCTATAGTATCATTATCTTCTACTTCAATATTTACACCTCCATGTTCCCTCATTTGGAAATCTGCACTCTCTAAATTGTCATGGTCCAGAACATGAAACTCAAGGATGTTGACCTATATGAAAATGATGACATTACATTATCCATGACCATAATTTCATCATCAAATCATGTCTTATGTAATTTATAAATTATTAAAATACATACGAATGGATGATATTCATTTCCCCCTTCAATGTGACCATGTTGCCTACAATAATCTTCATTGTTTTTATTAGATAAATTCGAGTCTTTAGGCCCTTAAAATTTTTGCAAGGACAATAAAATTTTCCATCAACTTTTCTTTTTAAGTTAGACCATAGTCTAGCAATTGTCTCCCTATTTTTTTGTGTGTTGATATCGTCAGACATGGTCTTTCTTGAATGGAATGACTTGTTGGTGGAAGGAGGATTATTTGTTTACAACTTGTAGATGGAGTAGTAAGAGGAAGACACATATAGAAATGAATACTAAAGCAAGACAGGTAGAAAGAGGTATAGATAGAGAGATAGATTGATAAAGAGATAAAGAAATATAAAAAATTAAAAGAAACAAATACTTAGTTGACCTTCCATAACTCTACCTCTACATATTGCACTTGCTACATACAAGCACCTATCCAATCACCTAAGTCCGCCTTGGAACCAAATGGAGTCAGAAGATCAAAATCATGTTTGAATGTTAATTGGGAAATATTGAAGCCAATAATGGCAATTTGTAATAATCAATTTGATTTAAAAGTTAAATGTCCTAGAAGTCCTGGTAAGGACTTAGGACCAACATATTGTATGGGTGGCCAATAGTGCCAAATAGGGATCTAGATTGATTTTATGGGTCAATTAGGTCCTAGGAACAAATTAGAATAAATATTGATAAGTTAGAATGTGAAATAAATAAATAAAACAATAGTTAGAAATTCAAAAAAAATAAATATTAACGGTTATATGCAAATTGGAGGGAAAATGAGTTTTAAGGCATAAAAAATTTGTATTTTCTTATAACCACTTGGGGTCAGTTATGGAAGTTGGAAAAAATATTATAAACAACCTTTAATGCCTAGAAAATGGGGATGGTACGGACTGGTGAAGTATTTTGTATGGACTATGAGGAAGAAGGAAATAAAAAAAAATTAAGGTTTTCTGGCATTCTTGGTATCCATTTGATGTGTTGTTAATTCTAAATCATTTCTATGGATCAATCATATTGCATTTAATCATTTTGAATCACATTCATCTTCCTTATATCAATTTTTGGCAAATTATATTGACTGGTCTATTACAGGTGTTAGGGTTTACATTGATTTGGAAACATGAATTAAGGATTCATCCCTAAAATGTGATTATTGTGACTTGGGATGAATCCATGACTTGTATTATGATAAACTAACCTTATAAATGCAAGAATGAAGGAAATATTTTAGGTGATCACCTCAAGAATTTGATTTGTATGTTGAAGGATTGAATTTGTGGAAGGATTCCTTAAGGAAATGCTTGGTTGGGAGTAGTAGCCATTAATCTACCTGAAAGAGATGTAGTTTTAATGAATTGTATATTCTTGTATTTTCCTATGTATGGTGAATCAATCATTTTTTAAGTCTATAAGTTCTTGGAGAGGGTACATTGAGGAGGCCCTAGCCTTAAGGGTTTGTTGAAGACCAAATTGGGGCTTTGATAATTGTAGAGATCTTAGGGTCATTTTGAGTTGATTTTTATTTGTTTGGAGTCATATTAGAAAGCTACGAAAAGTTTCATAGTCAAGGGATAAATATAAGTTATAGTTGCTTTGTTAAATGACCATCTTTTTTGAATTGTTGTCACATATTCACCACCTCTATTGTCATCTCTATCTCTCTACATCATATAATTTTGGTAGGAGTTTGTGACATAACTCTTTCCACAAAAAAATATGAGTTCGATACAAAAATAGTGGCTAGTTAGGAAATAAAATTGGGATCCTTGATATGAGATATGCCCTCTAAATGAATTTCTTAAATAACTATTGACGTTGAGGGTATGATATAATCAAACTCATTTATTTCCTCAACATTTCTAGGTGGAAGGGTTTCCAATTGAGTATCCAGCAAGATACCTTTTGTTTTTTTTTATCTTCTCCTATATCTTCTTCTTTTCCTTTTAAGAGCTCCTTTCTCTTTGATGCACAACCAAGGATTTTTCTCTCCTACTACTAGGTTCTCCTTGTGCCAATTCTACCTCTTTTGATTCATCTGTAGTCCTTAATATTGGACATTGATGGAGGAGCCAAGAAACATGTTTTGATTGTAAAAAAATAGAGTTACTATTATTTCATTTTTATCCTTCGACACCACTTCTTGTTTCTTCTAAATTATTGATGACTCTTGAACTCTTTTAACTTTGAACTACTTTTGGAACTATCATTGTTCTAATGAAAAAGAGGTAGGCACAATTCCTGTGTGACTAAGGTGATAGTTAGTATAAAATTTAATGGTTGAGTGGAAATAGAAGATATAAATTAAAATCCATGTAGCATATTCAACAATATCCTATTGTAAAGAAAAAATGTATCAAGATTAACATCAACACTAGAATATAAATTCACATTTTTTTTTGAATCTGACAAATATAATTCTCAGTATACCATTATCAAGCATAAGATCATCCTAAATAACATCATCTACTCGAAAATAGAGAAAAAAAAAAAGGTAACCATAATATTTACTCATAATTTGAAAAACAAGATCACAAGTGCATATCTATAAATGAAACTCCCAAATAAGATATAATTAGCTAAAAGCATAAAGTTAGTAGAAATTTTGAGATTTAAAATTTGCTAAGATAATTAATTTATATAGTCAAATAGTTCAAGTAAAGTATATGTTGTATTATTCCACCAGTCAATAGTCCTATTATGGTCCATGATAGACTCATGAAGTCTAAACTATCAACAGTTAAATAGTTCTTCAGGCAGTAGTACAATTATGATAAATGCTACATTTATTTTAGTGCAAGACTTCCAAAATGATAGTACTCATATAAGATGCAATTAATGATATAGATAGTTCACTTGTAAGAGTACCCTATTCACATATCACACTATTAGTATGGTACCTCAACTTACAAACCCTACTATTTAGGCCCTCATAACTAGGGCTTCCTCAAAATGTAAAATCAAGATTCACAAGTATATGAAAAATGCAATACATATCTTCATAGACTATAAAAACTACATGATTTTAATCATTTTTGAAAACTCTTAGACTACTCCTAAGTTGCCAAGTACTCTAGTTTTTTAGCTAGGTAAGTACTCACAAGTTTAACTCTAGCATTTTTATAGACAAAAAACCATGGGTATAAAAGTTGAAGTAGCTAAAATGTTGGTTTAAATGTGTCTTTCAATTGATTTTTCTTTAAAACCATTGACCATACATTTTCTCTTTAGAGATGTCAATTTTCAATTAATACATTGCACAAATGAATTTTACAAAATGAATATATTTCTTTAAGACTCTTTCCAGCTTGTCAAAATTTTGCCCAATTTTTTTTCAAAGCTTTTGTCTAGTTGAAAATTTTAGGTTTTCCCAATACTCTCTAAATCCTAATATGCAAACTATGATTTCAATGTATATGTCTCAACAAACAAAACTAGAGATTAATGAAATTATTCATTTTGTTTCAATCAATTTCATTATTATAGGTAATGTTAATATATAGTTGATTGATGTAGGCATGGAGTTTATATGAAAGAAATGAAAGCATCAATATTGTTGATCGAAGGCTCTAGTTAGGGACTCTGACTCATAATGAGAAAACACATATTTCAATAGCAATACACATTGCTCTTCTTTGCATTCAAGCAACTTCAATTCAGAGGCCATCAATGTCTAATGTTCTTTTAATGCTATCAAAAGATGTGGAGATTGTATATGTTCCCACTCAACCAACATTGTTGGATTTTCAGAAAAAAAAATGGCTTCCTCAAGTTCTAAAGCTTCACCAATTACCACTTGGAGCTCAATTAGTTTCCCTCTCTTTGCATGCTAATGAATAGACATGTTTTATATTCAAAGGGATGTTTGCATAGTTTTATCTTTACCTATATAATATGATTGTCAAGAACTTAGAGATATAAGTTTTAAGTCTGGGATACAATGACATATCTTCCTATTAGTATGGTACCTCAACTTACAAACCCTCCTATTTAGGCCCTCATAACTAGGGCTTCCTCAAACTATGCCTTCCCCCAACCAAACCTTCAAACTCAATGCAAATGTAGATGCCCAAAATGTCCCAAACTAAAATATCTTACAGATCCCCATCATCTAAACTAATATAAACTACCATCAAATCCTTGAAACTCAACACAAATCCCCATTATCTTATAGATTTCACTGAGTTCCATTGTCTTAACCTAGACATCCATAAAACCTAGCATTTTCATAAGAAGACACACAAAAATTCCAAATGCTCACAAACCATATTCACCTTGCACTTGGATAGATGTTCACAAAACTTGGACAATTCCAACAAAACATGTCATCTTAACATGTATTAGTCCCTCCCATGTCACTGGCTTCCAACCACTTGTGCTAACCCCATATTCTCTATATATGCTACAATGAAATTCTCAAAATGTTGTAATGTATGCTCAAAATGCTGCAATGTATGCTCCAAATACTCATGGCAGTTCAATTTTAGGGTTGCAAAATATGAAATGCTCTAAAATACTGCACTAGGAATCCAAAATGTTGCACTAGAAATTCCTTACTGAGAGAGAGAGAGAGAGAGAGAGAAATCCTCAAGTGAAATGCTAGCTCAATTGACCACATTTGGCACTTTTTTTTTATCTTTATGTTTCTATGTTAGTTGCAATTGAAACCAACACAAAAGCATTGGTCACAATTAAGACCAACATAGGCATGTATTAAAAAAAAAAGTTTCCTTTATAATGAAAACCAACCAAAGAAAATTATATTTGTGGTCAAAATTTAAGGTCCAAATTTAGAGTTAAATGTACTATGCGACAGTACCAACAGTTGTTCAATCCTCTCAATTGAGACCTCCTCCCCTTTGACTTTCCTCTTGATTTCCCATGATTTCCAAAATTACTTCCTCTCTCAGTCATTCTACCACTGCTTTGTGTATTCAAAGCACTTCCTAATGTAGATCCAGCTGAGGATTTTGTAAGAGTTTCCTCACTCAAAATAACATTGATCACATCATCATATTTTAGGGTACTAGGTCCAAGAACAGAATTACTCACAGCCATTACCAAGCCATTCCAACTTTCAAGAAAAGAACACAAAATCAAGAGAGCCCTAATTTCTTCTTCAAAATTGATACCCACAGAAGATAAATGACTACTAATAGTATTAAACTCATTTAAATGATCTACAATAGATCCACCTTCTACCATTTTCAGATTAAATAAATGCTTCATGAGAAATACCTTGTTTGAAGCGAAGGGCTTTTCATATAGTGTCGCTAGGGTTTTCATCAACTCTTATGTTGTCTTTGCTTTTGTAATAATAAATGCCACTGATGGTGCTAGGCATAATTGAATGCTTCCAAGTGTCTTTCTATACAAAAGATCCCATTCATCATTTGACATAGATCCCTAATTCTTGGCTTTGCCTTCTAATGGCTTCTATAAATCCTTCTGATAAAGATAGTCTTCCATTTTCATCTTCCTTAACTAGAAGTTTTACCCATTAAACCTATCAACCCTTAGCTTACCCTTGTCTACCATCAGTCCCACTCAACTATGAGACTCCCACTCAATCATGATACTTTCTTGCTGAGGATAACTAAGAAAAAAAACTTCGCTCTGATACCACTTGTTAGGTAATCCACAGACAGAAATGAAAATTACATGCAAATATAACCAATAAAAAAAAATAGATCACACAGAAAAGAACACAAGGCACCAAGATCTAACATGGTTCACCCAATCCCTAGGCTACGTCCACCAAACAACAAGTCCTATATTATTATGATCCAGTGATTACAACCTTATTACAATATATAATCCCTTACAACTCAATACCACTGCAAGAACCAATTGTCACATCACCACACTGAAACAATCCCTAACCCTAAGCCCTTTTATACAAGAATTTTTATGCCACTTTAGGGTTACAAAATATTGGCCATATGTCAGCCATATGTCAGCCACAACATTGATCATAGCTGAAAAATTTATGAAGTATGTACAATACTTTCCTGATCAGTCACCACAAACTAACAAAGATTAACCCTAAGAGAGTAATAGTAATTGACAAAGTACCAAAGCCCAAAAATGGAGAGGGTATATATTCTTTCTTTGGAAAAGTTAATTTCTTAAGGCGATTTGTGATAAACTTTTTTGAAGTTAGCAAACCAATTTCCAAGATGCTAAAAAAGGGAGCAACTATCAGTTCGGAAGGTGCGCCTATTGCTTCATTTCAAGAAATAGAAATTGCTATCAAGAATGCACCAATCCTTAGAACCACTAACTAATGAAAGCTCATGCATATTTTATCCTTTGCATCATTCCATACTATTTTTATTGTCATATTAAAGAAAAATGTAGATGGACATGAATAACCGATAGCATTTTTTAGTAAATCTCTTCAACCAGCAGAACTCAAGTATGAAATCAATGAGAAACAAGCATGTGCACTTGTTAAAGTTGTCAATGCTTTTAGGTGTTACCTAGTAGGTGGTATTGTTATTGCCTTTGCAACTAGTGTAGTAATAAAGGATATTTTTTCTCAACAAGAAGTGTCTGGTAGAAGGTGCAGATGGATCAACAAGATCCAAGAATTCAATATTGATATTCATATTACCAAATTGGTAAGAGGTCAAGGATTAGCTAAATTAATGGCCCAATCAAATCTAGATACTAATCAAATAAATATTTTAGATTATGATTTCAGTTCTAATACATGTAATATGGATCAATGTGACTGGTATAAGGATATAATATATTATTTATAGCACATGCAGGCTCCACCTCACTTAACAGATAATAAAAAAAGGACTATAAAGTTGCATTCAGTTAGATATATTATTGTAAATGGTAATCTATGGTGGAGAAACTTTGAAGGTATACTCTTGAAATGCATAGATAAAACATAATCTAAAAGAGTACTAATGATATGTATTCTAGAGTATGTGGGGGCCATTATATGGCAAAGAATATTGCCCACAAGATTATCAAAGAAGGCTCTTGGTGGCCTAGCTTATTTAAAGATGCCCAGATCTTGGTTAAAAAGTGTGACCCCTGCTAGAGATTTGTAGGAAAATTAAAGTTTTTTGGGAATAATCCAATGAAATCAATTGAATTCTAGGCACCCTTTCAGCAGTGGGGGATGAATTTTATAGGTGAAATCTCAACCAAGTCTAGTATAGGCTACTCTTGGATCCTAGTGGCAACTGATTATTTTACAAAGTGGGTAGAGGTTATTCTCACAAGAAATTCCACTAGTAAAATGGTAAATAATTTTATACTAAATAATATTATTATAAGGTTTGGTTTTCCTGAAAGGATTATAACTAACAATGCCATGTGTTTTAGATCTAAGGAATTTATTAAATTCTATAACAAATATGGTATTACTAGGTCAACTTCATCACCCTATCACCCACAAGGAAATGGGCAAGCTCCCCAAAAAAGAGCTTGTTGAAAGTCATAAAGAGGACTTTGAAAGACAACAAGAAAGCATGGGATTCAAAATTGTACTTGGTAGTCTAGGCTGACAAAGTGATAGTGAAAAAGGCAATAGGTGTTTCACCTTTTGACCTTGTGTATGGAATACAGGCAAGAATGCCTCAGAACAACCTCATAGGTATGTATAATTACATCCAAATGTATGATGAAGATATCAGTGATGATGTTGGTCTATTTTTTCACAAGGCCAGAGGAGTTCTAAATTTTTGATGAAAAAATCATTTAATTCATTGTATCCTATAGATTAAGGTTTCTTTCCTTGTAATTTTTTTAATTTTGTATTACCCTGGTGATGCCCTGGTTTCTATGTTGTTTGAATTTTATTAAATTCTCAAGGTTTTTCATCAACATAGTCATTAAAATTCTCTAGGTCTATTGAAACCCTAGGTTATTTTTTGAATTTTGATAGGGTTTGTAAAATGTCTAAGTTTCTCTCTTTTACAGTCTTACAGTGTTCAGGTTTCTCATAAGAAAAAAGTGCTTTGTTACTTATAATTTCATGGTTACACTTCACCAAGTGGTGTAAGGGTGTAAAGGATTTCATGTCTCATGGGGTTATAGTTGTGCATTCTATAATAGTAGAGCGATCCACTTGGGGTCCTCCAGTCATAAGATTGGTCATCAAGTGGAGAGGCATAAAAGTTTTTATTGCTTCAAAGATGAGCTTACAATTCCATGGTGATAAATCAAACAAAAGAGTGAAAGGAGTGCATTAAAGTGTTTTTGGTCATACGTGTTTTGTTAAGTGTATGAGCATAAAAGATTTAAAAGTAACCATGTCAAATGGTTTTATGGGAATACAAGTACAGTGTTGAGTGGATGGGCAAAGAGGTCTTGTGGTTTGATCTACGTGCTCGTGTTACATTGAATGGCATAAAGGATGGCTCATGAGAAGACATAAAGTGGTTTTATGTTTCTATGTGTAAGAGGGACTCATAAGAGTGAAGTAAAGTTTGTTTTTTTTTATGTGCCTTTGTTGCTTTGACTTGTGGGTAATTGTAAAGCAATTTTATAAAGAGAAGTGTGATGTGTGGGACCTGTTGAGTTGTCAAATGGGTCCTAATGAGAACAAATCAAATGGTGACTTTTCATACATATCAGATGGGCCCAGCTCGCATGGTAGATGACTTAAGTTTTTCATTTTGCATGTGCCTAAAATCAACGGCGTTGTTCTTTTCTATTTCCTTGAGATCTGATCTAGGTTGTTGAAAAGTGAAAAGAAAAAATCCTCACTGAGTTCTTATGATTGCATGGTCACCATAAGAATGAAGAGTTGTGTCATCCTTATCTCTATGGTTACGAGTTAAGTCTAAGTGTATAAGTGTAAAAGATAGATGGGGATATGAAAAGAATGCTTTACGTTGATACAAGAAGAGTGAAATGTAAGAATAGGATGTGAATTATAAAAACTTTCTAATGTTATGAGTATGAGGTAACCCGAAGAGGTGTAAAGGAGAATAAAAGAGCATTAAAAACCATTACGATGCCATGGGTGAAGACTTAAGTGTATGAACAAAGGATGGATGTGTAAAGTGTTATGATGCTCCGAAGGTTGAAAGGAGCATAACAGTATAAAGAAGGTTTTTAGAGGCTCCAATGGTACATGTGTGTATGAGCATAAAGGGTAAAGTGAAAGGTGTAGTTAATGCTTTACACTAGTACAAGAAATTTGTATAAGCATAAGCACATAAGGAAATGATAAGGAGGTTTGAGATTCTATGATATAAAGGGCTACATAAGAGCATAAAAAGAATTTCACTGCAATGCTTAAGAAACCCTAGCACTTCTACGCTCAGAGCATTTTGAAGTATCACTAGATAGACATAAAGGCTTGCTAAGTATATCTTTGGGGTTACAAAGATTGAAAGGTTTTGAATTAACGTGTAAATGAAAGACCAAAATTGGAAAAGAAAGCAGCTAAGGTGTCATGCATATTTAGAAAAAAGGACAAATTCACCATGGCCAAGTTTTGAAAACACTAAAAAGTACATCAGGATCAAATTTCATGGTTGTTATTCCTTGTTGATAGCCTACTAAGGTGGTATTAAAAACTCATGCATGCAAAATTTGTTAAAAGGCTAGTAGATTGCATGATTAAACCAAAAAGATTTGATTGAACATTTAGAGTGTTTGCCATTTTGAAGAGCTCATGTTTTCTATTCTGAGAATTTCAAAAGTCTCCATAGCTTCATGATTTCTATGTTACTATTGTAAGAGTTCAAGATATAATTTGCAAAGAAAATAGCTGACAAGGAAGTCAAAGAGATTCCTACAGAAAAAGTAGAGGTTCAAGATGAAGGTGGTGATGTTGTAGAGGTTACAGTCGAGGGAAAAAGGAAGAAAGTTGCTGTAAAAATAGAGAAGTCAAGGGTTAGGAAGCCAAACAAGCATGCAGAAGATTGGCTAAAAATTCTTCCAAGTTCATCCAACACTATTTTGGAAAATGACCATATTTTCAAAGACCCTTACTTCCTGGTTAGGGATGCAAAATGCCCTAGGATTGATGGTTTTAATCTATTTTTGTATTTCTACAAAAATAAAACTAAAAACATATTAGTTTGCAACCCATGGAATAGGAACATGGAAAAATTAATCTTCCCAGAGGTATTTGTCGATGTGGACTTGTTAAAGGCACTGATAAATTCTTACAATCCAGTCACCAGGACATTCCAAAGGCATAACAAAAGTTTTTTGTGCACTCTAGATGGAACTTATTTCATAGAAGCTTTTGGATTAGAATGACAAATGGATGTGCTTATTGATATTGAAGATTTACAAGGGACATCCCATTATTTGAATAATGTGATGCTACCCCATATTCCTTACAATGTCAAGAAAGTAGGGAAGATACCAAAGAAGGTAGAAGATCATTTTCCCTTGAGCAAGTTTAAGAATTACTTCAGAAATATTATTTATGGATTGCATAAAGTTTTGGGAAGTGATGGTGCAAAGAATTGTGTATATGGGTCCTTGTTTTTAATGACATGTGACATATAGGACAATTTCCATAACAAAGAATATGACTATGTGGGATTAATCATGGAGAGCATACACCATCAAATTATTAATGCAAAGAAAGGTGAATTGAAAGATTTCAAGTTCCATCATTACTCATTACTGATGCACCTAATCTTGTCTTACAACATTGGTTACATCAGCCAGGACTTCATCAATCAAACTTTTGATGAATTTGTTGAGTTACTTGAGAAAGATGGTAGAAAAATTTGATTATATAATGTCTCAAATGCCAAATGAGCCAGAGGGAGGGGAGGCCACTATGAACAAAGAATCCCTTGAGCTAGATGTGCAATTGGAGGTTGATGTTGAGGAGGAGCAACCATCATCTTCAACATGGGTGCCAAAAGGAAACAAAAGGCAAAAAACAATGCACATCCTAGAGAGGGTGGTGAGTAGGGCCTTGCAAGTAATTCCTAAAAATGATGAATATTTTTCTAACACCAAGAAAAATTACTTGCATCAAAGGGAAACAGAGGCAAGAAAAGCCTCCGGTGATCTACAAATCGCAGCTTCTAGATTGGATGATAGACTCATCCAATCTAAAAAATTCATGGAGGATGATGATTTCATTAAATCATTAGAATTTAAAAGTTTTTTATATAAAATAAAGAAAAACGAGCTCACATTGAGCCTCATTCCAAGAGAGGATCCTAAGAAAAACAAAGAATTGGTTGATAAATTACTAGCTTATGATCAAGATAATGAAACAATGACCTCTGTAGAAGCCAAGGAGTTAGTGCACAAGAGTGGTATGATTTTGATACCAAGTTGGGATATTGAGAGAGCCTTTTTTCTTGATCAAATGAGGAGACAAGAAAAAGAAATTAGCTATGAAGCTAGTAGCAGTGAAGAACTGAACAGGGGATCAAGATTCAATATAGACACAAAGACCCTAGTAGTGTGGAGTGTTGCCCCTAATACCAAAAAGCCTAAAATGATGGACATACAAGAGACTGCATAGGGCAACATGATTTTTTGGACATTAGATAATACTACTAGAAAAGAAATCTCTAGCCTAGTTAAACACTTTGCACTCATGAATGAGGTAGAGGTAGATCAAATTGAGGATAGGTTAGATACTGCATACAATGAATGTCTAGATGTTGGAAAGTTGTATGAGGAGGAGCTCAAGATGAGCTATGTGCAAAAGAAAAGGATAGAGGAGTTGGAAGGGAGAATTCAGAGCTTAGAAGTAGAGGTGGCATCCCTAAAAGACCAACTCAAGACTACAGTAGAGGTAGAACATGCACCTAGACAAGTGGAAGAGGAGAGGCACACTATGGAAGCAGAAGCCCAAATAGAAGATATACCTATAGGGGTGACAGTGCCAATGCCTATTGTTAATGTGGAATCAGAGGTTCCCCAATCTGAAAATACATCAAAGAAGAGTGTTATGAGGAATGTGATAAGTCACAGGATAAGAATCTTGAAGAGAATCTCTCAAGATGCATATAATGCATTCATTAACTTACAATATGCAGAGCAAATGTGCAAAGAAGCAGTATGATGGCTTGATCCAATTTTCCAACAATGGGGACCCTACATGCAATTATTTGATAGGTTAATACCATTGCTAGCCAAGAAGCCAAATCTTCTTGATAAGTTTATTACTATTAAAGAGGGCATGGACAAAGTAAAGGATCTATTGTAGTTCTTCACAGGAAAATTGGTAGCAGTTCAAAACAAGATGAAAGTGCTTACAACTAGTTTTTATTGTTTAATTCTTTCTTTCTTTGATTCTGACAACCAAGTAAAGGATTTAAATGAATGGTCTAATTATTTTGACCATATTGTAGACTTGCCACAGGTTACATCTATTCTTGAGGGTGATATTGATGAAATTGCTTTTAATGAACTTGTTGATACTCTATTCAAAATTGAAACTTAGATGAATAGGTTTATCACAGAGGGGAAAGTGATTACAGATGCTAGATGGCAAAAGTCTATTGGAGAATTAGCAACAACCAAAACATGCAAGTGGCCTAGCAAAAGAGAATTCATTGTATAGGAAGCCATCGTAGAAATAAAGGCTTTACCAATAGGGGGTAGTTAGAGAAAAAGACAAAATTAAAGATTTGATGGTCCAGCTGTCATGTACAACTATTTTTGTTGTTTCTTTTTGAATTAAGGTGTCATGGATATTTTGAAAAAGGTTTTTGTATTTCTTGTTGTAAAAGGAAACATATCCATCACATTTTCCCTTTGCTTGTCACAACTCATGCTTATATAAATGAGTTTTCAAGGCATTATGATGGTCTGAATGCTTGTATATTTTTTATTTTTCAAGGAAAGTATAGTTGTTCTATTCATATATAGTTGTTTTTTAGTTTACTTCCAATTATGTACTCTCTGATGATATAAAGAAATGATAGAATCAGCAAGATATTCTAGGCTTTTCATTAAGTTTCTATTGGTTATTGTATTAGTCATCTAAAAGGATAATGCAAAAGGGTATTTACACTAGATCTGTATCACTAATTTATGCCTCCATTTCATGAGTTTGTTAATTTTGAGATCATTTGAATAAGGTTCAATTGATTGAATGCAGTCTGGATGGGTTGTATACTAGTTCTATTGTTGCTTTTAATTCAAGGAATTAAGTAAATGCTTTAGTAGACTAGTAGAGTTTATGAGTTTATGAAATGGATGGTTCATAAGAATGGAGATGGGTGATTAAAATTGATATATTCATTTACAAGTTACATGAATTAGATCTCCTGCCAATAGTTCATCTCTTGCCCAATGGATAAGGCACTAGTTACATAAGTCGGAAGTGAGTGAGGGTAAATTCTGTCACTACATATCAAATCAATTATAAAATAAAATTCATTTTTATCATATTTTGTTCAAAGTTACAAATGTTGGTCACCAATCATTTACATCTAGCTTCTGAGTCTTGGGTAGCTGCCATTTCTAGAAACATTTGTGAACCCTAGGAGAATTATGACCAGATATGCTCATGAGAGATGTATATAAACTTAAAAATATTAAAGAATTGGATGAATTGTGTGTGTGTGTTTAAAGATACAAGATGAGAATCAGAATGAAACTAAGATAATTTTCATACAATAATTTGCATTTGAATCATCCCTAGGTATACCCACTTTGTTTTGTAGAGCCTAAAGAGTAGGAAACCATTGTTGGTTTTGTTGATATTGGGTCCAAGTGGTTTGCACATGTAATTGTTACTAGGAAGTAGTTGATTCTTAGGTTGGGTGAGTATTACTACTTTGATATTGAGCATTTTGTTGTTCAGTAGTTTCAAACATGAACAGATGATATGCAAGAAAGGATGGATGAATTGGTTGGGTTGATTGAAATAAGAAAGGAAGCCTCTACAAGAAACATAAAATTGCAATTTTAGATAAAGCATCTCTATGATATAAAGGAAATGGAATGAAAGTTTGAACTAGATGATCCTGTCCTAATGTGGAATGCATGGATGGAGGACAAAGAGAAACATGGAAAATTTGATCCTATATGGCTCGGTCCATATTTGGTTGATTCTATTTGAAGTGATGACTCATACTCCATCAAAGAATTATCAAGGAGTTTTCTTGAATTACTAGTTCATAGATCATTCTTGAAGAAATACTTATGTTGAAGGCATTTATTTTCCATGAATAGTAGTTGGGTTTACATATCCTTGTACATTTGTGAATTTTCATGTGCATATGTCTACAACTTTTGTATATATGTGTTTATTTTTGTATAGTCTTGAAAGTTTTGTTTTAGGCTATTGTGTGTGTGTGGTTTGCTTCTACAAGATATTCTAAATCCTTGCATGGATACAAGTTATCCATCATCCCCAGACAGAGTCATTGTTGGTCTAATTTTCCACTTGGCAAATATTCTAAAAATTATAAGTGAAAATCATGAAGGAATTGTAGTTACCTTATGTAGGGTTTCTAAATTTTTGTTTATCCTTATAAAAACCCTAGCTCAAAATATTCTATCTTTATGATCAATAAAGCCCCTTTTCTCAAAATTGATTTTAGAAGTCCAAAATAAGGATATACAATTTTCTTGATATATCTATGATATGCGAAAAATCTTTCCCATTATTATTTCATGGCTTTCTATATGATTAAGTCACAACATTGTGAAGACTTCATTTTTTGTAACATCGCACCTTCTTTTTCACTAACCATTCCAAAGGTAGTGAGGGAGTGATAAGGCTTGTGTTAAGCACTGTGCAATTTCACAGTAGATACTGGCAACTTTTTCTTTTAATTTTTGAATGGGAAAAAAAATTATAAGCGCAAGGTTGTAGGTCTTCTAGACTTCAATTATTTCAAAGTGGTGACCATGCGAACAAAGGAAAGTAGTCAATATAAAGGTTAATTGCATGTTTGCATGTGAAATCTAGTTGGATTCTTCAAAGGTTGTGAAGCAGCAAAGGGAAGACATGTATCCAAATATGCCCTGATGGTAAAGCAAAATTGTCGACATGTGAATTAGTCTATGACACATGGAAGAGATATATTATATAAGCACATGATCACATGGTTAGGTGGCCAAGATAGTCTTCAATCTACAAGGTCATAAAGGATATATGGAAATCAAATGAAATGTTCATTACTGGTTTACAAAGGTTTAAGCAAAGTTGAAGTTTCAAGTTGTGATGAAGCAATAAAAGTGATCATGTAGTCAACTTTTATACCTTCACACCATTGTTGGAGTTATTGTTTAACTCATGTGTAGAGTAGCGAAGTAGCAAATGTAGTGCATCACACTGTCACAAGTTCTAACCCTAGTTAGAAGTTTGATGCTATGAATAAGAAAAAGAAAGATCAAATGGTTAAGATTACAAGGCATCGCATGTTCACAAGGATGTGTGTAGCAGATAAAATTTAGGTCATGATATTGCGATGAAGGAATAATGGCTAGATAAAAAAATGAGCATGGCATAACATAGTTAATGTAAATGTCTTGCTAAATCATTGTGAAGTTGTGAAGTATTAAGAAGAAAAGCCCTAGTCACATGGTCATGAGTTTTATTCTTAAGGCATAAAATGGTTTTTTCAATGGCAAAGTCTGAGTTGGATAAGAACGTGATGAGTTCAATGTACAAAAATCTTTAAAAGTGTAGATTTGGGCAATTTTTCAAGAATTGATAGGTTTTCAAGTATGCCACTCTTAAATGCTAATTAAATCCACTCTCTCATTATAAAAATTGATAAAGTCTAAAGAGAAGGAGATTTTCATTACGGTTCTCTTAAGTTTTCTATGTTTTTCTAAGAAATTTTCAAGTGTAGAATGATATCTAAGTTATTTTTTCAGCTTTTAGCATACAAAATTAACTAGATTCTTATAGAAATGGCTTAGAGGGAGGGAGAGCTAATTGTATAAGTAGTAATTGAGCAACTAGATGCACCACCAAAGGTTCCAAGCACATTTATAGAGGAATGGATTCACATTTTTCCAGGTTCAACTAATGCTCAGAAAGCAGATGAATTGATATTCAAAGACCCATATGCATTGTGTAGAGATGCAGAAGTCTGTGATAGAAATGGGTATGAATTGTTTTAGTTTTTCTACAGGAATAGAGCATTAGATGTTCTAATTTGTAACCCATGGGTAAAAAACTTAATCAAATTAATTATGCCTTAAGTGTTTTTAGATTTTGACCTAGTGAAAGCCCTAATCAAATGTTATAATCCTATCAACAAGATATTTCATAGGAAGGATAGAAGTTTTTTCTTACCCCTGGAGAAGGAGAAATTTATAGAAGTTTTTGACTTGGGAGGACCTATGTCAATGCCCATAGAGGTGGAGAAATTAACTAAGAATTTCAAGAGTCACCAAAATTTCTATATGGACTAGAACATGACCAGGCATATACCACCTGCAAAGAAGAATGTTGGAAACATTCCAAAGAAGAAGGACCTTGACAAACATATGCCTTTGGAATTCTTCCAAAGATATTTTCAAAACATTGTGTTTGGAATCAACAATGTCCTAGGTTTAAATGGAACTATGGAACAACTAGGATGATATTATATTATGGCCTTGAATATCCAAGACCCAAATCATAATATAGGTTATGATTTTGTGGATTATATAATTGAAAGTATTCATAAGGAGATCACTACTTCTTAGCAAGGAGACTTAGAAAATTTCAAATTCCACCATTATTCTCTACTCATGCACCTGATCCTATTCAAGAATTCAGACACATTTGATTAGAGTTTCTTTGAGTCTGCTCAAGAATGGGGAGAGAGATTGCTAGTTAAAGGTGGACAAGGGTATGGAAAATTGTTTACCCTTACTCTAATGTAATTTATTTTTATAATGATTTTGTTTATCTAGTCTTAAAAATGATATGGCTAATAATTGAAAGAATCCCTAGGAGTGTAATAAAGGTTGTTAAACCTAAGTTGTGATTTGATGTTGGGAAGCAATTAACTCATGATTGGGGCAGTGTCTTTTTATTTGAAGAATATATTATTATTAGGGTTTTTGGGTACCCTCAACCACCCCATATTCTACCTAAATATATACCTGAGAGATTAGGGTTTGTGGAAGTATTCTAGCAACGGATTTCTTTAAACAAAGAATACTTAGGCAAAGATGTTAAGAAAGAAACTTTCCTTTGTAGATGTACCAAGATGGGATATTTTGAGATTGGTAAGAATGTCATTAAGGGAACAAATGAATTTTTGATAAAATATAAACTTCCAACTGGGCCAGCTAGGACTTATGATCCTTTTAATGTGATTAGACATGTCCTAAAAAATATGAGAGGATATACCCTGCCTCCTACAAAACCCATGTGTGAAGAGGATGTCATTGCTGACAAGTTGAATGAAGATGTGTGCAGAGAAAGAATGGTTAAGTATAGAGATATTGTCAATTTTGAGTATGAGATGAAAAAGTTAGATAAAAAATTTGAAGGTTTTTATCCTGATGAGGATCATTGGTCAAAATTGGAAAAGTGTGTGACAAATTTTGATGAATTAGTGGCCCAAGTTCCAGAGGCAATCAAAAAAAGGATTGACCCTAAGTACTCATATGATGAGATTATTATTGAAGTCTCTAATAAGGAAGACCAAGCTGAAGAAGAAGAGGCTAAAGAAGATGTTCCTAAGAGTTTTGAGTTTGTAGAATAGAGGCATAAAAATAAAAAGATGGTTGAATTACCTAAGAAAGCCCAACAAAAGGCCCTTCAAATCCTACCAAGAGCTAGTAAATACTTTGATGACATAAGGAGGAGATATTTAATATCTCAAGCTTCTAAGGATGAGAAAAGAGCAAAAAAGTTGCAGTTGGAAGCTCAAATGATAGATGAAAAAATTATAGTGGCTCATGAAGACCAAGTTGAAGAAGAAGAGGCTAAAGAAGATGTTCCTAAGAGTTCTAAGTGGGTAGAACAGAGACATAAAAAGAAAAAGATGGTTGAATTACTTGAGAAAGCCCAAAAAAAGGCCCTTCAAATCCTACCACATTGTAGTAAATAATTTGATGACATAAGGAGGAGATATTTAATATCTCAATATTATGAGAATGAGCAAAGAGAAAAGAAGTTGTAGTTGGAAGCTCAAATGATAGATGACAAAATTATAGAGGCTCATGAATTCAAGAAAGATGATAATTTTATAAAAATTGATGAGTTCAAGAGTTTTCTATATAAAGTAAAACAAAATGAACTTGCCCTACAAATGAAGCTAGGGGATCCTAAAGAGGTAGTTGTTGGACTAGTCAACAAAATACAATAATATGACCCTGCTAGTGAGAGCCTCACTATTGAGGAGGCAAGGTAGCTAGTAATGAGGAGTGGTATGATTATTTTTCTAGGATTTTTATCCTAATGAGGATCACTGGTCAAAATTGGAAAATTGTGTGACAAATTTTGATGAATTAGTAGCCCAAGTTCTAGAGGCAATCAGAAAAAGGATTGACCCTAAGTACTGAGATAATGAGATTATTGTTGAAGTCTCTAATGAGAAAGACCAAGCTAAAGAAGAAGAGGTTAAAGAAGATGTTCTTAAGAGTTCTGAGTGGGTAGAATAGAGGCATAAAAATAAAAAGATGGTTGAATTACCTAAGAAAGCCCAACAAAAGGCCCTTCAAATCCTGCCAAGTGGTAGTAAATACTTCGATGACATAAGGAGGAGATATTTAATATCTCAATATTTTGAGGATGATCAAAGAGAAAAGAAGTTGCAATTGGAAGCTCAAATGATAGATGATATAATTATAGAGGCTCATGAATTCATGAAAGATGATAATTTTATAAAAAAAACTGATGATTTCAAGAGTTTTCTATTTAAAGTAAAACAAAATGAACTTGCCCTACAAATGAAGCTAGGGGATCCTAAAGAGGTAGTTGTTGGACTAGTCAAAAAGATACAAGAATATGACCTTGCTAGTGAGAGCCTCAATATTGAGGAGGCAAGGAAGCTAGTAATGAGGAGTGGTATGATTTTTTTTCTAGGATGGGATCTTAGTTCATCATTTTTGCTAGATCAAATGAGGAGACAAGATAGAATAGTCTCATTTGAAGATGAGAATCAATATGGAGAACTAAGAAGGTTAGGCTACAATATAGATGCTCAAAAAATGGTAATTTGGAGTTTAGCTCTTGAGCATGATAAGCCTACCCTCATGGAAATCAAAGAATGCCTAGGGGAAATGTTATTTTCTAGCATGTTCAATCCTTCTCCAGTGTTCATATTTTTGGGTTGCATACTTCAATTGGATTGATGAGAAAAAAAAAGATGCATACCCTTCAAGCTCAATTAGAAAAAACATATGAGAGATATCTAAGAACAAAGAGGAGCCATGAAGAGGAAATGAAGAAAACATATGTTTTGGAATAGAGGACAATCAAGCTTGAAATGGAAATACCTAATTTGAGAAAAAATGTTAGAGACACTACAGAGATTCTTGACAAGGATGTGCAAATAGAGGGCTAAAAACATGAAATAGGGGAAACATTAGACCATGCTATGGAAATTGATGAAGAGAAGCTATAAGCTAGCCAGGATGTAGAGATCAGAGCTATGGATAATTTGTTGATTCATACGATCAATGCACTGAAGGCATTGTCTCAACATGTACATGGTAGCTACCCTTCATTAGAATGGTTAGAATACAAATGTGTAGAGGTAATTGCTTTGTTATCTCCACTATTTAGTACATGGGGCCCTTATATTCAATTTTTTTATAATTTAGTTACTATAATTCTACAAAAATGGGACCTACCAAAGAAAACCATTGTGAGAGAAAGAAAAGCAATTCATAAGGTAAGAGATTTAAATGGTTTCTTTGGAGGTAAGATGTAGCTAGCTCAAAATAAGATGAAAACAATTACTGTCGGGACACCAAATTTTATACCAATAATTTTGGGCAATGAAGGAAAAATAAAGGACTAGGTAGAATGGTCATCATCTTTTGAAAATATTCTTGATCATCTTAGATTTTTGTCTTTTTGTAATAATGAAGCAAGTCCTACTATCATCTATGATATGATTGATATGATTTTTAAAATAGAGGCAGAGATGTCCAAGGTGACTGTTGAGGTCAAAGCCATAACTGATGCCAAATGGACCAAGTGCTTAGAGGATTTAGATATGATTAGGAATGCCACCTAGCCTGACATTGAAATAGATATCGTCATATGGGAAGTAATAGAAGACATCAAGGCTCTACCATCCCAGGAGGATGATTAGATAGAAAAAACTATGAGGCTACTAAAAGAATATAGAAGAAGATGGAAGAAGAAAAAATAGTTAAACAAAAGACTCTTGCCATAAATGACATCTACTTTTTGCACCCACTTTCCTATCTATTCTCCAATGGCAAAGAATGTATTAATGTAACATTTCAAAGGATTTTTCCCATTTTTTTTGACTAAATAGTTTTTGACACTCTCCCTCCCATCTAAAGCTTGATGCAATCCTCCATATAAGGATTCCCAAGATCTGGAGTGGCGGTTGGTAGTGTATAGAATTTTTCATGTTTTATGCCTATTTTGCAGTTCATCCAGTTTTTGTAATTATATGAGTGTAATAAATTTTGTATATTCCAAAATACAGTGAATATTAAGTATCAATTGTCTAGTTTTGAATTATACTTTGATTTTTTATCAGTCTTGTATTCATTTTTCCAAGGAAAGCCAATACAAAAGGAAAATCTTGCATATCTATGTCTTTGAGTTTTTTCTCCTTCTTTACATATCTTTGATCTTGAGATTGAAATGAACAAGTATCTTTCAATTTAATTCAATTTGAATGAATTGTGTATCTTTACTAATTGTTGTTAGTTCAAAAAATTAAGTAATTGCATTCTGTAAGTGATAGGGTTTAGGGTTTATGAGAAGGATATGATAAGAATGAAACTCAGAGCCCACTATTGATAGATTTAGTTACATGTTGATTAAATAGGTTTGAGCTACTAATTTTGACTCTATACAACAATGGATAAGACACTGGTCACTAATGTTTAAGTTGCAAACTAATGATTCATATAATTGTTGAATACAGAAAATACAAACAATCAATTTACCATTTCATGTAATAAAGAACTAAATTTGTTGGTCATTACTTATTCACAATATCTTCTTAGTTATAGTTAGCTACTATCATAGAGAAGTTATATGTAAATCATAGAAGAACATTAACCATTTTTTGCTATAGGGAATTGTCTTGTAAAGAAGAATATCATAGAAGTAATCATATCAATCCCTAAGGTTTTCTTGCCTTGGCCTTATAGAGCCTAAAGTGAAGGGAGTCATAGTGATTCTATTGAAGTTGGTCCATAGCCAGGATAAACCAAGACGATTATAGGTTTTAGCTATTTCTTAGGCTTGGTCTCTGTCTTGTGTACCCTGGTATTAGGTTCTAGCAACCTAGTATGTTCCTTACTAGTAAGAACTCCAACAGGAGGTTTAAGGGCTAACCTAATGTAGTTTGAGTAGTTGTTGATGCTATTGATGGGTGAACTTGAGCATGAGGCTGAGAAGAGTTGTGAAGAGGTGAAGAGTGATTTCTTGAAGGGTTGACAAAAAGATTTAGTGATAGAGATGACAATAGAGGCTAGTTAGTGGATCACCATTTGAGCCAAATTATGATCTATATTTTTTAAGAGAGTTGTATTAGTCAAATGAAAACTTATTGTTACTTTCTAACCATTGTATCAATATTGAAATCCTTTAATCAAGGTTGACCTAATAGTCATATATAAATTCTTTAATCAAGGTAGCATTCTAATGGAATATTCTAAACTTTAATAAGGCCACTTTTAATAGGCTGATTAAATACTTTAACAAGGTCACATTTAATAGCATGTTTTGTAACCGTTAATAGGGTTAGCTTCTAACAAAACTCACTTCAAAAGAGTGAAAGATGGGTGACATGTTGCTAGTAGTTTTTCACAAACTAGCTTTCCATGTTAAATCCTAGTCTCAACTTTGTTAGCATGAATTCTCATTGTATTCCTTTGGGAGACTATCCTAAGCATTAAGAGCATGTATTATAGTTGACATGTTTCATTCATGATTGTGTTTGTCATTGATGACAATATAGTGTGGTTTTTATGAAGACTAGTAGAGTAGCAGATAGAGATTGTGATCGTATAGACAAAAAGCTAATGATCAATTAAATCATGGTAAAGGACATATTCTATATTGTGTTTTGATGATGAGGTTAAGTTTGCATGATGTAAGTCAAAGACATACAAAAGATATGTTTAATTTAAAGAGAGCAATACAAAGATAGAGTACCTGATAAGTAGTTTTTGATGATTGAATTGTATCTCCTAATAAAGATACAATCAAGATGTGTGAAGTTATAGAGTGATAGAAAATAGTCTAATGATGATTTCATAAGGTGTGCAAGTGTTAGATTCACAAGTGTTAGAAGTTGTAAGGACTGTGAGCTGATAGTATTATGTGATTGTGATATAATTAACTATCTTATTGTGGTCCTATTATAATCAATTAGAAAATCCTCAAGGCTAACTCAAGGAATTATTTTGAGGACATGGTGTAAAGGAAAGATGTTTTCCTTGTTTGAGATAAATGTGGGATGCAAATTTGATCAAGGAAGTGTGAACAAGAGCCGATTATTTGGTAAATGCACGTAAGCGATCCAAGGGATTTTTGGATGTAGAGCTAGTGATTGTATGCCTAAAATGTGAGCACACTTCTATGAATCATTATATTCAAGATTACTCAAGAATGAGGTCTCAAATGGTGACTCATAGCTCTCTAGTCATGGAGTGCAAGGGTTTTGCAATGGAGGCCCTCAGTTTGACCTAGTTCATGCCCATGCAAGTACACCATGAAATGAGAGATTCAAAGATCCAAAATGCATGCAAATGGAGATGAAAACTAATCTATACGATAAAAATGCAAGAACAATGAAAAATCAAATCTATGAAAGCAAGATCTAATCTTATGAAAGCAAATATGACTCTAAACTAACATGCAAATGCAATGATAAAAGCCCATGATGAAAGCCATGGGTGCAAGAGAGAATGAGACAAGAAGATAGAAGTTCTCCACAAAAAGCTTTAGCATTCAAAAACTCCTTCTTCAAAAATTGCTCTCCAAACCTACAGCATAACAATAACATCATCCGTGTCTAAAATGAGGAGAGGGCTCTCCCTTATAAAGGAAATTATGGAGGTGAGAGGCTTCTCACAACCAATATGGGATAATAGAGTTTGATCCATGTGAGACGAAATTCCACCAATGAGAAAAGAGGAGTGGTTGAGAAAGAAAGTGAAAAGATAAGTCCCACTTAGAAATATGTGCATTTAAGTGTAGAAATTAAATAAAATAATTTATTTTATTTCCCTTTCATCAACAAGAGATATTTAAGTGGGATTTTTATTTAATTAAAAGGGAGCAAGTTCTTTTAATTAAATAGGAGATATTTAATTAAATTAAAAGAGGATTTTTTCTCTTAATTAATTAAATGTGGATGAATTATTTAATTAAAAGAGAGGTCTCCTTTTAATTAAATGGGGACTTATTTTATTTAATTAAAATAGGAGATTTTCTTTTAATTAAATAAGACTTAGGATAAAATGATCAACCTTAGAAATGAAATAATCGAATTTGATCAAGGAAATTGATTTGAATTGATTTAATAAAATATTTCAAACCATTGATTCAATAAATTTGATAAATTGATAAATTGAATAATGGGGGCCCATAGTCTAGGTGACCATTTTAGGGTGTATACATGCATCTAGTATTGAGATTAGAAGGAGAAGAAGTCTAATTGACAGGAAAGAAAAAGATGAAGTACAACTAAAGTTAATTTATATTTTTCTATAAGGAATAATATAGAGATCATTTGGATAGTGGGTTCATTGGTCTTGCTCCTAAATCTATTTTGACAATGGCTCCATCTTCCTTATACAACTCCTAATTAGGTTGGAATCTCCTAACAAGGATTCAATGTCTCCTAACAAGGATTGATATGTATTAAATTTATTTTATAGACTACTAACAAGGTCTATCCTCTAATAAGGAATATTTATATTAGTACATCATTTTTTGGGTACCATCCCCACTAGTGTTTTCACTCTGATCAAGGGTTTCCCTAGTAAACATATACGGTATTATTGTGTATGAGTATCATGTTATGGTTGTTGATTATATTACTCATATGGTTAAGGTTTAATAATGTTTAAAAATTTTATAATAGTTGGATAACTGATTCACCCCCACCCCCACCCCCTCAGTTATATTGGTGGACTATATATTCTAACAATTGGTGTTAGAGCCTTAGTTCCTTGAAGAGAAAGCTTAACAGCTTTGAGAGATCAATGGTGAGTCACTTCATAAAGGAATTTCCTAAGCTTGATGGGGTTAATAATGAAAGTTGGAAAGAAAAGATGAAGACTTGTCTTCTATGTATGGGTCTAGGTTAATTTCTTTTGACAAAGAGTGAAAAGGAAATTATGAAAGAAGAAAATCTTGAAGAATACACTGAAATAGAAAGAGATCTATTCATGTGCAATATGTGAGCCAGATAAGCCTTACTATCATCTCTTCCTTAAAAAAATTCCAATCAGGTAAAATCACTAATAACATCTCATAAGATTTGAAAAGCCTTAGAATCTACCTTTCAAGGAGATAATCATACAAAAAGAGTAAGATTATAGAATCGGATATGCTTGTTTCAGGATGCTATGATGTTGGAAGATGAATCTATAGGCAGATAAGTTGGTAGAATATCTAAGCTTGTTGTAGGAATCAAATCATGTAGTGGAACTAAAGAAGAAGATGATATTGTATGGAGGATTCTGAAAACTTTGACACCACCATTCAAACAAGTAGCACAGATGATTGAGCTTTTTGATACCCTATGCTAAGAAGTTCAATGGGGAAACTTTTCTTGGAAGATTGTAAGTAGCATAAGCTAGTTTGAGATAGTCTGGAGAATTGACAAGAGTGGAGACAACTTTCAGTGCCTTAAGTTTTTGTCCATGTTTGACTAGAAGTGCAAGCACCCATGGATATTTTTCTAGCAATAGTAGAACCAAATTTGAAGAAGACAAAAAGATTGAAGAAGGTATAACCTTTCTTGTAAGAAGAGAACCAGATGGTAAGAGAATCTTTAAATGTTGGACTTGTAATGAATTTCGTCATTATGTATCTAAGTGTCCTAAAAGAGAGAAAAAGTAGAAAGGGAATTTTAAGTCTAGAAGACCTAGAAATAATTATTATGTAGATAAATATGAGGAATTTGAGGAAAGGGTTCAAAGTGAAAGTAATGATGAGCTAGGATTTTTAGCCATAAAAGAAGATGATATTAATAAAGAAATTAGAGAAGAAAAGGCTCTATGTTCCCAAGTTGAAAATAAATTTGATTAGATAATATATAGTGTATGTTTACATCATATGACTATTGATATGAACAATTTTGTTAAATTTAGAAATCATGGTGGAGGTATTATTATATTTGGTAACAATGTGGCTTGTCACATCATGGGGATAGGATCTATTACTCTTGATGGAAAGACTAACATTATTGATGTTTATTTTGTTGATGGTTTAAAGCATAACTTGTTGAGTGTTGGATAGTTGGTGGATAAAGGTTACCAATTGCAATTCATAGAGAAGACTTGTATTATCAAAGATAAGGATGATAAGTTGATTGAAATAGGTACAAGATCTAGATGTAATGTATTTCAATTAAATCCAACTGAGATGACATGTTTGGTTGCAAAGGTGGATAACAATTGGTTATGGAATAGAAGGTTTTCTCATATAAACTTTGATAACATAGTGAAGATTAGTAGGACTTTTGGAGTTAGAGATTTTCCTAAGATCATGAAAACTACTAATGTTTTTTACAAAGAATGTATCATGGCTAAGTAGAAGAATGTATCATTTCCTAGTAATAAGTTCACTACTACAAAGAAACTAATGATTGTTCAAACATATTTAAGTGGGCCCACTAGGACAAGAGGATTCTATGGAGAAAGGTACTTTATGATTTTTGTTGATAATTTTACTAAAATTATGTGGGTAGCATGTCTTAAAGAGAAATCTAAAGCATTTGAGAAGTTCAAGATATTCAAGAATAGAGTTGAGAATGAGTTCAGTGTAAAGATTAAATGTTTGAGATCAAATAAAGGTGGATAATTTACTTATAAAGAGTTTAACATGTTTTGTGAAGAGAATGATATTAAGAGATAGTTATCATCACCTAAGACCCTTGAGAAGAATGGGATAGCAGAAAGAAGAAATAGATCAATATCAGAGGTAGCAAGAGAAATAATGTTTTAAAATGATGTATCCAAGACATTTTAGAGAGAAGTATTCAACATAGTAGTATACACCATGAATAGAGTACAAATTAAAAAAGATAATTGGGGTTTGGTCATACACCTTTAGTAAAGTATTTCAGAATTTTTGAAACAAATTGTTACATTAAGAGAGATGATGAAGTTGGAAAGTTTTATCCAAGAAGTGATGAAGGTATATTTATTACTTATTCATTGAAAAGAATATCTTACAATTTTTTTCACCATAGAATCAAGACATTCGTTGAGTGTGAAAATGTAAAAGTTGATGAAATTTTTGGAATTAAGGAAAAGATGATGGATTATAATTTTGATGAAGAAGAAGAAAATCCTTGAATTGTTAGAGAAAATGTAGAATTTTTCTTTGAGAATGACAATGACTTTCATAATGACATGCAAATTGTTGAGAAAAGAGGAGAACAAAGGTCTAAACCAAGAGAAGAGATAAGAGTTGAGATAGAAACTCCTACATCTAACAAGAACCTTATAAATAATCACCCTACAAAAAAATAATTATTAGCAAAGGTAAAAGACCAATGAAAAGAAATAGAGTAAAAGAGGAATTGAGTTTGATTTCTCAAGTAGAACCTAAGAGCATAGATGAGGCATGCAAATATGATCATTAGATTGAAGCAATGAAGGAAGAACTAGATCATATTGTAAAGAATGAGACATGGGAATTGGTTTCTAAGCCTAAAGACAAGAATGTTATAGGAACTAAATGGGTATTCAAAAACAAGATGAATGGACAAGGAGAAGTGAGAAATAAAGCTAGAGTGGTATGCAAAGGTTATTCTTAGCAAGAAGGAATTGATTATGAGGAAACATATGCCCCTGTAGGTAGAACAGAAGTAGTGAGAATGTTTTTGGCTTATGCATGAAATAAAAAAATTAAAATGTATTAGATGGATGTCAAATTAGACTTTCTAAATGAAGAACTTGTTTAGAAGAAGTTTGTATTAAGCAGCCAGAAGGTTTCCCTTTGATAAAAGACAAAGACTTGGTATGAAAATTGAGGAAATCTCTATATGGTTTAAAGAAAGCACCTAGAACTTGGTATGAAAGGTTGGACAAAGTATTTGGCAAAGCTTGGATTTGCTAAAGGTATGATGGATAGGAACTTGTATTTGAAATAAGTTGAAAATGGTTTGTTGATAATAGTAATAGTTGTTGATTATTTAATATTTGGAGGCAATGATGAAGCAATTAATAAGTTTTTTGAAGACATAAAGAACGAATTTGAGATGAGCATGATTGGAGAAATGAAGTTTCTCTTAGATTTTTAGATTGTGTAAAATAATTATGGAATTTTCATATCACAAGCTAAGTATCTGAAAGACTTGTTGAAAATATTTAGCTTGGAAAATTGTAAGCCTCTTGGTACACCAATGATAACTAGTCACAAGTTATCTAGCAAGGATGAGACACTTACAGTTGAGCAGAAGAAGTACAGATCCATGATTGGAGGTTTACAATATTTGACTCACACTAGACCAAATATAGCAAATGTAGTTGGGATTGTAGCCATATTTTAAGTTGATCCTAGGGAATATCATTATGTAGCATTAAAGAGGATGTTTGGATAATTGAAGGGAATATTTGATTATGGGATATAATATGACAAATCAAGTGATTTCACTTTATGTGCTTATACTAATGTAGATTGGGTAGGTAGTATGGATGATAGAGAAAGCACCAGTAGTGGAGCATTTTTTCTTGGAGGAAGATTGGTTTCTTGGCTAAGAAAGAAAAAATATTGTATTTCTCAAAGTATAGCTGATGCAGAGTATGTAGTAGTAACAAATAATTGCAATTAGGTCATGTGGATAAAGTAGATATTGAAGGATATTTGGATAGAAATTTTAGAACTTGTTATCATATATTGTGATAACACAAGTATAATAAGTATATCTAAGAATCATGTATTGCATTCTAGGACTAAGAATATAGCTATTAAGTATCATGTTTTGAGAGAGAAGCTTGGAGAGAAAGAGATCAAATTAGAGTATGTCAGTACTAAAAATTAGATTGTAGATATCTTTATAAAGCCCTTTCCTAAAGATACATTTGAGTACTTGAGAGGTATGCTTGGGGTTATGCCCCTACCTACTTCAAAGAAGATGATGTAGAGATTGTATTGATCTAGTGGTACATAGCACTATTGCACTATTGTTTGACTATACTAAATGATGATGGGGTATCTGAGATGAGTTGATTCATTTAGGACTCTTGGTAATTAGTCTTGAACAATGTCATTAGAAACTTGAGTTGGTTTAAGACTTGGAGAAAATGATTGAGATAATGAGGCTTTTTCTATTTATGTCAATGGAGAGATGTGTACATGAAAAATATCTCTATGTATACCAATGAGGGAGATGTATAATAGGGAGATTTAAAAATATTTATATAAATAAGAAGAAGCAAGATCCCTATGGGGGAGATACACAACATAAAGAGTTATTAATAATGTCAATAAGGAGTGACATTGTATGGGGGAGAAGCTGAGAGTTATTTAGCATGTCATCAATTGATGCCAATCCTAAAAGATGCAGAACATAGTAGTGTTCTAGAGGATTTCAAATTTGATTAATGAAGATGATTTGAAAAGATGAATATATTAGCAGTTACAAAAAATTATTGTTTGGTATTCTTGGAACTTAGATGTTTTTCATCTATGTTGCAATCAATGTAAAAGGAGGAGATTGTTAGCATGAATGATAATGATATTCCTTTGAGGGAGTATCCTAAGCATTGAGAGCATGTAGCATAGTTTACATGCTGCATTCACAAATGTATTTTTCATTGATGACAACATAGTGTGGTTTTTGTGAAGACTAGTAGAGTAGCAAACAAAGATCATGGTCATACAGAGAGAAATTTGATGATCACATAAAGTGAGGTCAAGGAAATGTTCTACACTATGTCCTAATGATGAGGTTAAGTGTGTGTGACATAATCCAAAGATGAATAGAAGATGTGCTTAAGTTACTAAGAGTAGTATAGATACCGAGTACCTAATAAGTGGTTTCTAATGATTGGATTGTATCTCCTAAAAAAGATAGAATTTAGATATATGAAGTTATACAGTAATAAATAATAGTTTGATGATGATGTCAGAAAGTGCATAGGTCTTGGAGTCTCACATGTGAGAAGTTGTAAAAACTATGAGCTGATAGTGTTATGTGATTGTGAAATAATTAATTATCTTATTTGTGTCCTATTAAAATTAATTGGAAAATCCTCAAGGCCAACTCAAGGAATTTTTTTGACGACATGGTATAAAGGAAATATGTTTTCCTTTTTTGAGATATATGTGTGATAAAAATGTAATCAAGGAAGTGTGAACACGATTAGATTATTTGGTAAATGCGAGTAAGTGATACAAGGGATTATTGGATGTGAAGTTGGTGATCTAGTATTGAGATCACAAGGAGCAGAAGTCTAGTGACACAAAAGAGGAAGAGGAAGTATAAGTATAGTTCATTTCTATTATTCTACAAGGAATAATGCATAGATCATTTGAATAGTGGGTTCATTGTTCTTACCCCTGAAGTTGTTTGGATAGTGGGTCCATCTGCCTCCTACAACTCCTAACAGGGTTGGGATCTCCTAACAAGGATTCAAAGTCTCCTAATAGGGACTTATATGTATTGAATGTATTTCATAGACTCCTAATAGGATCCATCCTCTAACAAGGAATAGTTATATTAGTACATCATTTTGTGGGTACCATCCCCACTAGATTTTCCCTAGTTAACATATCTAGTTTTATTGTGTATGACTATCTTGTTATGGTTGTTAATTATATTTCTCATATGGTTAAGGTTTAATAAGGTTAAAAATTCTTATAATAGTTGGATAACTAATTCACACCCCTCCCCAGTTATATTGGTGGACTATATATTCTAAACAACCTATGTTGATTTCATTTGTGATGATTTATTGTTAATTTTTTACATTTTTTAAGTTTTTTTATTAAGATAGTGGACTACTAGTTGATGTTTTTTGATAATCTTCTATAGAGATTGAGCTAATGGATTCTTATATCTGAAGTAGTTGAAGTGTTTAAAAGTTGAGTTGCTATCTCTAGACCTTGGATAACTAATTCACCCCCTCTTTTTTGTTCTAAACATTCTAAAAATTGGCATTAGAGTATTGGCACTTGTAGAGAAAATTTTGAAGGTACTTGAAGCTAAATTTTAAGATTTATAAAAAGGAGGTGTCTAGATTGAACAAAGAGAGCATCCCTACATGGAAGAGTTTGATGAAGCTACATCTAGAAGGAATTGGAGATGGCACAATACACTTTGTGGATAATAAATATGTGGATATAATAGTTCTTCCTCTAACATAGTAGGTGAAAGAGAAGCAAGAACACAAACAAGCTATGTTGGAGATTGCATCAGCACTAAACTATGACAAGTTTGATGACATAAAAGACTACAAAAATTCCAAGGAAATGTGGGATACACTACAAGCCATCTATGGAGGAGACACAAATGTCTTAAGCTAGAATCAAAAATCTTGAGTGGTAATTTTGATTAAATGAGAATGACGGAAGATGAGATTTTGTCCAGTATTGTGGAAGAATCAAAGAGGTTATTAATGTCATAAGAGGAGTAAATGGAAAGATTAATGATGAGATTATGATGAGAAAGGTATTGATAACTCTCTTCCTATTTATGTTATTAGGGTTTTTGCAATACAAGAATTGAGATGTACTCCTGGTCATAGCCTAACTTTAGCAAGTGTGATTGGTAGGCTTACTACTTTGGAAATGTTAAATTTCGATAATTTCTCCTCTACCACTGTTGAATATTCTTTAAATCACAATTAGTTCTTAGTAAGAAAGGAAAAGGAAAATATGTGAAAGGTGACAGTGATGTTTCTGATGATGAACTTGATGATCTTGAAGCATTGAAGGCTAGAAGACTTCTAAGAGGTAGAGGAAAATACAAAGGTGAACTTCCTATAATCTATTTTTCATGTAATAAAGTTGGTCATATTGTTGCAACATGTCTTGGTAGAGAAGAAAATGATGGAAGAAGGGAAAATAAGTATAGAGGTAGAAGAGATGATAGAGACAATAGAAGAAACAAGGACTACAAAGACAAATGTAAGAAATCTTGTTACATTTCTGAAGGAGAAACTGATAATGTGTTTGAAAGTAATGATGAAGAAGTTGTCTATGTTTCTAGGAAAGAAGATTCCAATGAAGATGAGAAAACTACATTAATTTCATATGTGAGTAAAGGTGATAGGTGGATAATTGATAGTGGTTGTTCACACTACATGATTATTGATAAAAGTAAGTTTGAAAACATGGAACCATACAAGGCAATACAAGGGTTTCTGCAATAGAAGAATTGAGATCTACCCCTAGTAATAACCTAACTTTAGAATGTGGGATTGGTAGGCTTACTACTTTGGAAATGTTAAATTTTGATAATTTCACCCCTACCACTATTGAAACTTCTTTTAAACCACAATTAGTTCTTAGTAAGAAGGGAAAAGGAAAATATGTGAAAGATGACAGTGGCGTTTCTGATGATAAACTTGATGAGCTTGAAGAATTGAAGGCTAGAAGACTTCCAAGAGGCAAAGGAAAGTACAAAGGTGAACTTCCTATAATCTATTTTCATGTAATAAAGTTGGTCATATTGCTGCAACATGTCCAAACAGAGAAGAAAAGGATGGAAGAAGGGAAAATAAGCATAGAGGTAGAAGAGATGATAGAGACAACAGAATAAACAAGGACTACAAAGATAAATGTAAGAAATATTGTTACATTTCTTAAGGAGAAACTGATAATGAGTCTAAAAGTAATGATGAAGAAGTTTTATATGTTTCTAGGAAAGAAGATTATGATGAAGATGAGAAAACTGCATTAATTTCATATGTGAGTAAAGGTGATAGGGATAATTGATAGTGGTTGTTCACACCACATGACTACTGATAAAAGTAAGTTTTAAAACATGGAACCATACAAGGCTAGTTGAGTTGATTTTGGTAATGATGCACTGTATCTTGTGAAAGGTAAAGGATCAATATAATTGATTGATAATGTCAAGTTTGAAAATGTTTATTGGGTTGAAGGACATAAATATAAATTTTTTAGTGTTTCACAGTTGAAAAAATTAGGATACAAGGTTGAATTCCTTCACAAGAAGGCCAAGATATTTGATGTTGTTGGTGAACTAATTGAAAGTGGTGATCAAATAAGGGCCAACTTAATCTATATGGATTTATTTTATGAGACATGTTTGTTTCCACAATATGAAGATATATGATTATGGCATAAGAGATTATGTCATGTGAACTTTGACAATTTGGTAAGCATTAGTAAGATGAGAAAAGTGAGAGATTTTCTAAAACTAAAGAAACTTGATAATTCTATGTGTAAACAATGTCAATTGGGAAAAATGACAAAGTCTAGTTTGAAGAGAAAGACATACTCATCCAACAATATTTTGGAATTGGTTCATACTAACCTTTGTGGACCTATTGGAGTGAAAATCCATTGTGGACACAAATATTTCATTCTATTTTTTGATGACTACTCTAGGATGATGACTGTGATTTTTCTTATAGAAAAATCTGATGCATTTCAGTTGTTTAAGTGGTATTTGGCCAGAGTTGAAAACTAAATATGTAAGAGTCTGAAGTGCTTGATATCTAATAGAGGTGGAGAATTAATCTCTAATGAATTCGATGTATTATGCAATGATAGTGGAATCAAAAGATAGATCTTAGCACCTAGGACCCCTCCCCAAAATGGAAGAGCATAAGGATAAATAGATCAATCATGGACTATGCTAGAACACTTATGATGGAGAAGAGTGTGTCACAAAAATAATGGAGAGAAGTTTTCATTACAGTATTTTATACTTTGAATAGAGTGCAAGTAAGAAAGGTAAAAATGTTACACCCTTTGAGTTGTGGTATGGGTATACACCTAATGTAAAGTATTTTAAAAATTTTGGAAGAAAATGTTATATAATAAAGGATAATAGAAATGGAAAACTTGATGCTAAAACTGATGACGGCATATTCTTAGGATATTCCACTAAGAGAAAAACTTATAAATGTTTGAACTCTAACACTAACAAATTTGTGGAAAGCGTGAATGTGAAAGTTGATGAAAATGTAGACAAGAATGAACTTGAGTGCAAGACAAAACATTAAGATTATAGCACATTCATATATGTAAATGAATACATTCTCCCTACATCTTACTTGAGAAAGAGATTAAAGCTACAAATCAGCAAAAAAATGTGAATGCCAAGTTGCAATAGCATGTTGTCGAGCAGTAGATTATAGGTGTCAAGAAATAGCAAAATAATGTAAAGGTAGATGTGGAAGAAGTTGAACATTAGGAAGATGATGTCAAGAAGCTAGAATTAGAATCAAAGATACAAAATGTCCTTGAAATAATTTTTTATGATGAATGTATAGAAGAAGAGAGAAAGAAAGAACCTATGCTAGCAAAGCGTGTGAGAAGACATCATGCACTTGAAAAAATTATTCGTAACAAAGAATTTGGAGTTATGACAAGGAAAAGACTCAGAAGTGATACATGTTTACTCTGTGATTTTGAACCTAAATCAGTTAAATATGATTTGGAGAATGAGGATTGGATTCAAGAAATGAATGAATAAATTGAACAAATATAGAATAACAAAACCAAGACACTAGTATCTAGACCTAAGGACAAAAATGTTATTGGAACAAAGTGGGTATTCAAGAATAAGCTAAATGAAAAAGGTGAAGTCACAAGGAACAAGGCTAGACTAGTATGTAAAGGATATGCACAACTAGCAGGAGTTTATTATGGGGAAACATTTGCCCTTGTTGCAAGATTATGAGTTAGAACACTACTTGCCTATTCTTCTTATAAAGGATTTAAAGTGTACCAAATGGATGTCAATTTTGTATTTCAAAAAGGAATATTGGAATAAAAATTTATGTTGATCATCCAAAAGGATTTGTTGACCCTAACAAGAAGAATATGGTATATAAACTGCACAAGGCTCTATATGGTTTAAAACAAGCCCCTAGAGCATGGTATGAAAGACTGCAAAATTATTTGGTGAAGATTGGATTTGATAGAACCAATGATAATAGAAAACTATACTTGAATATTAGTAGTAATGATATATTTTTATCTAAAATATTTGTTAATGATATCATATTTGGAGGAAAATATGCATCATGAAAATCATTTGTAGATGAAATGAAGATAGAATTTGAAATGTTTATGTTTGGTGAAATCAAGTTCTTTGTTGGTTTACAAGTACATCAAATGAAGCAATGTATCTACATTACTTAATCCAAATACATCAAGGAGATCTTGAAAACTTTTGAAATGGAAGAATCAAGACCAATTAGTACACTCATGGATATAGGATATAAGCTATGTAAAATAACAATTCTACTAATGTGAACCAAACATTGTACAGATCAATGATTGGAAAGTTACAATATGGTATTCACAATCGACTTGATATTGCATTCGTATTAGAATTTTTACAAGATTTTCTACAAGTTCTAAGGAGAATCACATGATGGCAATGAAAAGGATACTAAGATATCTAAAAGGAATAGAAGACTATGGCTTGTATTATAAAAAGAATGACAAGTTTGAACTGAGAGCGTACACAAATATCAATTGGTTAGGAAATGTTGATGATAGAAAGAGCACAAGTGGAGGACCTTTCTTTCTAGGAAAGAGACTAGTTTCATGGACAAAAAAGAAGTAGAATTGCATTTCTCAATCAACAGCTAAAGCTAAATATGTGGCAGCAGTAGTGAATTGTTCAAACATCATGTGGATCAAGAAATTTTTGAAAGGGATTAAGGAAGGTATAATTGATCTTGCTGTTATATATTGTGACAACACTATTTCCATAAATATATCAAAGAATCATGTGATGCACACAAAGGCAAAGTGTATTGCTATCAAGTATCATTACTTGAGAGTTAGTTCATGAAAAAGAAGTGATATTGGATTATTTGAACACTAAGGAGAAATACAAGATATTTTCACTGAGGGATTACCTATGGAAGCTCATGAATATCTAAGAGGAAATTTAGGGGTGATTCCCCTACAAAAGGCTACCTATGATGAGATGGATTTATACATTAAATGTGTTGATCAAAATGTCTTACAAGTTTATATAAGTATTACTACTTTAAGAGTCTCCTAAAGTAGTAAAGGAATAAGTAGAGAGTGAAGGAAGATGACAAATGATGAATTTAGTATTAACATAAGGATATCTACATAATCAAGATAAATGGGATAGATAAAGTTTCTTAGGCATTTTTGTCAAATAGGGAGAGATTGAGTTACTATCAACACAAAAGTTTACACGCTCGTCCAAAGTTTTTACCTAAGGACAACCTTTTGAAATATGGAAACAACCTCAAAGCTGTGGGACTTGAATTGTAAAGTTGAGGCTTTAGAGAAGGCTGGCTATATCAATCAAGTTTGTTATTAGTGACACACACTTATTCAAATTTTTTATGGTTACCAAGCTCATTGAATAGTCTACAGTGTTTTCCATGTAATTTAGTAGCCACCGAGCTATATAGATGCTACTAAGTTTTCTAGACTAATTCCAATAGCTACCAAGCATTTCAATAGTTACCAAGTGTATTCAGTTAATGTGAAGCCTAGCAATTCAAACTGAGTAGATTCAGTCTAGCAGTTCAACCCAAGCATTTTAGTGGTTACCAAGCATTGCAATTTTTACTGAGTTTGCATTTCATGTAATGCAAAGCTAGTGTAAATTGAGCTTGTGTGTTTACCAAGCGATTTAGTTGATGCCAAGTTACATTGTATCTACCAAGTCACTAGTGTAGACCGAGTTCAAGACTACTTTGAAGTGATTAGTATGGACCAAGCTTCTACATCTACCGAGTGCATGATGATGTCAAGTAATGACAATGGGTGTCGAGTATCAGAACTTCACCAAGTCAGTCTTCAGAACCTGTATGATGGCCAACTTTGTAACTATGTAATTTGGATTGGTATATATAAAATGCATTATATCATATCCATATGAAAGATAATAAGTTTGTAAGAATGCAAATGTGAATAGTTGAAGCTAAGCATTAGATGAAGAGTGAATTGTGAAGGACATATCAAAAGAGGAGTAGCTAAGACATATTCATCATAGAAAGGTGATTAGTACAATCAAGGAATCTCTATTAGCAATCCAGTTGTAAGTTAGAGATCTACTATTTCATCCTAATAGGTGAACCAGTCAAAATCCTTTCACAAGGTAGACTTAATATCCTTTCTTAAATCTCTTAATAGAGTACATACTTCATTCTATGTTTGTAAAACCTCTAACAAGGTGGACCTAACAGTCATAATTGCTCCTGATAATATAGAGCATTAGAAATTATCAATGCAAGCATTAATAGGCCAAATTTAAGCTGCAGTATTGAAGTTTGTGGGTATCATCCCCACCCCAATTTTACTTTATATTTGGAAGGTTTTTGAGTCACCAAATCATTGTGTTCAAGTGTTATGAATGTTTTATGTTTCCAGTTTGTCATGTATGCAATTAGATCAGATATGATGAACTAAATGGTAATTGGATTACTACAATTAAGATCTATAATTTATAAAGTTTTTTTTTGCTATGGATTCACCCCTCCCCTCTCAATAACCTAGCATAGTCTTGAATATTTCCAACACTATGAGGTTGAGTCTTCAGAGAAGGTTGGCTTCCTTTACTGTTGAGGTGCACCTAACTAAACTTGGAGAGGAAAAGGGAGAAGGTGATGTAAGAAAGAAAATCTACCTATTCTAACCTAAGGGGGTGATGCACCAAAATAGAGTGTTCAAACCAATCTCTACCCATACATGCACTTTTGAACCATCATGACACCAAAAGGTGTACACATCCAAACTTGTTTTAATCTATCAATCACATATAGATCAGAAAACCCAAATAAATGACACAGGGAAGATGAGATTCACTCATATATAATTTATAAGCCAAAGAGATACATTCATGTAAAATTACAGATATCCATAATACACTAATGAGAGACAAATAGATCTTGCACAATACACAAATATCTTGATGGTTTGAGCATCAAGAACAAGTAGAACAGCCAGGTGATTCATGGTTTTATCAGGGGTTTGATGAGGACTTTTTGTTCTTCAAGAACATAAAGAATGATCCTATTCATTACGATGAAGAACAGCAATGCAAAGGTGATCCACCTTCTATGTCAAATTTTTGTGGAATATGGTATTGCAGTTAGCCACTTAATAGTGGGAGGATGATGTTTGAATATGTCAAACATTCCAAGGTTAGAAAGAAGGGGAGATATTTCAACAAGTTGGCCAACAGTTTTGTTTGACTTATTTTCTCTGTTATTCATATATATAGTTAAAGTATTTTTTATTATGTTTTTCCTCCTTTCCAAAAAGTGCACATGCACATGGTGTTGTTCCTCCAAAATTACAATTTCTTGAGGAGTTGTGTAGAGATAATTTTCCTAAATTTTTGAAGTTATAGAGAGTCAGAGTTTTCAATGTTATGGTTTTTGGCAAGGCAGATTTTCATGTTTTTTGACTCTATATTCCAATGGATGTTGAAGGTCACTAATTATATACATAGTAGGCTTGCATCCCCCGAGTCACCTAAACTATTGGTCACTTTTTCCTTCCCACCAAAACTTCCATATTTGAATTCAGATCTAGAAACATTAACATATTTGAAAATTCAAATAAATAGGGCATGGAATACCTTATACTAAAAAATTATGTTATATTGTTTGGCTGCATTGTTTATATCTTATAAGCCCATATTTTATCTATTTTTGGATCTTCTTAGATCGATGACTGGCACTTCCTCACATTCTAAGAATTGTTAAAATATTGTACAATGCGAAAAAGTTACTTTTTTTCATGTGGTAATTGTGGGTCCATTTCCATCATATGGGCCACAATGTGACAAGGTGATGAGTTGAACCCTCTCTATTTCTATGGCACTTCTTTGGAATGCTACTATAAATCACTTTTGCCTCTAAACTGTATGGCATTCTGCCTTATCTCCTTTAGCCATTGATGTTTTCCCTTTCATTAATGTTTTGTAGATATCTACAATTTTGCATGATTGTATCTCTTTGATCCATAAATGATATATAAGTGAACCTCATCTTCCTTGTATCATTTATTTGAGTTTTATGATCTACATGTGATTGTTAGATTAAAGCAAATCTAGATGCATATATCTTTTGGTGTCATGATGGTTCAAAAGTGCATGTATGGGTAGAGATTGCTTTGAAAATTTCTATTTTGGTTCATCACCCCTTAGGTTAGAATAGGTAGATTTTTTTTTCATGCATTCCTTCTCCCTTTTCCTCTCCAAGTGTAGTTAAGTGCATCCTAATAGCAAAGGAAGCTAGCCTTCTCTAATGACTCAACATTATAGTTCAAGTCCCATAGCTTGGAGGTTATTTTCATGTTTCATAGGGTTTTTCTTAGGTAAAAACTTTGGACAAGGGTGAAAATTTTTGTGACAACAATTTTTGGCATATCCAGTGGGATAGATGTTAAAAGATTCAAACTAGTTCAATAGCCTCCATTATTCATACCATAGTATTTGGCATGTCTAGTGGGACATTCACATTGGAAGTTTTTAGGTTCACTGGTGTCAAAGAAGAATTTCAAGTTGATGTTGAGAAGATAGTGTTGCTCTTAGTATTCTAGGCCTTCAAGAGGCTCATGTTAAAGCACTTGGTGACTCTACACCATTCACATCTAGTTTCAAACCAAAAAAATTTGTGATTCATGCCCAAGGCACACATAAGGATATCTTCTAGAGGTAATTTTTAATATTTTGATCTTTCATTTTCAAATCCTAGAAGAAAGAAGACTAGATTGTCTCTATCACCAGTTAGGAGTATAGAAGAAATCTATACACCTGTAAGGTCTATTTCCACTCCTCCTATTGTTAGATCTCAACGTAGAATACCATTAGCTCATATTAATAGAGAACTCTCCTATATGGCTAAAGCTCATTCTTTTGCGACCTTTAATGGTGGAAGTTCTCTCCTATTATCCCAAAGACATGACATACTAGCATCAACTCTTAAAAGTATACCTGGTTTAACTTGTGAGACTTCTATTTCCCCCTTAGAACATATTCAAGAGGTTGCATATGTGTGTAATATACATGGAATATCTGAAGATGATGTTGCAATTAGACTTCTAGCCTCATCCTTGAAAGGAAAAGCACTACAATGGTATAGAGGGTTACCTCATAATTCTATAGAAGATTGGGATGGGTTAGGAGCAACCCTATGCAAACATTTTGAGGATAAGAGTGACTATCTTTCACTCTTAGAGAAATTGACTACTATAAAGAGAGAGCCCCATGAATGTATGATAGATTTCAATTATAGATTTCAAAAAACATGGGATAGAATACCTGTTGCAATAAAGCCTACCCCTGGTAATGCATTCTTACATTATCTCAGAGCTTTTAATAGTGATATTGCCACTACAATCCAAACTATGGGAGGAGATACATTACCTGATGCTTATGAAATAGCAATAAGGATAGAAAACATATTGATACAAGGAGGAAAGTTATATCCAAGGCCTCCTATGCCCTTCTTCCCTAATATGCCAAATCACCAACTAGTAGTAGCTCCTATTCCCATAGCTTCCACATCCTCAAGTGGAATGGATGAAATTAAATTCATGATGTAGATGATGATGTATAATATCAATAAAAGACTACAAGACCATAGTTCTGACATGGGTAAGAGATTTCAAGATCAAAGCTTAGAAACACAGTCTGTTAGTTAGGCTATTGGTCAGCAACAATCATAGATTTAGGACATTAGAAATGAGGTAAAAATTCTCAAAGGATAATAATCATAGATTTTTAGGTCCCCTCAACCATTACACTCATATGGGCTAGCAAATCAAGGACCAGCCCTATGGGCACAAAACAAATCTTTTAATGGTATGCCTTATGCAGCTCCAAATTAGTCAAGGGAAATTGTTCATCAGAAAAATCTAGCTTAGGAACAATAAGGATACATGTATGGTTGTACATCTAGTGATCAAGACACATTTCCTCAAGTCTTAACTATATAGGATATGCTAACAACTTCAGGACAACAATGTCATGTAAATCAATCTAATGTTGGACATCAAGCTTAAGTGAAAGGATATGCTTCTTAAGCCATCTTTGGTAAAGAAGATTTTGGTGGTAGAGGTTAGAAGAACTATAGTACTACAACCATGCATGTCATGGACCCAGGGATAGCAAGAGGAGCATCCACACTAGTTTAGGATCATAGTAAGGGCCTAGGGCTATTTCAAAATTAGCAACTTGTGCACAACCCCACAAGTAAGAAAATGAATCCACCTCCTTTTTATGTCTCTTTAGTCAAAGGAGATAAAATAGTTCATAATTGCATGATAGACTCTAGTGCTTGCACCTTAGTCATGCTTAAGAGGATTGTTGATTAGCTAGGCATAAAATATGAGCCTTTGACTAATGGGATTATTCAGTTGGATGGTAGTTCTTGTAGACCTGTAGAAGTATTCAAGGATTTAGAAGTGACCCTACATGCATGTCCTGGCTATACTATGTTGCAGGATATAACTATTATAGATCTTCCTGCACACTTTGCCATTTTTTTATCCAGAGATTTCAATGCCAAAATTAGTGGTGGATGTATAACTACTGATTGGTCCTACATCTTTTTCATAGATAGAAATGGCACAAAAACCTTTATCATGGAAAAGACATTAAATAATTAGCATGTGGAGCCCTACATGCTTGACTCTTCAAATATAAATTGCACTATCTTTGATAGGGAGGAGGGTCATTGTGATCTTTTTAGGCATGAAGATGAGGTTGAACTAGGGATCTATGCTATACATGAGTAGGATTCAATCATCCCAAATCTGATCTAGGCTAAAAATGAAGAGGCCATGCCCAAGTCATCACTATCTAGATGGTTTCAGCATCAAGAAAAATTAGAGCAACTAGGTGATTCATGGTTCTATCAGGGGTTTGATGAGGACTTTTTTGTCTTTAGGAACATGAAGAATGATCCTATTCATCGAGATGAAGAACATCAATGCAAAGGTGAGCCACCTTCTGTATTAGAATCTAGTAGAATATGGTATTGCAATCAGCCACTTAATGGTGGGAGGATGGTGTTTGAAAATGTCAAACATTCCAAGGTTAGAAAGAAGGGGAGTTATTTCAACAAGTTGGTCAACAGCTTTATTTGACTCATTTTCTCTATTATTCATATATATAGTTAGAGTAGTCTATTTTATGTTTTAACTATTTTCCAAGAAGTGTGCATGCACATGGTGTTGTTCCTCCAAAATGACATTTTTCTTAAATTTTTGAAGTTACAAAGAGTCATAGTTTTTAGTGTTATGGTTTCTAGCAAGGTAGATTTTCATGTTTTTTGACTCTATAGCCCAATGGATGCTAAAGGTCACTAGTTGTATGCATAGCAGGCTTGCATCCCCCCTAAATCGCTAGAATTGTTTGTCATTTTTGCCTTCCCACCAAAACTTCCATATTTGAATTCAAATGTAGCAATGTTCACATATTTGAAAATTCAAATAAAGGGGCACAAAATACCTTATGTTATATTGGGTAGCTATGCATTTTATATCTAATGAGCCCATATTTTTTCTACCATTAGATCTTCTCAGATCAATGACTGGCACTTCCCCACATTTTGAGAATTGTCAAAATATTGCATGATGCAAGAAAGAGACTTTCTACCATGTGGTAATTGTGGGTCCATTCCCATCATGTGGACCTCAATGTGATAAGGTGATGAGTCAAACCCTCTCTATTTCTCTAGCATTATTTTGGCATGCTATTATAAATCCCCTTTACCTCTAAACAGTTTGGCATTCTACCTTATCTCCTTTAGCCATTGATGTATTGTGCAAGACCTATTTTGCCTTTCATTAATGTATCGTGGATATCTACAATTTTGCATGATTTTATCTCTTTCACCTATGAATAATATATAAGTGAATCTCATCTTTGTTGTGTCATTTATTTGGGTTTTATGATCTACATATGATTATTAGATTAAAGCAAGTCTGGATGCATATATATTTTGGTTTTATGATGGTTCAAAAGTGCATGTATAGGTAGAGATTGGTTTGAACACTCTATTTTGGTGTATCACCCCTTAGGTTAGAATAGATAGAATTTATTTTCATGCATTCCTTCTCCCTTTTCCTTTCCAAGTGTATTTAGGTGCATCCTGATAACAAAGGAAGTCGGCCTTCTCGAGAGACTCAACCTCATAGTTCAAGTTCCACAACTTGGAGGTTGTTTCCATGTTTCACAAGTTTTTCCTAAGGTAAAATCTTTGGACAAGGGTGCAAACTTTTGTTACTATAGTTACCTTATAAAGGGAGAGTATATTGACTGAATAATGAAGATAAGTCATACATGAAAGAGGGAGAAATAATATTTAGCAAGAAATTTTGCAAAGAAGAAGAACTTATGTGAGGTATTGCTAAAATAAGGAAGATGTATATCAAAGAGGGAGTCCATATTTCATAGTCTAATATGAACTTATCTGAGCTACATGGATAAGAATTGAAATGAAACTAAAAGAAAGATATTTGTTGACATAGGGATGAGAATCAAAATGAAACTATGGATATTAATGAAGATCTTATACTAAACATAGAGGGAGATTTCTCAAAGAAGTATATATTTCTTGGAAATATGGTCAAATAGATGTTTTGATAGTTTTTCATTTATGGCAACATGTATTGAGCATTTCATTTATGCATTTAGAGTTGGAAAATTGTCTAAGTGTTAGATAATTTGCAATAGCATAGAGATAGATGTGATGTGTAATGATGACACACTTTGGGTTAGCTAATGTGCAATTGAGGAAATATTTGTGACAATGTCATGATGGTGTATGCCAATGCATAGATGTGTATGGATAGTATAGCACAAGTTATGACTGCAATACTGGTTTGGGTATTTGACAGAGTATGGAAAATAATTAAGTTGTATGACTTAAGGAATTATTTTGGTAAAAAAATAATTACTAAGTCATGATGAGCTAACTTTGTGGATATTATTCCATTAGTTATTTTAAATTATGTCAAGTGTGTGAAGACATGAAAGTTGATTGAGTAGATATTTACTATTTTCTGAAATATAAGTAGAGATCTTATTTTGTGCAAATAAGTGTTTCATCTATGCAATATTTGTGATAGATGTGAATTCAATGAGATGATATGAAAAATATCTAGTGTAGATCTAATGTATGATTAGAGCAAGTGCAAATTACAACTATGAGAAAGTATTGTATGTATATCTATTCTTGTGAAGAACTTTATTATATAAATCCATGTTAGGGAAGTGAGCTCTTCTAGCATACATTATATTTGATCTACCAACTCCTAACATTGTTGAAGCAACTCCTAATAGAGTTGAGGCTTCTAACAAGGACTCAAGACACTATATCTATTTCATAGACTCCTAACAAGGTCAATATCCTTAATAGGATCCTCTTGTTTAGTGAATCATCTTATGGGTATCATCCCTAATGAGGTTTTCCCTTGGCTAGGGTTTTCATAGTTAACAAATAATGGTGTTATGATTTGATAATGTGTATGGTTAAATTTATTATTCAACATTGTTGGTTAACTTTCATAGGTAAGTTATAAAGTAATTAACAATGTTCAATTGTGGAAAAAGTTTGTAGAATAAGAATTCACCACCCCACTCCCCCCCCCCCCCCCCCCCCCCGCCCTCTTTGTCTTATCTATTTCTAAAAATTGGTTTTAGATCCTAGTTACTCTAAATAAATTTAATAGCTTGAGTAAGATCCCCATAGATATGGAACAGTTGAAGAAAAACCTTGAAGAATATCTTGAGAAAATTGACCTTCTTACAAAAGAAAGAGATAACTTGAAAGATAGGTATGAAGATGCAAAAGTCTATATTGGAAAACTAAAAGACAAGATTGATGATCTAAAATCTAGAAAGGAATTAGTTGTGCAAACTAGTGACAATGATGAAGTTGGAAATCTCAAGAAAGATGATTAAATCTTGAAATGCGAGTTGAAAATTTTTTAACTTAAGTTGAGTCTTAAGAAAGATAGTAGTAAGAGTGAACTTGATCTAAAAATTGAGAATGCATACCTTACATCCCAGTTGAGTTAAGTAATATTAAGATTGAGTGTACATAATTATGAAAGTACAATATCATTGTGAAATATGAATTAACACAAGCTAAGCAATAGTTAGAGAAACTTTATTCCAGTAGTGAGAAGATTGATGAATAGATATTTCACCAAAGACCTTCTTATGATAAGATAGGACTTGGATATCTTATTTGAGAGAGATTAGCCAAGAAAGTTGAAATTAGAAGAGAACTAGATCTATTTTTTGAATCCCCTAAAGAATCTGATCTGAGCAAGGTAGAATCAAGCACAACTTTGAAGTATCAAAAGAAACTAAATTAGTTTATTTGTCAATGAAACATGAACCTAATAAAATAGAGCAAGTTGATAAACCTAAGAAAGATGACCCACCCAAAGAAGACATGAGTTTAGAGGTAGGTGCTTCATATGCAACAAAGTTGGTCATATGAAAAGACATTGCACAAGTAAGTCTTTTAAACCTAATACTAATTTATATTGTTATAATTGACATGGTTATGGACATACAGAAGTAGATTGTAAGAAACCTAAGTTTAATGGTATTAATTCAAATAGTAGAATTTTTAGGAACACTAACTCTACAGGTAATGAAAGAGGGAGATCACATAGAAGATCCAATAATAGAGAGAAATCTAATAGAGAAAAGAACCAATTTTTGTGTTACAAGTGTAACAATCCTGGACACATTGCAAGAAATTGTAGACCACCTAAAAGTTGGAATGGAACCAATCAAAGAAGAAATGCACCTATATGTCAGTTATGTAATAATTTTGGAAACATGGCAAGATATTGCAGAATGGATAGAAGAAACTTCAATAGGAATCCTAACTACAAAAGGAACAACAATAGAAATGAAAGAAGGAATAGAAATGGTAGTGATAAAAGTTAGAAGGAAGGAATCAAGGAACATGTTGATGAATTCAAAGAAGCATTGGTGAAAGCTGAGGATTCAAAAAGCTCTTATATAGTTTTGGAGGAATAGTATTTTGATGTACCTAATGAGGCCTAAATTAAGAAGTTTCAAAAGAGGCAGAGCATCAATTGGTTAGAACTAATGTTAGAGAGTGATTTGGAATTTTCATAGTTAATAGAAGATAGAGGACATAGAGAGGAACCTATGGTCAAATTTTCAAGCTTTAATATAATCACAGTAAGTGGGAATGCAAAAAACAAGTCTATTGGTAGATATGCATTTAATGCATAGTTTGATTTGAAATGATTTAAGGATTACAAATAAGATTGCATGTACCATTTGGTCACGTGAAGTGTCTTGAGAAAAATGAAGAAATATTTGATGGAAATTTCAAGTTCAAAGAAAGGAGTTTGAAGTGTGAAGTTGTAGAAGCCCTAAAATATGATTTTAAGGTATTTTATAGAGCTAAAACTAAAGTTTTAGTGCATCCAATTCAATTTCAATGGCTAGTCAGACTATTTATGATGTGAGTGAAAAGACATGGTATGTATTCAAAAAACACCCATTTTTTTTCCTTATGGATGACATGTTGGGCACATTTTTGCAAGTTCCAGAGAATGTTCTTCATGTTGAAGATACCAGAAGCTATATACATTGTAATATTGAGAGCATAGGTGATGAAGATATACACAAGGACTTAGGGACCATGTGTAACAATGACCTATCCTTGAAGTCTAAATATGCACACCTAGATGGTTTAAATCTAGTGAAGCATATGTTCTATACTAAGTTTGATAACCATGATTGGACCCGAATCATTCTAAGTAGGGTACATGATGATATGTTTTCATTAGGTGATGTGCAAGTTGAAATTGACAATGATCTAATTCACATGCTCATAGGATTGAGTAATGAGGGATGAAATCTTGTAAATGAGAAGAATGTAAGGAGTATGATTGAGATAAACCTAAACACAAGATTTGATGGAAGGAACATTAAGGTAGACTCAATTCAAGAAAAAGGACTCAAATTGTTGAGTAAGATATTAGTGTACAAGTTTAACCATGGTTGAAGGGTTAACTCAGTACCAACTAGACTTTTACATACAGCTTATGTAATGAAAATTTAGGGAAGAAAAGTAAATTTTTGTGAGATTATTAGATTGCATTTGTTAGATAACATTGCAAAATTAAAGAAGAACAAGAGTATAGTCTTCAAATTTGAGTCCTTACTTACTCATTTATTCTTTTATGCTACAAGGAAGTTTATAGGAATGACAAATTGGGATAGAAATGAGTGCACAATGAAATTGATGACTCAATGCTACAGATCAATGCTGGAGAATGTTAGAGATGATGACATTAATAAGATGATTAAGAGTCTCTAGACTAAAATGAAATTGAGGTACAGAATACCTCCCTTCATGGTAGAGAAGTACAAGGATGATATATTCTTCATGGTGGAGATAGAAAACTCATGCATGGAAGTTGTGGAGCTAAGGGTTAAGTTCATAGAGCCCATAAGAAATAAGATGATTGCATATCATATAGAAGGGTACGTGTAGATCATACTTCAATATGAGAAGGACACAAAATGCCCTAGATTAGGAACCTATGATGAGAAGATGAGAATGGGTCATTCTAAATTACATAGTAAAGAGAGCAAGAAGAAAGTAGAAAAGTTAATTGATTCCATCCTTAAGGAATTAGGTATGACCCATGAAGAGTTCAATGAGATGAAATGAATTTCATTGGAGATAAGGACAAGTGGGTAGTCTGAAGTGATAGAAGAAACTCCTATTATTTTTGCAGGACCTTCAAAAGGTGTAATCATTGCACAACCATGTGCATAGGCCCCTTTTGCACCATATGAAATAGTCATGAAAGTGCAACCAATAAAAACAAGAAGTGAACAGCCTAGGAGGAAGCTAGAGGTGGAAACACCTGTTGCATAGAGTAAATCAAAGAGACTAGTGAAGGTTAACAAAGAAACTATAGCATCCACCAAGAAAAGAGTCAAGTAAACCACCAGTAGACTAGGAAAGAGAAGGAAAATGATGCAAGTCAGCAATTCTGAAGAATCTAAGGATGAAGCTAAAGATAAACCTGTTGAAAAAGAAATGCAAGAAGGAAGAACTTCAATAGGAAAAAAAGCATGCAAACCAAAATTAGGAAACCTTAACATGCAAATTATCAATGATGACAATTTTGTATAGCTGAACAAGTACTATAGTTTGTACAATAATATGGATAGAAGGTAGTTAGAGAATGCCATAGTAAGGAACATGATACTATGGAATTAGAGGTTTGATAGTATACAAAATAAGATTCTATAAGATCTACTTAATAAATTTTTTAATAGAAAGAAGAGAGTGTTAGAAGAAGACATCAATTTGAGAATTAAAAATCAAAAATTTGTGTGAAACCAACTCCAAGGAGGACTCTGACAGAATTTTGAAGGTTATTGAGCCCTTACTGAGGAACAAAAGAAGAGAAATTATTCTAATGGGTGGAAATTATGAGGATGTTAGAAAGGAAACAAAGGAGGAAATTGTCAAATACATGACTACAGTGCTAGACGTGAATGTGCAATCCAAACCTATGAGCCCAATCTATGTGGAACCAAGTACACCTTCTAGTGATGAGGAAGAAGTAGAGGAGACATAATAGGCACCCTCACCACTGCACATTGTTATGGGTATTGAAACCATGCAAGTGGATAGTACACATATCATTGTGGATGGAAAGGAGAACCCTTTTGTAGCATTTGGCCAATCCATTATTGGCAATATCACATCATATACCAACTCTGATGATGAAGAAGAGGATGAGGAGAAAGAGGCTAAGGAAAAGAGAAAACAAGACGTAAAGAGAAAACAAGAAGAAAAGAGGGAAGAAGAGAAGGTAGAAGAAGAGGAGAAAATGAAGCAAGAGGATAAGAAGATGAAAGGAATAAGAAAGAAGATGAAGAGAAAAGGAAGGAAGTAGAAGAAGCAACTAAGAAATCAGAAGAAGAAAAGAAGAAGGCTAAGGAAGAAAAGAAAATTGCAGTTACATACACTCCAGTTGTAACTCCTATAGCAGTAGTAGCAACAACAACATTAGCAGTGGCATCTAATGAGGATGATCATCAAAAGGGATTAATGACTTCTTTGAGAAAATTGCTCCAAAAGAACAAATTGGTAAAGTCTCTAGAGAAGACACTAACTAAAGTCTTAGATAGAATGCAGAAGATAGTTACCACAACTATAACCATTCTAGACTTGTAGTCAAATGCCAAAAAACTAGTAAAAACCTTTGATGAGGAATTCACAAATCTAGCTAAGGTAGCATCATCACAAGCTCAAGACAAGCATGATGCAGCACTATTTGACACAGTATGCACAAATGTGAGAAATTATTTGAAGGAACTAGATGTAAACATCAAGGAACTTAGGAAACACATTAGTGAAGGTGGGAATTATTATGGACAGTGTGCATTGTCATGCAAGTACTTGACAAACTTTGAGAGTTAGATAAATGGAAATATGAGTGAACTTGAAACACTCACTACAAAACTTCAACTCCCTGAGACTAGTATTTAAGAATGTGGAACAGAAGTGGAGAAGATTCACAATATGATCAGAAGCTTGGAATCAGATAAGGAGAAGGAAATGAAAAGGTTCTCTAGTCTTAGAGAAGCCTTGTCTCCAAAGATCGGCACTTTGCAGAGGCAATTGGAGCAATGTCTTTCAATAAAGACTTCCTATGACAAATTTTCTTATACTGACTTGAGGGCAGTTAAAGTGGCATCTTATGCACTATGTGCACTAATAAATATCTCTAATATAGTAAAGGAGAACTAGAAGGAAGTGGATAAGATAAAACTTGTTTATGTAGATTGTTTTCCTAGTATAAAAAGTTGATCAGTAACAAGACACCTAGGTTTTGGATATCAATTTTGAAACATTTACCATTGATGTCAAAGGGGGAGTAATATGTAAAGAAAAATTGTATGATTGTAAGTACTATGTAGGAGAAGTAATAAATGTAAGGAAACTATATATTGTATATGTAAGGGGGAGTACATAGTACACTTATGTATCAATGTAAGGAATGATAAGGAATGTAATGATCCATCAAAACATGAATAAAATGGTTATGTTTTGAAGGCAATTTGTGTAGTTACTTTTATTTGTTTTTGTTATGTATAAAATCATTTTGTGGTTTAGCCAATTTTTCCAAATGTTGCCATCAATATCAAAGAGGGAGATTGTTGAAAATATGGTCATATAGATGTTTTGATAGTTGTCATTTATGGCAACATGCATTTTGCATTCCATTTATGCATTTAGAGTTAGAAATTTGTCTAAGCGTTAGACAGTTTGTAGCAGCATAGAGACAGATGTGATGTGTATCGATGACACACTTTGAGTCAGCTTATGCACAATTGAGGAAAGATTTATGAAAATTTCATGATGACATATGCCAATGCATAGATGTTTATGGATAGTACAACATGAGTTATGATTGAAATACCAGTACAGGTATTTGACAAAGCAGAATAGAGCATAGCAAAGAATTAAGTTGTACAACTTGTGGAATTATTTTGGTAATAAAATAATTACTAAGTCATGATAAGCCAACTTTTTGGATATTATTCCATAAGTTATTTTATATTATGTCAAGCATGTGAAGACATGAAAGTCAACTGAGAAGAGATTTACTATTTTGTGAAGTTTAAGTAGAGATCGTATCTTGCATAGATAAGTATGTGATCTATGTGATATTTGTGATAGATGTGAAGTTGATGAGATGATATGCCAACTATGTGATGCAAGATTTGATGTATGATTAGATAAAGTGTGAATTATATGTATATCTACTCTTGTGATGAACTTTATTGCATAAATGCATGTTAGGGAAGTGGGCTCTTCTTGCATACATTTTATTTGATATACCAACTCCTAACAAGGTTGAAGCAACTCCTAATAGGGTTGAGGATTCTAAAAAGGACTTAAGACACTATACGTATTTCATAGACTCTAACAAGTTCAATATCCTTAACACAATCATTTTTTTTAGTGAATCATCTTGTGGTTATCATACCCATTGGGGTTTTCCCCTAGCTAGGGTTTCCCTTCAAATAATAGTTTTATGGGTTCTCTATGTATATGGTTATATTTACTATTTATCATTGTTGGTTTACTTTCATATGCAAGTTATAAAGTAATTAAGAATATTAAATTGTGGGAAAAATTTTGTATCATAATGATTCACACACCCCCCCAGTATTATCTATTTCTAAAAAAATTTTGGATTGCATGGTAACTAGAGGTTTTGTCATTAATGCTAAAGAGTGTGACTGTTGAAAACTACAATTAGAATAATTTTTATGTTGTCATTGATGTCAAACCTAATTGGTAAGATAAGTTTATATTTGATTTGAGTGTCATATCTAGATGATTGATGAAGAGGACTTGAGAGAAGACATTAAAAATCACCTAGAGGAAAGGTTGAATTATGAGAAAACTATAATGGGCACTTGATTAGTTAGACTTTGACATGATAAATTGATTTTTTAATCATGCTACAAGTAAAGAAGATAGTTAAACATAAGCCTTAAAGAAGTGATCAAAGAATGACTAAATGCATAAGCTTGATCGAGAAAGAGAGCAGAAGATTAAGGAACTTGAATTTTATCTTGAGTGATGCTAGAGTCAATTGAGTAATAGTATAAGCCAAGTAGAAGTAGTGTCGATTGAGAATCAATATTGATCAAGCATCAATATATGTACCAAATAGAAATGATAATAGAAATTGATTAATCTAGTGATGATGGAGTGTCAGAACATAATGTTGGTTGAGGGACAACATTTGAAAAAAATTTAGGAAATCATGATTTCTAGCTAACATAGTTGATTTCTTGGAATATGGAAAGTGTCTTGAAGATAATGATTAATGAGTTGGATTATTTAATGTAAGGAAAGGGTTAGGTGAGTTATCAAAGGCTTAATCTATAGGGAATTTTCTAGAAAAGAAGAAGATGAATAAGAAGGTGGACAGATTCATTATATATGTACAATTTGATCAAAACCCTAAGATCTACGGTGTTGTTTAAGCAAAAAAAAATCAGAACTACCTATTTAAGGAGGTACAAGGGCTAACCTAATGTAGTTGGAGTATTTTTTGATGTTATTTATCAAAAAACTTGAGTAGAAGGCTGAGAAGAGTTGTGAAGAGGTGAGGAGTGATTGCTCGAAGGATTTCAAAGAAGATTCAGAGACAAGGATGATGATGGAGGCCAATTAGTGGATCAGCATGCTGCCAAATTGTGATATGTATTTTCAAAGAGAGTTGTATTAGTTAGATAAAAACCTATTGTTAATTTCTAACCATTTTATCAGTATTAAAATCCTTTAATCAAGTTTGACCTAACATTCATATATATATCCTTTAATCAAGGTGGCATTCTAATGAAATGTTCTAAAGTTCTTTAACATGGCCACTTTTAATAGGGTAATTAAATCTTTTGACAAGGTCTCATTTAACATTGTGTTTTGTAACCTTCAACAAGGTTGGCTCCTAACAAAGCTCACTTTAGAAGAGTGAAATATTGGTGACATGTTACTGGTGGTTTTTTTCCAAATTGGGTTTCCACATTAAATCTTTGTGTCAACTTATGTGGATGTCATTTGTGATGATTTATTGTTAATGTTTTACATTTTGAAAATTTTTTATTATTAGGATACTAGACTACTAGTTGATGTTATTGATAATCTTCTATAGAGGTTGAGATAATGGATGCTTAGATCTAAAGTATTTGAAGTGTTTAAAGGTTGAATTGGTACATCTAGACCTTGGATAGATGATTTAGCACCCCCACCCCAAGTTATTGTAAACATTCTAACATCCTTGTCATGATTGGTTCATAGAAAGGATAAATTAAATCAATTTTATCATGTCATGGAGTTGATGCCTTTTGTAAGGATAATGTGTACGGTCAACATGAAGTTCATCATGTTGTAAAGGATCATGGTGTGCTCTTGAATATTTTGGCCTATTTGAGGCTATTATTAGTTTAGAATATTATTTTTACTTAATAATTATTCTTGGTAAGGTTGACCTTTTTTGTTTCTACAAGGTTGATAAAGTGTACAAGAGAATGTAATCTTTTGTGAGTGCAAGAGATGTAAAGTGCATTTATGGATACAAGTCATGGATCAATGATCTAGTGAAGAGGTATGAGTGGAATCTAATGAGATTGATGAATATTCTATAAGGTTGTTTATTAATTATGGATTATTTCTTGTGTAATGAAATAATCCTTGATTTTAATTAAGAAGTAATCTCTAGGCATTGTACCTCAATGCAAGTGCATTCCCATTTGTAATAAGCTATAATTTTAATAATGTACAGTAATTGTGGGTATTTTTGGGTATTATCTCCACCATGGTTTTTATCTAACATTTTTTCCACACAAAACATATTGGTTTTATGTATTCGTTGGATGTTTTCATTTGTGTTCTCATACTTAACATTATAATCTACAATTTGAACGTTCAAATCACACAATCAATTAAATTGTATGTGATTAAGACACAATGACTTCACACCCCAATTGTGTGGAATTTTTATTATTATTACAATTATAATTTTATTATTTAGGCTATTGTGGGATTCCCTTCCCATAGATCATATTCTTTGTACCATCTTAAAATGGATGCACTTACATTTGAAGACCTTTTAGTACCCTTTCCATAATTTCTTTCTCGAACCATGGATGGACATGTGTTTGATGTATTTTTTTCTCCTCTCCCCTTCTATTTCATGCTTCTTTTTTATCTCTCTTTTTGACATGTTTTTCTAGGCGTCTCTTTGATACCCTTTGACCATATCTCCTAATTAGTCTATCATCTTTTCATTTCACCTGTACCACCTTTTGGAGCTTAATGTGGCCTTTTTGACCTATCCGCTAGGACTAGGTCAATCTAGATCGACCTACTCTAGACTAGGTTCAGCGAAGTTAATCTATTCTCCATTAATTGTAGGGTTTGAGGCTCAAAAGTTATTGAGTTTACAAATTAGTTTAATTAACTCCCTAGTCATCCTAGGTTATTTTTCCCACCCAAAAACTAGTAAAAGATGAGGCTTGGGGGCTTCACTTACACATCTCATCCTTAAGACATCTCATTATCACATGACTTCCACAAGGAATCAAGAAAACAAGGTAACGAGTTAAAGCATTCAAGTATTCAAGCGAGCAAATCTTTCTCAAGAATTCAAAGATTCTTTGTGGGCATTTCCTCTTCAAGATCTAGAATTTTTTTGGCCATCAAGGGATCAGATCTACATTAAAGAATTCATTATCTTCTTAATTGATGCACATTTACATCCATGGCTCCATGATGTGGCTATGGTATATCCATTTCAATTGTGGAGATATCGCACACCCTTCATACCGAATTCAAGATCTACAACATGCATCACAACAAATCCTTATTGATAATGGATTTTACAAGAAAGGAAAATTTTACATTTATCTTTTTTCTTTTACATTTATAGTTAATTCCTTAACAAGCTTGACCAAGGCAATCCCTCCCACAAAAAAACCCCAAACTCTTATTTTCTATGTTGATTTGAAGGATATTAGCGAAAGGTGTACAAATCTGGAACCTAATTTTGAGGATATTTCTAGAGAAGGTAGTTTTAGATCATTGGTCTATATTACCCTGGTTGTAATACATCTTCCCTATTTGATCTATTCCTTCAATCTCCTTTTTCAAGGAGGTTTCTAGGTTTTTGATGGGGAGCTTCTTCAAATAAGAGCTTTCTAGCTTTTCCTAGGCTACTCCTACCCCACTATAGGGTCTTCTCTCCTAACCCTATCTTAGAGGATCCCTCTACAATCTTCTTTCTCCATGAAACTCACCCACCAATTCAAAATCCAATTTCATTATCCCAATTCACCTAAAATGCATTATTTGGCCTAGATTGCCAAAACTTCCCCCAAGAGTACCAAGTGACTCAAAAAAAATATTAAACCTTCCTACTAAGTTTATTCACTCATTCCCCATCATTATGTACCATTTTTTCAAGTTTCTCTCGCCCAAATTGACTAGTTAGACCTTGTAGCCCTAAGAGCCCCTATTAGCCCTCCTAGAAACAAGGAAAGAGCTATAACTCACAAAAACCCTTAATAATTCCCCTTGGCATATACTTTAATTTTCCTCCCTATGAACAACCCTTAAATCTTTTGTAGGTCTAGGGTTCCAGCAATGTCCATACACTACGGATTCATAAAACACTACTTTTAAGGGTTTTAAAGGCAATGTTAGTGTTTTCTTCTCCACAAGCATCAAACTCCATTCCTAGACTCCTTTGATTTTTCTTTCCATCATACACTTCTCCTACATTTAAAACTCAAGATTGACCCATTCCAATCATTTGTTCATCACAAAAACTTCTTACAAGCATCTCCTTCCACCTTGCCAACCTTGTCTACTTGCCTAGGGCTTGCTTGTAAAATTAGCATTTGGCCTTAAAAAACCTCCACAAACCATATTTATATTATGTATAGAGGCTATTTCTTTGTCTCCAAGATGCATGCTATTTAGACCAAGGGCATTCAAGCATTAGCCCGTTTCATTCTTGTAACACATATCTGAACAGCAAGATTACTAAAACCAAATAATTTTTTTAACCCTATCAAATACTTATTTGAAGAAAAGAAAAGTGAACAAAAATTCAAGGCATGAATACAAGATCTTATTTCATCAAACAAAGATCCTTATTCAATCCAAAAATCTAATCAAAGCTTCAAACTATGCTTCAAATGCTTAAAATTGTCTTATTACAAGTGTTGTCCATACACCCAATTGTCCAAACCTTGGAACTAAGTTGGAAAAGTCTTAAATATACTTCATACTTAATTCTAGACTATTTTTCAAACCATAACATTCCAATTTGTTTGTTCTACAAAAACTTCCTAAAAATTGTCAAGCAATTTTGCAAAACTTACAAAGTTGCCAACGCAACTTTTTGACAACTTTTGGACTTTTTCTCCTAGACTCTTCAAAATGGAAGAGAAACTTTTCAAACCTCCTAGGATGACCTTATAACATCTAGGAGCCATCTTTACACACTCTTTTCCCCTTTTTATGGCATTTCATCTCATTTTTCCTCCTAGAGCAATTTTTGCAATTTTCTCTTATCAAGACCTAATTGACAAATTTAGACTCCTAAACTAAAACCTATCAACTAAAACCTCCTAAACACACCTTGTTCCTTTATAATTATACCTTATTATCCCAATGGTTGGTTAGACCATCTACAAACCAAAAATTAGACTTAGGGTTTGACCTTACCCTAGGTGCTCCTGCACCATTCTCCCCCTACATGAAGAAGTTTAAGGTATTGTTGTAGATAAAAACTCCTTGCTGATGCCTAGCTTCTTGAAATCACCCTTAGAAATCCAAGTTTCCTCAGTATCAAGTAAATCCATCCATTTCACCAAATAGTCCTTTTAGACCTTGTTTCTTGTGCTCTTCTTCACCCTAGAATCCAAGATATTCTCAACCTGTAGTTGCTTCCTTTTAGGTACCTCTAGGTCTGCTACATCCTTGTTCAACTCTTCTTGATACTCTATTTCATCCATCTTAGGACCTCTATATGGTACTAGGTCTTTCACATTGAAAATTAGAGAAAGATACATGTCCTTGGGTAGATCTATCTTATGGCCAATGGGTCCATACTTCTCAAGGATCTTGCATGGCCCAGTCCTCCTAATCTTCAACTTGTTAGGGATTCCCTTTTGGAACCTAGCCTTGTTAAGATACACCATCACCAAGTCTCCCACTTAAAATTGAAACTCTCTCCTCCCCTCATCCTTCTCCTTCAACTTATGTTTGGCTTCCATCAAATTTTTCTTCACTTGATGATATACCTCCTTCATTGATTGCATAAAGTCATTAGCTTGCCCACTGATATTGTCATGCGAAGGAAGGTCCCTTAACTCCATTATGCCTCTTGGGTGAGTGCTATACACCACTTGGAAAGGACTTAACCCTATTTTCCTATTCTTGCTATCATTATATGAAAATTTAGCTTGGGAAATAACTTGTTCCCAAATTTGTCCATATTTCTTGGTGAGGCACCTTAATAGGTTTACCAATACCCTATTTATCACCTCTATCTGAACATTAGTTTGAGGATGGTAGGCAGACCTATGTGCTAATTTTGTTCCAAACCTCTTCCATAGGGTCTTCCAAAAGTGCCCCATAAACTTAACATCCACATAAACTACTATAATCCTTGGCATGCCATGTATCCTAACCACTTCCTTCAATAATAGGTTGGCAACATTACTTGCATCATGCTTAGTCTTGCATGGTATGAAGTGGCTCATCTTACTAAACTTTTCTACTACCACAAAGACACTATCAATCCATGTCCTAGTCCTTGTTAAGCCTACTATAAAGTCCATGTTGATGCATTCCCAAGGCCTATTAGGAATGGGGAGAGGTTGGTAGAGCCCTACATTTGATGAGGTTCCCTTTTCCTTTTGACAAATGTTGAATTTATCCTCATACCTCCTAAAATCTCTCTACATTTTAGGCTAGTAATAGGACCTTTCCATAAGGTCCAAGGTCCTGACAGACCAAAGTTCCCACTCACATTCCCATTGTGCTTCTCTTGTATGAGATTCTCCCTCACGGATCCCCTTGGGATGCACAATTGTTGACCTTTGAACAATAGTCCATTTTGCAGTGTATATTCAACAAAACTACTATGGAAATTATTATCAAAATTAGTACATACATTTTAAGCCTTTAAGAAATTAGTGTCCTCCTCATACAGATCTTTGAAACCATCCAAGCCAAAGCTCTACAACTTGACTTCTTGCACTGTCAGCAAACTCTTTCTCAAAGAATCTTCCATGTTATTGTTTGTCCCCATTTTATGCTTGATAGTGGAAGTATAGACTATAAGAATTTCATCCACTTGATGTGTTTCAGAATTAGCTTCTCCTGTGAGTTAATGAAACTCAAAGCTTGGTTATCTATGAAGACAACAAACTCCTTAGGAAAAAAGTAGTGCCTCCACTTCTTAAGGGCTTGGACAAGTGCATAAAGCTCTAGGTCATATTTTGAGTACCTTATCTTGGTTTCATTAAGCCTCTCACTCAAAAATGCTATTGGTCTACCCTTCTGGCTCAAAACTGCCCCAACTACTATGTTACCAGCATCACATTCACAAAAAATCATTTCTCAAAACTATGTAGAACCAAGATAGGTTATGTTTCTACCTCCTCCTTCAACCTCTCAAAACTCTAATTCGTAGACTTGGTCCACATAAATTTGGTCTCCATGCTCCCTTTGAGTGTATCCATTATAGGTGCACAAATTTCACTAAACCCTCTTACAAACTTCCTATAAAATTGTGTCAATCCATGAAAACTCCTTACCTCAATGGAAAATCTAGGTCTAGGCCAATTCAAAATATCCTCTACCTTGTCCTTGTCCATTTTAAGACTCTCTTGGGATACTACAAAGCCCAAATACACCAATTCCTCTTTCATGAACTCACTCTTTTCAAAGTTGACTATCAACTTCTCCTCTTGGAGCTTCCTCAATACCAACTCTAGGTGCTTCATATGTTCATCCATGGTCTTGCTGAAGATGAGAATGTCATCTAGGTATACCAGAAAAAATACCCCTATATAGTCCTTCAAAAACTCATTCATGACTCTCATGAAGATACTTGGTGCATTGGTAAGGCCAAATAGCATTATCCTAGGAATAGGAAATCTGTACCTAATTGTGATTCTATTAATTTCCCTAGAATTAGTACACATTCTCCACTTACCCCCATTCTAAAGTGCTAAGACCACTAGTATGGGACATGGACTGATGATCTTCCTAATCAGCCCATGATCAAGCAACTCTTGAACTTGTCTTACAATCTCCTTGTTCTTCTCTGGAGGCATCTTGTAGGTAGCTTTGTTTGGTAGTGATGCTCCTAGTATGAAGTCAATTTGATGAGTTATGGCCCTCTTAGGTAGTAGGTTTGGTGGTGGTCCATCACAAATTATGTCTTTAAACTGATCCAATAGCTCTTGAACTTCTACAAGTAGAGGTGTAGTTGTAGATACCTTGTCCTCTTTAGGTTTTAGCATAATGGCATAGTTTACTCCTTCACCCTCCTTCAAGTCCTTAAGAAATTATTTTCCACTCATTAACAACACTTTAATAGTAGACTTCTCCACCTTGTCTTCTTCAACTATAGACCACATCCTATAAGTGACCCCATCATTTTTGAAGGAATACTTGTTCTCTTTCCAATGGTGCACTACCCCCCTATCATACTGCTAAGGTCTTCCCAATAGCAGGTGACAAGAATCTATGGGAAGCCCATCACATAAGATTTTATCTTGATACTTGCCAATGGTGATGTCTACTCATAATTATTCATCCACTAGGATATTCTACTCCTTATTCAACCTAGTCACCCTATAAGGACACACATGTGGAATCTTGGACACACCAAGCTTTTGTACTACATCCTCTAATAAGACATTGTCATTAGACCCTGAGTCTATGATCACCTTGCATACTTTGCCCAATATTTTGCATGTGGTTCTAAACAATGCTCTCCTTTGCTTTAGCTCATCCTTGACTAGCTCCTTAACCAGTACCCTCCTCAACATGAGGTTTTCACCTTTCTCCACATCAAGGTCCACTTCTCCTACCTTTTGATCATCCTCTTCTTGGACATATATAATTTTATTTTCCCCATATGAAGATGATGTCTTTTTTTGACATCTATAAGTAGGGTGTCCTAACTTACCATAGTTATAGAACTTCATGTTACTAAAGTGTGAACCTTTCTTGTTGTTTCCATATTAGCCTTTGCCATCATTGTTGGATCCTCTACCTTTGCTAGAGCTTCCCCTCTAACTAGTTTCATTTCTCTTCTCATTCCACTTAGATTCTCCATAGTTTCTTTTGTCATTACTCCCGCCACTAGAGCCACCTCTAAAGTCCTTGCCTCTACCCCTATTCTTAGAACTTGAGTTCCCTTTCTTCCTAAATTTTTATTCTAGCTTCCTAGCCATTTGAAAGCAAGTTTGAAGATTTGTGAGGCTAAAAAAACTCAACTCATCTTTTGTGTACCATTTAAGACCATTTAGGCACCTATTCACCTTGATACTCTTTACTTCTTGCACCCTTGATCTTAGTGCCAACTTCTAAAACTCCTCAATATAGGTAGCCACATCAAGATCTTTCTACCTAAGATTTTTCCTTTGCTTATGGATTTGAATCTCATAATCCTCTAGTGGGTATGTTTCTTTGATTTTTTCCACCATTGCTTTCCAATTAGCTATAGGCTTCTTCCCCTCACTTTCTCTTTCTTCTTGCACAAACTTTCACCATGTCAAAGCTTGACCTTTCAACCTAGAATTTATAAACCTCACCTTTTGGGCCTCTATTATCCCTTCACACTCAAAGTAGTTTTCAATGCTCTCTATCTATTCTAAGACTACCTCTACATCCATCTTGCCATGAATAAAGAAACATTCTCCAAACTCTTCCCTCCAAATGCCTTAAGGGCTTTAAGGAATGGTTCTTTCTCACCAAGTGGAGGATCTACTTCAAGGATCTCACCCTCCAAACTCACCTTTTCTTTACCCTTGCTAAAGTCTTCATCTTCCTTAGCTTGGGTTGCATCCTCTATCTCTTTCAACTTGTCTTTTATCTACTCTAGGGCCTTATCTAGAACTCTAGTCTTTTCTTCTAAGAGCTTCTTTTTCTCATCTACTTCCTTTGCCAACTCTGCATTGGTCACCATCTTGGAAGATCAACTTGACTTAGTAGGATACATCATGCCACCACAAGCCTAATCTTATGGCTTTGGTACCACTTTGATTAGGAGCTTCTTCAACTAAGAGCTTTCTACCTCTTCTCAAGATACTCCTAGCCCACAATAGAGTCTTCTCTCCTAACCCTTATTGTGGTTCCATAATGCACGCCCCATTTTTCCTAGAAATGGGGACCCCCTACTTTATTTTTCATTTTTATGAATCCCTAGTCTGGGGTCTAAGTCTTTTCTAAGGTCTTTTCCTAGTATCTTTGGTCAGATACGAGTCCTGGCTTGAAAACCTAGATTCTAAAAATTAGAATTATGGGGGAAAAGTTCATTTTGTGCATTAAAGTGTGCTCAATCTCATTGAATAAGTATTTCCTCTTTGAAGTATGCAGCAGTGTAGCTGCATACTTGCGAACCTCAAAGAGGTGTGCTAGGTCCCAAGTCTATAAAACCCAAGACCCCCTCACCCCTTCTTCAATTTTCTCTTCTCCACATCCTTGACCCACACCTTCATAGATATCCAAGTGTGCTATTATGCCACTACCCATGCCTTCACTTGCAAACAAAAAAACAAACAACTTTAAGACACCCAAAATTATTTTGCAAAAACATTTTAAAAACTTAAACAAAAAAGTTGTAAAAAACTAAACTTTACACCTAAAAACAAAAGGTGCACAACTACACACTTTTAAATATCCCTTAATGAAGGTAAAGGGTACACATTTAGTGCACCCCATGAGGTGCACTAAATGTGCACCCTTTCTGCTCTAAGTATTCATAGGGTGTGCACCTAGCGCACCCATCAGGTGTGCTAGATGCGCATCCTTAATAAACATAAGTATAGGAAATACATGTACCTAGTACACCTCTGAGGTGTGCTAGGTGAACCCTTTTTTTGCATGTTAGGCTTAAATTAAGTTTTTATGTGTTTTTTAAAACTTTGGGTTTTTGGGTTTTTTTGTGTCATCATTAAGGTTGGTATTAATTGATTTTTCTTTGACTCCAAACTAATAGACATTATTTTTTTTCAGATTTAATAGCTTCTTCATCATCCTCCCTTGCTACAAATATGGTCTCCAAACTAGTGGCGTTCAAGTTTCAAGGTGTCCCAGTAAAATCATGCTTCTAATATGATTATTAAGAGATCCAAGACACCAAACTTGGTCATATAGATTGGAATTCCTAGTATTGTGCAAAAAACCCATAGAAAGGTCCTCAATGATATCTTCTCTTCTTAGATCAAGACTTATGTAGCATCACACTCAACATTGGTATAATTCTCAAAGCTGATCATGACACTGGCAAAAAACTATTTCTTTGAGGAAAGGGTCATAAAGAGTATAAGTGGAGAGATCATGCTAGATCTTCCACCTAAGAACATAGAGAAGGTGTTCCATCTTCCAAGAGTAGATTATTTTATCAAGTTAACTTATCACCAAGTAGAAAGATGGTATAGAGAACATGTAGAGGAAGCATCTAAAATCATCTAGTCTTCATACCTCATTGAGAAGACTCCTCTAGGGCGTGAAGTAGGTAAAGTGGACATGACAAGAGGTTACATGAAAGAAGATATTGGATATTCTATAATACTCTTGAGTAGAGTCATGGGGTTTCTAGCATTGATACACTTGAATATATGGATGGTGCATTTTATTAAGAGTTTCAAGACAACAAAGATACCAATTGATTGAGCTTCAATTCTTACTGAGAACATGGATGAGCAGCTAGTGACGATTAAGAATAATTGTAAGTTCTACATGACATCATATTTGGTCTACCTATTAGCTACAAGGGTCATAGATTATCTAAGACTCTTCAAAATGGGTAGCATGCAAGATGCAAATGCATGGCCTTATATAGTATATCCCCAGCTAGTAAAGAAAAAGCTTCCAAAACAAAACAAGGAATATAGGATAGTGAATGATGCTTTTATATTCAAAATTATTTAGTTCACTGAAGGAGATTATGGGAAGAGGATGTCAAAGGAGGCAGAGGCAAAGACTTCAAAAGTCGAAGCCTACTACATCCAATATCAAACATTCACTTATTTGAGGGTAGTGGGTACCACTATCAATCTCAAAGAATCTCCCTCGATACCCAAGTAACAGACTTATATTGTTAGAGATCATTCGACAACTCTTGTCTATGAATTATTGCAGGGATATTGTTATAGATCATTTGACAACTCTCCTCACCCTTATTTTGATAACATTGGAAGAGTGTAGTATTTTGCTAGCAAGACATTTCAACATGAAGGTGGAGTTGAGGACCACTGCATGAATGCAGTAGATGACTATGATATTTGTATAAGGAATTATTGTAGGATAACTCTCTATCTAGTGAGTAGTTTCTTGAAGATAAAGTTTCCTTTGAAGGTTACACAATAGGATACTGAGGGTTTCCTTGATCCATTCTTCAATAGGGACAAGATTGGTGATCGGCCCATTATGAATGTTAAGATTGATAAGGAAGAAAACTCAAATATTAATCACAGGGCTAGGAATGTTATCAAACTAACCAAGGATTGGATTAAGAGACCTTTCAAATTGGATCCAATTCCTCAAGAGGTAGTCTTCCATGCTACAACCCACCGAGCAAAAGGTCGAGGAGCTACGGTAATAGTGCCCACTTTTATAGCTTAGACCCTAGTGAGGCCAGAAATAGTGCACCAACTTGATAGAGAAGTTGGATATTATAGGGCTCAAAAAGGTAAAGGCAAGAGGAAGAGAACTTGTCCCCAACAAGTTGAGCTAGAAGAGGAACCAACTCAAGCACTGCCATAGCTAGGGGTAGAAAATGTACAAGTGTCAAAGAATGTTGAAGCTACACAGACCCACAAAAATCCTCGAGTACCACCAACTAAACAAGGGCAAGGAAAAGTTAAAATAGAAGTACAAGAAGTATCTCCACTGCAACAAGAGGTAAAAGCCTGACTATCCACTCCTAAGAGAAGAAAGATCATGACTCTAGTCAAGAGGAGACAAAAGGTGATTAAGAGAGTTATTTTTTTCCCATCAGTCTCGAAAGTTATTCTAGAAGTAGAGGAAGAAGAAGATGATAAGGATGAAGAAGATAACCTTCCTTTGAATTAGAGGACTCGTCTTGCCAGAGCCACTAAGTTGGAATGGAGATGAAGCTCCAAAATTACAGCACCATCCATTCTTGAGAAGCCTATTCAGTCTACTACATCAAAAGATGAACTATCCCAATGGATTAATGAGTAGGAGGGCAAAGGCACTTATGTCTTTTAGATGTAAGATTTTGATTTTATGTCAGTTGGCACTGAATTGGTAGGAGACAAAATAAGGGATACTCCAACTAATCAACCTCAATAGGAGGATTGGATTTAGTTTCCATTGTAACCACAAGGACCCAAAGTAGCTCCACCATTACCAATTCAAGTTACATTTTTTGTGGATAAAGGTTCGGCTACTCCTCTCCCTCTAAGAAATGAAGAAGAATAGGTCCAAGAAAAATAGGAGGAAGAGCCACAATAAATACCCACTGATGAAGTGTCAGAGGAAGGGAAAATATGTGAGTACTCTCACTAGACTTTCCAAGACATAGAAATGATATCTATGGACTCCACAAAAATAGAGACTCTTGATGTGGATCTCTCACAAAAGGAGAAGAGTTTGAAGAGGGGTGACAAGGGGAAGAGCATAGCAAAGAAAACTACTTTGTCTTCATAAGGAAAATCTCTGATGGAGCATGTTCTGAGATGGTTGAGGAAAGAGGTGATTAGAAATAGAAGGTAGCAACACTCCATTGAGGAGGACGATATGAGATAATTGATTGAAGTTCTCAGGAAACCTGAGTCACCACTAAGAGATGCATGAGCATTGGCCTTCATTATGAGTGATCAGAATCAAGATTTTTTTTCTCATGTTGCTATCCCTCCTCTGCATGTAGATGTTAAATAATTAACTCTAAAATATTATTAGATCATGGAGGTTATGCTTAGGAAACCCACGTTAGACACTGCCAAGTTGATGGTGACAAGTAGGATTAAAGAAGCGTTTAGACACTTGGAACAAGATGACACGGAATTGATAACACTTTGAAAATATAATGAGATCCTAAAATATATGTGAATGAAGTTGTTGGTCCCTTAGATCTTGAAAATCTTGAGGAGACTTTGAATGCAGCATTGGAGAAAAGGGATGAGGAGACAATGCAACTTGATCCATTTTTGAGAGCTTGTCAGCAATGGCAAGAGAGTTTTGAAGAAACAATGTATGCAAATTATACAAGGAAATATTAAACTACTACAGCATATGGAGGATAATGTGGATACATTAGTGGCCATTTTGAATTAGGATTTTGGTTTAATGGATGAAGTTATATATACCTGGGGCAAGGATTTGCATGTTGTACAGTTGATCAAGGGTCAAAGATATCAAAGGTTAATTGAGGTATATACAATGTAAGAGTTAGATAAAATTGATGATTGGATAGAGAAGATTGTGGATGGCAATAAAGTAATGGAAACATTACATGCAAAGATTCATAAGCTCAAGGATCAACCCCAAGAGAAAATTTTGGAGGCAGAGAAACATTATAGTGATGTATGCTTAGAATTTTTGAAGATGATTCAAGGGACAAATTGATGTCAATGGAAGTAGTTGTTGAAAAATTCTAAAAGACTTTTGAAGAATCTTCTAACGATGATAGTATTATACAAGCATTCAAAACTGAAGAAGCATTATTAGATTTAGATGTGAAACTAGGAGATTTTGCAGAGACTTGCATCGAGGTGGGTAACTATCGGTAGAAAGTGAAGGACAAGTATGAAGCCTCAGAATTTCTAGATGCAGCCCAAGTCATTGAGATTATTGAGAAATTTAAGAGAAAATACTCAAACCTATCTCTGGTATGAAGGGGAACAAAATCTAGAAACTAGAATTTCAATTTTGACATTTGGTGAAATTTTGCATTTTTTGAACCTACTTCCAAGGTGCACAGGTGTGCCAGGTGCACTTTTTCAGAGGTGCATTGGAAGTTTTTGAAGAATTCAGTGGTTCATCGATAGTTAACTACCAGTTCTAAATTTAGAGCTTTCCATGCATCAGAAATGCATTCTGACGGCAATTTAACTTCTATAGACACCTAGTGAACATAGAAATTCTACTTTTGGCAATTCCAAAAACCCCGACATCATCTAAAGGCTTTATTCTTCTTTTTTTCTTATTATTTTTTTTTTTTAAGACATGTAAATGCTCATGCATCCATTTAATGATATAAATATGGATGGAGTCCTACTTAGCACTAGTTAGAGAGTTAGTTTGTACATAAATATATTTGTTTTATTAGTTTAGAAGAATATGTTTGCATAAAGATATCCCTCACTCTCAACACAAATTGAGGAATGTAATATGTATTCCAAGCCATATTATGATGCAATAATATATGCTTTTGGTGCTCACATTTGGAGTGTAGTGATTCTTGCCTAAGTGTGTTATATTTTTTGAATTTATGTTCATGGAATGTAATTGAGTCAATAGTTTTATTGCATTATTTTGATTGTGTGATCTTCTAATTCTTGTGTTTTCTATGGTTCTACAAATTCTGTTGACGTACTTAGTTTGAGAAAAGATCTTCTATATTGTTCTTGCATATCTTTTTGCCTCACATGAGCGCACTTTCCATGGCCTTGTGATTTGATGAAAAGTGAAACATCTTATGGTTACTAAATTCCCATTGATGATTGCATTGGTAGAATTAAGCATTGCTCCTATTTTCATCAATTACCTACCAATTTTTTCAGAGGCTTAACTCATAGATGTGTTGTTCCTATAGTTTATGTCCATTAGGAATTTACTTTTCATGTTAGTTTCTTAAAAATTTTGTTACCCTATCTTCATTATTTTCTTTTACAAACACTTGGTTAATTTAGGAATTTATATAGTTGCATTATTAGATTGCATTCATTAAAAAGTACAAAAATACAAAAATATATTTATTTTTGTGTGTTTTATTCTTTTGAGATAGCAAGAAAATTCTACATCTTATCCAAATTTTTCACAACTAGCATACGCCTCCTTGTGAACAAATACATTTATCTTCAACTGAGCAGATTCCAGTAGGTCACAAGATCACCCAAAACCTTGGAGTTGATCCTAGATCAACTTTTCAAGAGAGGAGTTTGAAAGGATTCTTGTTGTTAAGCATCATGAAAAATGACAGATCAACAAGCCTATCTTAGAAGATCCCTCTACAATCCCCTTTCTCCATGAAACTCACCCACCAATTCAAACTTCAATTCCATTCTCCCAATCCACCTAAAATGCATTCTCTGGCCTAGATTTCCAAAACTTCCCCCAAGAGCACCAAGTTCCTCAAAAAAAATATTGAACATTCCTACTAAGGTTCTTGACTTGTTCCACATCATTCCACACCATTCTTTCAAATTTCTCCCACCCAAATCACCAAATTGACTAGTTAGGCCTTATAACCCTAAGAGCCCCTATTAACCCTCCTAGAAACAAGGAAAGAGCTATAACTCAAAAAAACCCTTAATAATTCCCCTTGGAATATGCTATGTTTTTCCTCCCTATGACTAGCCCTTGAATATTGGTAGGTCTAGGGTTCCAACAATGTTTGTATAGTATAGATTCAGAAAACCCTACTTTTAAGGGTTTTAAAGGTAATGTTAGTGTTTTCTTCTCCATAAGCGTCAAACTCCATTCCTAGCCTCCTCATTTGATTTTTTATTCCTTCATACATTTCTCCTACATTTTCAACTCAAGATTAATCCATGTTAATTATTTGTTCATCACAAAAGCTCTTTACAAGCATCTCCTTGCACCTTGCCAAGCTTGTCTTCTTGTCTAGGGCTCACTTATAAAAATAGCATTTGGAATTCTACAACCTCCAAAAACCATATTTACATTGTTTATAGAGGATTTTTTTTGTCTCCAAGATCCATGGTTTTTATACCAAGGACACTCAAGTCATAGCCTATTTCATTCTTGAAACACAAAATTGAACAACAGGAATACTAAAAACAAATAATTTTCTAAACCTTGTCAAATTCTTTTTTGAAGAAAAAATAGCTTCACATAGATTCAAGGAATGAACACAAGATCTTTCTCCATCAAATATAGTTCCTTTTTCAATCCAAAAATCCAATCAAAGCTTCAAACTACATTTCAAATGCTCAAAAATTGTCCTGCTACAAGTGTTGTTCGTACACCAAACTGTCCAACCCTTGGAACTAAGATGTAAAAGTCTTAAATAGACTTAAAAATTAATTATAGACTTAAATTTAAACCATAATTTCTCAATTCATTGGTTTTAGAAAAAATATCTAAAAGTTTTCAAGCAATTTTGCAAAAATTGCAGTGTTGTCAATGCAACTTTTTGGCAACTTTTGCAATTTTGCTCCTAGACTCTTCAAAATTGAAAAGAAAGTTTTCAAATCTCCTAGGGTTACCTTATAATATCTAATAGCCATATTTACACACTCTTTTCCCCTTTTTTATGTTATTTCACCTCATTTTGCTTCCTAGAGCAATTTTTGCAATTTCCTCTTATCAGGACCTAATTGACAAAATTAGACTCCTAAACCAAAACCTATCAACTCAAAACTCCTAAACACACCTTGGGACTTTATCATTATTCCTTATTATCCCAATGGTTGGTTAGACCATCTACAAACCAAAAATTAGACTTAGGGTTTGACCTTACCTTAGGTGCTCCTACACCAATTTTATTCCTTTCGTCATTTTATTTCATGATTTGCAAATGGATTTCAAAAATAGTTTAGATATATTATTTTTGGAGCCAAAATAGCTATTCTTCTATGCATTTCAAGTTAATTCTTTCATATTTTATTTCCTTTCTTATCTTCACCCTAGATCTATATCTTAATTAGGCTAATTGTATAGGCACAGCATCTAGATTTATATTACTTGATCAATTTGTTCAATTTAATATTTGAATTATCCTATCAAGGGCCAAAGAGTATATTTCCTTTTATTTAGTTCCCCTTTATAATTTGAATTTAGTATCAACACCCTTCTTCCTTTGGGTTCTAGCTAATCTAATTTGGATCATAAGTGGAATCATATTTGTGAATTCCCCTCTTCCCCCTTCATACATATTTGATAGTCTTAGTGGACTAGATAAGTGGAGACCTCCAACCCTATAAAAATGTCTCCCTTTCCCCCCAAACATTTTCTACCTCTCCCATCTCTCATTTCCTTATATATACTTACTTCTAGTTAGTCTTATGTGACTATATTGCATTGTAACCATATTTTTTAGATCTTATCTTGTATTATCCTAGTGTTATTTTTCTTCTTTAGCATTTGATTTTATCTCTTAGAAGCTAACTCATTTTTTTATGTTGTATCATTTATACTCATAGTTTTATTTCTATTTTTGTGTACTTTTTTTTTTGGGTTGTTCATGTTTTCATATTCTAGTATGGATTTAAGAAAGTACTATGTGGAGACTTTAAAAAGGAAATATTTTCTTGGCTCCATAAATCTCAAGGGAATTGGTATAGTAGATTAAGATTAATGAAGGGGTTAATCTTTTGAAAATGAGATAAATGCAAAAGTTGTGAGATAGTTTTAAATAATTCTCTAAATTGTTGAATGATAAGATTGAGTTGGAGGAAATAGAAAGGGAATATATGCTACAAGTAGTGCCAAAAAATGTAATTTGATATTAAAATGATATTCATAATATATCTATTTTCCAATTGGGTCCAAACAAAACCCCTGAGTTGAATGATTTTCCTATTGACCTTTTTTAAGGATATTTGGGAGTGAGAGTAGTGGAAGGATTAAGGAAGAAGGTGTACGTCTTAAAAGCTATCAGCAATAATTTTCTAGTGCTTATTCCAAAAATAATACAAAAGAATCCTTTGATGATTTCTATCAAATTTCACTATGTAATAGTGTGTATAAAATAATCTCTTAATTATTTTATATTCAAATAAAGAACTTGCTCAAAGTATTATTGTAGAGGAATAGAATAATTTGTTTCCTTAGGGATCAATCATTGAAGGGATTATTATAGTTCATGAGTAATGCACACTATTGAAAGGGGAAGAATAGACATTATGAATGGTAAATTTGTTGTTTTCAAAGTCTAAATTAAGTTAATGGAAATGTATTTTGGATGTGATGGAGAATTTTGGGGTTTTCAAAGAATAGATGGATTGGATCAAAAAATTTATTGAAACTATAAGGTCCTCTATATCAATCAACAATAGTTCTCATGGAAATTTCCAAACTTTTAGAGAAATTGAACAAGAGGACACCATATCCTCTTTCCTCTTCATCATCATGGGTGAAGTGTTGGGTCAAAACATCTTAAAGGATAGATCAAGGTAAATGGAAAGGGGTTAATATTGTACCAAACATGTTGGCTAAAATACATCAATAGTTTATAAATAATATAATTTCATTCAGATAGGCTAATTTTTGGGAAACTCAAAATATAAAATATAATTTGGACATATATTATCTTACCTCAAGTAAAAATATTAATTGGAATGAATTATATAATATATTTTTATTAGCATTATTTCAAAAAGTGAGTAAAAAAATTTAGTGGTTTGAGCATCAACAGTGATTCTATTCTAGGTAAATATTTGAACCTTCTATGTTTTTTGGAGAAAATAAAATACTGTTTGAGACTTTTCTAGTCAATAATTTGTCCCAAGTTGGACCATTGAAAAGATATGTGGCTTTCTTTTCAAGGGAGAATAATGATATTAAAGTTAATAATGTTTTCTATACCAATCTACTCCATGTCTTGTCTAATAAATCTAATAAAAAAAATTTAAAAATTAATATTAAAAAGGGGAAAATTCTTATATGACAAAAGAAATGATAAAATAAGATACCTTTAAAGTAATGAAGGAAAGAATATCAAAAATCCATATGACATTTTGATTTGAGGCAATAAAATTTGATGAATGAAGTGTTGAGAGGAAAATTGATATGGAGTAAGTGTTGAAAATCTAGTAAGAAAAGGTTGAAGGTGTTACAAATTAATATTTAGACTCAAAAGAGAAAACTAGGACCCTAATCATTCAAAATCCACTATTAGGATTATCTATCTAAAATTTATTTTTGTCGTGCATAAGTTTAAACATGGATCATATTACTTGGGCTATTGGAACCTAAAAAGAGCCTCATTTTGGTGTGACTCTTGGGATGTTGCAGTTAGTTAAAGTTTTTCATTGATATCAAAATGTCTATCAGGCTAAAGAAGATATCATCGTAATAAAGAAGAAATTATTTAAATAAAGAAGACACTATCTGAGAAGGCTTATTAAAGAAGTATAAGTGATATTATCAGAGAAGCTTAGAAAGGAAGTTTGGAGTTGATCTAACCCTAATATATATGGTCATGATTAAATTTAGGGTTATCAAACATGTAATGATATAAGGAGTAAGAAAGAGACTGGGAAGAAGAAGGGAACATAGAGAGAGGGACAAAAAGGAATTGATAGAATGAATAGAAAGAATAATGACAAAAAAAATTATAGAGAGAATGTAGAGGAAAATAGTCATCCAACAAGATTAAGGAGAATAACTACATAGGTCAAGTTATCTTGAATAATACCTAATCAATTGTTACTAGATTTAAAGAGTCTTGTGTAGGATTGTTAAGTTCTTTAATGAACTTTTGATAAAACCTCTAATAAGGTAAATGCCTAGACATGTAGGATTAAATCTCTTAGTGGAGTAATCTTAATAGGATAAGGATACAATTAACATTGTATTAGTCACTCTTGACAGAGTGATTTTCTCAAAAGGAAAGATCAATGTATGCTTGATTGGCAAATCATTTTTACTATAGTGAAAAAGTTGTGGGTTCCATCCTCGTAGCAGTTTCTCCCTCTAACCAAGGGTTTTTTGTGATACCAAAATCTTTCTGTTATGTGTGTCAATTTTATTTTATGAGTTTTTATTTACCTTCATGCATATGGACTAATAATGGTTAATTAAATTCTTATACTATCAGTTAGATCTAGATTATTAGAATAATGTTGTTATAGACTATTAGTTAGTTAATGAAAATTGAAATCATTTCTCAAGTACTAATTCACTCCCCCCCCCCCCCCCCCCCCGCCTCCCAATACTTAAACTTTCCTACCTATTATTAAAAATTGGTATCATGACTAAATTATCTTTAAAAAAGTCTGATAGATTAAGAGTAGATCTAGAAAATAGAAATGTATAAAAAAGAAAGACAACTTTCAAGAAGCCCTAGATGAAGTTATAGCTCAAAATAATGAACTAAATAAAAAGTTGAAAGTCTTAATTTAAAAAAGGAAAGAACTATCAAAAATATTATGAATAAGTCTTGAGGATCTTGAATAACTTTCTCAAAATAGTACAAGTTCAGAAGAAATTGATGTTGTAGTAGTTGATCTAGTGGACAGAAATGTTATCCTTGAAGAAGATTTACAAGAAAAAAGGAAACTTTAAAGGCAAGCCCTAAGAATGACTAAACTGATAGAAATAATGAAAAATATAGAAGAATAGAAGGGAAAAATAGAAATCAATAATAAAAGATTGGGAAAAGGAATCAAATATAAGGACAATACTATCCTTCAACTACAACAGGAAAATAACACACTGAATGGATATATAAGTGATACAAGTGAGGAAAACTGACAAGTCGTTGCTGAATTTTTTTTAAAAAAATTGAGAAAAGAGGTAGAAGATATGTTAAACAAACTAAAGGTACAACAAGAAGTCAATGTGAAGCTTACAAAATTTGACCTAAGCATGAAAAATATTGATAAACAATTGAAATGCAAAAGGAAATCATGAGATACAACTGGACTTGGCTACATTGATAACTATAAATTTTAAATCGATGAGTCATCCAAAATTGGCAAAGAAAAGATATTTCAACCAAGAAATAATCAGTATAAGAAACCTACATTATTTAGTTATGGTAAAGAAAGAAATACAACTAATGTATGTAGAAGAATATTGTCAAACGTCTCACCAAAAGAATCATTCAATGGTTCTTGCTATAATTTCTACAAGTTTGGACACAAAGAAAGAGATTGCACAATGAGAACAATAAGTACCTCAACAAGAAGAAGCTTTATGGGTCACTACAATGTATATGATCATAAGGCTGAATATTGTAGAAATGGAAACTTATCAACAAGAAAATAAGGAAATATACAATGGAATAATTGTGTAAAAAGAGGACATATGGAAAGAGAATGATGGTATAAATAACTACATGTACATGACTGACTAATACATCATTTTATATCTATCATAAGTATGGTCACACAACACAAGCTTGCAAATACTAAAAAACTATGGACAAAATTCATGTGAACATTGAAACACAAAAGAATAACATCAAAAAACTATGGGCCAATTCAGAAATAAGAGAAGAGTGAAACCAATAGTAAATCATCAAAGTCTAGTCAAGAAGAAACATCTTCAAACTGAGATAGTATAAGTATTGTTTAGGGATAGTTAATAATGATAAAAGTCTATTTTCCCTTGACAAGGTAATGAAGTGTAACAAATAAGAATTAGTACACTATTAGTAAGAAAATTTAAAATCTATCATCTTGAAGACTATCAGAGAAAAGTTATTGTTGTGAATGCATTAATTGCATAGTTAACCATTTTCTTAATTTTTGGATTATAAGTACATGCAAAGGCTAATTTATTTGACACCTTTATTTTTAAATTTTACCAAGTGTCAAAGTGAAATTTTGAAGTGATTTACAACAAAAATTATTGAGAAAAGGTGAATAGAGCTATTCGTGCCCTAAAAGTTATAGTAGGGAAAATAATTTGCTTTGCTTACAGTCTGTAAAGAAATTTTCTTGAAGAAATGGCATCTATGGAATAGAATCTTCTTGTTGTAAGCACTAAAAAAAGACCAAAGTTAGAAGTTGAAGTCTATCTAGTAGACTCGAGTGTACATGATAATGTTGGAGCCCTATCATCACTAAAATTGAGGGTAATACTAATTGAGGACATTAGTGCATTCATTCATAACAAGATTGTGGTATTAAGAAATCCTAGAATTGAAGATATGTATAGAAAGTAAAAATGTATAGATGGAGATTTGAAGAAAAAATATAAGAACCTACAAGTCCAAGGCCTCACATATATGGTGCATATGCCAAAAAACAATTGCTAATTAGTGTATCAAATTCATTCTAACCGGAGTACATGAGGGAGTACTATGGTTAGACATGGATGAACCTATAAATATTACAAGATAAATTATTTAAAAAGTTACATGTTTATCAGTGCAAGGAAAGTATGCCCATTAAGAGTTAGAAATATGAACAAGCTAAGACAAATGATCAAGAGCACTTTAGACAAGAGAGCAATGGTAATAAACAAGGTAAAACATGTAGGAACAAGGTTTATTGCAATGATAATTGGGTACAAAATATACCAATCAATTCACCCCAATAGTGTGTTGGGAACAACATTATGGACATCACATGAGATTGCCACATGGTGTAAATCATATAATCTCTCAGGTATGGTTGTTAATTAGTTAGATCTAAATATGGAAAGTTTGAAGAAGGGTCAACAATAAGATATTAAATTTGGTACTCTAGTTGTATGTATATACTTCTAATTTAAGAAAAAAATTCTTAGTATATGAAATGTAAAATGAAATGAGAATATACTAGCTATATATAAAATTAATGAGTATATTGAGTATCTAGGTGGTGAATTTAAGAAAATTATGTAGAGCTACTTCAAAGAATTTCAAAAGAAGATGCAAGTGTGTTATTAAATTCCTAGCTAATTTGTTGATAGGTATAAAGACACTTTATTTTTTTTTCTGACATTGATAATTGTAGGATTCAACCAATGGAACCAAGAACTTCTTGGGTTCTTTATCTAGATTATCAAGTTTTAGAGAAAGAGTTGGTCAGTTATGTTGACCATATACTAATTCTACCAAAGAAAACCTCAACCACATAATTTGGGACTTATAAGGAAATTTTCAAAAGAAAGAATTCATAGGCCCCATTAGAAAATAAGGAGAAAAAGAAAAAGATGACATTTGGAGTCTCACAGAAGACATCAAGTAGTATATCATAGTATGGGGTCACACAAGCTACATCAACACTTTAGCTATCTACATAAGTATGAAAAGGAAAAGACACTGATATACAATATACAGTAGAAGCTAGTACCATTTTAGAACAAGAGGAGGAAGGAACTAAGAAAGAAATTGAAGTTATCACTCAAGGAGAAGATACAAAAGAAAGAGTAATAAAGACTAATAAGGGAAAATTATTCAAAAGGAGAAAAATGTAACATATTTCCACAAAGAGAAGAATAATGACTCAGAATCAAGTTCAAACTCCACCTCCAATGATGAAATCACAAGATGAATTATAGAAAGAGATAGGTTCATGGGCAAGGAAATCATGATGAAGAATGTACAAAATTACCACTAATCCTAGAGAACTCATAAAGCATATTATTAAAATGGGACTAATTGGGAAGATGGATCCTAACTTAGTTGTGAAGACAATTGAAGAGGGTAAGAAATTTATTGAAAATTTGATCATAAAATATTTAAAAGAGGCATGCAAATATCCTAGAGATATTAAGGATAAGGTCCCACATGAGTTATACACTACTCTACTAGCAACATGGCACTCTATAGGTCAGAGAGTAGAAGAGTTGAGGAAACAAGCACTTCAGGAATTGAGACCTAATCTATCAGTTAATGATGCAGAATTTTGGATGGAAAAGTATCACAAAGCATTTAGAACTAGGTTTTTGATAGCTATGGTATTGGTAGATGAAGAACCTATCTTACTTCAAAATATCAAAGAATTATGGATTGAGGAATTTCAAAAAGAGCATAATCAAGCCTATGAAGAAGGAGGAACATCAAATATCAATAATTTATTTACTGTGAGTGAGCTACTTAGAACTATAAGCATAGAAATTGAGAAGTCTATAGGTGAGCAAGTAATGATTGAAGATGTTAGGATTAGTTAGATAGAAATAACAAAAAAATGAAAATATAACCAATATCAAAAAATAATAAATCACATAGAAGAGAACATAAGACACAAAGGTTTAATGTGTTTCACCTAATCCTTGGGTTGTGTCCACCAAATAGTGAGTCTAGTATTCTTATTATACAGTGATTACAACTTGATTACAATCCTTAATCCTTTTTAATTCAATACCACTATAAGAAGATACAATCTCATCATACATAATAAAATTCCTAATCCTAAGCCTTTTTCAATATTAAATTCATTTTTGGCTTCAAGGGCACTGCCCCTCAACCCTACCCTATATCATGATAGGAAGTGTTCCTAGGACTGTTGACCCTAAGACCCACAAGGGGTGGTTCCCCCTAAACTCGCCTAGGGAACTACCTTAGGAACCTGTAAGGGGTGTTTCCCCTTGACTCCTAGATCTTGGAGTCACTACCCCCAAACCCTTGTAGAAAAATCTTAAGGGAAATTGTTTCAAATGAAATGAGGTAAAATTAACTTCTAAGTCTGATTAAGCTCCACATCACAATAGAAGATATCATTGATAGGAAAGGAGAATTAGATTCAAAAGGAGAAATCAAAAAAAGATAATCAAAGTTGGATCAAAAGTAGTGGTCACTATTAGTATGGAGCACAAAAAAGAGAAGACACCTGACAAGGCTATAGTTATCCACTCAGTTATTATACCGATAAGTAGTGTAGGTCAACCACCACTTGATCTAATTACTCAGTAATTAGAATCAACAAAATAGGTAGTAAAATCTATGAGTAGATAGGAGGAGAAAATTATGACATCGGCACCAACAAAATCAACAATTATTGAGGGTAATACAAGTAAAAATAAAGACCCTAGTCAAAATGGGAGTCAATCCAAGGACTTGGACACTCTGATAGAACAAGGAAAGAGAAGGAGTATTAATACTCAAAGATCAATCTCATCTCAGCCAACAACAACCAGAGAAGAGAAGTTGAGTGAAAAAGGTAAAGATGGAGATGATGATGAAGATAAAGACAAAGATAAGAAGAAAGATCATAGTAAAAGCATACAATCAGTGGAAGTTAAAGGAAAAATAAAATGAGAAGAAGAAGAAGAAGAAGGGGGTGAGATAGATGGTGATCCCCCAAGAAATGTTCCCTAATTTGACATATTAAAGTAGCCAGCACTAAGCCTAAATAAGAAAGATAGATTATTATTTAAGAAAGTATTTGATTTGAACACCAAGATCAATAAAAGTAGATCTAAAAGAATCAAGAGGCAAGTATTGAGGAAGACTCTACGCATGTTCAAGAATCTTATGCCAAAAGTTATAGAAAACAAAGAGAAACTACTCATGAAACATGGGTCATCGAGTTTGACTCAAAATCACACAGTTAAATCCTGATATTCACATCACAAAGAGAAACTAATTTAAAGACATTTGAAATTTTATTTGGAGAGGATGGAAGCTGTGGGAAGCAATCTTAAAGGAGAGCTAGTGAAGGAGGTCGCAAGAAAGTTAGAAGAGAAAATAAGATAAAGCATGAGGAAAAAGGTTACAAATTGAAAGGGAAAGTTGCAATAAAATATAAATTCATTATAGGAGACAATTAATACTACATTAGAAAAATATAATACTTTGTGTGTATTCGCACATTTAATTTTGACACTTGACTTATTGCAGTTCAAAATGAAATGCTAAGTCATATTGGGAAGTTGGATTCATCAGTCAATGTAGTCCAACATTCATTACAGCTGAAATATTTAATTTTTAAAGAAGAAGAAATCTTAGCAGAGAGAGATAAACTAAATGCCAAAATCTTGGAGTTCCAGCGAATGATTAGTCTACATATTGATGTGATAAAGTAGAGCTTATCATAAGCACAAAACAATAGACAGGTGCCAAAGGAAATGATAGTGAGTGGAATGGAGAACATGGTAGTAGAATTTGAGAAGCACATTCTAACTATTTAGGGATTGAAGAAACCATAGAAAACATTATTGCAACTTACAAATTATAAGTATATAGATATTATAAGTAATTTGTAAATAGTTGTGAACTTTTAACTACATATTTTTCTATTTCGTCATGTTTATTTGCATTCACTTCCATAAACAAAAAGGAGGACAATACATAGAACATGGAAGAAATACATGTGAGAAACTACAAATAATACATAAAGGAAAATATAGAGGATATCAATACATGATAAAGCTAGATGAAAGGGGGGGTATAGAGGAAAAAGTACAAGTGTGGACATGGATATGAAGTAGTATAGCTTTTTTTTTTTCGATTAATTCCAAACGGGGAGATTTTTTGGAGTTATTTGAATTTTTTTCACTGATGTCAAAATGTGTATCGGGTTAAAGAATACATTATCAAAATGAAGCAAAAACTATTGGAATACAAAAGATACTATCAAGGAAGGCTTATTAGAGAAGCATAAGTAAGATTATTGGAGAATATTAGAAAGGAAACTTGCAGTATATCTTTTAGAGAGGGGTTGTCATTGCACCAAAAGGTTGATCTATCAATGCTCAAGACAACCACTCAACTTATAGTACATAGGAGGTGGTTAAGCCCTTATCATGAATCCCAAGGAGGGCATTGAAAATATTTCCAACAATATCCCCCTCAATGTTACTCAAGTGGTATAGATCTTGGTCATAGGTTTGAATCCTCAGACCACATTGAACAAATTTACAACATGATATAACCTTAAGATCTATGGTTAAGATTAATTTTATTGTTATCAAAAAGGTAATGCTATAAGGGAGTAAGAAAGAGATAGAGAAGAAGAAGGGAGCGCACACACACACAGAAAGGAATTGATAGAGAAAATAGAAAGAACAACGACAACAAGAATCATAGAGAGAAGAAAAAGGAATGGACTGATTTGACAAGCTTAAGGAGAACTACAATGTTCAAGATATCTCATATAATACCTAGTCAATTATTAAAATATTTGAAAAGTCTTTTATAGGACAATTAATTTCATCAATGAACTTATTATTAAACCTATAACAAGGTGAATGCCTAGAAAGGCAAGATTAAATCTCTTCATAGAGTAGTCTTAATAGGATAAGGAACAATTAACATTGTATCAGTCACTTCTAACAAAGTGAGTTTCTTAGAATTTAAACACCAATTTATGCCTAGTTGGAAAACCTTTTTTACTATAGTGAAAAGTTGTGGGTTCCATCCCCACTATGGTTTTTCCCTCTGCCCAAGGCTTTTCTACGATACCAAAATCTTTGTGTTATGTGGGTGAATTTTCTTTTATGATTTTTTATTCACTTTCATGTATATAAAATATTAATAGTTAAAACCTTATACTATCAATTAGATTTGGATTATCAGAACAATGTTGTTATAGCCTATCTATTACTTATTAAAAATTAAAAAAATTGCTCAAGTATTGATTCACCACTCCCTCCCCCCCACCTCTTAGCACTTAACCTTTCCTACCTATAAATAACTTAGGAAGGCTATAAAATTTTAAATAATAATAATAAATGATCAAATAAGATAAATCATTCAAAGAGAATGTGGAGAGAAAGTGAGTGACTATCTTAAATGGAAAATGGTGGATGGATGGTTAAAATAGTTGCAAAATCCATAGACAGGACAATCGTCATAGTTTACAAAAATTCTCAAAACTAGGAATATTGTATTAGGGATGATTGAAGTATTGTGGCTCTAGATCTTGAAATATGAAGTTGAAATTGGCTATAAACTAAAACATGAAGAAATTGAAAAGGATGAATATTTGGTTCTTCTTTTTGGAACAAAAAATGCCTTCCTAAATTAGGATTTTTTGACTAGGTAGAAATCCATACAAGAAATTTAAATAGAGATAGACTAAAAATATTGGGTTTATAAAATCTAAACAAACATTATAGTTGCAACCAAAAGGAAGACATAGTAGATCATCTACTTAGGTGCAATTTTAATTTGTGTTGGGTTATTGAAAGATTGCCATGTTAAAACTTAAATGGTGCATCATGATCAAATAGATTGGTAGATATGATTAATGGGTGGATGATAAAGAAAGGAAATTTGAATTTCTCAAGCATGAAAAATGTAATTAGTAATTCTATAATTATTTGGGAAATCTTAAATGATAGGGATGGACAAATATTTCAAGGAAAGAGTTAGTTGGATCTTGTAATAAGATTGAATTGGATAGTATAGAAGTAGTCAGTGTACTAGTAGTTAAATATAATCTAAAGATTTTTCCCTTTCCTTGCTAAGATGTACAATTAAAGGTAGAAGGAGTGTCTTGTAAAAATTGTAGTTGATCCTTAAAAAGAGTGTGAGTCTAGATAAAAGAGAAGAAAAATTTATAGATAAAAAATAAATAAAAAACTAGAGTTGTGAATAAATTATAATATTATTCTTGCAATTTATATAGACCAATAATTGTACAAATAAGAACCAACACATGAGAAAAACTAATGGATAAAATATTGGAATGGAACTAGAAGTGGTAGAGTGGGTTAAACTAAAACTCTCCTTCACTCACTTAAATGCAAACTACCTATTGGCTCTTGATTTGACAAGATTTTAACTACCTTTTCTAAATGAAAAGGACACCTAGGAGTTAGCCAAAAACCATGGTAAGTAATCCTAGAATAATATGAAAGGGAGACTATTTTCAATCTTCTTCCCTTTGAATTATGAAAAATTCAAGCGGGTATACCTTAGAATCATCCTTATGCTATCTAGAAATAGTTATGCAATGTGACTCCATTTAGCAGATTAAGTGCTTACGAATATTCTACTTCAAGAACCATAAAAAGGGGTAGAGAATAGCTACTTTCTTCAACACCTCAGAACATCTTGAATCAAGAATAGGAAAACATTTTAGATCAACATTAATATGGAATTTTTTTCAGAATTTTGATTGATTGATTTTGCATTATACATCATATCCAAATATTAACTTCAACTATGTTTCCCATGTTTTATCTAATGGGATATTTTCTTAGAAAGTTGATACATGACATTAGATCTATCTTCCCACTTTGTGAAGAAAATTAAGAACCCAACCCTGGATATCATTCTTATCAGAATATTTCCATGAAACCCTCAATTCTCTCAATTATATCAAGCATTTACACAATCCTTTTGATTATTAGAAAGATGTGATAAAATATTTAAACTCTAAGGTGAACAATAACTGAGAAATCAATAAACTTGGCTAACAATACTCAGAAATCTGAAAATAACACAAGCAAGAGACAAAACCCAAATTGAATCACCAAATATTTAGCACTTTATGTTATCTTTCTTTGAAAAATATAATACCAAGTATCATCTTTTAATAAGAGAACAACTCAAAAGAGATTTTGACACCTTTTCTTTCATTCAAAAGATTGTAGACACAATATACAATATTGGACCAACTCCAAACATTAGAATATGTATTCATTCAAAAATGAAAACTTGGACCCTCCTCTAGCCTTGGGAACTCACTTATATGGGTGATTTGCAACAAGATTCAAGCCTTAAAGAGGAAAGAGGACACTTGTCCAGAGGGAATAGAAACCCTCAGGGAACTATGATTCCCCCCCACCCTGCTTTGGCAGGGCCCTTGCCATAGTAGGGGGCCTATAGAATGGTAGGAGCTGCCCTTCATAATATAGGGCCACCTGGCTAGCTTCTCAACTAAAATTCCCTCCCCCATGCATGGTGGGAGCCCTATTATGAGATTATTGGGGGAGAATTGAAATGAATGGGTAACTGGGGGCCTATAGTTCCCAGACAACAAGTTGTTTCACTTCGATGCCTAGAATACAAAAACTCATTATCAATAAACTCACAAGATAGTTGATCTTTGGAAACATATGGCATAATCTGCATGTTTTGAAAGTAGTTTCATGATTTGTTACACAGGTATATCCACAGTGGATAAACCACAAAGGTAAGGTACCCTATTATAATAATTGTTTTCTTCTTTTGATAATCATTTGTTGTCATGTATCCTACTTGTTTGTGACTTTTGGTTGCATAGGGATCTCTTCAATTTTTCCTTTTCAAGTTAATTAGCAGCAATCTCTTGTACCTTTTCTTCTTTTGTTTCTTTTTTATGTTGTGGGCCACCTTTTCTTTCTCTTTCTCTCCTTAATCTTGTTCTTTCTCTTATGCTTCCTCATTTTTTAACTAAATATCTTGCTCCTCCTATTCAACACTTTCTACAATTAATTGTTGATCTTTTTCAATTGCATCCAGGTCTTCAGGTTTGTCCTCTACCATTACCTATAAGGATTCTATTTTTGGGGAATATTTTACTACCCATTCATCATAGATAGTATCAGTGGGCCACTCAAACTCAATAATTTACTTCTCTTTACAGATGATGTCTTTCCATTTATTCCTTAGTTGCTTGACCTCAGATATGAAATATTTATAAAACCTACTGACTTCTACCAAGTCTGTCATGACTTCTATAAACATTCTATTATCATCATTATTTATTACAAAACTCACCTTATCATTTAACATGTAAAGAATGCCATCATCCCAATCTTTGAGTGTTTTCATTTCATTGGCCATTTTTAAAAATTGAAGAAAAAAGTGTATGACCTTTGTTTTCTCACTTGGATATATAAAATCTCATCTTTCTATGTAACAATTCTCTATTTATATGAAACTCCAGTAACCCAATTGTTTAGTCATATATCTTTTCAATTTGATAATCAGCATTTTCCTTATCAAAAATATTGAAACACATGTTGGTTAACATCTCTTCTCTTCCAAACCATTTATCCAGATTTCCCTCAAGCTTTCTTCATTATCACCAAAAGATTTTTCCATAACCATCAATTTTTTTTTCACATGGTGAAGCAATCTGGTATCAATTTCAAAGATAAAATGCAAGATAGTTTTCCTTGTCTTCTCTTCATATCTCTATCATACTTCTATTTTCACATCCTTGAGCCTAGACTTCTCCTCCTCTATATCTTCTTTAGAAGATTCCTCTGGATGCAATGGAGTCTCTGGGATCTCAAAAATAGAGCTAGTAGTGAATAGTGGAGCAAGCAAGGATGCAATCAATCTTTGGGAAGATTTCCCTACCTCCAACTGCCTAACTTGTTGTCCCTTATACATGGCATGCTCATTTTCAACCTTCAATCTCTACCTTATTTCTTTATTGTAAGCTTCTAAAACTTGTTCATACTTTGCATGCAATTCATCCATCCTTTTGTTTTCTCTTCTTGTTGTGGTCAATGTAAAATTTGTTGTCTCACTATTCATGAGAGTGGCTTCTTCATTAGAAGTTTCTTCAACCAGCTTCATAATTAAACTTCCCATTAAATTGGTGTTAGATTATTCAAAAGACTAGGACCTAGTCCTCTTCAACAATGACCATATGTTTGGATTAAGTAAAAATAGGTTTTAAAGGACCCAAAACCTTTTACAAAGTAGCTAACAACAAGAGCAAAGAAGCCCAGAAGTATTGTGCATCAGCACCAAAAAAATAAAACTAAGACCATAAGTCTTAATACAAACAGTAGGAAAAGATAGCAAAAAGAAAGCAAAAAGCCAACATATAGCCAACAAAAAGATAGCTATAGGGTCTTTAGGACATTCACAGTCTGATTTGCAAGGATATTCATGTTAACCACCAAGGCCTTCGGATCATCCATTTCTTTGGCTTTCATGACCTCAATCTTCTTAGAATTAGCCCTAGTACATTTGCTAGGGCATTGTTCCCCTTTCATGTCCTTTAAACCTTGGATTCTCCCTTGTTCCATTTTTTCTAGCAGAGTATTAATTTTGTCTGCCATAATCTTCAAGATGGAGCAACTTTGATCAGCAAATTTCTTAACTGCCTTTTTAGTATTGACCACTCTGTTATCCATGCTATCCAACCTTTTCTAAAAATCATTCATCTTTTTTTCTATAGCTCTTTTATTGGCTTCCAAGAGTGGAACTCTCTTCATTAGATTCTTAACCTCTTCTACAATACCAATCAGCTCTGAAAGCCTATCGATATGTTGACTGAGAGAACAATGTTGACCAAAATTTCTCTCACCTCTGGTGGTCATGTTTAATTGATCAAACTCTCTCCCAATGTCATGTATCTGCTCTTTCATCCTACTAATATCACTTTTCAACATTCCCATATTACCAATCATACCGTTCCAATACCCATGTTCCTCATAGTCCTTGTTATGAGCCAAGTAATCCTCATCCCTTTCCATAATGTCTCTATCAGTAATTGCCTCCTTAAAACCTTTATCAATAGCCTTCCCTTGAGAAAGAAGATTCTTACCTTTCCTCTCCATCCTCTTGATTAGAGGTTCATCATTAGAGGGAATGTCAAAAACCCTATCTGTCTTCTTCCCCTTATTTCTAGTAGCAACACTAGAATTACTAGTGGTTTCTTCCCTATATCCTCCTCTGGCTCCTCTTCAAATTCTATGTCAATCTTAGAATCTACCTCCTTAGTTTTCCTTTTCTTCATAGATGAGCTCTAGGATAAAGCGTATTCCTCTTCTTAACCTCCATCTCATCATCTTACCCATCTATGTCCTCATTGTTTCCCTCATCCTGTTCACTCCTCTTAGTTTCACACTCCAATTTTTTCTTCCTAAAACAAGGTCTATCCACTTTCTTGGTTCTAAGGATATTCATAATTAGAACCATGAAGCCTTCATGGAAAGCATGGTCACCCTTAGGATTATTCTAAATAGCTAGAATGGTGTTACCCAATGACTGGCAAAGGTAAATGGGGAGATTAAGTCTAACCATGTTGTTGGTGTAAATAGGTATTTACTATTTACACTTACTTAAGTTTACTTATGTTAATGCATTATTTTAATATTTATTTATTAGTCACCTAGGAGTATGTGCACTCTTGTGAATTGTCATGTTGATAGCATAGGAGTTTGCACCTCTTTTATGCACATGGTTTCCACAACATAGGAATTAGCACACTAATTAAGCACATGGTGTCTACAACATTGCCACTTGAGATACACCTCATTATTCTTATCCTATCATCTAGAATGATGGATAAGATGTGTGCTTGGTTGTCATGCTTATCTTATCTCCTAGTTCTTTCTAGATATTCTAGGTGCTTTGTGAGAAGCCTTTATATACAGGCACTCCTAGTGTGTTTGTACATAAAATATAGAGCAATGTATGAGGACACACTCTGATATATTGATCATACTTATTTTTGGTCTACACTTATGCTTGTGTTCAAATTCTACGATCTTGGGTGAATCTTCCCCTAAGACATATTCTTACATGGTATCAAAGCTCTCAAGGAATTCCTCTTCACATAGCTATTCGAGACCATCTTGTTGATTTAGCACCTCAACCCAAATCAGGAGTATCACAAAAATTGGGAGAGTCACAAAAATTGGGAGTGACAACATAGGAGTCCACACCTCTTTAATGCACATGGTATCTACAACATAGGAGTTAGCATACTAATTAACTGCATGGTATCTACAACATCTCCACTTGAGATACACCTCATCATTCTTATCCTATCATCTAGAATGATGGATAAGACATGTGCTTATTTGCCATGCTTATCTTATCTCTTGGTTCTTTCTAGAGACATTCTAGGTGCTTCCTAAGAGGCCTTTATATATAGGCACTCCTAGTGTTTTTATAAATATAATACAAAGCAATGTATGAGGACATACTCTGATATATTGATCAGACTCCTTTTTGGTCTATATTTGTGCTTTTGTTTGAGTTCTATGATCTTGGGTGAATCTTTCCCTAAGAAAAATTCTTACGCATGTGCCTAAAATGGTTAACCAATATAAATTGATGTCTAAAAATCTTAGTAAAATTACTATCCAAGGTTAGGTAATCAATCACCACCAACATGATAAACTTCCAAGGATGAGAAATGGAACCAGGGCTAAAATAGGCATTGGCAATTTTAACCAACCTATTACACTCCTTAGTTGTCTCCAAAAATTCTTCAACCATGCAATTTCATAGCTTCCTATCCTTGTAGAATTCAATACCATTTCTATCAAGACTAGTAGCTTCCACTATAATGTCCCTTGTGACATCCATTCTCTGATTCCCTGCTAGGATACTGCCATCCTTCCAAGTCTTAATAATTTGGCAAGTAATGGAGGGATTGCTACCCTTTAACTTCTCCATGAAGCTCATGAAATTCCCCTGCTCCAAAATATCCCAAATATTCTTCTTCTTCTTCCATTCCTTGTAGCTTGTAGGCTCAATTCTCTTTCTTCTACCTCCCATTTTCCTCAAACTATAGTGAATTCTCCCAGTAGTTGTAGAAACAATAAATAAGGAAAACTCAATGTCGAAGTCACAATAAATATTTGTGTTATGCATAAAGACCCACAATCTATGTGGAAATGAATGTATAGTCCCTTCAAAACTAATCATAGCCTGCAACTCTCCATTCCTGCCTAAATCATAATTATTCCTAAACAACATGTTCATCATTCTTAAAGCTTTTTTGCAAACTTCTAACCTTGTCGTATTCTATCAAGGGTATCCCATTGGTAGGGATGTTGTCACCATGATTCCAAATTATATTTGCATGACTATTACATGCCACATTTGCAACCCATTCAAAAACTTGGTTCATTTCTCTTTAGTTGTGAGTGATAACACAATCCTCAAAAGAACTAATAGGATTAAGAGCCTTGCATATAATATTATGGATGGTCCAAGAGGGATTATTAATTTTATTAAGATAATTAATAATTAACAATGACCATATGTTTAATGTAACATGCTCTTCACTATATTTTACACCTCTACATGCCATTTTGGATTCTTCATTTTTATACCTAAGATTGATTTCTTCCTTACTACATCAAAAACCATGGCATCTGCAATGTCCCAATTAGGGAGAAGTTGCACTCTAGCCTCTCTTATCATAATTCTCCCTTTTGGAGTTATTTTATTAAATTATTGCATCATCTCTTCCTTTATTTCATCCTTAATAATAGAGTCCTCTTTTGTAGGTTTCTCTATATTTGTCTTTTCTGACATCTTTCCTCAAAATTAGAAATTTTCAACCTCCATGCAAATTGAAAGAATGCTCTAGACTTTATAAAATTACAATCTAATAAAAATTTATGAAAATCCTTTTCAATAATAGGTTTATCTCTTTACCTTTAAAATAACTTATAGTCAAGTCCATGACTTGCATAGGAGGCTCCTTTGATACCCCATCTTCCAATTCATAAGTATTAACAAAAACCTCATTCTAGCTTCCCAATTGAACCAACTACTCAGCGATGAGTTCCTCATTTCCAAGCTGAAGAGGGGACTAAGATGGTGTTACTCATTTCCAAGCTGAAGAGGGGACTAAGATGGTGTATACATCTAGCTTTCTGATGTAGGAGATTCTCCAATCTTTTGTCTCTTAGATGAATGTTTAGAAGAGTACATCTCATATATGGGTCCCTTATGTTCTAAAGAAGAGAGTGAATTTATGTCACTTATTTCTCTTCCTTTCTTAGTAGACTCTTCTTTCATTCTAAAAACACCATACACTAGTTTCTTCTAGATGACATATTTTCATAGGTTTATATCAGGAGTAAAGACTAATCTTCAGATAACATCTCTTGACTAATCATGGGATATTTTGATCAGGAACACCTTTTTCTCATCCAATACCTCCATAATCTCAGCAAATAATGTCATCAATTTATTTACCTTATCACCTATTATTTTTACATCTTCCAAAGGTCTATAATTTTTATCAAAAGCATTTACAAATTCAAGGACTCTATAGTAAGCTCTCCACTTCTCCTTTTTAATCTTTTTCTCCTACAAGGACAACTCATTCTTGATGATATCTTCAGGGTAATAAAAATTTTGGTCATGGTGCTTTGCCTTGGTCCTCTTCATGAACATTTCATAAAATCCCTCAAGATTAGAAAATTTGGCATGAGATGTAGCCATCTTATAGGGGTCTAATAATTTATCTAAGAAAAGAAACCCCCTTTTTTTATTATAAAGTGATGGGCTATAGTATATGTAGGAAAAATAGTACCTCTAAATATCCTTACTATCTCAGCTTCCTCTGAGCCCCCAATTTTCCATAAGATCTCTACTAGACCCACCTTGAGAGACAGTTGGTAAGGTAAAACATGAGGGGTTCCTTGGAGCCCATATACTCTGAAAATAGTTGAAACTGGATAAGGAATAACACTAGCCCAAATGTGGGAAACCTTCAATCTAGTGGTGAAGTCCATAGGCCTAATAAATTCTAATAACAACTTTGGAATCCTTAGGATATCATGAGACGATAATGACTTCAACCTTGATGCAAAATATCTATCAAATCTGATAAAACTAGTATCATCTATATCCCAAGACATGTCTACACTTCATAATTGAATAGGTAAAACCTCTCCATCATGTTCTCTTGTTAGTTGCATTTCTTCTCCAAAATAAGTGGCTCCTTTGAACAATAAAATGTACATCAGAAATGAATACAAGCCAAAAGGCTTCTCAACTCTACCTTTTAAAATCCCAATTAATCTATTATGGATTTCTTTAGCTAAAAATGAGGCAAAATAAAACATAACATCAACTCCAAAACATGAAATCTAAACCATCATATACATGAAGCTAATAGGTATATAGCTATGTTCATCCTCTCCAAAACCCCTACACAAGGACATGCATATATCTAGGACATGAGAATTAAATAATTCCTTCTTAAAAGGTGTTGGAGTTGAGGATGTAACCAAAGTGGTAGTTCAAATAGTTGTTTGATGTTCCCTTAAAGGTCCTTGTCTAACATACACCCTTTGAGCTTCATATATTTACTTCGATTCTTGGAAATCAATAGCCTCATGGTATTCATAGAAAGGATCCATCCCAAAAACCTCATGGATCTCTTTAAGTGTTCACTTAACAATATAGTCTCCACTTATACCTCTCACACATCTAGCAATTGGATCATACATTCTTGAAATCAAAGTTAAGAGGTCTAAATCCATGAAAACTCTGGGTATAACCAACTTTCCAAGATCAAAATTCCAAACATTTCCATGGGGTGCAAAAATATTTCTCTCTAAGAACCACTTCTTAAAAAGTTGCAACCCAATTTTGGTAGTCATCACATCTTAGGTCCAATTACCCTTGTCTTATAAACTCTCAACTATCTTTAGGTGTGGAGTGACAAGGACTATCTTTTTTCCTTATGTTGAATCATATATTGATCCATCCAATTCTTCCAACAAATCAACACACACATTTCTCTATTGGTAGTCCATTTTTCCTATGAAATCTTTTCTTGGTGGCATTTTGAAACAATTACAGATTTTACCCTACCAACAAATTTATGTATTTCCTTAGCCAAGATGTAATTTACAAGAGGAATGAAACAAAAATAAAATTTACTAATTTGTGCCTATAATTCTTCAAATTTTCCTAATTCATGGCTTCAACACCCACCTACAAATATCTTTAACTCTATAACTTCTTTGCTTGTTTTCACTTCAAAGACAATCTCATCTTTCACAGTGGGAACAATATACTTGTGCAATTTTCTTTAAAATTCCAATCTCACAAGGGTGAATTAATTCTCTATAAATTTTGTTGTAGGCAATGGGCATGCACTCCCAAGGACAAGTTTGAAAGTAGATCATTAATCAAAAAGACATCAAATGATCTTAATTGAATCTCACAAGGCTGAATCACCTTCCTTTTAAATGACAGGGCAGTTAAACCAATCACTTCATGCCAACTCAACACGTTTCACCCTACAGGCCCTTGTCTTGCCACCAAATATTTTCCAAACACGTAGAACATTATTTCTATGTCATGATGAGTAAACATCATACACATGGGCATCATGACATAATGATTGCCTTTGATTCACTTTCCATCATGTGGTACAGATTAGACCTCATTCCTTTTAATACTTTATTATACGATTGACCCACCTATGACACATGTCAAATTATTGCATTGTTACATTGAATAAACATTGTGCATCTTCTCATAATGACAATGTGATGGCCCTTGATATTATTTTGATCTAATGACAAAAAAAATTCACATCTTCCTTCAACAACCGACCCACCTATAACGCATGTCATTCAATCGCATTGTCATGTTGCTTAAAGATTGTGCTTCTTCCTTAAGTGACAATGTGATGATCATATATTTTTATTTGAATCAATAGCTTTATATTTATTTGATAATTTTATTTATTGGCTCACCTGGGACACATGGCATCTAGTCACATGGTCACAATACTTAAAGATCTTGCATCTGATCATAGTGACAACATGATAACCATTGATTAACCTTAATCCAATGATTAAAAACCACAAGTAGGCACCTAACCTAAGATCCTATGACATGCAAGCATTAGAGAATAAACAAGAATCATTAAACCATGTAACATATAAGTACCACTAGAGACACATGACACAATGTTGCATGCTCGCAATGAATAAAAATCATGCTTCTTATCTTAGGTGATAATGCAATAACCATTGATGATGATCAAGATCAACAGTGTCAAAATAGAAAATTTATTACATAATTTGTCCCATCAAGGACACATATTGGAAGGTCACTTTTTTGTGTTGGTTAACAAGCCTGCACATTTCCATAGTGACAACATGATAGTTGTTGATCTCCTTTCGATCCAATGATTAATGGAAAAACACCATCTGTAGTCTTTTAAGAAAATAGCTCACTGATGATTATACCATGTGGATGCATCTGAACATAGACAAGGATCATGTAAATCCTTTTAGCACTTAGGGCCCCACCAAGGACATGTGGTATAATGTCACATTGTCACAATGGTTAAACTTCACATTTTTACTGTAGCGACAACATGATAGCCATTGGTCACTACCAAGATCAACCATCTTAAACAAACTCTCAAAGATCTAACCTCTAGCTATGAGAATTCTTGATTTTGACACATGTATACAGTGTAAGGGCCTCACTGCATGCACGTGTCACACTAGCACTATGTCACAGTAAGTAAAGCTTACATATCTTAGAATAGTGACAACACAACAACCCTTGATCTTACCAAGATCCAATGGTCCATAACAATCTTCAACTATTGTGCTTGATGGCCCCACTAGACACACATCACAAGGTCACATTCTCCCTATGATTAAAACCCTCACATATCCCAATAGAAAAAAAGAGACAATCATTAATTCAACCAAGATCTGATGATTACAAAACAATCCATAGCATGGGTCAACCAAAAGAAAAAGATTATTGAGAAATTGAGAAATTGAAATAGAAAGGCCCTGACATAATCAATCACTCGTGAAAAGGGGATAAATAAAATAAAATCATGAAGGACTTAGGATATAAAAATTTTAATAATAATAAAAACCCCTTAGAAAAATAAAAATAAAATCCTTAAAATAAAGATGTTCAAAATTAAAACTAAGGTAAACCCTCTCTTTCTTACTTAGGGTTTTTGATGATAAATTCCCACTCTAAAATTTCAAAATAAGACCGTTGAATACCAATTTTCAAATCTAGACTTAAATTTTAAAAAACTCCTAAAAGGAGCTAACACTACCTTGACTAGCATGTAACCACAATCACCAAAAGTAACTAATAGTACTATGAAACTAAAACTATTGTAAGAAAAATGGTGGCATGTAACTAAAATAACTATGTATAATGGTATCTAACAAAATTTGTTTAAAAATCCCTAAGTATAACTAAATAAATGAAAGAGAAAAGAGGGGAAACTTGCTGATCATAATAGTAGTGATCACAATAAGATGAGCATCTCAGAAGGATGTGTGCACACATGGGACAATAAAGTATGAGTTTGATCCACATGATCCTGAACAACAAGGAAAGCATCAGTTTTAACTAAAAATTCAATTTCTTCATTTAATTTTTTAATGATGGTTAATGTGATGTGAAGTATCCTCAAATAGAAATACATATTAGTCTATAGACTATATTAGTATTAAACCATACATTATTCCATTTGCAATCACTTGACTTAGAATCAATCCAAAGAAATAGGATAGTACAACTTGATCTATGCAATGATTCTTTATCTTTAGTTTCCAAGAAAAATAGTGCTCTAAAGTTAGCTTGACAAATAAAACATGGAAATTTTATCAAAATATATGATTGGCCTCCCTATGAATTGAAGATTATTTCAGTTTGTTAATGCACAAAACACACTATGAGACCCCCAAAACAATAAAGATTGTGTTCTTTTTAATAGCCTCAATCTTCAATACCTACTAAACATTTTTTATGTTCCTTCATATTTCACATCCTTTGATGTCATATTAACTTGATCAAAGAAATTGTTTAACTAAAAAGGAGAAAAATCAAAGTCTTGAATAAAATGAAATCATGTTCTTACAATCTACCCAAAAAGAGATATGAATTACACAACAAAAATCAACACCATAACTAAATGGAATGGAACTAAAAGACCTAGGGTGAGTTAAATTGAAACTCTCCATCTTCCTTGACTAGATTGCAACTCTAATAAATGTAAACGATAAGAATTAGAGATTGGTAAGGTAAGTTGTTAGCATTTGAATCCAAAAAAAAAAGGAAAGAAAACTACTAACATAATAGAGTTCTAAGCAACTTGTCTCTCCTTGAATATAGTCTGAGTGGAATTAAGGTTGAAAATTTTCATTGAGAAGGTGATTCGTAGATCAGTATCAAATCATTATAAATTCTAGCAAACATTATTTATTTATTTAATCCAATAAAATAAATATATTAATTTAATCATTTTCATAAATTTAATAATTTCAAAGAATTAAATAAATAATATCATTATAAGTTTTGATCAATTAAAGTGTTTTCAAACAAACATTCAAATTTAATGTACTCAAAAATAATGTAATCATTCAAATTATTGAAATGTTTGATCAATTAAATTATTTCCAAACACAAATTCAAATACATCATTTATTTTCTCTAAAATGATTACAAAATCACTTAATATGTAAAGATGACTCTTTAATACCATCAAAAACCATCAAGCATAAATTCCTCATTATAGAACAAATGTTAATAATGCAATGAATCATTAGTTATATATATTGAAAGAACATGAAACCTTTTAAGAATATAGTCATAATACAAAAAACCATCACGTAGAGAAGAATGTGAATTATGAAAGTCAATGTCCTTGATCTTCTCATCAGATGAAAATATAGAAGTGCATACATCTATTAATATAAAAGTACTAACATTATATGAAAATCACTAAGAATAAGAGTAAATAGGTAATGAAGTTATAAGTTCATTGTAGAAAGCATCATCACTAGGTATACCACATGAATATATAGATAAATATATCATAAGTATCATGAAACAAGAAATAATTGTGTCTAGAAAGGAAAAATTGACATCCATTAAGACAAATGTATACAAAAATTTATGTTATCCCTAGTCAATCTAGATTAAATCTAAAATAAAAGATTAAAATAATTAAATATTTAAAGCAATGTTAAAAAAAAAAACTCTATAAGGTCATACTTTATAGTTGTCAAAAGTCAAATTCGCCAATTTATGTATAGAGTTAAAATATTAACTACATGAAATTGTCTTGATCAATATGAGGTTCATTTTTAAACTCAATTTTAATATTCTTGAAAACTTCAACTTGCTTGGAGAACTTCAACATTCTCAAAAAGAAATTTTAACAATGGAAATGAGTTCCAAGAACCGATATGTGTTCAACTTCCCACATCTGAAATTCATATTTTGGAATCACTCCAAACTTCTTGGAGAGGTATGTCATCCTTAGTATCAATTTTCATGGACTAATTTTTTATGCACTTCAAAAGTTGGTGATATTATCTAATACAATTCAATTAATTTATTTTAATTTTTCCATGAGATCTTATTTATTTGGTACTATGAAAAATAAATAACTTGGCTAGATAGTAATAAAAATTTATTAATTGATTGGTTCAACAAAAGCACTTGTTCTTCTCTCTAATTTTATATATATATTCATCATTTTCAATCTCTTTCAATTATTTAATGAAATTCTCATTTTTAGAGTAATAAAGAAATTTTTTTTAAGTTGATTCAAATAGTGTTGTGTTGAAAGGCATTCTTCATTCTAACTATCTAGAAGGTACAACATGGTTTCTTTCAAAAATGTTTTCACTATATTATTCAGTTGAAAATAACACTATAAACTCTCATTTATTTTTCAAGTTCATTCTCTACCATACATGGTATGAATCAAAATCAAGCAAGCTAATCCACTATTATACATCAATAGTGCTCACTAGTAGCCATTTTGGCCAGAGCAATCGTTGTTTTTGTCCATGTTTTTATTTTGTATGCTCTAACTATGCTCATTTTATGATCAAAAATATTTAAAATTGTAATGATTAAAAAATTATTACAATTTTAATTGATGTTCTTTGAGGATTAAATTATAGTTGTATCAGATCTATTGGCCTTTTCAATCTATTAGCAAAACATTTTTTCTTCTAAACCTTCAGCTGCATGTGTAGAGTTGATCAATTAACTAGTTGTATCAATAATTATCTAAAAATTTATTTCTCTTATATGTTAAATTATGGTATTTTTCAATTTCGTAATGAGATTTTACCTTGTGGAAATGAACTTGAGTGATTTTTTTATTCGAAGTATTTTGACGTAGCAATATAAATGAAGAAAAATCTCTTTCATCTGTTAAAATTTATAGATGTTAAAATTATGAGATAGACAATGAAATAATAAATGACTACTCTATATACCATCCTAAATTGATAGCACTCAATTAGTGTATAATTTAAAATTTTATTTGGCAGCCATAGTAGGACTTCATATGGAATTTCAATGACTCGTAAATTTAAATATGAATCCTCTTTCATTTCAATCTTGTTCAAAATTGAGGTATACCATTATCTTTATGTATGTTCCTCTATTTTTCCTCTAATCACATAATTCATTTCATCACCTGAACCCTATATTACCATTTATAACCATAGTCTTAGAGTTAGTTGTACTTTGTAATCTAGCATCCCTTGATTGTATGAAAATGTGGTTCTAATGTGAGATTTTATTTGATGGAACATAATGCTTAGGATTTTTTGTTCCTAGGAATAGAACACCCAAGGCAATTTTCACTAAGGATCAAGACCAAATTAGATCTGAGGTTCCATCTCAAAGGTTTGGTGGTATATTTGGATCTACATTTGGTTTGCTTGTGTTTTAACCTTTAGGGTGTTGTGAGAGGTATATAAATATCCTACATCTCCTCATTTTAGTAACCATGATCAATATTATCTAGCATTCACATTCATGAGGAAGCATTCAAGTTCAAAGCAATCAAGGAAAAAATTACAACTATTTAAGATCTAGACTTCTCAAGCATTCAAAGTGCTCTTTGTAATCAAGATTATCTCCCTCATTCAAATCCAAGTAAAGGAGTTATCTAAAAAGGAAGGAGATACACCAACATCTACATTGTGGCTTACAATATCCATTACATGAGATTTGGTCTTTCATGATTTATTTTTAGGTTTTTGTGTTAAGTCAAATCTATTGCATCAACATGTTTGACTACATTCAAAGAATAATTTTGCATTGTCAAGGTATGATACATTATTTCTAGTCATTTATATATATTATAGGATGCTTTCATTTCATTTCAATGTTGAATGTAGATGAGGGTTTGGTTGAGGCAAGCCCCTTTATCCAACCTCCTTCCTTACTTTTATGTACAAGTACAAGTAGTGTAGCCATCAATAATTAATCTAAAAAGTGTAGATTTTTTCATAAGAACTACAACTAAAATTGGGGGAAAAACTAGAGAAAAAATTCCCTAGGCTTCCTCCTCTGAGAAATAATATTTTGAAGGAATTTTTTTCCTAACGTATCATTCTCAAACTCAGTCTATAGGTCAATATAGTTTTGAGTCTCTATTTCATGACACTATAGATTTTTTGTTTGCTTCTATTAGTGTTTAATTTCTCAAAAGTGTTCATATTTAATTTATTAATAATTTATCTTGCATCATAATATAATTTCCATAGAATACATTTATTCATGATTACATATAGAAGATTATGAATGCACTCAATTATCACTTAAGTCCTACTTGATCCTATTGGGTCATCTTTCTTCTAATCATACATTGGGAAAAGGTGGAAAAATCCCTTGCATACCAAGTCCCTTTCCCACTTTTCTTATTATACTACTTGGTTAATCTCAATTATGTGAAACATAAATAAAATGATATGAATCTTGTGATTACCATGTGAAACCTACAATTACTAGTTTCTTTAGTGAAATTGTTAGATTATGGATGACCCTATATTTGTCCTTAAAATCACAAATTTAATAAAATTGGGAACATAATATAGTTACAAAGAGAATTTTACCAAAAGGATGTGAAACAAGATAGATCCTTGTTGAGATCCTACAATTGTGCTAGACAAATATTGAAGATGAAATTTATAAAATTAACCATTACTAAGGTTAAATAACATACATTCATGGTCATCTTAGTCATATAACATATATTTAATTTATTTTTGGCTTCAATAGTTAAGAATCCAGATAAGAGCACATGATGTGTGAATGAAGAGATCCTCTATCCTAGCCCAAGAGTGGATATACCATCCTTCTTGGCCTCATGTTACCTCTTTTAATTCATAGAAGCCATTATTCCTTATCATGCCACTTTTTTTTCACCCCCCTATGACTAAGGCTATGTTGAATCCATCATAACAATCAATCAATATAGAGTATTGAGGAGAAACTAAAATAGGGTGCCCAACTCTACACTAGGTCCAAGATCAAATATAGCATCCCTCTTGGCTTCATGTGGAAATATATCATCCATATGAGGTGGTGTAAGATATAATGAATACTATACTGATGTATTTTTGGATGAAGATTAAATTATTGTTGTCTTAATAGATTGATGCTTGATTTCTAAATAGTGAGATCTCCTAAGATGAATGGATGATTAATGTGGATTTGATTGTTTTTCATTTTATCTTGTTGATTTATTTTTCACTTGATTTATTGGTGGATTAGTTATTCATGGATGATTCATGATTTATAAGTTATCCTTCAATTCTTGGAATAAGATATCTTCTTCATAATTTACCAGCGAAAGGGTCACAAGCTTTCATGAGAATTGAGTTGCCACTTTTTAGTGCTACCTTTGAAGATAATATATTATTCCCCAAAAATATCCCTTCGATGTCTTACTCAAACAAATCCTTATCTCATTTATATTTCCTAATATAAGGGAGAGATTTTCTTCATGTCAACCCCTTTGCAATGATCGCAACCTTTCATAGTTACCACCCCTTGAAAGGGTTACAAGAGTTCATCAATTATGTTCTTTTAATAAGTCTCAACCTTTCATAATTGAAAATTTTTGAGAGTTAAAATCCTTCATCATCTCCACCCTTAGTGGTGGTCACAACCTTTCATAATTATAACCCTTGGAAAGAGTCATAATCCTTCATCATTTTTTCCCTTTGAAAAAGACACTTCCTTATTTTCTTTATGTTCATTTCTTCTTCCATTAATCATTATTTAATTCTTATTCTCTACTCTTTTTTTCATTCCTTGATATCTCCTTTCAAGTGAATCTCTACCCATTTATATCTTATATTGAGGGAGTCATGACTCTTCATTTAATGTCTCTTCACTAAAAAATAAACATAATTAAATTGAAGTCATATCATATTATATTTTATTATTATTTATTTTAATATTTATTTTAATGCTTTAATTGGTTATTATTTACTACTACATCCTATTTAAAAATAGTGACATTACAATCTATCATAGATCCAATATGCTTCTCCTCAAGCAATGTTGGTTTTAATCTATTAATTGGATTCATTTCTGATTTAAATGAACTTAAATCAACCTTCAAGGATTTTTTACTTGTGATGTTTCTTTAAATATCTTGGTTACATTCACCTCTATACTATAATGAATTCCTTGAAGATTTTTTAAAGTATTCTCCATATAGTTAATATAATCTTAATATCCCCTTTCTTTTGTTTGTCATAAGCATATTGTGAAGAGTTATTTTATAATTTTTTGGAAACATTCTCAACAAGTTTCATTTCCTATATAATGGTAAGTAGTAGGCAATTTACTATTCTCATAAATATTGTTAGGGTTTAGGTAAATATAAGCAATAAACTATATTAAGATAATGTAGAAATAGAAAAGATAGAAAAATAGATAAGACAAAAACTTAATGTGGTTCACCCAATATGGGCTACATCCACTATAGAAACAATTTTCATTTACAAGGTTGGTTATTAAAATCAACCCTAAAAGTATGAGAATATTCTTCTAATATTTTTCTCATACAAGTGCATGTACTCATATTCTCATAAAGAAATTAGGGTGTAGAATCCCCCCCACATAACAATGGTGCTTCATGTTTACATTACAGTGGCCCTTCAAGCTAACTAGTTCATACAATGAGTATACAATACTTTCATAATCACTCATCACATATCAATAATCACCCACTTGAAACTAATAAATCTCCACAATAAAAAAAATTATCCTACTTAGAGGATAATATTATAGCAACATAGTTTCTCATGTAGCACTCACCAAATTAACACATCTCGCTTGATTTTTTGTCATTTCCACTATGACCAGTCTTGAAGACAAATAGAAACTAAGAAAGAATCTAGTTTCTCTTAAGTTACTTCCTTGGTTAATATATCAGTAGGATTATTTCTAGTATGTATCTCCTCCAACTTCAAGTGTCCATCCTTTAAAATTAAGCATATAAAATGATGTCAAAGTTGAGTGTGTCTAGTCTTAGAGTGAAGGTTTGAGTTTTTTACACATTGACTACCACTATACAACCTAATATGTTCTTGTTTCTTGTCTAATTCCTCCATAAAGATTTTTAATTAGATCATCTCCTTATTGTCTTTTATAGAAGAAATATATTCTAATTCACTGGATGAAAGTGCTACAACCTTTTGCAATCTGAGAAAATAGTTGACTATTGTACCATCAAAACCAAAAATATACCCTATAGTTATCCTCTTAATATCAATATATCCTACTAATTTTGAATCAACTTAAATCCTTTTAAAGTGTAATTGGAGCCTCCAAAGCATATAGATTGAGTTTTTGTACCACTCAAATACCTAACAACCCATTTTATTGCATTCCAATTCACTTTTCAAGGGTTGTCCATATACCTACTCACAAGCCCCACTATATATGTAATATCTAGCCTTCTATACACCATGGAATGAATAAATTTTCCAATTATTTAAGAGTATGGAACCTTATACATGTACTCCATCTCCTCATGTGTATTGGGACTCAACTCTTTGCATAATTTAAAATGGCAGTGCAAAGGTGTTCTATCTATTTTGCATCTTGCATCTGAAATATTTTCAACAGTTTTTCTATGTCATCACTTTGAGATAATGCCAATGTGTGATTTTTCTATCACTGGTTATTCTTATTCCAAGGATTTTTGCTTGCAAGGAAATCCTTCATAGAAAATGATTGTGTGAAGCTTTGCTTAAGGTCATCTATATGATACATATTAGACCTAAAAATAAGAATAAATCAATAGAAAATAATAGGATAATATAGCTATCATTGTCTAATCTCTTGAAATAAACATAATGATCAATTGACTTATGTTATAACCTTTCTCAGCCATGAACCGATCAAATTTAAAATACCATTTTCATGACACTTTTTTAATCTCATACAATATTGGTATAATTGATTTGGATTTGGAGTAGTGATTATTGTTGACATAATTATTTGGTAATGATGAATGGAAGATATTTTTGGATATTGTTGATGAGAGTTGATGAATATTGGAACAAGTTTTAATGACAAGTATATTAGTTATATTATTTTCATTGATGTCAACTATTTGACTAAGTGTTCTAGCATGTTACCATATATTCATTGGAGAAAAGGATGGGTTGCAGTATGAATTAAGTGCTTCTATCCTACAAGAAGATTCGGTGATGTTTTATGAATCCAATTTTATGATAGCACCCATTGATATGAAGAATTGAGTAAGATATATACAATGGAATTAAATTAGGCAACTATTAAGACAATTAATGATGAATAGTTAGATGATTTGAATGTTTCTTCAAATTTGTGAAAAATTAGTTGATTGATCATTAGATATGATAGAGGATCATGTCAAGATGATATGATTAAGATAGAACCATAAAAAGATCACAAATAAAAGTAATTTAGATATAAACAAGTGATGCTAATAGGAACAGGTAAACTAGATAACTAAACAGGTGGACAAAGATAAACCAATAAACTAAGATAAATAGGTGAACTAGATGATAGGTGTAGAGGATAAATAGGTAAATAGGTGAAAAGGAATGAATAGGTGATTGTTTTTAGAAAGAAATAAGGATGATGTATGATTTATGGAAGGAATTGATGACATAACCATTTAGGTAATACATTTGAGGAATATTCTTCAAGAAGTTTCTACATGGTCAAAATAGTTTATGGAGTTGGAACAATTTCCAAGATAAAAATTGAATGTGAGTTGACATGGTAAAGAGAAAGTAAAAAATGAATGGTTAGATTCATTGTAATCAATGTGGATTATTAGATCTAGGCTTAGGATTTGATCTTAAAGTTATTTCTACTTAAGGGTAAAGAAAGAAAGAAATAATCGTTGATTGTTGAGGAATGCAAAGTTGGAGAAGGTTATGATCATAGAGGAAGTTATAGAATTGAGTGTGATTCAAGCCAGAGTGGAGAATATGGTATTTTTTTGAGTTACAAAGATTAACTAGATCTAATCTAGCAAAGGAAGTAAAAATCCTAGATGATTTTCTATTTTCTACTTTCTAACAATTATAGTAGAAAAATCCCTTAATTGGGTGGATCCTAATAGGTTCCATTGTAAATATCTCTAACCAAGAGACATTCCCAAAAGAGTTTTTAAATTTCTCTAACAAGTTTACTCCTAGTAGGGCAAAGGCTTTAAAAGGTCTTGAGGAAAATCCCTTAGTAGGGTAGCATCTAACAAGGCTTTTTTAACCCTTAACCAAGCAAGATCCTAACATAGCATATTCTAGAAGAGTACACAATTTATTAGCATCATTCTCACACCATAGTTTTCACCCTAATTGAGTTTCCATGAGACAAATCTAGTGTTAAAATTGGATGATTATTATAAGTTCCATGTTACTTTAAATTTTACCTATTGTTATGATTGAAAGTTTAAGATGTTAAAAGGTTAATTAGTTTGATTGGGTGGTAGTTTAAGTTAAATTGGTGATTAATAATTCACCCCACCCCCTCTCAGTAACAATTCCTATGCTAACAATTTGTATTAGACCATTAGTTCCATGATTTAGGATGCTTAATATCTAAGAGTAAAGATCTTGAAGATGTATAGAAAGGAGGCATCCAAGTTCATAAAGGCCAACTTGAGAAAATGTTAAAGCAAAATGAGGTTGCATTGGGAAAGTCTTGCAGACACAATAGTTGGCTACCTTACTAAAAAGTACACACCACGTAGTGGAACACCTAGTGCAAATGCAAGAAAAGAAGCTTTGATCCAAAACTCAGAGATGATAGAGATGTAACTTCCCTATCCAATACATAGTATGTTGATGTAAATGACATGGTTAGTGAAAAGGGCATGTGGGATAAGATGGTGAAAGTAGATGGAGGTGATGAATATGTATTGAAGGCTAAGGTTTACAATCTTAAAATTAAATGTGATGAATGAGGATGCATGAAGGTGACAACATTGCTCAATATAGTACAAGTCTAAAGGAAATTTTAGATTCGATCAGAGGAGTTGGAGGAAAACATGAATACGTTGAAGTTGCAAGTAAACTCTTGAGGATTTGTACACCTCGATATGCAATAAGATTCTTTTCTATTCAAGTGTTAAGGTATATTATCCTTAATAATGTTGCATTAGATTCATTGATTGGAAAACTAACTACATGTGGGTTTAAAAACTTTGAAAATAGTCTACTTGTTGTTGAAACTACTTTTCAAGATTTCCTAACCCATGGTTCATTTAGAAGAAGAAAAGTTATTACTCATAGTTTTGATGATTATGAGTGTATTGGCTAAAGAAAAATAATTAGAAGGACTCAAGGCTTTAACAAAAAAAAATCCTAAAGGTAAAGGAAGATACAAAGGCAAGACTCTCCTTGTTGAAATTGCAAACAAATTGGTCACCTTGCTCATGCATGCCCTCATAAAGATAAGAATGATAATGGCATTAAGAAAAAGGACAGGTACAATAAATTTAAGAATGACAAGGGGAAAAGCAAGAAATTATGCTACATAGCTGAAGATGATGAAAGTGGTGATAATTCTGATGTAAATGATGATGATCAAGAAATAGTGTTTGTTGCAATAAGGAAGATCCATCAACATAGTAAGAAAAGGCATTTATATTGTTGGCTTTTGAATTACCAACTTTTTAATAACCTCATGATAAGAACATTTACACCTAGGGGTAGCTAACTCCCATCCTCAATGCACCTATTCAGACACCAGGCCAACTATAAGACTATTTAACTCCCCTTCTTCTCTTTGGGCTTTGCAAAACCTAGGTGGGTGCACCTTAGATTCCTTATATAGTACCAGTGTAAAGGCATATAACTGAATCTAGATAATAGATAATAACCCTTGAATCTTCTATATTTATGCAAGCATTTATGGACATGAAATAGCTAATAACAGAGCACATGAACATGATAAACTAGTGAGGGTAACTTCCTTTTAATTAAACATAAAGGGAAAAGATATTCAATTAATGATTGAATCATTAGCATAACCTAGGTATGCAACAAAAAAAATATGTAATCTCCAAGTTGATCAATCCCTTATCCATTGGGCATAAACTAAGTCAAGACATACACGTGGATGCCTGAAATATACTCATATATCAAGATATCTGATCTATCTATCTACCTTGCAAATAGACATATTTTTCAAACCAAATTCATATTCATTAGATCCTCCTATGATCCCTGCAATTATTTCAATGCAATATCAAGAAAATTACTCAGGTCCTTGACCCAATAGCAAGACACATAACAACATACAATTTCAATAACAAGTTGCAACTGCATAGTATGCACTTTGGGCATAGTCAACAGAAAACTACAAACCCGCAAAAAGGAGATGAACATCAGAATGAAATTTCAAATAAAGCTCTGTATTCATTCTCTTGAAATAAATACATCATCTATAAGAAAAAACTACGAGAATACACCAAGAAATGATTGTGTAATATAAATTCTTCAAAAACACCACAATATTATTGTTGTTCATAATAGAGATAGTGTTGAGAATGGTATCACAATAACTAGGAAAATTCTCTAGAACTAGAACCTTATGTTGTCATAGTGAAAACTAGAACCAACTATGGTATCATAGTAGTCAAAAAATTCTCCAACACTGGAACCCATATAATGAGAAATGAAGGAAGATTTATAAAGGAAAAGAAGCTCAAATCAGAATTTCATTCATGCCAAGTGTCCACCTGAGATTTCTTCTCTCTATTGCTGAACTAATATCCTCCTTCTTCGGTGAATTAAAATATAATCACAATTGACTGTTGCAAAAAGATCTTCTTTAGAATTAATGAGGAGACCCCTTTCTGAAAGAATATCATATTGACATCATAAAGTATGTAGGATCCCACAATCTAATTTGGCTTGTCCATTTCTACTGTTAAAGCTAATTTTCCTTTTTCATCTATCGTGAATCAATAAATGATCAATGTTGTTGTAGAGTGTCTAAAAATATCTCCTTAAAGTAATCAGAAAAATCCCTTTTTGAAGGAAACTGATACATGATAAGATGTGCAAAGGTTTAACAATTTGATTATGTTTGTCTTATTCTACCCTCAACCATGAATCTTCAATTTTCTTGCTGACAAAACTTATCCTCTACATCTACTACCAAAAAACACTTAACCCACTCTTTATAGTCACCAACAAATCAAATCTTATCTCCATTTCAATAAAATATCATATTATTCCCATCTAAAATAGAAAATCTTCATAAATGTTGAGAATGCCTGGGAAACATAAAACCCCTTGTAGCTTCTTTTGTGATTACTTGTGTAAAAATTGACTACATAAATGGAAAATTTGGATTCTCCTAGTTTCAACGGTATATCATAGTCTATGTTTCTGATAAGAATGATGTCTTTGATGTTGATTTGAAAATCCAAGCCCTAGGCCATGAACTTAACATTAAATTTGAAAAATTTAAAATACTACATAGTTGAAACTATATAATATTACCAAATTTATTTTAAATCTTCAATGTGAGTGAGCACCTAGATTAGAAATCATTTGATTTTAATTTCTCACAAATTTTGTTTTAACTCCTCATACCACTGAATGCCACTTGTCACATTCTTATTGGCTATCTTACCCAGGCGAGCCCCGCAAAATTTCATATAACATTTGAAAATTGAAAATTTCATGGTCAAGGTATCTATCTTAACATCTTATGTCTTTCAAATTGTCTCACAGTCTTACTCCAAACTCCAATCTCATCTTAGTATCTTAAGCTTTCATCTTTCTCTTCATGATCCTATGCTTAGACTCCACTTTGTAGCATCGTAGAGCCTCATTGTTCATCCTCCAATCTTATGATTTGTGTAGCATCATAGGCCTTTGACTTCTAGCTACCAACCTCATGATGGCCCTTGAAAGGTTTCCAAGTGGCACCCTCTCCTCATTTTCAAATGGTCAAAATAGTGTTGGCATCGCTTTCCAACTAGCCAGATGGTCGATGCCCTCAACAGAAACTCATAGCTGGCTCAAAAGAGCTCATGTCCTTAAGACACTAGGCATTTGTGTCTTTTTTTTTATAAATACGTTAAAACTCCACTATACACGGCATGTGGGAAAAACTCTCTTTGTTGTGGACTACCCTCTTTAACGTGAATCTCTCTTCACCAATCATCTCCTTTTCTATCATGGATACCTTTCATGCTACATGGATACTTTTCCATGGAAGGCTCTCTTTCTTCTTGTGTGGGCTTTGTATTTCATTTTAACATGGTGGAGCTTGTTTTTACTCCTCACATGGGTTGCTTCCTTTGTCATGAGATACCCTGCCCCTTCAAAGTTGTGGTTTATATATCCTAATGGTGTCTTCTCTGATCCAATATCATGACCATCCCTTAAACTCTTCCATTGTCATGTTTGCTCCTCATTTGTATTTCCTTTAATGTGGAGCTCTAGCATGATTGCTTTGTTTTTTGTCACCATCTGCTCTTGCTCAACACCCTGGAAGGCTTCTTCTAATGGTTTCCAAGCATCATTCTGCAATGTCAATTTGGGCTCCTCCCTTTGTGCATGAAAGTAATTTATATAGATAGCTCCCTATTGAGGACTGCCATGTTGAGTGCTTTTTCCAAATGTGGGGTGCTCTGCCTTTACCATTGTCATCCTCTTTTGCATCATGGAGACCAATCATCTCCTCTACAATTCTTTTCCTTTGTTGTTGCAAGTATAGGGCATGAATCCAACTTGAAGAGATTGGAATTCAATGTACATGGTCACAATCAATAGATTCTTGATCGATAATGGTTCACTTTTACAACTACACACGCACTCTAAAACAATGGGATCTCAATTTATTCTTGTGGAAAATAAAACTCTTACATATAGCACTCAGTATTGCACATAAAACCCATTAGTACTCACTCATGCTTCATCTTAATTTTTCATTTTACACAACCTTGAGTCTCCCAAACTCATTTCCATTTAAAATCATGACAATATTGACTTGATCACCATGTTTTGACTTTAGGAATTTGTCACTTACTTTCAAAACTAACTTTAATGTTAATCACTAAAAATCAATAGTGACTATTTCAAGTCAGTCCAAGGAGAGTCCCTGTTACATCCCTTTGTGATACAAAAATGACCTCTTTCACACTATCCTGTATGACTTAAATTATTATCATCAAAAATCCAAATGATTATGATTAATTGAAGATCTCTCCCCTTTCTTAAATCATATTTGACTTCATGATGTCATGTTAGTTTCTGGAGGTCAATCAGACCCATAAGTGGGTCTGGCTAAAAAAAAATCATTTTCGAACAACTGGCATTTCAAATTGATTAAATGAACATCTAATACTAATTGAAATAAATTTCAAGCACTGAATCATCATTTAAAACTCATTTTACCACTAATTTGCAAACTATAATTCACTGACAGGAAGCCCTACAGATTGGCTCTAAAAACTAACATAAATAGATAATAGGGCTTTAAAAGCTGGCATGTTGATACTTGGTTCCTCATTCTTTTACCCTATTAGATCTCATCTCATGATGCCTCCGACATCAAAAGATATTGACCGTCAAATTTTCCCTCCTAAAAATGTCTGCAAATAAACATGTTAGAAAATTGGAAAGTGCATTTGATTTTGGCTTCAAAAATAGGGTAAACAAATACTTGGGGGCTTGAAAACTAGGGAATCAGTTCATTGCAATGAGGGGAATATAATTATGTGATTTGGGCTCATGAAAAATAACAGAGCATATTTAGAAAGTGTGTAAAGCTAGGTACTCAAAATTGCAAAACAGTGAACATCAACAGAGCTATGGTTTTCACAAATGGACTAGACCTGTGAAAGTATGCAGATGGATTGGTCAAGACTCGAATACTGGAAAATATAAAGTATTTTCAAAGTGGAGTATAGTGGTACAAACTAGTTGATCTCATCCATTTAGGATCAGAGATATGACGTTCCAAATAGGGGTACCAATCAATCTATACTTCTTGACACTAGTAAAAAGTTATAAACTGCACTTGGAATTGCGACTAAAAACTAATCAAACGGATTCATCATAGGCTCAAATCTGAAATATAGAAAGTGTGTGACCTCTAGAATATAATGAAAAATGAATTTTCTTAGTATGGTTAACTAGTTCAAATATACAGTCGGTCAAACAGTACCTCCTAGAATTCAGGGCAATTTGCATCAGCATGACAAATAAGTAACCAACTTTGAGGGATTCAAAACCTAGTCAAAACATATCAAAATGACATAAAACTTGAAACGTAGGCTCTTTGATCTGAGTAATAAATACTACCAAAGTGGAGAGTCATGAAACATAACTAGGTGAGAGATATTCAAATTCAACCTAGGCCTTTTGTCGTTGTTTAACACTTGGGCATGTAATACCCCAAAATTGGCTCATCGCCATAATCACCAATTCTGGTCTATTTTAACCAATTCTAAGACCTATTCTAATAGGAAATTCTCATTCTGCTACTCACTACTTGACTTAATTATCAGATGTAGAAAACCCTAATCTACATTTCATCGTACTCATTATTTAATCCCTATAGTACGCACTCATATTAGCCACATTAAACCTATTTGATTTCAATTTAATTTAATCTAAAGTATTCATACTTTATTAAATTAAATTATCTCCTAAGGCTAATGTACTATGGGATTAAATTTATTTAATTTAATAAATATGCCTATCTTAATTAATTAAAAGAAATTATTTAATTAAATGGGGAAGGTATTTCTAATTAATTAAATCAGATTATTTAAGTAAATAGAAAATATATTTATGAGAGCATATCTCATTTTATTAAATTAAATATCTCTCCTAATTTTCTCTTCAGTTCAAAAATGGAAATTCCTAGTTCATTGCTAATCAAATCAGAAGTGACCTAGATCACTTACTCTCACACTAAAGTTTATCTAAGCTGACTGACTCTTACACTCATATTTGAGCTTGTTAACTCCCTCTAATTTGGGAATCTTCCACCTTAACTGAACCTCATCTTCAATCCTAACTGTTGATTGAAATTGATCTCAACCGTTGGAGTATTTCAGGAAAATCTATTTAAGAGACCCTCATTTCTTCATTTTTGAGAGATGAATTGAATTGCTATCGAAGTGTTGTTGAAATTCGCTCACATTTGCTCACATTTTGCATATATTTGCATCCTTAGTTTAATTTCATTTAGTATAATATGCATATAATTAATCTAGTTTCCTTTACTTGTTCTTAGATTAAATGCATATCTCATCATAGACTTCATTACATTCTCACATAGATTAGTTGCATATCAAATCCTTCGTTCTTAGAGGGTCTGGTTGCCTGCACCTTGATTCTAAGGATATTAACAGGCATAATCTCTTTAGATAGAAGGCAACAGGTCGACTTGTAGGGCTAATCTTGGGTGAACAATCTCATGTTCATTCCAGGATGAATCCACATATAATGACCATGTTGAAGTGTGTGTGTTAGTATAGGCCACAATTCACGCATACATTTCTCGCAGCCCATGATGGGCACCAAAAATGTACCTGTGAAATGTGGCCTCTGAAACTCATAGACACTTCAACATGGTCTTTATTCACAAATTCATCCTAGAGTAAACATGAGATTTTTCACCCAAGATTAGCTTGGCAAGGCAACCTATTGCCTTCTATCTAAAGGGATTTTTCCTATTAATGTCCTCGGATTCAAGGTGCAGGCAACTAGACCCTCTAAGAACAAAGGATTTAAAGAAATGCAGCTAGCCTAGATGAATGTGCAAAGTATTCTAAATGTGTTACATAATTAAGCTAAGAACATGTAAAATGAACTAGATTAAACACTTTCATCCTTAGTTTAATTTCATTTAGTATAATTATGCATATGCTTAATCTAGTTCATTTTACATGTTCTTAGCTTAATTACGTAACACATTTAGAATACTTTGCACATTCATCTAGGCTAGCTACATTTCTTTAAATCCTTCATTCTTAGAGGGTCTAGTTGCCTGCACCTTGAATCTAAGGACATTAACAAGAAAAATCCCTTTAGATAGAAGGCAACAGGTCACCTTGTCGGGCTAATCTTGGGTGAATAATCGCATGTTCATTCCAGGATGAATCTGCAAATAAAGACCATGTTAGATTGTCCTTTCTCATGTGAGACTATCCTTTCTTGCATGAAGATGTTCTTTCCTGGCACAAAGAAAAAATGGGTCAGTACAAAAATGGCCACTACTCAAGTGTTATCGATCAAAATGATACAAAATGGTGCTGGCACACCAACCAATACATAGCCAGGATCAAAAATCAAGAGCTAGACACACAACATCTAACTCTATCCTGTACTCTTGTCTCCAGGAGGAGCAAGAGTAGGAGCAGTAGGTGGAGGAGGAGGTGGTGGCATGCCTAGCCTCGCAGGAGGTCATGCACCTCCAAACTTTCGAGCATACTATAAAAAGTGTAGAACCTAGAGTGCCTCATCAAGTATCATTGTCAAATACGCAGCAAAGTAGTAAGCTTCTCGAGCTTACTGTAATCACACCTTGTCCTGCAGCATCATTGACCTCTACTTAACAGTCTTGGCATGCTCTCTCCATCGATCGATCTCCCGCTACAACTCCACCAGCTGTGAGTCATAGATAGCTACCTATATCTGTAAATCTCCCAATTTTTGGGAGGCATGACAAATCTTCTCTCGGTAGCATCATATTGTGTCCTGTGTCCCAGCAATAGGTTGATTAGGCATATCCTCATCCAACATCTCAGGTGCCTGCTACTGTGGTGGTGCCTATTACTGCGATGGTGTCTGCTCCTTCGTCCTCTGCCTCCAGCACTAACCTGTGATCTCCCCAGAGTGGGCCCCTAATGGAAGGTGACGTAGGTCTGTCCGTACGGTTTGTCGCTACCACGTATCTGGGGTCCTCGCCAGCGAGGCTATCCTGGGGTTGCCCCCTTAACGCAGGGAGGTGCCATTTACTAACAGTTTGGGCTTTTGGTACAAGGGTTACTAACTTGGTATCAGAGCTGGAGGTCTCGAGGTCGAGACCCGCGGAGTGTGGTGGGCTGTGATGTCCCCAGAGTGGGCCCCTAATGGAAGGTGATGTAGGTTTGTCCATGCGGTTTGTCGCTACCACGTGTCCAGGGTCCTCGCTAGCGAGGCTATCCTGGGGTTGCCCCCTTAACGCGGGGAGGTGTCGTTTACTAATAGTCCAGGCTTTTGGTACAACGGTTACAAACTTGGTATCAGAGTCGGATGTCTCGAGGTCGAGACCCGCGGAGCGTGGTGGGTTGTGATTTCCCCAGAGTGGGCCCCTAACAGAAGGTGACGTAGGTCTGTCCGTGCGGTTTGTCGCTACCACGTGTCTGGGGTCCTCGCCAGCGAGGCTATCCTGGGGTTACCCCCTTAACGTGGGGAGGTGTCGTTTACTAACAGTCTAGGCTTTTGGTACAATGGTTACTAACTTGGTATCAGAGCTGGATGTCTCGAGGTCGAGACCCGCAGAGCGTGGTGGGCTGTGATGTCCCCAGAGTGGGCCCCTAACAGAAGGTGACGTAGGTCTGTCCGTACGGTTTGTCGCTACCATGTGTCCGGGGTCCTCGCCAGCGAGGCTATCCTGGGGTTGCCCCCTTAACGCAGGGAGGTTCCGTTTACTAACAGTCCGAGCTTTTGGTACAATGGTTACTAACTTGGTATCAGAGCCAGATGTCTCGAGGTCGAGACCCGCAGAGCGTGGTTGGCTGTGATGTCCCCAGAGTGGGCCCCTAACAGAAGGTGACGTAGGTCTGTCCATGCAGTTTGTCGCTACCACGTGTCCGGGGTCCTCGCCAGCGAGGCTATCCTGGGGTTGCCCCCTTAACGCAGGGAGGTGCCATTTACTAACAGTTCGAGCTTTTGGTACAACGGTTACTAACTAGTTAGTCATGCTGTCGCCACACCCATGAAATCGCAAACCACTCTATGATCTGCGTGGTCCTGCCCAACAGTGGCCGCGAGCTGAACATCCAAGGCAACTCTCTCTAGGCATCATCCCAATCCTTCATCTCTCACCAGGGCTGCCATACGATGAAGACTAGGTCACTGAGATGTGTCCTCCAATGCTCTATCTTACCCAAGAAGACCTGGGTAATATGACCCTGATATCTGCAGATATATGGCTCCATCGGCTCTTAGGCATCCTCGTGAATGGGCCTACATACAGGAAGATGCTCCCATGCCCAGATCTACAACACATAAACACTGACAGCCATAGTCTTCTTCTCATGGAAGACTATCTCATGCATCTCATGGAATAGGTGGGCTAGCATACACTGACCCCACCCAAAAATCTCAAGTGCCTCTACCATTCGACAAAGCATAACTCCCCACTCGCACTCTAGCCTATGCTATCCTCTATCAGGCATCAAAAAATAGCTCAGAAAGATCACTAGCACAGATTTCAGTCTGTGCATCTATCCATATGTGTGCATCAGCTCATCCCAACTGATGGCTCGACCTCTCTATAGCTCTCTCCCAAAAACAACAGAAAATGCCTGCTTGGGGCACCGTATCATAAACAACACGGGCTCCATGGAAGGGAATCCACAATATCCTCCAGGGTGATCGTCACCTCCCCCACTAGTACATGGAAGGTGTTCATCTCCGAATGGAAAAGCTCCACCAAAGCTATGAGTAGGTTCTGATTTACCATCATGGCTAGGATCTGGTATAAAGAGGACAAGCCCAATCGCTCAATGTCTGCCAGGTCAGCAGCATCGAGACTCTGAAGTAAAGGGTTGTAAAGTGGGTAGTGTGATTTGAACAACACATCACCAAAGACCTCCTACACACATATCCAACAACGACAAGAAAATGATCACTACCAGAATGAAATGGCAGAACAAAGCTAATAAAAATTTAGATTTTACGCACAAAATTGAAAATTTTTAACTCCGCTATCATAGGTTCTTGCGTGAAGATCTTCAGATCTTGTGCAAAGATCTCAAGATCTCGCGTGAAGTTTCTCTCCTTCACGCGAAGAATCTCTTCATCGCGCGAGAATCGAAGTTGTTGCATGCAAAGAATCCCGTTCTTCACACAAGAGGTGGGTATCTCCCACGTGAAAAACCTCACCGACGTGCATGAAGAAAGAGTGCACCCTATTTCTTTATGTGAGGAAAGAACATCTTCACGCAAGAAAGGACAGTCTCATTCGAAGATCGATTGACCAACCCTAAAACATGCTAAAACATGTAATAAATGACCTCAAACTACGTAAAAGTGAAAGTATGAAAGTGGGAAATCAATGACTCACCAATGGTCTGTAGTCTACTGGTCAGTTGTGTCATCTAGAGCACTCAAAATGATGATATCTCACGTTCACTACCATGTCTCTCTCAGAGCTCAATTCACTAAAGGACAAAAAAGCACAAATGAATTAAAAATGACCCCTTGGGCCCTTATATAGATGTTGACCTAATTTTTCAAAGTGCTCTGATTTGTGCAAAAATCACTCCCTTGGCTATTTTGACCATTCTGAATCCATTTTCGAGATCAAATTTTAAATCTGACACACCTCAATGCCTCAAAAATGCGTTTTAAAATTTTTGGGACTGACGCGATCGAACGCTTGTGCAGTCCAAATTTTTCAAAGTGCTTTGATTTGTGCAAAAATCACTCCCTTGGCTATTTTGACCATTCTGAATCCATTTTCGAGATCAAATTTGAAATCTGACACACCTTAATGCCTCAAAAATGTGTTTTAAAATTTTTGGGACTGACGCGATCGAACGCTTGTGCAGTCCAAATTTTTTTGATACTTTATGATTATTGGAATCTTTTTAACTCAAAATTCTTCATGTTTTCAAAATTTATATTTGAAAATGTCAACTCAAGTCAATTGTGGTCAAATTTGGTCAACTTTTGGTCAAACTTGGTCTTCGAGACCTTGAAATCATTGCAAATTAACTCTGAATCTTCTTCTGATTTCTTCTACATTCTATTGAATCTCAAATTTCTTCTACTACTTTATGTCACATTTTTGGTGTGTCATCTTTCGATTTCGCTCCCGAGGGGGCAGGATGATTACATCATTGAATACTTATTGCTTGGGGCATCTCGTTCCCATCTTATGTCCTCATCATTCAGGGCATCTCACCACTAGGGGCATTTTGTTTCCCTCTTTCTGGCATCTTTTTCATCTTGTCATCATTTGATTACAAGTATCGAGACAATCTAAGCCTTGACTCCTAAGGATCAAGCCTCATTCTGGGGATGATTCTATGACTCATAATTCGATATTGCTATCTTTTATCAATTTCAAGTATCTAGGTGTTCTATTTGAATCCTTAAAGGTTAAAGCTTTGTTCTGGAGATAATCTTTTAAATGTTATTTCTCTCAAGTATCTAGACGTTCTGTCTAGATCCTTAAAGATTAAGCTCTATTCTGGATATAATCTTTTAAATGCTTACAATCTCAGGTATCTAGGTGTTCTATCTAGATCCTTAAAGGTTAAGCTCCGTTCTAGAGACAATCTTTTAAATGCTTTCAATCTTAGGTATCTAGGTGTTCTATCTAGATCCTTAAAGGTTAAGCTCCATTCTAGAGACAATCTTTTAAATGCTTTCAATCTCAAGTATCTAGGTGTTCTATCTGGATCCTTAAAGGTTAAGCTATGTTCTAGAGACAATCTTTTAAATGCTTTCAATCTCAGATATCTAGGTGTTCTATATGGATCCTTAAAGGTTAAGCTCTGTTCTGGAGACAATCTTTTAAATGCTGTCAATCTCAAGTATCTAGGTGTTCTATCTGGATCCTTAAAGGTTAAGCTCTGTTCTGGAGATAATCTTTTAAATTCTTTCAATCTTGGGT